>CM040922.1:5374380-6574380 GCA_023029165.1 Gobiocypris rarus | reverse complement strand
AAATTACACCACACCCCCGCCGCTTCCTCACTCCCCTCGCCCCCAACCCCAAAGTAAATACAAATTTCCTACACGGCCCGGTACAAATGCGGGGCGATACGTTAGCTATGACAACGCTCTGCGGAGTGACGGAGATGATGAAGTACATGACAAATCACAGGCTGACAGGCCACTCTACAGCAATCAGCCTCTTTCCCGGCCTCACGAGCGCCCACTCAAGCCTGTAAACACCCCTCTGCTCGCTCCCCTCTCCGTCCTCCCTCCTTTTTCAGATGCAGGGAGGGCAAAAAACATAATCTTTTACCGCTGACAACTCGCTCGCAAAGCTTTATTACCCGCCCCGTTTCACCGTGCAGAAGTGTGGCGAGGAGATAAAAAAAAAAACGTTTTATGTTCCAGTGCTCTGGCTGAGTGATGGAGAAACTAATGTGCCTCTCCTCCTCCTCCTCCAACCGCCTCAGGGCAAACATCGTCAGAAGACAGAGAGAGAAGAGGCGGATGAAGTGGAAAAAGACAGAGAAAAGGAAGCCAGAATACATACTATGCATAAGAGTAGTGCTGATATGTACTAGTGTTGTCATGGGTACCGACCAGTATGTGACAATACCAGCATTTCCCAATAGCATTTTGAGCCCTGTTGAACGGATTCGTAAATACCTCTGATTGGCCATTGTGTTCATGCGCTCAACATATATGTCTGTGATTAGCTACAATGATCAACGCTTCAAAAACATGTTGTAAATAGACATCTTTGACACTCTTCACAGAGTGCTTACACAGATACACATGTGAGCATTTGAATGCAGGCGTCAATCAGCTGATCCCTAATATAATATATTTATATATAGACTATCATTGTAACCAATCACATAAAAATGTCACATTTTTATAATTTGAGTACTGACTTGGTACCAAAGCTGGTACCCATGACAACACTTAGGCCCTTTATACAATCTGAGCGCATGGTCTAAAGCGCATGGTGCAGGTCCTCTTAGAGTGTCCGAATCCATTTTTGTTAGTTAAACGAAGACGCCATTAAAAAAAACGCCATTGACGCATCAGGCGCATGGTGCAAAAGGGTTGTACCTAGTTTCTTAATGAGTCACGGGTGTGTTTCGGATGTGTTTCGGCCGTAACATGCAATAAACCACAAAGAGTCTCATCTCCCATTCCCTTTAAAAGCCAGTTGCGCTTGCACCATGGTGGAGTACTCACGTTGTGCACCAGCCTATAGGCGCATACTACTAAAGCACCCTTTAAATAACACAAAAAATACTGCAAATTTAGTTGCCTCAAAATAGCAACGTGCCAACAATGTGCCCGAACACACATGTAAAAATGATAATCGTGTCAGGCTGAAACTAGCAAAAAACACTTGCGTCGCACCTGGCACCGCATTGCACCGGGTATATGATAGTGCCCTATTACTTACAAATTGTAGTCCATTACTGAATACAAATGATATTGTGAGAAGTAAAGTTAGAAACAATATATTACATGACACATTTTAGGTAATACAGTCACACTATTTTTTATATATATATTTTTACATTACTTTTGACATAACTCATTTATCAGAATTAGTTGGATAGGAAAGTCTTTAAAACATTTTTCTTTTTTACATTTGTTACAGTTTATAGCTGCCTGACCAGTGGCCGGTCTGTGTGTGCAATTCCATAAAACTGGACAAATTAAAATTACAAATGTTAAAATAATAAAAATTAAGAGTTTAAAATAGAGAAATTATTTAAGTAATATATTTTTGACATCTGATAATGTGATCCAGTGTACATGAAATCAGTTGGTAACAGGTTCAGGTTTAATCAGGTTTGTGAAAGACATTTTCTAAAGCAACACTTGCAAAGGTCTCAAATGAGAGGCGAGCGAGTGAAATTATAGCACTTCTCTGACGCAGAGATGTTAATAAATCTGCAACTGCTTTCAAATGGTGTCCTCTGCCCTTGGCCACACACAGATGGGGAGAAAATATGCAAGAAGCAGTGAAGGGCCCATGAACAGAGCGAGTGGGTGAGGGGTGTTAAAAGAGTTCAGTGATAAAGGTCCCCTTTTAAGGCCTCATCAAGTGCATTAAAACACAAGAGGATGTTCATTTAGAGCCAAAGGTGGGACACTTTAAAGGTACTTAAGATTAATCTGTCCATGCTTGTAAGATTTGTCATCTCGAGCTACCTCTTAAAGGTAATGGGCTGATAATTGATTAGTACACATAAAACCATTTTCAGCACTCTTTGTGCCCTCTATGGTTTCCGTAGTGTATTTAATGTTTTTTTTGCATTATACAGAGCTTCAGGATATTAATGCTTAAACTGTGATTATGATGTGGTTTAAAAGCATTATTTGTAGTTAAAGACAGCAGATTTAATAATAAAAGTTTATAACGACATGATACGACTTAATAATAAGGATTATTGATCTTGTATATCCATTTAATGCCTTGCAAGCTTAAGCTCTGGGCTTTCTGTGATATAATCAGTAATGTTTTGCATTGTATGTCATCATTTTCCAGTACAAGTGTGTTCGTGAATTTATAGCTGTACTATTTCCAATTTGTTGCAAGTTTTCATTTTGTAACAAGTCAATTTTCTTTTTGTAGAATATAAAAATATATTTATACATCTCATCTAAATTTCTCAGCCGATACCAGCAGCCGATTATTCAGAATGATATCAGCCGATGCCAATACCAATAGTTTGGATTTTCTTATGGAAAAAAGAATCTCTCCCAAAAAATGCTACAAACTATACAGAAAACCCTCTCACTTTAGCCGCATGTTGCGCCTCGCGTTTTTGTGGGAGCGCTCTAAGTGCCTGAAGTTGAAAAATCAACTTTTCACTGAGCAGAAAAGTGCCGACTTCATCATGTTTTTTTTTCATTGTCCAATCGAATGAATGGAGAGGCGGGCCTTCCGTTGTGGTGACAGTTACCTTGATAGGACCCCACAGAAGGATTATTCGGGGGTTGCCTAGCAACAACAACAACAAAAAACAGCACACTGCTCTTTTCTAAATGAAAAAACGTCAACCAGTGTGGCGTGCCTCGCGTTTTCAAACCTGAAACATACGCTCTGTCTGAAAGGGGCCTTACTGTTGAGTTCTAGTTTTACTTGAGGTCTTTAATTGCACAGATCAGTAAAGTTAGACAGGAAAATAGGAGTCAACAATGATGTGAAGCATGTCAGGCTCAAACCTGCAACCTTCAGTGGCTTATATGTCAAGAGAACATGTGCAAGCCATTGCACCACGGCTCAGACATAAAGAGGGATTCCGAGGGTAGAGAGGCACTAAGCCTGAGCACATGTGATGATTTGTTGCTGGCTAAAGTCAGTACAGATTCACTTGAGCCTCAACGGTCTTTAAACGCTCTCAGATGGCGCAGACCTGTTAGCATTAACTGCGCCATGAAAAGGGGACGTTATTGGATCCAGGCAGCGGCAGAACATCAAACAGCCCGTAAGGCAGTGGAATCTCTCTCTCTCTGCCAGCCACAGAAGACATAATAATCCCCCTTGAGCGGCTGGTAATGAGAAGACAGGGTCCTACCTGCTCTCTCTAATAACAGACACTTCTTTTGCACACAAATCAGGGCAGGGGGCGGGGGCCTGGGGTTTGGTGGGTGAGCAGGTTGTGGGGGGAGAGGTGAGAACAAGATCCCTGGCACACAGAGGAAAAGAGAGAGAGAGAACGAAAGTAACGGGGGCAACCAGGGACCCAAACGGAGCCAAAAGCTTGGAAGGTGGAGGCCAGCCACAGTTTCCAGGGCCAGCCAAATGCATTCAGAGCATTCTGGACCCTGTTCGGTCCGCACGCTGCCAATTCATCCAGCAGCGGGAGAGGGAGAGCGAGAGGAGAGGGAGCCAGAGAGGGCAGATAGCAGGACTAGGGCCGGGTTCCAGTTGGACTAGGCCAGGCCCACATGATGAACAGTGTACAGACTGTACCATTTAATAAATCTCTCGCTCTGCTCCAGCTAACACAAACGAGACGTCAAAAGGCCATTAAACACTCTCACACTTTATGCAGCTTCATGTCCACACACACACACACACACACACACACACACACACACACACACACACACACACACACACACACACACACACACACACACACACACACACACACACACACACACACACACACACACACACACACACACACACACACACACACACACACACACACACACACACACACACACACACACACACACACACACACACACAGCTTCCCATTAACATTACAAATTCACTTTCATGTTCACTTTAATTCACAGAAAAAACATTAGCATTTAATGGTGACAATTATTTTATAATTAAACTTAATAAAACACCATTCCATCAATTACACTAATTAATAAAACCTGCATGTAAATGAAAAATAAATCATTGTTACAGTAAGCTAGAGGAAAATAATCTATAAATACATTTTATAAATAATAATATAAATAATAAAATAATATGAATGACATTGCTATTAAATATTTGATTATAATATAATGTACAAATTATTTTTCAAAATTATTTTAAAAGTTAGAAGAATTAGAAGAATAATAAATAACAAATGAAAAATGTATACATTACATATTTATACAATTATTCTTTAATTTGATCAAATCAATTTATAAAAATTATACATAATATTGAAAATAATATTTGATAATGATTAAACATGTAGTTTCATTCAGTAATAATGATACATTACTTGAAGACTTGGAACGGTCACCGTACAAAGACCTGCGTCACAGGAAATGCAATTATGACTTCACTTCCCGTGGGGCGTTTTTATAGCCAAGTTAAGGAGAGTGGAATTGCATGTCATTTATGGGGAAAAGGGAGAATGTTCGTATCATTCATACAGTCAGAAAGTGATTTCTCCAGAGTGTCTTTTTTTCATTTCCTGATTTGGGTTAGAGGAGAATAAAAAGAGACAGTTTGTCTGTGGATGAATAGAACTGACCCATTAATGTGACAGGTCGTCTTCCCCTGCAGCTGCTGAATATAAACTGTACTGTAACTGCTATTCCCAGCAAAGAAAGAGCTACCGAATTCATTCCCAGAGAGTAAACAATGGGAAAAAAATCACTGATCTGTCGCTTATTGCTAATGCAGCTCAACATGCTGACGGTTTTGTAAACACATTTTAAGAGCTATTGACAGAAAGATCGCTCTGAAGTGTTTCCGAATGTGTGTGTGTGTGTCTGAAAGAAAGCGTTCTTGTTTCTTTGTTTACCTAATAAACCCTTCCATTGTGTTGACACATAATTAATCAAAGGCAGAGAGAATGACATGACATTGTGAAAATCATTAGAGCAATAATGAGGAGCAGGAGCGCAGCGAGCAAAACAGCGATTAATGTCTTACACCACACATCTCTGCCACGCCACAACAAAAGGGCTCTGACTGACGTGGCTAATTCGACTCGTCGTCATCAAACCACCACTGGTTTAAAACAACAAATGAGGAGCTTTCAAAAAGAGTGAACAAAACAACACTTTCGTGTAATCATGCTGATGTTCAGCAGACTGTAAATAAGTGGTGCGATGTGTCTTGTAAAGCTTTGTGTAGCTTGCATCAAAGTTAGCCTAGAGCCTAGTGTTCAATTACATTCATGCATTTAAATAATAGCCTGATTTGGTTATAATCATTAACAAATATAATCTTCACAATCATACTGTGTCTTGTGGGTTATATCTTAAATAAATCTGTAGGAATTGTTAAACGTTAATATGTGTAAAATGTAACTTGTGAGGCTCGTAATGGTTCTTTTCGCACACCATTTAGTCATTCATAATTAATGTAGAGTTAATTAAGGTCTTCTCACAGTCATTAACAAGATGGTAATTCTAATTAAATAGAAACACACTTTTAAGTAGAGTCTAATATTGGATTCTCATTGATTCAAGTTTGATTAAAAACGAATAAAGATGATTTTAGAAGTGCTATATGATGTAAAATGGTATTAATAAAACCAATACTGGCACTAAAACTACAGCTGCTACTACTAACTAGCTATGCATTTCCTGAAGAATTTAAAAGTTCTTGCAAGTTATGAAACAGTATATTAATTACAGTTTAATCTGAATATATATATATATATAAACGACCAAAGCGATCTGACATAATTTATTTTCAAGAAAGATTTGGCGAATTCTGACAGACAAAAGTAACAGCGACCAGAGGCAATGCAACAAACGTTTATGCAAATTAGTAGCGATAAGACGCAACAACTACCAATGGGAGAGCAGACAGTGATCTGCCGCCTGACACAGGAACTACTACCAGAAACGAGATCTCCAACGATGCATTCGCTATGATAACGGGGCTTTGTAGCTGTCTTTGCACATTACTGTACTATATCAAAAACATTTCAACATTAAGAATTCTAAATTTTATGTTAAAAAAATACATGAAAATAAAATGCAGAGATTTCAATACATTGCTGGTGTTGTAAGCTCTGTATTAGTAGAAATAATAAGGCATGGTCCTACCTTGTCTTCTTGGTCACTCTCGCTGTCACACTGTAAGACAAAGATAAAGGCGACATTAGAACAGTGCAGAATCTACTAGATGTGACAGAGCTGAAACACTTTTTTTGCTTTTAAATATAAAGCCATTATGAAGTGGAAATCTGATTTGGGCAGTCTCGCACTGCACAGCTCATCAGCAGAGTAATAAAAGTCTAAGCAGGAAAAGGCTGTTCTTATCTCTCTCAGTGGCCAGGCCTCATTACATCTGCCTATTACCACCAGCAGGGCTTTTTTCCCAGACACCAACTAGAGTACGAGTCCAACTATCTTCACGTCTCAAAGGCCACAGACACACTGCAGCTAAATACAGCCATCATTCCTCTGCCGAGTGCTTAAGCTTGTTCTGTACACAGCCTTTGATTGTTTACAATAAAAAAACAACCAAATGCACTTTCCTGAAATTCAACAAACTGATTACTTGGTCAAAAATAGCTAATATTAAAAGGGTTTAATTCTTGGCATTGATGTTTAGGGTTGGTTAAGACTTCCTGATTGAATTAGATTCTGAATCCGTTGGGTATATTTCTGTACTGGGCACTGTTTCAGATTGATTCAAAACCTCTCTTGAAATATTCATTAAAAGAACTGGCTCATAATAGTCATTTGTTCGTGAATCTGACTGCACTGGTCGAGTTTCTGAATTCAGAGCCGCATACTAGTCTTACTATTTCTGCCATAGAAGGTTGTGGTAAAATAGTAAGAGTAGTATGCGGTTCTGAATTTACCATATGTGACCCGTGCTGACAAAAGGAGCTGGGATGCGCAAGGGATCATTTTCGAGCTTCAGGCAAAACAAGTGAAAAATGCAGATTTGGAAAAATGCAGTTCACAAAAATGCAGTTCATTAGGCCCTCATCTAGCGATCCCAATGCTCCAAATAGCAATTAAACATCTAAAAGTATCTTTCTTTGTACATTTTCTGAGAGTAGTACCTTTGTTTGTCTCCACACTCACAAAGATGCCTCAGATATACAAACATACACAGAATTACAGTATTTCAAAATATCTGTCTAGGCGAGTATTCATGCAAACAATATCAGTTATGTCTTATGTGAACGTTTGGTTAACTGTTTGAGAAAAAAAACATCAGATGCGTTACATTATTTTAGGTCTTAATATCTCATGTTTCATTAATGTTAATCAAAATTGTGGTACCATGAAAAAAAGTTGATCGTATAGATTTGGCCAAATTTGGTGTTATTACCAGGGAATGGTTGCCAGGTGATTTTGTTTTGAAATCTTCAGAAAACCTTCTCATAATTCTCTCTATCAACTTCAAACAAATCATACATTATTTTGAAGGTTAAAATAACAATAACTCATTTTGAAAATTTGCTCATTGCACGCATTTTGCCAGCATGGGTCACATATGATTCTGATTCACTAAAAATATTTAATAAGAGTCTTTCATTCATCAGACTTTACCCAGTATGTTTTTGATTTACTAAAAAAGCAGTTAATCATAAGTCATTCGTTTTCTGAATCACTAGTCGTGCTATATCTTTTTGAGTCACTAAAAAGAACCAATTAATACACAGTGTGGTACAACTCGGCTTGCTTTACTTTGGCTCGGTTTGCTTTTCCACTGCAGTTTAGTTCCGCTTCAAAGTGGGTTGGATTATTATAGTTGTGCCACCACGCCGTCTACTGATACAGTCATTTTTTTTTTCAAGTTGCGTGCGACGGTCGATTAAGCATTCGTTTAAACCAGTGACGGTGGTAGTGACGATTCGGTGGAGGTGGCACTAAAAAACATACCAGGTACTGTACTCAGTGGAACTTTGCAGTGCATACATGGCCATAAAAAGACTAGGAGTGATCCTACTTCAAACAGAAAGAACAATTTTCCAGTGTGCATATTAGGGCTGGGCGATATATCGAATATTAGAGATACTATCGCAATAATTTTGACGACGGTGTAAAATTTGAAAATATCGTGAATATTGAATATTTCAAATTCAACATGCAAACTTTCCCAAATAACAATACCAGATAACGCAGAGGTCTGCTTCCACCATTCACTAAACATTGGAAGCAGAAGAGTTAAATATATACGCCCAGCGTATGAAAAAGAAAGCAACAGAAACAGGCGTGCATGAGAGAAATAATAGCGCAGCGCGGGACGTGCTCACACTGCCGGACTCTGACCTGACCTGCGCGCACACGCCTTTCAGACAACATGCGATCGGGATTCAGTTCCTTCATGGATTATTGGGTTTCAGTGGTCAAACAGATGTAAAAATGCACGTGCTGGCAAGTATTCAGGTAAACACAGTAATGTATGTCTTTAGTGAACGTACCACTGATCTATATAATTTATATAGATCAGTGAAACGTACAGAGAGTTGAGTGAGAAATCGTGTGTTACAATGAATTTGGTCCGTGGAGCTCTTAAAGGGCCGGAGCTCATATTCTGTGTGATTTAATGTTAATCAAACAACAACGAAAATTAGAAAACCACCCCATGCTTGGCTAAACAACTTTAATATATTTATTAAGAATCAGTGTAGCCTATGGTTAATTTATATAATTAAGACTGAGAAACTGCTCAGTCTTAATTATATTAATTAACCATAGGCTACACTGATTCTACACTGATATATATATATATATATATATATATATATATATATATATATATATTTGATTTATTTCTTGACTTGCAGCTGTTAAATAGACCCACTGTAGGTGAAAATAAAGCACTGTTTTACTTGTTTTACTTATGTTTTTTTTTTTTAAAGATCAAATTAAAAATCTATATTGTAATTATAAAAGTACATTTAAAAAAATATTAAATTACTCGTATCATGATTTAAGATTTTGGTCATCCCAACCCGTTACCAGTAAACGTAAACATTTTGTATTTAATTTGGTTCAATCTAAATAGTTTCTGTTGTTTTAATGGGGGCAAAAGAAAATATTTTTTTTAATTTAAAAGCAATTGCAAACATATCGAGATATATATCGAATATCGTCAAAATTTTGAAAATATCGAGATATATATTTTTTGGGATATCGCCCAGCCCTAGTGCATTTAAGAATTTAATATTTTAGACATTACTCTAACAAAATGAAACAACAAAAGCGGAGGGTAGTGGGGTCTTCATGTAAAATAAATCAATGAAAAAACATAGTTAATAAACATAGAATGATATTAAAATGCTGAATTTAAGCCTTTCTGTCCAATTTCAATTTCAAGCTCCGCTTAATTCTTTATCTGCTAATTAGCTAGCATCACACAGAAGACTTGGCTGGGAGAGATGCGTTCAGGGTTTGAGCTTGGACTCCCTAATGAAGGCCTGCTAGGGGCGGGGCTTAAGGTCTCCAGGGCCAATTACACCCAGCGGAGCATACACCTTGTGGCAGCCCTGAATGACTGACAGTTCTGGGAGCAGTATTCCTGCAAGGACTGAGAGCCAGGGATAGAAAGTGAGAGGAAGGGACAGATTTTCTGGCACAAGTCTCTCCCGTCTGACCTGATACAGGGCCTGCTGAGCAGCATCCAATTTACAGCCCCAGTCCAATGGGATTCGAGACATACGGGGCTCATGTATTATACATAAACAATAAACACACACACAGATGTTAATAACCTACTGCTCCTGTGTGTGCCAGTATGTTAACACTGTTAGAATTACAGTAAAAATGCTATGAAACACAATCAGTATTATATTATTGAGGCTTTTGAAATATAACCCACACTCTTCCCGTCCTTCCTTGAACTTGGCCACAATGGTCGATTTAACACGTATGACTACATAAAGCCTTCCTAAAGGCCTGGGGCTCCCCTTCATTTGGCACAGGCAAAAGTTCCTGAAGAGTTAAAATAATGAGCGAAATGTATTTTTTCCAGTGTGTTGTGATCCATAAAAAACACCGCCGGCATCTCCATCGGCCCGTCAGTGCTCCCCGTGCCCAGCCTTCCGCTTTGATTGCGGAGATATGAGAGGAACGAAATGACTCGCCGTTGCTTGTGAAGCAAATGGAACGCGCTAATAAAACTCATCGCATTACCCAATGCAAAACTGCCATAGCTCATTACGTCAGGATAAAAGGATATCATTGTAGACGGTGAGCAGAATTGACTTTCTGCGGCGCGACTTGATGATTTAATCAACTGCTCTCTTTCGCTTCTCATCCGCGCGCCTGTCGCTAACACAGGTGCCGTTAAATGACACTCTCTCGCAGGCCAACGAGTGTAGAAAGTGAAGAAATTGCTGTCATTATTCTTTCTCTCTCTCTTGCTCCTTTTTTCCAAGAATAGAGGTATGCAAATTTCTGTGCTGGTGCTGGCGCTGAGAGAAGAGATTGAGAAAGAAGGAGAGGGCCAATACAGAAATACCTTTATAGGTGGAGAGTAAAAGTAACGGAGAAATTAAGATGAGATCTGACAGGTAAGGGCAGGCAGCATGTTTATCCTTGCTGCAATTTTCACAAATAAACAAACAAACAAAAAAAAAACAGGAAAGATCTGTTGCATGTTGTGATTGAAAGTATACAAGAGCGTCTGAGTCGAGTCATAGTGTGGGAGATGCAGGTTCGAGTCCAGTGTTATTTTCCTTTTCCTTGATTTTCTCTCCATCCTTTCCTGCCGTTTCATTTGGTAAAAGTGTAAGCAATTATGATTTTATGAAATAATTATGAAATTAATATTGTATTATAGTAATATATTATAATATAATGTAATAGCATATTCATTTTATATCATAATTGAGTCAAAAAACAATATATAGCTTTATTATATAAATTTAAAATAACACATATAATCTAAAGCCAGGGACACACCAAGCCGAACCCACCCTGGGTCAGATGTAACAACCCAGTGTTTGGGTAGTTACGAGTGAAACGCTGAAGTAAGAAGTCCCCCTGCTGAATGTGATACAAGCTCTGGCACGAGATCAAGCGCCGTTACGATGGAAACTACTTCTAAATGTTTAATTGTTACTTCTAATATTTGTTAAACAAGCTTCAATGTTGGCAATATGTATTAAAAACTATATAAAATATGTAATACTATAACATAAAGGAATTATCTTGCAAGCAAGTAGTTGTGTTGAGTATTAAAGTTTAGAGGATTTAATTTTAAACAGTAAAAAACAAAAAACAACAAAAAGAAGCTAGTATTACAGTAAAAATGAATTAACTATTTTGGGTTAAATCAACCCATTATGCTGGGTTAAATTAACAACCTAACTTGTGTTCTGAACTTCTGTTTACCCAGGCCTTGGGTTGAAAACATCCCAAAGTGTTTTTTTGAGTGTATATTTCTTGTTGACTGAAGCAGCACATTTGAACAGACTGAAGTTAAGAAAACAACAGTAAAGTATGCTCACAATAGTAAATATGAAGAGATTGGCATAATGATGGTCAGTCCAATATATTTAATTCCTCTAAAATACTTGGTATTACAGTCATATTGGATGGATTAACTTGGGAATCCATCTCAGCATTTTCTTGCTTTTTTTCTGGTGTGGTGTTAATTTCAAAGCCAAACACTTCGCCAATTGATCTTGGCTGCAGATCAATATAGCATGTTAAGCTTATTAAAACAGCCAATGGCCTCAGTGGAACAGTAGAGCCATCTGCTTTAGTTAGACACACACTCCTCAGATACCGTGAAGGAGGAAGAGCTGATTAGCCTCTGAATGAGACCAAGAGTGTAACAGATCCTGTCTACCCCTGCTGTGTTCTGTACTGCAGCAGTGCAGCATGGGAGATAAACATCCTGAAAATCCTCATGAAATCAAAAATGATTTGACATATTTTAGAATAATAGTGAAGCAGGAAAAGAATGAAATCATGGTCCATTATGCACTCGTACTCGTGCTAACACTCGCTCTTTATTTCCTTTACCAAATATCAATTGAAAGGAAATGGCATTTTGAAAGTGCCTTCAATGTTTTGTGGTTTGTCCCTTGGCTATATAACAAGGGACAAGCTCTTTGATATGACACCAACTTCTTGTTACGACACGAAATGTCAACCCAGCACTCTTTAAACAATTTCATGGTTTCTTGAAAGTCTGGACTGGAATCAAAGTCCCCGACTGGCTGGTTTTCCACTAAAATTAAAACAAAGTTTTTTTAATACAAGCACATCCACACACAATGACAAAAACAGAGCATTTACATGAAAATATCTTCAAGCTGAACACATTTCATTTCATTCCTATTTGAAGTCAAACCCCAAAGGCTTCTTAAGTGCGGTACAATAAAGAAGCGAAAGCAATTGCACTCTGAGCTCGTTTAACCATGTTTTTGCCACAGTCCGAAGCTCCGAGCTTAACCAGACTTCTCGAAAACGAAAACCTCAGCGCCCACATCAAACTGCATGACACACTCTGGTGAAGGGCCAACACCATGAAAAATGTGTGGTATAAATTCAGCACAGCTATAAGCCAAACACAGCAAACACTCTGAAAATATGCTTCCAAAATATGTTTAAAAACAGCACATAAAGAGATCTGTTCTTATTTAGCAGTCATTGATGTAAAACCACAGTCAAATGTCAAGTTAGGACGCAAAGTGTTCGACGTTCCACTTCATGGTCTATTTGCCATTGTGTTGTAATTGGCACTGTCAACGAACGCTGAAATTAATTGAGACTGATCTGAGCTTGATTACAGAGGCAGTGGGGGTCCGGAAGGTTGACGATAGGTTGGTACGCTCTCTCTCCCTCCATCCCTCCTCCTCTTCTTTCCTTTGCTATTTTCACTCTCTGCCTGTCGCTCTCTCTCACTCTGCCTGCGGGCTGTGGTGGGTGGCGGTGGGGGACAGCTTGAAGAATGGCAACCATTGCCAGGGTCAGCTCTGACAGTGCCAATTTGATGCGCTGCCATGGAGAGCTATGTGCCCCACCTCCCTCCTCCCCCCTCATTCTCTCTCTCCCTGTCCTCCTACCTCCCACAGAAAAAGCTGCGCGTCCTGATGGTTTTCTGATGCAAACCATGGCGCGGCAAAATGGTTTTTCCCCTCCTGCTGCCTGCTTCTCCATCTGCCACTGGGGCCGCGCCGCCGCCGGCCGCCTGCCTGTCACAGCGTGCAGTGAAATTAGCCAGGGAGGAGGCGCTCGCTAGCGCTAATTACGTTTTAATCATTGGAAATGTGTTGGCAAATCAAGGCCTGGAGCTCCCACTCTCTGCTCTGCAGTAGGAGTGTGTGTGTGTGTTGAGATGGATAGAAGATGAAGGATGAAGAGAGAGAGGAAGCAAAAACAGGCACAGCCAGCGCTGAGCTAAGAGTCAGACGCTCTGAGGAGAAAATGGCAACGTGCCTTGTACTGTCTGCTGAGAGTGAGGCTTTGAGTATTGGGCCACAGAGAGACTGGAAGCTTTGTACTGTGAGACTGAAACCTCTTCTCCAAGTCTACCATACAGAATGAGTTCTGCCACACTGAGCCGGCTGCTGACGACACATGAGCACCAAGGTGACATTGTAACAGGTACTGATGAGCCAAGTGTGGCTCTCAAGATATTGGGCACATTCTCAAAAAACTGATTCAACTTATTCTTATATTTGAACTTATTCATGATTTTCAAAATCACATTTTAGAGGTTCAACCAATAAAGAGGAAAGGATTTTCTTCTCCAGTGGTACACTTATGACAAACTTATATTTATTATGATTTCACAAACTCATTTGCATGTGAAATTTTAAGCTTTTATAAAATGAATTGCCTTAGTAAAATGAATTTTAATTAATTTTTTTTCCAATTATTTCAAACTTTTGGCCGATAGTGTATGTGTGTGTGCGCAACTGTTTAAGTCATTTAGAGCCAGATTTACTAACAGCTTGTGCCAGCGCAAACACTCTTTTGCTGTTAAATACTACTGTCAGGATTTACTAAAGACACGCTATGATAAATTAGCGCTGTAAAGGTGTGGACAGGGTTATTTTTGCGGCTGACATTATTGCATATGCATTTGTAGGAGTTTCCCTTTAAGACGCAGTATTTACGGCAGGAGAGCATTTAAATGAATCATGCGAGGTGCTTTACGGTTCGCGCTAGTTGATTTACTGGTGTTTGCGCCATTATTTACTGGCCAAAAAAAGCATGTGTTAAACCAGATACTAACGGGTAGATTGTGTTGGTCATTATGGAAATTATTCGGCTGCGTTCTTTAATTTGTGCATCGTCAGTAGATCACAAACAAGAACGCAGAACCACTCCGACTGCCGTTTTGTTTTTCACGCTAATTTAGTAAATCTGTTTAGTAAATCTGGCACTTAGTCTTAAGATATGTCCAAAAATATTATACAATATATTTAAGATATTTAAGCTCCAAAAAAAAAGAAAAAGACAGATGACAACCATTAAAACAAGAATGTAGCTAACACAACACTAGAGATGCCAATGCTTCATTATACTATTTATGCATTCAGTGTTTATGTAATTTTAAGCTCAATTGTCCAACTAAAGCTAGACCTAAGAGTGCATAAATGGCAGACATGGGTGGGTGACATAAATTACATGACTGCTAATCATGTACCCCCTGTCTGTTTTCTCCACAAGCCTTTAACATTAAACTCAAGTGAAATCTAACCTCACTTAGCAGAAAAAACACAGCAGCGCTGCTGTCAGCCGCAACAGTGAGGAGAAGGAAATGTATCTCGACACCTTTGACTGGGTTAGGCCATTAAGAGCGCCGGGGTCCAGACCTGATGACATTCAGGGACTAATTCACACAGCATCTGCGTGACGTCAATCTAAAGTACAACAGGATGAAGGAGCGGAGGAACAAATGAGGAGGGAAGTGTGACAGCCAGGAGGGCCTAGATACAGGAAAACGTCTCCTTCACCAGTGGAGTGGATCCTGTCCTAGGGCAGATCTCCCTCACACCTGTCAGGAAGCAGTCATCTTCTGCCTGGCCTAATAACCTTCAGCCTGATCGTACCGTCCCACCCTATCCCTCATGCACCTCGCCAACATCTGCAGGCAATTTCCTCCTCGATATGACACTTTCTCTCCAGACCATGAGCGACCATGAGCACTGAATATGAAAAAAAGACTGAGGAGAGCAAAAATACTGAACCTTTGTTCCAAAACCAAGCGAGCTGCCAACATAAAGCAACAGTTTAATTGCATGTGCGCTCCTAACACAAAGCAGCATACATATGTCCTTTACGAAGAAGGCAATCCCATAATGCACTGCACTGGGGGGAAAACGCGTAAACAAACAAATGTACTAATAATGCACATTCCAATGAATACTAACATGTAATAATGATTAAAATAGAAAAAATATTTTATAATATTATTGCTATATTATTATAAATTGTATTCTACTCTTATAATATTTTTTAATTAAAACAATATTTTTTACTCTATTATTTTTATGTTTATTTAAGTACTGTGCCAGTAGCTTAGCAACATGCAAATATCAAAATCTATTCAAATCAACTGTAAGTCGTTATCTTTGCTGCCTATTTAGTGTGCTCCAATTAGGTCATGTATGAGGTTCCTTGACAGTTTGGAAACTGTATTATTGCTATTGCTGTAGTTTTAAAATAGCACCTGTGTGAAGAACACCCAATGATTCAGAACTCTGCATAGAGTGGTGGAAAATACTGGTGTACAAGAAAAAAAGTAGATAAGAAGCTGAATCTCAAGTATTAAGAGCCATTCTCAGACGTACATCAGCGACTCACACTCTCTGTGTGATGCTGTGCCAGGAAACAGAAAAGGTTAGCGGGTACAAGATGTGTCTGTGTTATGCCTGTATGCATGTATGTAAATGTTTCTAAGTATATGGAGGGTACGTCTACCTTTCAAATAACTTGTCAGCTAAGCTGCTCGGGCTGACAGATGTGAGATGGCGCCCCGAGGTGGAGCTTGGCACAGACAGATGGTGCCACAGGGCAACGCGCTTAGCTGATCAACCAAGGGTGGCACTGTCACCCAGCCTGCCAGCCACAAGTGAGAGTGGGAGGGAAGGGTAAACGCAGTGTGTGTGTTTGTGAAAGAAAAAGAAAAAAAGAGTGGGAAGATGAAATCATATGTACAAATCAGTAAAATGTAATTTATTCCTGTGATGGAAAAGCTGCCATTACTCCAGTCTTCAATGCCACATGATCCTTTAGAAATCATTCGAATATGCAGATATGGTGCTCAAACATTTCATCTTGTGCCGATCAATATTTTTGTGGAAACCATGATAAAACATCTTTTTTCAGGATTACAATACAAAGTTTAAAAGAACAGCATTTATTTGAAATCAAAATCTTTGTAACATTATACAAGTCTTTTTTGATCAATTTAATGTATCCTTGTAGAATAAATTTGGAGGACAAGTCAACACCTCAAACTCATTGTTGTGCTCCTACAACCATTCCTGATCCATTGTTGCTTTGTGGCAGGGCACATTATCCTGCTGAAAGAGGCCACAGCCACCAGGAAATACCGTTTCCATCAAAGGGTGTACATGGTCTGCAACAATGTTTAGGTAGGTGGTACGTGTCAAAGTAACATCCACATGGATGGCAGGACCCAAGGTTTACCAGCAGAACATTGCACAAAGCATCAAACTGCTTCCACTGGCTCTTTTTCCCATAGTGCATCCTGGTGCCATGTGTTCCCCATGTAAGCGACGCACAAACCCAGCCATCCACCTGATGTAAAAGAAAACTTGATCATCAGACCAGGCCACCTTCTTCCATTTGCTCCGTGGTCTAGTTCTGATGCTCACTTGCCAACTGTTGGCACTTTCGGCAGTAGATAGGGGAGAGCATGGGCACCCTGACTGGTCTGATGCACTGTGTATTCTGACACCTTTCTATCAGAACCAGCATTAACTTCTTGAGCAATTTGAGCTAGCTTGTCTGTTTGATCGGACCACACGGGCCATCGCTCCCCAGGTGCATCAATGAACCTTGGCCGGCCATGACCCTGTCACCGGTTCACCGCTGTTCCTTCCTTGGAGCACTTTTGATAGATACTGACCACTGCAGACCGGGAACACCCCACAAGAGCTGCAGTTTTGGAGATGCTCTGACTTTTTTCTGGCTTTTAACACATTGCTGCCTAATATATCCCACAACATATCTCACTTTACCTGTCATAATGTTATACCTGATTGGTGTATATATTTATGTCTGCATTAGTACTGTAGACTTTAGAGCAAAAACATATTTAATTTGGCATAAAAGAAAGTGGGTATTTTCAAAGGGTTTTAACAATGAATCTGTTTTACATCATGACTAATTCATCCAATGTTTTCTAGATTTTTTTTTGTCCACTGTGAAGTTGTTAGAAAGACATCACTACTGTTTAGTCAGCTAAACAATCAACACGCAGGTAGACAACTGCGAAATAATGAATGAACTGTTCTTCTCTCCCTCACTCACCGCTGTTTATGTCAAATTAAATATGGCATCCATTCCGACTAAAGTCTATTTCAAGATGCAAGACACTCCTCTCACTGCCCCCCCCTCCCCTCCCTCAAATAAACAAACAAGCAGAGTCAGTGTGTAGTTCACTCCCACAGGCATTCAGTGCTGAAGAAGGTTAGGCAGCAAACAGTTGCTAGCTTAATCAAAGATTAATAGAAAGATTTTCAGACAATTAAATACATCAGATTGCATTGTTTGTACCATTATGGCTCGTCCCTGGGGAACAGTCCGCTTTGTTTGCATTTTAATTACTTCATGCACAGCTGACATTTGCTCTGATGCCAGCTGCCATCTTTGTTATGCTTCTCCTTGTACCCTCTGGAAAAGAGCAGCGAGGCAGAAAAAGTGTGGATGAATGTATGCAATTGTGATATAACTGAATGTCCTGACATCACAAAGACATAAATAGAGCAACTGGACAATGCAGAAGCACAAAAACTATTTATTTTATAATTGAGAAAGTCACACTGACAGATCAGTTTCATTCGTGCCCATATAGAATAGATAATATTCTAGCTTTCCTTCATTTACTCTTCATCATGCTCTCTAATTTTCTATCAAACTGTAGTATCTCTTTTTTGCTCTATTTCCCTGCGTCTACCCCACTTTCTCTCTTTCCCCAGCAGGAACGGATGTGTAGCTCTAATCACTTTGCTCCCCACACACCTGACGGCACACTATTAACTCTAGGTCTCTCTGGTGACCCTGCGGGTCGTTGCCCATCACATCAAGTTTTTATTAGGGAATTTTCCTCATCATTAGCTCTGGCCCAGACGCCCACCATTAATATTCATTCTGCTGCACACTTCCATCATCCTCTGTCTCGGTCTTACTACAATCCATCTGAAATACTGATGCACACTCACCACCTATCAATCTATCTCTATCTGTATATATTCTCTGACAAGCTATTTATTTTATGCTTTGTGCATTTTAATAATGTGTATGCACATTTGTATATTTAATTCTTACTTATAAATTCCAGTCAGTGTCAAGTGATTTACTTATTTTATTAATCACTTTGGCCAAATCATTGGAAAGTATTGGATTCAAATCTGAATTGACAAAGGCGATTACATGCAATGCATGAAAAACAAGCAGTGCAGTACAAAAGCATTAACTACAGGCCAGAGCAACGAGCCCCTCAGCTGGAAGAGACACACCCACCCACGCACACGGACAGAGGTGATAAGACAGTCTCACACTGCGCCAGTGGCAACTCTCAGTCTGATAACCCTCCTGCTCCAGGGGATGGTTGTCTAAACACACAGACACACACAGACAGCGGTGGTGAACAGAGGCTTCTGCTAGCCACAGGAAACTCCAGCAATTAACTGACAATTCCCTGACAAGCTCACATAAACCCCATGAAGCCTGGGCATTTGTGGCTGTATGTGTTTGCACTATAAAATGATTCCTCAAGGCAGTATTTTAAATTTAAAAAATAAATAAAAAATATTTCACACAAACACAGACATATATGTGCACACATACACACCCATATAGATTTTTAAAGGGGTCATTGGTCATTATTTTTTTTTATTATGTTGTAACATTTCCTGAGGTGCACTTCTAATGTTAATATGACTTTTACATCAAATGACAAATTGTCATAATTTAGAAATAAATGGCTATTTTATACCCTGATTTGAATGCTCTATTGGAAGGGGCGTGTCAGCTGTGAGACTTCAGTGTAAACGCCCACTGCTGTGATTGGCTAATATCTTTGCATATGAAATAAGTATTACATGTGGAACCCTCTTGAATACTTTTACTACATTTTTACTCTTACAGCTATCGAAATTAACATATTGTGAAAAGTGTTGATTATTGCATTATATTTAGACTTGGGCGTCGGAGCCATTGTATGAGGGTGGGACAAGACACGTTAGACGCTTTATTTCCACTTTTCTTAAGAACTTTTTATTTAAAATAAATGCCTTTCCTATCTGATATGTGATGGGAAAAGGGAATCGAGCGAATTCAGCAAAAGGCAGATTGAATTTGCGTCAAAACTTTCTGCTATGTGTCTTATCCCTACACTATTGCCGCTCCAAATGATCAATTGATTTCCATTCTTTTGTCTGGCCCAAACAGATGTTTTTTAAACAAGGCGGTATATTTGTACTTAAAGAAAATGGCATATACTCCAGTAAAAATTTTCTGGGGACAACCAACTTTTTTGCACTTCCGACGCCCATGAATTTAAATCTATTCCCACACATGGAAGGTTGCAGTGATGAGCATTGAGCAGATGACAGACAGCCTGCTGATCGTGTGAATGCAGTGATCTCTTAATGAATGCTTTCACCATAACTAACAATGCAAACCCGATGTAAATACGTAAATAAGAGATTCATTGTGCAGAGTAAGAGTGCAACTATAATAGGAGTTTTAGCAGGTGTCCAGATAAACTCGCGCTGCGTGATCGACAGATTCAGCCATTATAAAGAGAGTGTTCTTTGAAGTAAAAATACTAGGATTCATTATGAATTTAACTGTCATTACTGGTTTACAGATGAAATACGTTACTTACAGTTTGATGGGTCCATGCTGGTTCCAGAACAGTTGGCACTGATCTTTGAGCAAAGGCAAAGCTAGTATTGTATTGCGACCTGTTAAATTATGATGATCGCTGGTAAAATGTATGGTAAAAACAGTCAGCAAAGTCAGCACTGACGTGACTAGGACGTTCATTAAGCCAGGATAGCCCAATGTCGGCAAGGCATTGCTATCTTGTTATCATCCCAATTTTATCGTAAACAGCTACTTTAGATCCACTCGCTGCTCATCGACTGAACACCAGTGGGCGGGGACAATGATGCGATTATGTAAAAGAAGGCATTGTTGTCTTGCACCAGAGGCAGTTGTATGCAAATGATTGTGCCCCTGTGACGTCACATGCCACCTCGGATCCAAACTAAGCTTTTTACAGCTCTATTATATAAATGCTTTTTTATCGATGATGAGGACATCTTAAGTTATGGAACTTGCAGGAGATATTAATGATAATGGTTCAAAGACCTCTTGTATGGCAAAAGCTCATGTCATGACGCCTTTAATATCATAATTATACTGTTGAAAAGCCATAGAATTAGATTTGTCAAGCTTTTAGATTTGAAATGAAATCTAATTTTAAATAAGTACAAACAAACAATATGTGCTGCCAGTAAATACAGCACAGATGTGCTGGATGAAGCAAAACTCTAATATTTGTATTTTCCAAGTGCCGAACAGCTTTAGTTCTTGTGCCATTATCATTAGATATGAATTAATCTTCCCAGACATGCTTGATCCAATTATTCTCATACAATCAACATAAACACTTCTCAACACGCAAACAGGCCTAGATGAATAAACACCAACGGAAACAACTCGCTCTCAACTTGGCCGACCTGCCGAGCTGCCAAAGATCTGCTTTGTAAACAACAAAAATATTTAATTTGAGAGAGTGATGCTGAGCAAAATGAAATTAAAAGGAACTCATGCTAACTGTTAAATTACTCGCAGCGTGCTAAATTACATTTGCTTTTCCATCTGAGAGATCAAACAGGAAAACTCCAACACTCCAGCGCTAATTATTTACAGTCTTCACCTCCCTCCCATCCCAGAAGGCTTAATAAACACACTATCTCTCTCTCTATCTCTCTCTCACGTTTTTATGCACACTTGTTTATTTCTGTTTTTTGTTTTTTTAAATAATTATATCCCCCCACCTCCATAAACTCTAGCGGCCAGATCCAAGATTAAGATTTGGATTGTAATCCTAGTGTACACTAGGGCTTCTTAAAAAAGCAGAGCATCTAAAGCAGGATGGGACCTGTGGGAGTGTTGCAGTGGCAGCGTCGCCATGGGAGCAAGGGGCGAGTGACACGAATGGCTGTCACTGGGATTAATTAGCATGCTAAGTGGCGGAGGGGAGCACTAGGCAGCGGGTGTGAAGCAGAGCCATCTGACGTGCACACACACCCCAGAAGTGTGGATTTTCACCAAAGGTGGCGGCAGTGCAGATTGCAATCGCACCCCTGAGAAGTGATATCACACACATACTGCTCTCTGAAAAACAAAATAAAAACAGAAAAGGTGCCTGATGTGCTGTTAAGAGGGTGAGCGAAATTATTTCTAAAGCGGCAGCCAAAAAGACATCAATGTGTATTAAATCAATCCTCTTCTTCTTTTTTTCCATTCTCCTGTATTGATTGCAATTTATTTGAATTGCAAAACTTTGAGCAACAAGCTCAAGATGCAGCAGAAAATGAGTTATTTCGCATATTTAGGCACGCAGACTGCAGAAAATGATGTCCGATAACAGCTGATAATTATGGTGATAAACAATAAATGGCCAATATTGATATTCCATTGTACTTTGTCTAAAGTTTGACTACAAATGAATTTAGGCATCACATCGTTATAATTTACAATTCATTTTGAGATGGCTAACAATAACGTCGGTTTTCAAATTTTCAAAGACTAAAGGAATAGTTGTCTTTAGTCTTAGTGAAAAATAAATGGTCATCCTTTACTCACCCTCATGTCGTTTTTGTTTCATTTCTTCTGTGAAACATAAAATAAGACATTCTTAGAATTTTTTCTCTATCCATATAATGAAGTCAATGGTAACCAAAAATGTTTATTTTGTGTTCAGCAGAAGAAAGAAAGTCAAAGAGGTTTGGAATGACATGAGTGTGAGGAAATTATGATTTATGGCTGAACTTTCATTTTACTTTAGATGAAAGCAAAAGTAGCCTAATCGAAATGTCAAAAAATGGGGGTAACGAGCATGCACAATAAAATATACACTACTGTTAAAGGTACGGATAAATTAAAAGTACATTAAAATAAAAATAAATAAACTGAACACCCAAATTGGATAACAACCATTACTGTACCAATATAGCATGCACCTCAACAGATTTGTACATTTTTTATTACAACAATCACAAAAAATGGGCTGTGGCCTTCTGGAGGTTCTGTTACAGACTGAACACGGCATCAGTTCTAGTACATTTTATGTTCTAAACATTCTAAACACTAAACACGTATTCTAGAAATCCATACGAGTCCGACCCCTATGATCATAATCTCTACAATTAGAAGAGGGGTTATGCCCCCCTGCTTGGCCCTGAGCCGTCATGTGACCTCAAAACAGCAGCTGAAAGGCCCGGCCTATTGCACTTCAAAAAAGAGCGAGCTTCCGCCTGGCACCAGCGCTGAGCAGATAAGCCTAATTAAGAGATGGCGAGATGAGAGCGGTAGAGCAAAGCCCCTGCCAACATCAGTCTCTCTGCTCAGCCCATTAAAACTACAGAGCAGGACGAGGGAAACAAACACAATCAAAGCCCTGTTCCTGTGCGTTTCCTGTCTAGAAATTGGCCATAGGCATTATCTCAAGCTAGCATTGCACGCTCACACTGGAACATGATCCAAAAGCTACAAAAGCAAACTTTCGCCCGCATGCAACACCTGTTTGCGATTAGTGTGTTCGACAATGCTCCCCCTCCCTTTGGGCTACTTTTTTTGGCTTTAAAGTTCTGTTTCTTAACATGATAACTAACATCAAGCTAATAATCCCAAAGTGAATCAAAGATTTGCCGGTTGATGTCAGCCAGTCATCTCTGTGAGATAAACCACAGTACGATGAAATGCTCTTATCTCTAGACTAACCCCAGGGTTCTTGTTATCATATCGATCTGCCCGACAGGATGTGTGCCCTTTGGTCTCTGGGTTTCAACAGTGCTACTAGCTTAACATGGTGAACTGACAGAGCTGCAAACTCTAAAACCGGATTCTGCTTTTTTTTGGTGCACAAGCCAAGCAAAATCTTGTCCGTCAACGCCACATTTATTAGTCGAATTCTTCTAGCGCTTAGGCCCGCTTTGCTTTGGGAAGGAATTTGCGTGTCATGGCCTTCATGGTCAGCAGTTAGAGCTGTTAGTGAAGAAGTTACAGTTACGGCTCTTCAGAGAAACAGTAGCCCTGTCTGTAGGAGAGGGTCACAGGATCGTGTTACTACCCCTCATGTGGTTTGGCTGTGTTATTCCAGGCCACCGAGTAAAGCCGTGCGTGAATGTGTGCACGTGTGAGCGCGCTTGCTCTTTTCCATTAAAGCCTGACCTCTATTTCCATCCTGCAAATTCAGCACATGGTCCCCTGTAACTCTTTATGACAAGCCTGATCTGGCTTTTCTCTCAGAGAGAGAGGGAGAAAATAGAAAATTAGACAAGGAGAGGCAAAAAAAAAAAAACCTGAAGTGTTTTGTCAGCCATAATTACTCTTCAATTATGTGGTCCAAACATGGAATTAGGGAGCACTTTGTTGTCGAAGCAGACGCTCTTTGATCAGGCCCTGGTGGAATGTGTTTCGCATTAGGGGCCCGGTGCTGTGATGTATGTGTCCTGTCACGTCCAGGATAACAGTAACAGGACCAGGGCAGGGTCACCCCCACCTGCTGAGGATCAGGTCAGAGGGGGTATTATATGTGACTGAGCTACAGCTGCTCCCCTGCCCCTTAACCTTCGGACGTGCTTCTTTTCACCATCACTGCCAGCCAAAGACCCCCAAGTGTGGAAATGCTGTCTGTTTTTGTCTGAAAATATGAAAATTCATATCCATTCAGATATGGATTATGTTTAAAACAACAAATAAAATAAATACTTGTGTAAAAAACTATTAATATTTATTTCTTCAAAATGTATGTTTCAGTCATTTCCACCACACGAAACAATTTAGCTCCAAATATATATATATATACATATACATCTATAACGTCATAATTCACAAATCTGATAAAAATGTTACAGTGTTTACTATAAATGATTTATCTATGCACATAATTTTTGGGCACCTTTCACACAGAGAGTCTGGAAAATACACTGATTCTCCCGGGATCGTTTGATTTTGGTTCATTCATTGCCAGTGATTTTCTGGAATCTGTGGGTGCGTTCACACATATCCCGTAAAGATCCTGTAATGACACGTGACATGTAATGACCGCAGCGTCTTAAGTTTGTTTATGATCTGTAATGCTGTCATGCTCGTGCATTTATTTCTGATTCGATCATAAACTGGCACATCGCGTACCGTTCCACTAAGCTGGCGAATGATCTCAGCTTCAGTGTCATCACTACAACACACACCTTATGGCATTGATCCTGCATTCTGTTCACACTGATCCCGGCAATATTACTACGTCCCCATCCAGAAATCAATCCCGGGACGTGTTTGCGTTCACACAAAAGCACTCTAGCAATTTTATGTCAATTTTCTGGGATCGACGCACTGTGTGAAATGGGCTTTGGGTATTCACTACAATAGGGATGAAAAGATCACAATTTTCTGTTTCATGATAACTTCACTGTGAATTTCACTTGTGTGTTCACTTGTGATGATAATATTTGTGTATTTTAAATAGATTTAAGATCTATAACATAATATATATCAAAATAGCAAAACTTTTCCACCACAGAATTGGAAATGTAATGGAACTAAATGTAATGGTGGGAATTTCAACTGCTTTCAGAAGAAAGGAACAAATAAATAAAAAATATTAAAAGTATGAAAGTGTGCTTTAATACAGTTTATTTTATTTATAGTTCACAGGGCCTGTGCCTGAAGAAACACCCATAGTCGGGCCTAGTGGTTAGAGAGTCAGACTTGTAACCTGAAGGTTGCGGCTTTCGATTCTCCATTCCGGCAGGAAAATGTAGGTGTGCTGTGCATGTTCTTTTGCCCACTTTGCCATTATGTAAGCAAGTTGTGATAGATTTGTCAAGAGCTAAACTCTTTTTTTTTTGTTTCATTAAAAACATCCCGTACATAACACTCACTGTCAGAAACAGCATAAATGAGCTGAAGTTTAAGATTGAAGCCATTTTCACTTTGCAAAACATTTGGTGTTATGTTTCAAACACTTCTGCACAGTCCCAAGCAAGTCAGAGACTTATTCTTCTGCCTGTCTTAAATCCCTCCATTCTCAGGAGAGCTTGGTGAACGCTGGCGGTGGCCCACGCTCCAGCCTGACAGCCATCTGCCGAGTCCCATCGGTCCACTGGCGAGTGATACAGAGCAGGCAGGCGATCTCTCCCAAGAGTGTCTACATGGCGTGTGTAAAGGGGTTGTTCTGTGGCTTCGCCGAGAGCCCCTTGAGTCGCCGTTTCGGGCTGGAGGCCCAGGGGAGGAGGGTGGATGTTTGTGAGGCAGAGGGAGAGAGTGAGCCCACTCCAAAGCTGCCTCCTCAGGCTGTGGCCCTCTGGAGGGTCCCTGGAACGTCTTGGAGCCATCTGGGGAGAAGTGGAGCGTGGCAGAGAGCAGCTGGACCCTCTGAGCGCCTATTTAAGTACTGGCAGCCCTGAGGCACCATCAGTCACATCACAGAGACAGAGCAGGGACATGCAGAGAGGGGCACGTAGGAAACAGACACCCTTAAAATATAATTGCCCACAAATCACCAGCCCATGCCCCCAATATCCCCTTTGCTCACTCTAGAAAAAGATTTCACCCTGATAAAATTATAAGCCACAAAGACATGCCATGTTATAAATGTCAAGCATTATAAAAAAACTTGAGCAAAATATTAGCACAAAACAAATCAGTTCTTTGGCCTCATAAAAACTCTTTTACAACCCCCCCCCCATAAAAAAAGAAAGAAAAGAACAAAAAACATAAGCTGAACAACATAAAATAAACTAATAAACTTCTTCTGTATATTATAATTATGCATTTTGATTCTAGATTCTGGATTGGTGTTTTAGAGTGAAATCAAAAAGAAAACATTTATAGATTTATGGAAAATATATATAATTACATGCATTACAATGTCCTCACATGCAGTGTAAAATAAATAAATAATCACTTTCATTACCGATTCATTTCTATATCGTTGCAACTACACCCTTGCTGTTTAAATAGATTGAAGCATGGGTGCTAACCATTTAGCTACAGCTCTCGACTTTGCATGCATCTTTAAAAAACAATTGAGATGAATTTTTGATATCTGAATGAATGAATGAAAACAACAATCTTGCTAAGTAAAGGGCCATGCATCCGGCGTCAATACCTCAGGAAATAATATGCAGTGTGGCTAGTGGAGCAATTTACTTAAGATCTGTATCTGCACACAAATTAAGTCCGTTCTGTGGCCATCTTGGTAACGCCCCTGCAGCTATTTGAAAATTGTACTCACAGTAGCTCTGAATGGCTTTCGCATGCACTGAAGTTTTGTTCGGAATGTACACAAAAAATGTTTAGGGTTGAACCTTCAGAATCCAAAATCGGATTGGATCCTTTCAGGTTGTAGCAAAGTAATGCATGTAAACAAAGACTGACTGCTATGACTTGGTGGTCCGTCTCAACCTCCTTATACAGTATCTGACACATATATAGGCATGAGGAAGGAATGTGTGAAAGGGAATAGACTGAGTCGTTTTTAACATCTCAGGAAGCACACCCCTGTCAAGCAGCTAAACGCAGAAATTACTGCAGCTTTAAATAAACCACCACACGCACTAACAACAAGCCGCGCCGTCTTATCACATCACCTTATCGCGCTTCCAACTGTCAGCATCCCAGAAGCATAATTATCCGAGCCTGTCAGCCCACACCTTTTTCTTTTTTTTTTTGCTTATTTTTGGGGTGTTTTTTGAGCATATCGGATGAAAGATGAATCTTGGGCATAAATCTTACAGCTGGCAACATTCATCATGAGATTTCTTTGGCTGGAAATGTAAAAGTAACTTACAGACAGCAAATCATTAAACAAACGCCATGATGAGCGATTCCTCTGTTAGCAATCCGCGTTCTGGTCCAAATGGCTGACAGATGAGCTACCACATACGAAACTTGTAATAAAGTGTTTTAGAAATAATTGGGAAGGTTGTGGTAAGACTTTGGCTCTCTGCTCCATCTAAATGTGAGAACCAAATGCTCTCTTTCTATTTCGCGCCGGCTCACATTCACACACAAGCCCTCCGGTAAAAACACAAACACAAGACCCTAAAAGACATAAAACCTAATAGGCACCATCCTCTCAGCGGTGCACTTGTCGATTGCTCGCTAGAGGCGGTGTAGGTGGTTTTCTCCTGCAGTTCAGCTGTCTTGATGCTTTGTGTTCGTCCCAGGAGTCCATATTTATGAGGCTAGGGAGACAGCGAGGGTGATGAGGGAAGAGATTGCTGAAGAATGAAAGAAATGAGATTTCTATACAGAGAGAGAGAGAGAGAGAGAGAGAGAACGAGAGAAGGAGAAAGCTCCTTGTCAGGAAGAGCATTAATTAAAGTGTTAAAGCTAAAAGAAGTATTGACTTCCTCTTTCGTTACAACCCCCCCCCACCCTCCTGCCATCCCTACGGTACCGTCTTCTACTGCAGGCATAGAGAGCTGACTGCAAGAAAACGGCCCACCAAGACCAATTAAAGCCTTCAGCACCAGGCTGAGAGCAAGACAAATGGAGGCAGAGAGGCTCGATTACAAGAAACCTTTGTACCAATGTAAAGCAATTAGAGCGCTCTCAGGGGCCAGACAGCACGGTACCTATGTGTCATGGATCCGACATGCTGGCTAAACCTCCCAACAATCACTCTTTTCTGCTGCCTCTGCCCACTCAAATAGTCGTATTAGTGTCATATATCAGCTCACAGGCCAGCTATTGGTTTCAGCTGGGCCAGGAGAGAACTAGAGTAAATGAGATGGCTAAAAAACGGGCAACCTTTGAACCTCCGTGACAGAAACAATATGCTGGAATCCACGGTCAGCCCTGAGGGATCTCCTCTTTAGTCTGGCTAAAAATCACTGTTTGTTTTAGAGGTCAAGGGGCTCAAACTTGTCATGTTGATCCTTGCTCTTGTCTCTGATTATCTACGTGTCTACATTGCTAATAGAAGTCTCTTATATCAAGTTATTGTATATTTACATTTATTTTTACTTTTAAGTTTATTTTGGGGTCAGTGTGATTTTTGAAAAATAGTACTTGATCAGTTGATAAGATAACAATAAAGACATTTATAACGATACAAACCATCTCTTTTAAAATGCTGGTCCCACTTTATATTAGGTTGCCTTAACTACCATGTACTTACATCAAAATATAAGTACAATGAACTTATTGTGTTCACATTATTGTGGCATGGGTGGGTTTAAGGGTAGGTTAAGTATTAAGGGAAGTGTCAACGGTGTAATTAAAAATTTGAAAAACATTTTCCATTAAAATAGCGGCATTGTTTTCAACTGTTATAATAATAAATGAGCACCATATCAACAACGTAGAATGATATTAAGGATCTTAAAAGGATTGTGAGGCACTAAAGGTTGAAAATTCAGCTTTGCCACCAAAGGAATACATAACATTTTATATATACAATATATTGTAATAATATTTCAGAACATCATTGCTTTTACTGTAAATATAAAAAATAATTAAAGTGTAAATATGCCCAAAATATAAAACCTTGCTGAGTTCACTGAGATTATCAAAGTTGTATTGGCCCAAAGAAAAGTGGTGCAGCCTGTCAAGAGGAGGTCATAAGCACTGGTGGATAACAAAGTGATTTTTAATGTAAATTTATGTTCATTAGTTCTATCTACAATTAACCGAGAGAAAATTCTCCCTGCAACCTGAGATTACCAAGTAATTTTGACAAATGGCAGCAGATCAGTAACGACCTTTTTCTTTTATGGCGAGGCAGTGGAGGCTGAGGTTATTTATTACTCCTTTTTAAGAAGCAGGTAGAAAAGAATAAATGTGATGCTGTCATAGTGTGTAATGGGCCCAGTAATGGCAGACTGCAGACTGCATAATGATGATCTTTCTCCTGTAAAACCTCTCAAAAAGTCCTCTTCCATTCTCATTCTTGCATTTAGCACCACAATTTAAGAAAAAATAGACAAACTACTTCTAAATTACAGCTTTTATATAATGAGGGGTTGTAAAGAGCCCCTTGCATCATTTTAAGGATGTTCAGAAACAGACATACACATACACATACATGCAGTGATAGACTGTCTAATCTTTTTGTGTCACTATAAATCCAAACCTTCAAATCCTGCTATTTGTCCTAAGTATTGAGATGATTGTCTCTAGAGTATGCAGATTTTCCTTGATTCTGGGAGAGGGCCCATGTTTCAAAAGCTCCCATTTCTTGCATCAGTCAAACAAAAACAATACCTCAAAGGAATCAATCCACAAATGACAAGCCAAATTGTTAATAAAAGCTAAAGAAAAAAACAATTCCAGGAATCTATGGCTCTGTTGAATATGGCTCTGAAACGAGTTTAGGACTTGGCCCAGACATAAGGCAATGAAGTCAACCAAAATTACCCAGCAATCATGGCAAGCTCTCTGGATATTAGCCCACAGTAAATCAGCCTGACGACAGAGATTTCCCTAACTGCAGAAATATGGGAGGCTGTCTCTCATTTTCTCTCAGTCTCTGACTTATTCTCTCTGTCTCGGTCTTATTCTCTCTCTCTCTCTTCACAGTTTGGGTTTGATGGAGTCCCTTGGCATTGCTGGGTAAAAGCTTCAGCAGATGGCTAGATACTTGGCTCGGGAAGAGAGCCATACTTAATTTTTTTGGCAGAACTACAGGCATATGGCAAAAGTTCACGTCAAACGCTGCGCTTCGCAGGCGGAGACGGTCTCCAAAAAATGGAGGAACACAAGGCAGAATGTTTTTCTCTTTTTCACCATTTAAAACTAAGATAAAACAGAAAGAGACAGAGGAGTTGTCAAAATAGCAGGCACTCTTGATTGATTTGCTGCGGTGACTGTGAATTCAGCAGGAGACTGGCCAACTCCACTCATTTCTCAGATAAACACGGCCACAATAACAGAGCGCGCGAAGATAAACATGGTTCTGCTTAAGATCAACTGCGCAATCCGCAGCGCAGAGGAGCCTGCCAAAACTGCACTGCCCTCAGCACTTACTAAAGTGAAGACAGTCAAGTCGGTGATCTTAGTAGGAGAGCACAGAAAACACAGGGCCTTTTGTCTCTGTCCAAAAGATTAGCTCCGAAGACATTTGTGGAGATTGGATACACATTTAGGATTTAAGGGATCGTTTGCAGGATTCAAAATCAATAAAGGCATAGATTGTGGAGCCGCTGGAGCCACGAGCGGAGGAAAAATCAAATAAGAGGCTCTTATCCTCAGTACATCTCCTGCTGGCGAACACATGTGGAGATATGATTATTCTGCTGGTCCGAGCGCTGTTTTCATTTTCTCAAATTCACTTTAAAATTATGTCTGAAAATGTCTTTAACTACATGGAGGGCAGGCAACCAAATTATTATGTGAGGGATAAGTCATGAGACTACTGTTTTGAGCTTGAAAGCTGGAATGATATATAATGAAACTACAGACAAAAGCGATACCTCAAATCATGCGGTTTGTTGAGGGTTACTTTTCTACACTATGGCAATCACCCACAAGACTCCAAGACATTTTCTTGCAAGACAAGGCAATGCAAAACTTTCATCCCTAGAAATTTTTAATTTGCAGCACACATTGTCACATTCACGTTTGTTCTGATCATGCAAAGAAAACTTTTGGAGTTTAGGACAGAAAAAATACAAGAATTCTTCCCACATCAGACAACAATCACAAATAATAATCACAAAACATTGCAATATCATTCTTTTCAGCTATAATGTATCCTCCCATCTAAAAGCTTGGCATTCTTGTAACCAAGAAATGATCCCCTGTGAAATAAAAAGGGGCCTCTATCAAATCCTGATGCAGAGAAATACTTTGCCTTGAAATAAATCACAGGAGGAGAAAACAGCCAGAATAACAGCAAAAAGAAAAAGACAAAGAAGGACACTTTATGCAGATGAATGAATATATATATATGGATAATACACAGTAAAAGATGAATGAATATATGTATGGTAAAAGTGTACGTGAAAAGAAAGTGTGCATGGAATAATACTCCCTGCACCTACAAAAACTGGGTTTTCCAAACCGTGCATGAAAGAGAGGCCAAGGACGTTGTATCCCAAGCGTTAGATTGGTTTCACATCAGATGATTAGCCTCATCCATGCTAATTACACTGAATGGAAACTAATTAGGAGGAACCACTCTTCAGCTAATGAGGATTTGGGGCCTTTCTTAGGACATTATTTAGTGACGTACACATCCTCCCTTAAGCCATGCAACTCCAAAAAAAAAGCTTTTATTTAGAGCCATTTAACACCAAGATATTCTACGTTTCTAAAACCAAATCCAAAAACAATGCTTAATGCTAATCGCTGATGCTAATTAAGCACTTGACTAAAAACCAAACTGTAACTTGAAATATTAGAGATGTGATTGCATTTCTCTCTGAGAGCACTGCTCTTTTATACCGAGCAGTTGATGTTTTATTTGTTTGTCTAATGCTAATGAATTATGTAAATGTCATAACTTAGCAGAGGTAATTTGGATGAGGTGCTGTTCTTTACATGACATTATGAATTTCATACCACACGTCACATTCTCAGCAAATACCAAGTCTAAAAACGAATGTGAAATGATCTTTAATTGGAGAGCATGCACACACATCAAACCTCCCTCCACCAGCTCCCGGGGCCCGCAATTAGACCCGCGACAGCAATCAAAACCCGATGACAATACCCACAATCCCCCTCTGTGGACATGTTTTGCTAACCTCACTGAAGACCCTAGCAGAGGTCCACTTATTCTGTCAAAAGAGCCCCATGTCTAAAATCAAAACAACCCAATCAGCAGACACACTGGTTCTGCTGTCCCACTGATTAAATGCACCGTGTGTGTAGGAGAGAGAGGGGAAAAGAGCGTGGGGGAGAGTGCAATTTGCTAAATTACAAGTATTCTGAACATGTAAATATAGTTTAATTACAGCAATTAAAGAAGATTACTGGAGATTGGCAGATGGGGGATGTAATGCTCTTTTAATTAAAGTCTGAATATACTGTAACACAAACAGAATGTTAACCCCACTGAATGGAATGGGTAGTTAGACCCTGACAAATTGTATCCCCATGCCTCTCTCAGTAGACTTATAATTACCAGTGTTTAGAGGGAAAGCTCGTATGTGTGAGCGTGTGTACGTTTCTGTCAGGGTGAAAGAGACAGTGGAGGAAAATTGAATTGGCTGCAATTCCATACTCTAGCAATAGCAGATTGAATTAGGGTGACATCAGGAAAAACATTTTGACAACAGTTAATGTGGCATTAGGACCAATTAATTGGGATTTAGTGTGTGAGATCACTCTCTGCGAATTAGAAACAAGTCTTTTGACTTGCACATGGAAACCTTGGAAATGAGGGCTAAGGAAAGTATGAGGCCTTGGCGGGACTTCAAAGCACCAAGGAAGGGGATGGGGGGAGAGAATCAAGCTGACACACATTGAAGAAGTTCTAACCGATCTGGGGATGAAAGCGACTCCAGTAAAAATAGTCAGAGATTAGGGTGGTGGTTTGTTCCTAAGTAAACTTTGTAATGCCTGACAATCAGAGCTTTCTGAAACTCCATATGTGTCTAATGCACAAGCCTTTACATAATCCAAACAGCTGCTATTGTAAGTCTATACGTCTCTACGTATGAAACACATCCAATGCTCCTAACAAAACGAACGTGTATAAACAGCATCAGGTGGTCTTTTCTACCAGCACGGCTTCAACGCGCTTGTGGGAAAGGCATTTCCACTGGATCTATACAACAGTGTAGCAACATTTTATAAATTCATGTCAATAGTCTATTAGAAATTCTAACAGAAAGATCAATGACCCTCGCCCAGGGCCTCGCAATAAAGATTGCCTTTGGAAAGCCATTTAAGGGCTTAATCTCTTCATCATGTGGTATTTGGAAGCCTAACTTTGTTCTTGTTAGGCAGATCAATCGCATTAATTTACAAAATGGGGGAAAATGTCACCTTTCATCATTTAAGTCAGCAGCAAGCGAGAGAGCTGCATTAACGAGCGTGACCGCTCCACTCCCTCATATTAGCACAGAGAGGTGTCATGGGAGACCTGACCTACAAATTTTAATTACCGCATGAAAAATGCAGGGCCGTCGATGAACAGTGACATCGAAAGTGCAACCAAAGAGCCGTCTGGGTGAGTTAACGGTTTCCCGTCTGGACTGGAATGAGAGACTACTCACAAATAAGAGAATGTCAGATCTAACATTAGACTGAGGAAACATAAGGACAGCATATCCACTGACTACAACATATGACAAAGCCCAAAAGACCATGCAAAGCCCAAAATTCCAAAAGATGTTAACTCATATATTAGAAAGGTAGTATTAGAAAGATAGCAGAAAGTATTAAGGCTTTAACTAAAATAAAATAAAAAATAGCCATCAAAACATTTTAAAACCTTAATACATTTTTTTAAAGTACACTTTCCACATATCCATATTTTCTCCATTTTCTCAATCATTTCCTGTCATTTCTAAGCCAAGAAATCCGTAAAAAGTGACAGAAATGCTCCCCAAAAGAGAAAAACTCCATACAACACAAGATACGGCACAGAAAAATAACATGTATAAAATTAAATAAATTAAATATTATTTTATTATATTCAATTAAGTAATAATATATATTAATCATTTGATTGTCATAACATATTTTATTTTAAATAAAAACATATTTTACACATTCCAAATGTCCCTGTTTCCCAACTTTCTGAATCATTTTCTGTCATATGTCAGCTAAAAAAACAAACATACCAGTAAATAGTGACAAAAAGGTAAAAAAAGAAAAGAAAATAAATGTGTCAATGTCACTTCAACTGTGTGGATGTGTCATTTTCTAATCCATGGAAATAACTCACGACATACAGTAGGGCAAAAAAATATTTAGTCAGCCACCAATTGTGCAAGTTTTCCCACTTAAAAAGATGAGAGGCCTGTCATTTTCATCATAGGTACACTTCAACTATGAGAGACAGAATGAGAAAAAATCCAGAAAATCACATCGCCTGATTTTTAAAGAATTGATTTGCATATTATGGTGGAAAATAAGTATTTGTTCAATAACAAAAGTTAATCTCTATACTTTGTTATATACCCTTTGTTGGCAATGTCAGAGGCCAAATGTTTTCTGTAAGTCTCCACAAGGTTTTTACACACTGTTGCTGGTAGTTTGGCCCATTCCTCCATGCAGATCTCCTCTAGAGCAGTGATGTTTTGGGGTTGTCGCTGGGCAACACATATTTTCAACTCCCTCCAAAGATTTTCTATGGGGTTGAGATCTTGAGACTGGCCACTCCAGGATCTTGAAATGCTTCATACGAAGCCACTCCTTCATTGCCCGGGTGGTGTGTTTGGGATCATTGTCATGCTGAAAGACCCAGCAACGTTTCATCTTCAATGCCCTTGCTGATGGAAGGAGGTTTTTACTCAAAATCTCATGAGACATGGCCCCATTCATTCTCTCCTTTACACAGATCAGCTGTCCGGGTCCCTTTGCAGAAAAACTGCCCCAAAGCATGATTCCACCCCATGCTTCACAGTAGGTATGGTGTTCTTTGATGCATTCTTTCTCCTCCAAACACGACAAGTTGAGTTTTTTACCAAAAAGTTCTATTTTGGTTTCATCTGACCATATGACATTCTCCCAAACCTCTTCTGGATCATCCAAATGCTCTCTAGCAAACTTCAGACGAGCCCGGACATGTGCTGGCTTAAGCAGGGGGACACGTCTGGCACTGCAGGATTTGAGTCCCTGGCGGCATAGTGTGTTACTGATAGTAGCCTTTGTTACTTTGGTCTCAGCTCTCTGCAGGTCATTCACTAGGTTCCCCGTATGGTTCTGGGATTTTTGCTCACCGTTCTTGTGATCATTTTGACCCCACGGGGTGAGATCTTGCATGGAGCTCCAGATCGAGGGAGATTATCAGTCGTCTTGTATGTCTTCCATTTTCTAATAATTTCTCCCACAGTTGATTTCTTCACACCAAGCTGCTTACCTATTGCAGATTCAGTCTTCCCAGCCTGGTGCAGGTCTACAATTTTGTTTCTGGTGTCCTTTAACAGCTCTTTGGTCTTGGCCACAGTGGAGTTTGGAGTCTGACTGTTTGAGGCTGTGGACAGGTGTCTTTTATTACTGATAACGAGTTCAAACAGGTTCCATTCATACAGGTAACGAGTGGAGGACAGAGGAGCCTCTTAAAGAAGACGTTACAGGTCTGTGAAAGCCAGAAATCTTGCTTTTTTGTAGGTGACCACATACTTTTTTCCCACCATAATTTGCAAATAAATTCTTTAAAAATCAGACAATGTGATTTTCTGGATTTTTTTTCTCATTCTGTCTCAACATAGTTGTGTACCTATGATGAAAATTACAGGCCAATTACAGGCCTCTCTCATCTTTTTAAGTGGGAGAATTTGCTAAATTGGTGGCTGACTAAATACCTTTTTTTTGCCCCACTGTAGATCAGCGTTTACTGACAATGCCTCACTGTGTTGCTCAGAGCTCTCCATCTCATGTTCATTTTAATGCAGACATAATGGGTTCTCACGGATCAGTGCACCAGCATTGTGTGCATCTTGTTGCTGTCGTGCATCAGAGAGGGTGGTTGTTTCTGTGAGATAATTAAAGCAACGTGAGGAGCAAGAACTCGGCTCTTCTAGACCCACAAAGATTAATCGGGTGATTGTTCTCAATGGCAAAACAATTTGTGGCAGATATTGTTTGGGATGTATAACATAGGGTTAACTGACACATATACTCTCTCATGACAACGGCTGACTTCATCATTGTCTCTAAAGAAGGTAGGGGAGTAAGTTATTCATTTAGATACTCATTAATCATACAAAAGGCCTTTGGTGTGTTCAAGTAATAGAACGCATTTCCATAAAAGAAAATGAACAAAAGGCCCGTTTTCTTGAACAGGAGATTAGTATCACGTACACCTTCAGATTTGTCTTCCATAATGATGTCACATCCTTTCTGGACTGAATACAACATCTGATAAACAGTACCGGTTGTCACAAAAACAAATGAAAATGGAAACAAACAAAATGCAACAAAACTTAGCAGGATGATAGCATTAAGACCCAATAGGGCATGAAATGGAGAGTAATTGGGATCTGTTCTAAAAGGCATGTTTTCATTTGGGAGTTAGCAGATGGTTGAGATTAGTGGTTTTGAAGTTTAGCATGCTGTGAGTTGCAAATAATAGAGCTGAGCTTCACTGAATTCATAACATAAACTACAGACACTACATTCCCACACTTGACATCAATCAGAGTGTCCTGCCAGAAAAAGAGCAGCCACAAGAAAGACTCAGATTCATGGCAGTCTTCAGGATAGTTAACTAGATTTTATTTATTATTATTGTTATTATTACGATATCTAGTCCTCAATGCTAGGGTGGTCAGAGCACATTGATGTGGTTACTAGGGTGTTCTAGGTGGTTGCATACTGGATATTCTGGTCTCTCGGTTTAAGTATGAGATCTTTCTGTTTTATCATGTGCCAAATTATAAGTTTTACTAGTTGTTTTCTAGTTTATGTAAAGGGATAGTTCACCCAAAAGTGAAAATGTTGTCATTATCTACTCAGTGTAATGTTGTTCCAAACAGTTCAAAACTGTTGTTGAACAGAAGAAATGTTCACTATGGAAGTCAATGGGTGCCGTCAATAGTTCGATTACCAACATTCTTCAAAATATCTTATTTTCGGTTCAGCAGAAGAAAGAAATTCATACAGGTTTGGAATAACATGAGTAAGTGTGAGTTTCATTTTTGGATGAACTATCCCTTTGAGAAGAGAGCATGACCTTTCTCATGATAAGTAAAGACTGGTTGATATACAGAATATCCACATGTTTGTGATGATTTTTAAGTAAGTGTCAAGAATAATTTTAATCTATAAATATAATCTACAATAAAACAAGGCATTAGGAGTTTGCAGATTATATTAGATTCAGTGATTAAATTCAAACTGTCAATAAATTCCAACACACACATCTTCCCAATCTCATGTTAATCTTGAGTACCTATAGAGTAGTATTGCATCTTTCATATCTCAAAAGTCTTTAGTTTAGTTTCATCATATTTCTAAAAAGACAGAAGTTAAGCTGTACAGACTTAACTTCTTTAACAGACAGACTTTAACAAGCCCGGAAGGCAAGGGTAAACGTGAAGCTAAAGAATCACACACACACACACACACACACACACACACACACACACACACACACACACACACACACACACACACACACACACACACACACACACACACACACACACACACACACACACACACACACACACACACACACACACACACACACACACACACACACACACACACACGTCATCGCATCATAGACTCTCTATTAGTTCCGGGTTAAATCACAAAACAAAATGTACAAAAACGTGTCCCTGCTCTTGATACATACTCACTGATGAACACCTTTGGTTTTCATAAAGAAAAACTATACGATGGTGGATTCAAACCCAGAACCGAACCTCAGACACGCTCGCCAGACACAAGCTCTACCACTGGAATACTCTGAGGCAAACACTGAGGCAAACAAGCATTTCATGCAAATCTATGTGAAGAATCTCAGGACTGACAATATTGTATTATGCGTTAGGAGATGTAACATTAAGGATAAAACTATACCGTTACACATGACTTCTCGTGACTTCCCCCACTCACCCACTTTTTAAAACAAAGTTACGCTACTGCATCGCATCAAGGATAACTTCTGATTAACTATACGTTTGTGTTGTTCACATTATATACACTTGCTCGCAGATTGCCAACAAGACACAGACATTTGATGCAGTTTCACTCACTGCCCGCAATGATCCGCAAATCCAACATTCGTCAATGAAAATGCCAGCAACACACTTGATAAACAAGGCTGGGTTATTTGGGAAGCTGAACAAGGTTATCTTTTCCTCACAACCAAAAACACAAAAAACTAAATCCTTCTCGACTTGCGTAACCCGAACGATGGGCGTGCTCTCGCTCCTGCTCTGGTTGGTGCTCCACCTTTCCAGGAGAAGTGCCCATACAAGGATTTCCCAGCCTTTGTGACTTCATACAGTGCCATACTCTAAAAAAAAACTTTCCGAAACTTGTGAGAAACCGGAAGGAGTATTTTTTGGCACAGATGTCATATGTCCAACTAGTTTTATAGGTTAGTATTATGTAATTATAGTATGTAGGTTAATTACATAATATTTATACTATTTATATTAAATTAAATAGTTGGCCTTTAATTGCCTTAATCACTTTATGGGCCAGATTTACTAACAGTTTACAAACCCTCTTTTGGCGTTAAAAAAGTACTGTCAGGATTTAGGACATTTGTAGGAGATTCCCTTTCAGACATAGAATTTGAGAGGAGAGTATTTAAATGAATCATTCAAGGTGATTTACTGAAGTTTTTGCTAGTCTTTAACTGGTGTTTGCGCCATTATTTACCACCCAAAAAAGCACATCTTCAACCAGCCGCTAACGGGTAGATTGCGTAGGTCATTATGGAAATGATCCGGCTGTGTCTGTGTCTGTAATTTGCGTGTCGTCAGTGGATCACACGCAAAACCTTCCACACCCATCAGCACTTTTATGGATTGCAATCTCTCACTAATTTGCCCTGGATAGTAAATCTGTCCCTATATGTTTAAATAGATATATATATTTTGAATACTGTCAAAAGACTGTTTATACTATAATGTTTTTCCCAGCTCTACCTGGCACTTGTGGAGTAGTATTTATGGTCAAGATGTAAAGTTATTCAAATTTATGAGAAGTAATGCAAAGCTGTGCTAATTTGGTGGGAAAAACTCATAACCCTGCTGGCCCTATTCCTTTCTTACAATTTCTCCTAATCTGCCTGACTTCTGAATGTGTGAGCTCACCCACTGTGAGAGCTTCATTTACTGTTCAGTTTTGCCTGCCCCCCCATTCCCTGCATTCTTTCTTCTACACTTTGTTCTTTCCTTTTCAGTCTATTGTGTGGAAATGATGGGCAGATCACAGCTCTCCTTTAGTCATCAGTAGGTTAAAGAAACTAATAGCTTAAAGCCTTTAAATTGTCACGTAAGCCAGTGGCTTTTAGACAAATTGAAGAAAATGGGACCCTTTTACAGGCCCCCCCTGCGGCAGAATGTGCGGGTGAGTACAAAAGAAGGCCCTTCAGGAGGGGGCGTGAAAGGAAAGGTAATGCATTGCGTAGGTCTGTAAAGCTGCACATCCAATACCACCTGCTATTAGCTTTCTTACTGCCATTACAGCTGTCGAGATGGAGGGCTTGACACTTGGCAAAGAAAAAAAAAACAGATGGGAAGTTAGAGGGGTATGTAAGAGCAACTAGAAGATTCAGCCCCCCCCCACCCCATACACTGACAACTGACTGTCAGTCAGCGAGGCAATTTGCCTCATATGGCTCAGAGACACAGAGGGAGGAAGAAAGCTATGAGGGATGCAGTTGGTGAACAATAAATGACATCTCTTGTCTCTCTCCAAAGCTCTGCGTCTTGATCGTTGTCTCATTATTTACATGGCTCTCAGGGAAGCCAACGCTAAAGGACGAATTCAGATGCTAAAGCATCACACAGTATGCATCAATTCTCAACTGATGGGCTCTATCTATAAACAAATGTAAAACAGCAACTGGTGTATAACAGAAATTTAAATCAGGGATGCATCAATATTAAATTCTGGCTGATACTGATTAGAAATTATCAATAAATGGCTGATATTAAAATTCTACAACAATATACACAGCCGTTGAAAAGTTTGGGATCGGTAATGAAGCTGAAAATTCAGCTTTGCCATCACAGGAATAAATTACATTTTAAAATATATTCAAACAGAAAACAGTTATTTTAAATAGTAATATTTCAAAATATTACTGGGGGGAGGTATTTTTAGTTAAATGAATGCCGCCTTGGTGAGCATAAAGACTTATTTTAAAAACCATTTAAATCGTACAGATCCCAAACTTTTGAAGATGAGTTCATATACAGTATATCCAAATATTGATCAAAATCAATCAATTTCAATAAATCTCTAATATCAGATATGATGGCAATATTTTGAGCATTCCTAATTTAAATATATTTGAAGTCATTTAGATACAACACACACTATAATGTTACACTGCAAGTTTTCATAGTCAAAGTCTAGTACCACGTTTAGTGCATTTATCATAATTGATTTATACTGTACTATTGTTTTCGGTTATTCTCTGAAATGAAGGCGTGGAACAATACAAGGCATGCAGAGCTAATAAAAGCCTCGTTTCAGGCTGTAAAATGCCTCATTTCCCAAGAAAAGCTAGAGCACATGACCCCTCAATTTTCCACAATTTAGAGGCGATGTGGTGAAGCTTTTCTTTGGAAACGTGGCCTTGGCTAGGTATTTCCCATAGCCACTCTATTTGGGGCTTTTTGGGGGGATCCAAAGTGTTCGGGAAAAGAAAACCAGCAGAAAAGAAGCTAAATGGTCCCTTTAATTTAGCACATACAGTATCACATCTCACACTGTGGAGCTGTGCATTAAAGTTAATGGGAAAGAGATTGTAGGACTGCCTCATTGAACTGTGCTGATTCAGGCCTCAAACCAAGAGCCCAATAATGTCTGCAAATCTACATCAAACTTAACAGTTCCTTAGAGAAGCTGTATGAAAAGTCTTTGACCTCATCTGTAATGCTGAAAGCAGCCAAGTTAATCTCTCCTGCGACTGGCCATGAGATCTGTGCATTGCTGCTGCCGCCGCCTTCCTGATTTACTGAGAGTATTGTTCTAACCTCAAGCACCTTACCATAAGGCCTCTAGAATAATGTGTCTGTATTTAAATTTAATAGGGGACTGTGCTTGGGAGCACCTCTGGTGATCTCACAAACTGCTAACTCCATCTAGGTGTGTTTTATATTCATAAGACTTAAATTCACTCTAGACCCAGCCAGGGAATATATTAATATGATAACCAGTCATTAATCAAATCGCACCACGAATTCAGAGCACATGGCCTGTGCTTATAACATCTAAGACTTCATTCCCATGGAGTTTCCTTTTTAATGATATCGTTTCCCAATTTAAAATTCAGTCCTTTTTAAAAGGACACTTTAAAGAGAATTTTTTTTGTGCCTTTTTAATGCAATTATGACCCAGCATTTGAGCAGTGTGCAGCTTTCAACACCCCCCAGTCCTCAATGCTCCCTGCAGACTGCAGCTAATTGAATCGAAAGTTCAATCTTGCTGAATTAGTGGTGTGTGTAAGAGAGACAATTTATCATGTCCAGTTAAGCAAAATGGATTTGAAAAACATTAAGAGGCACTGATTGGCTTCAGCACATCATTAGTCGGCTGTTTTGCTGCCCATATGCATGATGAGAGAGAAAAAGACAGGAAAAGAGAGATGACAGACCAAAGCCAGCGAGACGGAGCTTAACTCAGGTAATTGACGTGAGGGAAATGCTCAGTCATCTCTACTCATTAGACACAACCGCTATGAAACACTGGAACAAGACTAATATTTAAAAGGATTAGTTCACTTCAAAATGTTAATTTCCTGATATTTTACTCACCCCCATCTCATCCAACATGCTCATGTCTTTCTTTCTTCAGTCGAAAAGAAATTAAGTTTTTTGAGGAAAACATTCCAGGATTTTTCTCCACATAATCCACTTCTATGGCAACCAACAGGTTGAAGGTCCAAATCAATGCAGTTTCAATGGGCTTCAAATGGCTTCAGAGGCTCTGCACGATCCCAGACGAGGAATAGGGTCTTATCTAGCCAAACCATTGGCCATTAAAAAAAAACCATTGGCCATTAAAAAAAAAACGAAAGTGCGAAGACTACCCTTCAAAGCCCATTGAAACTGCATTGATTTGGACCTTCAACCTGTTGATTGCCATAGATGTGCATTATGTGGAGAAAAATCCTGGAATGTTTTCCTCAAAAACAAAAATGTGACTAAAGAAAGAAAGACACGAACACCTTGGATTAGACGGGTGTAGGTTAAATATCAGGAAATGTTCATTTTGTCTGTTGGAGGAAAATCACAATAAAGAGTTAGCAGATATTAAGCACAGAGTCTACTTTAATGAGAGTAAGTTACTAATTATCAACAGAACTGGGACCATCAAAATAAAGTGTTACCCATATATTTAAAACGATTTATGTGTGACTGATATGCTGCAAATCAGGTGATTTTAGGTCAGTGTTTTGTCTGTAAGTCATTAATGCCTTCTGTCTGTAGGGAATTGTAAGATGGCCGCCCAAACACTTCAGTTGGCCTAACACGATATTTTAAAAATAAAGATTACAAAAGAATCAAAGAATACTGGGCCTATGGCTTAGCAGTATTGGTGCTTAAATAAGAAATACAGGTTTGAGTCCAACTCATTTCCTGATTCCATTCAACCTTCATCTCAGCAGCCAATATTTCCTGTTCTCTCTCTACTGTGCCTATATAAAAATGTCAAAAAAGACCAACAAAATAAAGGGAATGCATTTAATTAAAACAGTTAAAAGCAGCAAGATTTCAAAACAAGAAAGGAGGAATTCACAGTAAAACCCTGGCACCAAAACAGTCCCTTGTTCCACACAAAAATAACACTCTCTGCCATGATGTCTTTACCATGCCTTCAGCTAGCCAAGCATGTGAGGAAAACAGCACTCTAGAGGTATCCGTGGAAAAGGTAGAGCCCAGGCGAGTTTTACTCAACGGCCCTTAAGAGAGACCGGGTGGCATAGAGAAGCTGGTCTGACTCTATCCCGCTGAATAAAACATCTAGCAACAATCCATAATGCGGCCATGGATGAATCTCTCCCTGTTCCCTCTGCCCTTGGTGGGAGATCTGTCTAGATTAGCTTGACATCAGGGCTATGGGGAGAAATAGTGTTTATCTGAACCCTAACAAGGGGGCTCTGAGCCTTTAAGCAGTGAACTGGGATCGCTCAAGATGAAACACATTGCTTGAAGAGATTGTGGCCTAGTCTGCTGGATATACACTGGAAAAGAGAATGGAAAAGAGACTGCACATATGATGCATAAATAAAACCCTTTGCAAGAAAGTCACAGAATGGGCAGCTGTACTCTCAGGGGAGAGTCCAATCAGGCTGTGAAGAGCTTCTTCTGTCCTTCAACAGGCAATTAACACTGTGTCCATTACTGCCCCCAGGGGCTTACACAACAAGCCATGCAGCGAAAAGGCCGGGTGTTTAAGGCTCTAGGGTAGGGGAGAAGGGAATCTTTCAGGTCACGGCCCGGAGAGGAAGTCTCATAAGAGAAGAATAAAAGAGGAAAGCGAGCAATTGGCTGCTGCAAACCAAATGGAAAGCAGGTGCTATTTGTCACCCCGTGGGGATTTTCCCTCTCTTCTGTTTTTCACATAACTCAAGCATGGGTTTCAAAGAAAAATACAGCTGAAAATTTGGAAAAATGCATCCCGGTCAGCTGTACAAGCGCATTCACAGAGTGCCTGTCCTTGGACGGTTCTTCCACCGCCCATGAGACGAGCCCTCTGGTCCTGTTTGTGTGTTACAGACACGGGATGTTTTCCTCCGACCAGATCGGTCACAACTCATAAATGTTTCAATGATGTTCTCATCTTTCTTTGATCTGAGGGTAAGTCGAGAAGCGGTTGTTCACACTATGCAATGCAATCTGCACTTCCTCTACGGGGAGATCCCCTACAGCTTGACTTCCATGATATTTTTCTACTGTATCTCCCTCAACTTTTTTTAATGGCTCTTAGAAGTTTTATCGGGTTTCTTCATCCACTGAGTCTCCAATTACGTGGGATACAGAAGAAAAAACATTTAAGGGCGATAAAATTTGCTAAATGCAATTAGCTTGAACCTCCAAACCACCGGAAATGAGATCCGGGATCCCTAAGAGACTAAACATTGTCTGGCATGTAATGGTCTGCTTCTCTGAGTTGTGAAGCCTGCATTCTGTCTAACTGAAGTGAAATATAGTACTTTGTGGTGTGAATAGATATTCAAGACTTAAGGGAGAACAGAATAAAAGGAAATTAATGGGAATTAAGTGAAGACTCCCTTGCTACTTGTGTCACATCCCTCCTTGTTGCTCAATATGGGAGCTGATGATCCAGACATTTAAGACAATCTCTCTCAGCCGCCCCATCTCTCCAGCAGAGATCATTATGCAGTGTCAACCCCCTGTTGACAAGTTTACCCACTCGGTCTCTCTGCACAGATGCTGCAGCGGCTGCCGGCGGCGTGGAGCTCAGCTTGGCGCGAGCTCCGAGTGGAAAGATTCTGTCATGTCTCAGGAGAGTAGAGAAGACGTTTTATAGCTCAGCTGAAACTCATAAACAAAGCCCCCAGCTAGCTGAAAGCATGACAGCCTCTCTATCTTACCCAGAAAAAGATGGAGACCAGGTAGGTAATCACTGTTAACATCAGCACTTCTTACAATCAATTCATGCAGCATGATTTAAAACACAATCATAAGAGAACATTTGATTTCTAATTTCTCTTTCTGCTTTTATAATTTAGCATTTTCTATCCTGATTTAGTATGTATGTGAAAAGTGCAAAAAAAATTATCTATAAAGTAGATCTATGAATGTGCACTGCATGTGGCAACAGTTTCACTGGCCTTCGCATTTACTCCCTAAAAAACAACTTTTCACTGCTTTGCAACTATTCAAGGCCCAGACTTGGCAACCTCTCCAAGGCTTTCCATTTGGGTAATGTGTTGCCAATCTGCCGTTTAAAACCCCCCTCTTGAGGAGACCCAGAAACTGTGAGGGGATCAATGCCACCGAGTCTTGGCACACACAAAAGTCTCTGCTGCCCAGCTCTTCACAGGGCTGGACCTGAGGAAACGCTGTCTGTGTTGAGATCTGGCCAGATGGGGGGAATTAAAGAGGGTTTCTGTCTTTGGCAGAACTTCTTACATCAGTGCCTTTTACAGACAGAAGCCTAAACCTTTTTTAGAGCGAAACATTGCCTTAAACCTCAGATGAAGGCCAGTACATCGCACTGTTAACCAAGCATGGCAAAATATGTATAAGTGATGCTTCTCTATTAAAGTTTCATGCATATAAGATATCAAATCAATTCTATAAAAGACATTATTTGCTACAAGTGATATATACCAATTGGACTACCATCAACTTGGGGGTTGGCAATATGCGGATTGGCAAAACATGTGGGTCAGCCTCTTTCTGAGCTTTTTGGCCAACAGTTATGATTTAAACAGACTGCTGCTGATTATAAGAACAGGTGTTTATTTATTTTTTTATTTTTTCAAGAGAGGCCATGTCTCTAACACTGTCCATTAAAGTTATGTTTCAATGTTAAAATGATTTGTAATGTTTCAAATAATTTTCTTTTCAGGATTAAATGATGAATAGAAAGTTTAAAAGAACAGCATTTATTTGAAAAATAATTTGTTACAATATAAAAAGTATTTACTGTCACTTTTGATCAATTTAATGCATCTCTGCTGAATAAAAGCATTTAATTTCTATCATCGTGTGGTTTGTCTCTTCTCTCCCACAATAGTCGTCACCCTCATATCGCTTTACAATACAGATGATGATAGGAAATGAATGCACAAAGATTGTTTTGGCTGTACAGCAGCTCTAGAAGAAAGTCATTGTCCAGCTTAAGTACGTTTTTGATTGATTCATTTCCGTAGTAAAAGTCATTAGTTTTTAACTTAAGGGCCGTTTACACGACATCCTTTTCAAATGAAAACAGACAACTTTCAATGCGTTCTGGCCTTATTACAATGCTGTAATAAGGTATACTTTATCCATCCGCCTTCACTTAATATTTTTATCTCAAGCAAAACTTTGAGGAAAAGAAAAAAAAACCCTCAAAGTGATAATTAACTAATAAATAGGAGAGTTGTACAAGTCTGTTAGATGTTGCCTATGAAGTTGCCTCTTTCACCCAGGGGATGAAGTCTGCCCCGTGTGATCATGCCACTTTGAAGAACATCAAAGTCCGAGCTAGCCTCTGGATCGAGGCTCCTACACACACACACACACACACACACACACACACACACACACACACACACACACACACACACACACACCCCTGAAGCACATATATATGCTCACACTTGCCTGGTAACATATCCTTACTTTTGACACCTGGGAAAAATTCCTGTCCTCATTATCTGGTCTCCATGGTTACAGCTGAGTGACAGACCTTGGGTACCATGGTTGACATCCCAAGAATGGGGCCATCCCACAGAGAGTATAGACATTATGTCATCATTTTATCCAATCATTGCCGTCCTGTTCCTCATACAGTACAAGCGTCCTTGTCTAACATGACAAATCTTCCTTCCTTACAGTCGGTATATTCCAGTGCTGGCGAAAATGCAATACTATTACAAAATATGTAATGTTGTATAAATGTTTCTGAAATATACTAATTATGGGTCACTGAGAACAAAAATAATTCTTAAAATTGTTGATTGGCCCTAGTTCTCAAGATATGCTATTGGGCCAGTATATGACCCTTGACCTGGGAATGGTGGAGGATAAGTGAGTAATAATAGGGATCTCGATTTAAACCAGAAATGACAAAAAAACATTTTTGACTGGATCTATGAATAAATCTATGACAGTACTTGCTTTTTAGGCAAAACAATGAATGATGCAATTCAAAGCTGGTATTGGGTCATATATGATATGAATTGCATCATGTTATTCCTAGAAATCATGGATGATGCAATCATAATGAAGCTTACATCACTGAACAAATAGCCCAATCAGCTCTAGAAATCATAAAGGAGGGGTGCAAAACTCAATTGCAGAGTTTAGCTCTAACTTCTAAGTCACACTTACAAGTCTTCTTTTCTTTCAGACTGCGCTGATACCAGATGTGGAAGTCGTATCTTACCACTTTATGAAGCACAGTATCAACCCCCTGACTAAATGACTGGAGTACAAATAAAACGATCAAGAGGACAGTTCAGGACAAGATACATTGGAGTAGTCAAGCTAATTTTCCAAATACACTACTGTTCAAAAGTTTGGGGTTGGTAGTTTTTTTATGTTTTTGAAAGTCTCTTATGTACCCTGACAAGCCAGACCCACATCAAGATGTTGGGTCTGGAAACTCACCATTGACAGGGCTCAATCCGAGGGGCGGGATAAACGGTTGTCTTTCAAATTCCCTCTGCATGCAATTGGATAGCGCCATGAGCGCCACAACCAACCAGAGCAAAGAAGTTGAAGCCGAGCTAACGTTAGTTGATAGACTTTCGCCGTATCCGATTGGCAAAACTCTGAACACACCATCTTTTCTTAAGAATGACTTCAGTGCCGTTCTTTGTTCTTTTCTCAAAGAAAAGCTTAACTCCAAGTCTTTCAGAGTCGCGGCCAAAGCCAATTCAAAATACAGCTGTTCGTCAGCTTCTTTGTTTACGAATAGCACGCAGAACCTCCGCAACTCTGCCGTGACGTACTGTCATTATGTTAAGCCCACCCACCGACTCTACACATGCTGTGATTGGCCTGACCAGAGTTTGGTTTTTCCAGCTCTTAGATCTACCAAGAGTTGCTAGACTACACTCCCGCTAGGGTGGGTCTAAATTTCTAGGCTATCTCTTATGCTCACCAAGGCTGCATTTATTTAATCAAAAATACAGTGTTCTACAAATGTAGATTAGTCTAATAAGTGAATGATTTTATTATATTTCCTCAAAGTCCATGTAACACTGTAATGAATACATGTTATGTAGTATCTCATTCAAAGACTGATTGTGTTTCTAGGTAAGCAAATGCTGACATGCTCAGAACAAAATATATACAAAAACAGCTACTGTATAAAAATCACAAGGGACAAACTCATTTTTGCTGCATTGTCAAATACAACCTACAAATTTAACAAAGTCTGTGTCAGCCATTTTGAATTTCATTAGTTTTGTGCTATAAACACACAAAAAAAGAACTTAAAGTCAATGAATGAGAGAAACCATAATGCTCGCAGCATTTCAACTATGGCAATATTTTAAATTACATGCTATTGTAGTGTTTATAGTGCCTATACCACAGAAATCCTGCATGTAGGTTAAGATGCACACAATGCACAGCCTTACAGTACTCCTAATCCACACACTTGGCCTAGAGAATGAGATCCTGATCCAAGTATGTACATACACAACAAAAGATGCTGAGAAAAGACAGAGAAAGCATTAAATGCCAGCTTAGCTTTATTCAAACATACAAACGAGCACATTTAAGTGTGTCTTTTAGCGCGGTACATGGCACAAGCCGTAGGGTTGCGTCTGCAACCAGGGAAGAAATCCACTATAAAATCCTTCTGAAGTGTGTATACAAAATGAAGTCAAACTTCATGTCTGAACCCTAGCAGCCAATATCAAATCTAAGACAATGGGCCCTATCATACACCCGGCGGAATGCGGCACTAGGCTCGACGCAAGTGTTTTTTTGCTAGTTTCAGCCTGACGCGGTTATCATTTTCACATCTAGCGCCACGTTGTTTAATTAGCAAATGCACTGATGCCAATCTGTCGCCCATGGGCGTGCTGGTCTGAAAACCAGGTGTGTTCATGCAGTATTTTTTGTTATTTAAAGGGCGAATTAGCAATATGTGTCTATATGCAGACACACAATACATATTACACACACACAGGGTCGCACAGCAGCAAACAATTTTTCAATATTAAAAATTTCCACTTGTAAATTCCGTCATGTAATAGCGACTCCACCATGGTGCAAGCGCAACTGGCTTTTAAAGGGAATGGGAGATTAGACTCTGATTGGTTTATTGCACATGACGCCCAAAACACACCCATGACTCACTAAGAGACCAGCAACAACCCTTTTGCCATGTGCCTGGAGCGCTGACTGTTTTTTTCCATCGTTAAACTAGCAAAAGTGGATTTGGACACGCCGCGAGTGCACCTGCTCCATACGCTTCAGACCATGTGCTCAGATTGTTAAAATAGGGCCAAAAGAATACATACATTTTTAAACCCTGGCCAAAAACAATAGCCTAATAATTTTTTTTGTGTAAAGTGAAAAGTGAAAAGGTGTTTGTGTGTATTGTACCTGGCTCTTTTTTGTAATCATGAGTGTCAATTACATACAGCTGAAGTTATGAACATTTGTTATGATTTGATGTTAAACTAAATTAGGATATTACACAACACCCAATGTCATAATTTTACTCACAGCTCATGCTATGCTTATGGGCCTACAGTCTCTCATGTAAACATTACTGTGCTAACTGATGAGCCTACTGTTCAAAATATACAGCAATTTGTACTGAGATTTTGTTTTTACTGAGACTGTCCAAGAGCATGTGGAATACATATGGCCTGTTTCTTTTAGCTTAGAGATCTGCCAACAGTCCTGGAATCCATGAATGCTTGAATGATACCCATACGTACTGCCAAAATTCTGACAAGGTAGCTAACATGCTATGTTTAGAAAATGATATGTTCACTTCTCCCTATGTACTCACAGTCTGTATTACATGTCAGAATGTGTTTATTTGGAACACTCTGTAATGTACAGACACTTCTCTCGCGTAAATAAAATATAAATAAATAAACAAATATAAATACCATTCAAAAGCTTGTGGCTGGTACTTTTTTTTGTAGTAATATTAAATTTCACAATTTAGAATACCTATTTTCTATGTAAATATATTTTAAATTGTAATTTATCCCTGTGATGCAAAGCTGGAATTTATGTGTAATTTCCTTCAGAAATGATTCCAAAATACTGATTTGGTGCTAAGTAAACATTTCTTATTATCATCATCAGTGTTGAAAATAGTTATGCTGCTTGTATGGAAACCCTGTTTTTTCTTCAGGATTCTTTAATGAATACAGTTTTTTTTTACATTAAAGTACATGTCTTTACTCTCACATTTGACCAATTGAATTCTTCCTTGGTAAAAGTATTAATTTATTAATTTAACTATCAAACTTGTATGTTTGTATGCACATTAAAAATACAAAATGTTCCCTACCTCAGCTCTGCTATCTTGAAAAGTGCTACACAAACGGTATAATGCCACTACATTTGTGCAGTACTAAAGTGCAGGCTAGCAATGAGGTGCTCTAACAGCATTCAGTTTATTCCAGGCCAGGGGTCAGGGGGGACTAAAAAATAATGATAGTTCATCTCGACAGGCTTTTGCTTGTTTTCACAAACACAGCAGTCACATCAGGCACTTGCTCAGAAAATGACAGCTATGACAAAATCTTTTCCCTCTCAGCATTACTCTGACTACTTCTGCACATTTTTTGCCAAACCAATTCTCTATCTTTCCACTGCAAAAGCCCCTCCTCTCTCTCTCTCTCTCTCTCTCTCTCTCTCTCTCTCTCTCTCTGGAGGGGAGCAGGATCTCATTAGTAGCCGCAGGATAAAACGCCGTCCTCTCTATGCAGGTTCAAGGTGATGGAAGATTAGACTGTTTGGCCCTGCCTCATCCTGAATGCAGAGCGCGTATCTCTCTGCCCGTGAACACCAAATTACATTGAACCCAGGGAGTCTAACTCCATTAATTTTAAATGGAAGATTAATTTAACAATATGCAGCGGATATTTGTTACAAACCCATCATGTGAAAGTGACGTTTGGCAATAAATTTGCGGGTGGCACACGCTGACTCTGAAAGCCCCAGCAAAAATAAATCAGCAGGCATCTCTAGCTTCGCCATTCTCTAATGTCAGACACACACGGTCAAACTAATGCACATTCATGCACACTCACACACGCCGATGCTTTAACACTCAAGCACACACCACTATCTAGCAGACACCACGGAAAACAAAAATACTTTCTACACAAAAATACTACACTACAATTATTTCTACTATGAACAATCCTTTAGTCAAAAACATTTGCAACCCATTTTACTTCTCTAATGTGTCATATTTCTGTATATTCAAACTGTTTATTCAAAATGCAAAGTTTACTCATTAGTTCTTGATTGGGTCATAAAAAGTGCACACTTCACACCAAAATGGAGCAAGCCTGAATGTGCAGTCAGTTGAACAGGAGACACGACTACTATTGTGAAAACACTGTTGGCACATACTTTTGGAGACGTATTTGACTGAGACCATGCTTCTTATCTACAATGCATTATAAAGTCTATTATATTTGTAGATGCAATGGTATTAAAATTCTGTCCGATCAGCCAATGATACTAAAAATATGGCAGATGTTAAAACTAAAACTAAAAACTACTTGACTAAAACTACTTGACTGAAGAACCAACTGATCACAAAGTAATGCATAATACAAAAACAAAATGTATCTTAATTTTAAGATGTTATTATTTTTACATGATTTTACATGAACGTTTAATGTCGGCAAATGTAATCTAATGTAAAAATAGAGGAAATGAGCATGCAATGAAATATCCAATATCAACAGATACTGATAAACTAATAAAAAATCTACTATTGATAGATAACTGATATTATTCTGATATTTTGTGCATCCTAAAGGCTATTCGACATTAAATTACTTCACTGCAAGATTCTAAAAAGGCCAACAGTAGTCTAAAACATTGCCTATATTGCTGTTTAGTCAAAAGCCCACATGGCCATTTAAAATTTAAGTTGTTTCAGAGGTTTAATCCGATTTTAAACCCTGTAATTAATCATGATTAAAAGCAATTAACAACATCAGAGCTTTTAATATTTTTATATTGTAATAATTTCACAGTTACTCTCCAAATTAATGTTGAAACAACGTAAATACAGAATATTTTACATATTTGTTGTAATTCCATCTTTTAATGAAGGCCAAAAACAATATTCACATAAACCATTATAATAAATGTAATATTTAACTGTGGCCTTCCTTCCTGCTAGATATATAAAACGAAATTGAATAAAGTTAGCAAACACCTTTCTTAATGGAACAGATTATAAAATAAATATAGAGTCATCCTTATTAAAGCTACAATTTTCTCTGTTAAATATTTTTAACACGTTAAACTGGACAAATTAATTGCAAGTGTTAGCAAGCTAATTTTGACAGCACTACAAATTACATTATACATTTTCATACATTTTATAATAATACTGAATTTGTTTTGTATAGTACTGATGAATTGTGCAATAAGACCAGGAACAAGTGTAAAGAACTTTCTTTGCAGCACCTAAGAACCATTTTTTCACAGTAAAGGGTTCACAGAGGAAAGGAGGCCATCCATTTCAGATCAACCCTATTTGCCTCCTGGTGCTTCACTGAGCACATCAAAGTGTGCCAAATGGGCTATGTGTGTGCATGCGGCCTGTCAGAGGGACGCCCATCAGGTCTCTGTGATAGGAACTCGGCAGAGCTAACATCCTATTACTATTTCCAACCTAACCAACCACCGTAACACACATGCGGCAATTTGCGATCCGGAGAGAGGGAGTGAAAAGAGAAACCAAGGTTATTAGTTAATCTTCACGAACAAGCAAAGGAAAAGCTCCTTGAAAAACAAACACCCCCACAAACGCCCCGTGGCCTGCTGCGCCCCGGCCGCCCTTTATCCACCAGCGCCAAACGCCTCGGTTCATCTTCGGGTCTCTTTAATGCAGACTCTCTTATGGGAGCACCCTGGCTAATTAGAGGAATTGATAACCCCTGCGCTTATTAACGAGCCAATATATTTTGAAGTCATTAAAGATAACCAAGGCAATAAGTTTGGCTTTAAGCGCCACTAGCTTTCACTGCCTTCATGTCACTAATTATAAGGATTGAAAGGGGGGGAAAAAAAAGAAAAACGGAGGGAGTGAAGGAGATGGAAGAGAGAAAGTGAGACAGAGAAAAAGCAATTCCTGCCTACTCAACTGTAAACGACTGGTTATTGGAATCTTTAAAACAGGCAGCCAGGAGAAAATGACATTAGCAGCTCTCCCTTCTCCCTCCTTCCAGTTAATGAAGAATTAGAGCTCCCATTTGGCGTATTATTGGGGTTCACGGGGGGTTAGGTCGTCGAGGGATGTGTTTGACAACGATGTTGATTTAGTGCTGGAGAAGCTCACGGCACCATGGCGGAACATCATTCAATCCTGTCACTAGCACTTATCTCCTTCATTCTCTTGGCAGCAGGAGAATTCGGTTCACCCTCGCGACTCGCAGTCCCTGTCTATGTCCATGCCACTTCCTTTAAGGTTCTGACAGCATGCTGAGGTTTATTTTCAGTCCCAATTTGGTTTTGATCAGCAGGACATGTTTTCATTCTATGCTGACTCGGAAGGCCTTACAGTGCAGTCTGTGATTGTTTTAGCGGAAATAACTCAATATCAAGACCTGAAAAACATAAAACAAAGTTTTGCATTTGAATATGGAAGAAATTTGGCTGGCAGTAATTTAATAGCATTTTCTGCATTACTAACACTAATGGCAAGGCCCAAATTGAATCACATTTTCTGTACAGATTTTTAGGGAAAATGGCCTGCCACTTTCATAAAGTCTAAATAGTTTTTATAGGGGAAAAAAGACCTTAATAAATAAATAAATAAATGGTATGTTCGAGCAATGACTGATGCATGGTGTATTTAACTTGACTCTGACTTGATAATTGCGCATCAGCAAACAGCTAATCATATTTTCATACACTGTCTATTTAGTTGAAGTGATGTACATATATTTTGACCCAAGGTGAACGATGGTGATTTATAAATCTGGCAAAACCAAGAAAGATGAAAACATATGCGGATACATTAGCCACACTAAAATGTATTTATTGCATTTATTGTAAAGAAAGATAAAATCAGCACACTTTTCAGGCAAAACATACATTTATACATCCTTTAAAAATGACCTTGAGCTAATTTTCTTGAAATTGTTTTATTGCCTTTTTTTTGGTCTGAATTATTAAATTCAGTAAATGTACTTAGCCCTCCAATATTTTTTAAGGATCAGAATCAAACAAACAAGAGTGAGTTTCAATTAAATGTGCCATCAAATTCGCAGGAAATGTTCCTTTATTAACTGGTCATAACCTTGAGCAGTTGGGAAACTGAATAAAGTAAAACTGTTTTTGTAATACTTACACCCACATTATGTTGGCATAGAGTCAACTGCTAATTGTCTCTCTCATTTTACTGTGATTCAGCCACTGCCAATCTAATAGGCCCTAAGTGTGCCACTCTCTGTGTAGTAATTAATTAAGCTAATCAGAGGAGCAGGGCTACTCTGACTGGACGCACACGCTTTCACCTACCAGACGATTAGAGAGGGCAACACAGGCCACTGTCAAGCCAAAGGTAAGCACATCTGTGTGCTGTGTTTAACCCAAAGTATTAATGCGATGAGAACAGCATGAGATGCATGTATGCAGATCTTGATGGATTATTAGCCAAAAAACGGATACATTATTAGCATTAATTAACGCATTCAAAACCGACTGTACTGTAGCTGAGCATGTGTTGAGGAAACAGTTACAAACAGTTTTACAGTCATTACACTATTTACTTTTTTTTGCACATATTCTTCCTCCACAAATATTCCTCCTTCCTGTTAAAGCTCTGGCTGTTCTAGAAATAGGTTGTTTCCTGTCACTTCGTATACCTTACACTGTTTGTCAATACATGGACTGTGCATTCGACAGCACGAAGCTGATGGTCTACTCAAGACACCCATACTCATTTTTTTTTCTCTTAAGAGGAAAAATTTAATCTCTAAAAATAACTCAAAACCATAGAGAAAAACAAGATATAAAGTTTATATAATATAATAATCATATATATACACAACAGTTATTTCTAGTTCTCAAATCGGATTAGCTGAGAGCGTTTTGTGTTATATTCCCCTAGTATCAGCACTGGAAGCGATTCACCGCTTGTAGACTCTGCTTGCAACATTTCTCACACAAGTGTCATGGCGGATGAGCAAACCATCATCATTTTTTTACAAATACTACTGTTATTGTGTCATGGAATGTAGTTTTAAGGTGAGAATGTAATGTAGACCTGAAATATGCAACTTAAATAAAAACAATTTGTTTTCGAAGATTGAGCTCCAGACACTCAGCAGCCGCTCAACACTCATGGACCCGTGAAGAACAGCTTCATCTCGGTCAGTATTTCTGGAATTTGTCTCTGAACCTAGCTCTTATTGCCTCCTGGGAATGCATCACCTATTAAAGTTAGAAACGTGTATACTGTCGAATGTAACTTTAGAGACGGTCCCTAAATTTGCGAATATCGAACATCCAACGTCAAGCCAACTTTATGACATGAGGTTCGAAAACGTAAATTACACGCACCAAAATGCGAATTTTGAAGTAGTTGTGTCATTCTTGAAAACCTGTTTTTTAATAACTGACAAGACATAGTGTGTGTGCACTGCAGTTGTAGAACAAAACATAAATGTATCGTCCAGTTTACTACAGGCTTTATTTGTAGATTTTTTATCGTCTTACCCTCAATCATCTATCTTTTCTGCTTCTCTGTCCCTGCTTGCAAAAAAAAAAAAAAATGTCCTGAGTTAAATAAGATTATCACTGGACTTCTGTGTGCACTGCTGCGCGCTGCAGTTGCTAGGAAGCCCGCGCATGCGTCCGTTTGTGTTTTCGGTTTTCTGTTAAACTGCGTTGATTTTGAAGTGTTGATTTGGTTACTTACTACGTTGCATATATATCCATTTCTTGTTTTGCGGGATAATCAATAGGCATTGAGATAGGCAGGCAATGCAAAACTAAATCTCACATTGGGAAGAGGGCCGAGTTCAACACATGCACAGTACCATTTTTTAATACTCTACCAGACATCGGAGGGCAGCACTGAGTCGTGTTATCAACAGGACATTCGCTCGGCAGGATTGAAGAAGAAAAGTGGCTCAACCATTGCAACACAGTTCAGAAGAAAAAATGATGCACAAACTTCACACAAATGCTCGTCAAGTTTGCTGTCCATTGTAATGTTTTCCTCCAGTTTCAAGCGTGTGGTTTTTGAATCGCTCTTTCCGCACTCTTCTTTGATGACTGCACACTGTGCACTGAACTGTGTATATTGCCACCTACTGGACTCGTCTGTCTTTCTTGGCAGACTGTCGAAGTATACTTTGGGCTTTAGACGCTACTTACAAATGCACTGACTAGAGCTGTCATCGAAAATCCCGATAACTGTTAAAAGGACAAAGACATTGCTTTCCTCAGCATAAATTCAAACTGATTTTGTGATTATGAATATAAGATTAATATCAATACGAACTAGATGCAGGTAATGCACTCGCTTAGTCGAATACAATAAGGAACATTCCTTCATGACTGGTTCTAAAGTGGAGTTTTAAGAAAGTAACAGAGGCTTGGGCTCAACTGTTAAACGGTCAACTTGAGATTTGAATCTGTGTTGGAAGTGATTCTGCACAAAAGAGGTTTTTTAAAAGACACTCTGTTGTTGTTTCTGATTTATTTACACACTTGTGCCGTCGACCCGTAATATAAACGCAATATTTCACTCGTAGCCGTGCGATATGGCTGTATATTAGCACGCTGTAATTACCTACGGCCGAATAGGTAAACATATGAGTTTAATATATTATAATAATCATATCTCGTTCTTTAGGGGCATCTACTTAAGACATCATCTCACTTTCACAAAAACATCTTGACAATCCAACGTCCCAAAACGACTAGTAGCTTGTTTGGTGAGGATAGTGGGCCATCGAAGCCCATCCCTAATTCAGACACTCTAATGCTGCGTAGGGCCATCGGCCCACAATTGGCCGATAAATTGTAGCTGACACCCCATCTCAACCTTGCCAAATCTCATCATCGCCAAATGAAAAGAGAGTGAGAGGAACAGATAAAGGACAGAGTGAGGATGTGCAACAGAGAGTGAGTTATCCGGTAATAATGATGTATGGTTTTCTGATATAGTGCTAAAGTCAAGCTCAGATCTGTGGCTTGTCAAAGAGCTTGAAATTTTATTTTCCAGATAACTGTAAAGGAAGTGACAGACAGTTTAGAAAGCAGACAATTTAGAAATCAAATGGTTAATAACTATAGCGACTGAAAGAAAAGAAGGTGAAGACGCATCAAATACAGGGTTATATGTGTCACGCACCACGTTGTCGCTCACCAAACTCCCTCATATTTCTGAGACGGTGATTATAGGTTTAATTTGAAGCAGCAGTCAAAGACCACATTTATGTCATTATCTAATTAAGAACGGCTGCACATTACATTTTCATCTAACATTATTTCATTACTATTAATATAGAAAACTGTTGATTTAGATTAGTCTAATTCAGCCTTAAAAAACTAAAATACAAATTCCCAATAAAGAAGCTACATTATCAGCATTTGAGTACCATCAGTCCTGATTCTTCATATCCATCCCGTCTGCCTCCTTTCCCTGCAAATTAAGCCTGTTTCAAAATGCCACAGCATCATTTTCTTTGTTCAGGGGGAATATAAAGCATGCAGCGCTCACAGCTTTGCCTTAACCAGGCCCCTCGAGACCCGCCGGATCTTCTTGCCCATCCATAACTGGATGACACCTTTGGGGACTGTTTCCCCTCTTCCTTAACCTCTCAGCTCATTACAGCTAGTCTCAACCGTGCTGCTCTAACCAGAGGCTTGTGCTTTACAAGCTACGCGCTTGCTCTCTCTCTCCAATCTAAATAGATGGTTCAGGGTGGTTAGATCAGTAGCAGGTAGAGCGACAGCCCTGGGGAGTCGGAGTTGCTTTGCAGCGTAAGCCACTTTTTAATATATATTTAGCATTACACCTGGTGCACTTTAGCCACGGAAGCGGAATGGCTGGCCCTGTTTTGCAGGGAGGTGTTTGATGAAGCACCGTTGGGCCTTCACGGCTTGACGCCGTTCACCCTGGGATGCACGTCTGTTACCGGGGGCCTCCATTAAGCCCCGCACCTGTGTGCTCATGATCCAGATATGAGAGAAGCATCATAAAGATCCAGCAACTTCAAAGACTCAGGGAAAATGCTGAGAGGATTAAAATGCGATGACTCCCACTGCCCCATGTTATGTGGTTTAGGAGTGTATCATGAACACAACACACTTGCGCCAATAGAATTAAGAGAAAGAGCATATAAGGATACAGAAAGAATCAGTCTATAATGACAGAAAATGACAGCTGCATTAATGCATGCGATTAATATTTTCAGTTTAAAGCATCAAAAATATTTCAAGCAATTAACGCAGCATCTGTTTTTTCTGTAATCCTTTGGGTAGCCTTACATTATGATCACGCTCTTATTCATGCAGATGCTTTTAAACCATTCAAGCACGACAGGACAAAAGGATGCCTGAGGCTGTCTGTGAATGTCCTGACACACACACACACACACACACACACACACACACACACACACACGACACGACGCACAGAAAGACTTGCATCGTGCGCTCAGACAGCGCGCCAGAATCGAGTTCTCTTTGTCTCTCTTGAACAAAAAATAACACACATAATTATGCCAAAATGCCATTTTGTAGAGTCTTAAATTTGTTAAATAATGTCTTAAATGAACTTAAAAGTTCAGACAATTTGAAAATGCGGCATGCGTGACAGCCGCCTAATAAACCGCTGTGATGTCTGTCATTAATGTTAATCAAAGGACAAAGGTAACAGAAATTTTTGCTTTAAAGCCTAACTTTCAATGATACTGTAATGTTGAATGTCTATCATTAGTGTTTAGAGACATCAGTATCAGTATTACTATCAGTGATTCTAGCCTTCATTCATTAAAAGATGCCATTACAAGGTCTTTAAGTTGTTTCTGCATTCATTTGTAGAGTAACTGTGAAATTATCACAATATAAAAATATGAAAATCACAATTAATCATGATTAATAAAAAAGTGATTTGTTAAATCAATTGACAGCACTAATATACATATATACAAATATTTTGTAATAATTATAATAATACAGGTAAATTTCACATTTCTAAATTCACACCCCAAAAACAGGGCTAAAAATATTGAAATATCGGTGCTTTTTGTTTTATTGTAAAATGGAGAAAATTTGTAAAATAGCTGCCTAAAAATAAGCCCTGGAGCCCTTAATGAAGTTTTATAAAACGGCAAAATAGTGCATTGAATCCTGCACACTCACACTAAACTACGGATCTCATTAACCCTGGAAAGGTCACGAGAGGCAAGTTCAGGTTTCCTTCAACTCAGCAAACATCATTAAAACGTCCTTTTCCTTCACTCTCTGGTTCTTGTTCCCAGCAAGAAATGTTGCTTCATTGACAGACTTTCTGAACATCAGTAACTGCAGGACTGTGCGTTTAGATAGCTATCTTCATTGTGCCTTTTAAAAAATGAACATTTTAGACCCTTCTTAAGTTAGACTTTCCCATGAGACGCAGGCCAATGAGATGCAAACACCAAACCCAGACCAAATGGACTTTAATGGAGGAAATGTTATAAGGCTGTATATCTTTTAGACGCAAAAACGAATGCACTCAATTGAAACAATCACAAAGACTGAAAAAAAAAAAAAAAAAAAAAAAAAAAAAAAAAAAAAATATATATATATATATATATATATATATATATATATATATATATATATATATATATATATATATATATATATATATATATATATATATATATATATATATATATATATATATGTAAAGGAACAAATAATTCAGCAAATAATTAAACCATTAAATATTTTTATAATAAATATAGAATAATCTCATATTACCGACTGTTATATTTGTATTTTTTTCTTGCATTTTCTACATTGTACACACCATCATCATGCAGTTTTAACCTCTAAATAGTGTTTTGAGCACTTCACAGTGTGTTTTGGTCCTGTGTGCAACAGCAATGAGCCTCAAGGTAATGTTTACGAATGACAATCTATGCTAATGCCTTCATTCAGCACTCATTTGAGGAATGGACTCGGTCAATCAGACTGGCAGCTACATGGCAAACAGTGCATGGAAATGTCTGACTGACAAGCAGGACTTGACATGTTTCACCACCCTCTTATGAATAAATATGATACATATGGTCAAATATCTTTTAGAGGGTCACACAGAACTGCAAATAAAACCGCTATTATGGTGAATATCAAAGCTTTAATTCTAGAAACAAGCAAAAAATAAAAAATAAAATAAGCAGATTAATGACTTGTTGTATAAAAGAGGATGAATAGGAAATGAGAAAGATGGCGGAAACCTCAGAGGACAGATCCGCTCTGATTTTTACTCTTTGAGTGTTGTAAATTAAATTCCCTCGTCAAAGCTCTAATCATTCATGGCAGATGGAGTCTTGCGCTCCCCTTTTAGATCCAAGGGAATTCTAATGGTTATTGTTTCTGTTTAAATAGGAGATTATTGCATTTTAATAAGTCCTCTCTGGGATTTGTGACAACAATGCAGTTTTGTGAATTGCTACAGAAGGCTGTTAGCATGAGCTGGGGAGAGATCGACTCACTGAATGTGACAAGTTGACTACTACACCCCTACGCTCCACCCTCCATCGCCCCAACTTCCCCTTTTAAATGAGAACGGCTGCATACATATTTACCAGTAAATGAGGGATCCGCCACGGGGATAATAATTTCATCCGCCAGTGGGGAGGGGAGAGGAGTCTAACCGTGGATTTTCATTAAAATGACACATCTGTTCAGCAATTTCAGCAAAGTAATTCTGCTGAAAGTTTTATCGCCTAATTTTCATTATTCACTCCACTGGGCTGAATACAGGATTCATCTTGTCGAATTAACACATTCAACATGACTCTTTTTTTTTTTTTTAAACAGCAAAAAGAGACAGGAGGGGGAGCAATCAACAAATTGAATTATCAGTGCACATGGATTAAAACATGATTTGTTAAATCCAAAACAGCAGCAGGAGTACAAAACTCAGACTCGAGAATGGAACTTGAAATGTCTCTACACATCATCACCCAAATCCCTTAGTTTGGTTTTTACTTTTCAGAATGACTGGTTTGAAGTCATTGATGAGTGCGGCCATTGTAAAGGCTTTTTCAAACAACAACAAAAGTCACAGTTATGAAAACTTCCAGATCAAAGCTTATCCAATCAGAATTTAGGTTATGAGTTTTTAAATTAGTGGAACGGTTTAAATCTACCTTCATAAGATATAAGTAGCCGAACATTTAATATTTGTCAACTGTTTTACGATAAAAACATTCAGCGACCAACAGTAATATTGAGTGATGCAACCTACTTGACATTTTTTAAAATGCAAAAAATGCAAAAAACAAAACAAAAAAACACTGGTCTAAGACACGGTAACGGCTATGGATTATAATAGAATATTGCATGGCTGGAAAAGGCTCTCAGCCAATCAGATTCGAGAATCAGAACTAACTGTGTACAGGTCCTTCTCAAAAATTTGCATATTGTGATAAAAGTTCATTATTTTCCATAATGTATTGATAAAAATTAAACTTTCATATTTTTTAGATTCATTGCACACCAACTAAAATATTTCAGGTGTTTTATTGTTTTAATACTGATGATTTTGGCATACAGCTCATGAAAACCCAAAATTCCTATCTAAAAAAATTTGCATATCATGAAAAGGTTCTCTAAACGAGCTATTAACCTAATCATCTGAATCAACTCATTAACTCTAAACACCTGCAAAAGATTCCTGAGGCTTTTAAAAACTCCCAGCCTGGTTCATTACTCAAAACCGCAATCATGGGTCAGACTGCCGACCTGACTGCTGTCCAGAAGACATCATTGACACCCTCAAGCGAGAGGGTAAGACACAGAAAGACATTTCTGAACGAATAGGCTGTTCCCAGAGTGCTGTATCATGGCACCTCAGTCGGAAGTCTGTGGGAAGGAAAAAGTGTGGCAAAAAACGCTGCACAATGAGAAGAGGTGACCGGACCCTGAGGAAGATTGTGGAGAAGGACCGATTGGGGGACCTGCGGAAGCAGTGGGCTGAGTCTGGAGTAGAAACATCCAGAGCCACCGTGCACAGGCGTGTGCAGGAAATGGGCTACAGGTGCCGCATTCCCCAGGTCAAGCCACTTTTGAACCAGAAACAGTGGCAGAAGCGCCTGACCTGGGCTACAGAGAAGCAGCACTGGACTGTCGCTCAAATTTTGCATGTCATTCGGAAATCAAGGTATCAGAGTCTGGAGGAAGACTGGGGAGAAGGAAATGCCAAAATGCCTGAAGTCCAGTGTCAAGTACCCACAGTCAGTGATGGTCTGGGGTGCCATGTCAGCTGCTGGTGTTGGTCCACTGTGTTTTATCAAGGGCAGGGTCAATGCAGCTAGCTATCAGGAGATTTTGGAGCACTTCATGCTTCCATCTGCTGAAAAGCTTTATGGAGATGAAGATTTCGTTTTTCAGCACGACCTGGCACCTGCTCACAGTGCCAAAACCACTGGTAAATGGTTTACTGACCATGGTATTACTGTGCTCAATTGGCCTGCCAACTCTCCTGACCTGAAGCCCATAGAGAATCTGTGGGATATTGTGAAGAGAAAGTTGAGAGACGCAAGACCCAACACTCTGGATGAGCTTAAGGCCGCTATCGAAGCATCCTGGGCCTCCATAACACCTCAGCAGTGCCACAGGCTGATTGCCTCCATGCCACGCCGCATTGAAGCAGTCATTTATGCAAAAGGATTCCCGACCAAGTATTGAGTGTATAACTGAACATAATTATTTGAAGGTTGACTTTTTTTGTATCAAAAACACTTTTCTTTTATTGGTCGGGTGAAATATGCTAATTTTTTGAGAGAGGAATTTTGGGTTTTCCTGAGCTGTATGCCAAAATCATAAAAGACCTGAAATATTTCAGTTGGTGTGCAATGAATCTAAAACATATGAAAGTTTAATTCTTATCATTACATTATGGAAAATAATGAACTTTTATCACAATATGCTAATTTTTTGGGAAGAACCTGTATATATGGCTCTTAGGTAAAAGCTAGGATAATTACATAGCTTAACATACACTCTTCAATATCTCCACCCCAACCCTCTTACCCACCTCCTCTGGTAACTGTTCTTAGCAATGTGTCTCCAGGGATGATCATCTTTCCACACAGATGTCCAGTGGAGCATGCAACAAATTAGACACTGTGAGAGAGAAGATTGCAAAATGATACCTTTTTTCTTCAGACCTCTCTCTCTCTGCCTCAGTAAAAAGAAAAAAAGGAAAGTGACTTTCAACTCTTGTGAGCTACCCACCTAGAGAGAATTTTTAGGTGCTTTTGTCAATCCCAGGACCGCACATATGAGGTTGCTTTGTAAGATACAAAAAATAAAAGCAGAATGTATCTTTCAAGCATGTATTTCAATATATATCATGAGCTCAATAAAAACCCTCCAAAATGGTAGAAAATTATCAAATGTCAAGTGAATTGTCAATTTCAATAACTTTAGCATGTTCACACCAAGAACGATATTTATGACAATAAATATATGTGTCCACACCACCGGATGATAATGTTCAGTTTAATAAGTGCGCTCTGCAGTTACTGCATGTTGCCTGCTGTTTTAAATGTTCAAGCTCTTTGAAGTTCTGTGGAGTCTAATTGGCTGTTTTTATTGTTCATCAGCGGGAAAAAAATCATTCCAACCATATTGTTCCTCTGTCACATTATAGTTGTAGTGTGTACTTTCTCAAAGAACTAGAAAAAATATTACAACTTATCTGTTTATGAGGTACGATGCAGTCTTACAAAGTTTCAGGCGACGAGGCAGCTGACTAGGTTTCGGCACAGAACCATTGTTTCATTGTTTATATGAAAAATAAACTCCACTGCACCCAAAAAGTGGCCTCTCTCCTTCAATCATCCAAGTGAGAAATATTCTCGTCTAACCACAAATTGAGTTAGCATATGCAAGTAGCAAACATCTCCTTCCACTAACCACTATGATTCAGTCACTACGTTTCAGAAAGGTCTCCAGGGTTCTTTCGACATGGGAAGACAGCTTGCTCACAAACTATGAGTAGTCTCCAATACATTTCACAGTTTGACTCACCTCTGCTTCAGTGAAAAAAATACACTATTTTTTCCATCCCCAAAAGCTTCTAAAACCAGTTTTAGCCAGTTCAGTTAGCAGATACATTTGCCTTTCAGTGAACTTACAACAATTTAAGCCTTCCGTCCTTCCTTCCATTAAGTTAAACATTACATCTATATTTATATAACTACCCCAAATTGCATGTCAAAATACAGAACTGAACAAAACAAAAGCATTATTATAGAAACGAGCTATGCTAGAAGATGAATTGAAACAGTGTGCATTAAAACATCTTTGGGGCCGCTTATCAGATGGCAGTTGCTACAGTAACTAAAGTGTCCCTAAACAGTTCCTCCTACTCTCTTGAGGCCTGTAACCGTTATTGAATTTAATAAATCAAAATTGGTGATGTCTGTCTACTTGTGAGCTGTCTTCTGTGGGCTTCCTCAGAGATGGAGGATTAGCATTTTCCAGACAGCATATTATTCCCTTCGGCATTGTACAGCTAGTACTGTACAGTTCCAGATGGAGCAAGATAGATATAGGCAAGGGAGTGACTGTTACCCACTCTCCTGAGCATCCTAAAATAAAATCTAGGGATCCAGGTTAAGAAAAAAAAAAACTTGCAATAATTAAGGATTATCTTGCACCACATTTTGTGGTGTGCTGCTCCCATACAGATGATTTCTGAATGATAGCTTTAAATATTACTAATAATTAACAATGCATTATTATAATCTTGTAAATAAAATAAAAAACGATAAAAGAAATCATGTAGTAGTTCTCCATCCAAGAGAAATTTGGCACTGGTAGGGAAGAAAAATGTATAATATATACAGGGCCTAAAATTAACACTCGCCAAGCGCCAATGCAAGTAAATTCTGCGTTGGCGAGTATAGTTGGTCAGTAACATTTTTATGAATTCTAATAATGCATGAATGTGAACAAATGTGAACGACACTTGGAACAGTTGAACACAGAAGTTTAAGCCTGGACAATATTCAAGAAGACTCGAAAGGGAGCACATTTTTTTAGAAGAAAAAGCAGCATGCAAATACTAAACTGAGCTCTCTTTCACATCTTCTTGCACTTGAGCGGACAAATTCACACAAAATTCTGTCAAAAAATAGCAAGCATCTTAGTAAGCATGTTGGTTATGATTATCTTAAGTGACGTAAAAAGTTGAGAAAGTAAGTGCATGCGTATCAGTATCAGTATATTAGATACGTGCATTCGCTCTTAAAGTGACAGAAGCCTATAATTACAGCTGCTGTCTGTGATTTTAATGTAAAAAAAAAAATCACCCACTGCTCTTGACTGAATAACTGACTTTAACTTTACTAAGGATTCATTCATAAGTATGTTTAATTTATACACTGAAGACTATGCAGTGTTATTTGCTTACTTTAGGAAATTTCTGTACCTAAAGACTACTTAAAGTGACAGCAGCCTACTAAACCTGCTGGTGTCTGTGTTAATTTACCACAAAAGAGAAAATCACTCACTGCTCTTGACTGAATAACATTTGTAGCTTTAATAAGGATTAATCTATATGTAATGTTTTATTTTTGCAGTGAAGACTATGACATTTTTGATAATCTTAAAGCACTGTTTACAAGGTTACATGGGTCAAAAACAACAAAACCGATAACTTTTTTTGTGTATTTTAGCAGGGCATGTAAAAATCTAAACCATCCCATCTGAATCAAACAAACAAACAAACAAACAAACAAACAAACAAATATACCTTAGTTTTGAACCCTGATATATTAATGGCACAGCTAAATGTGACATTTATTACATGGGTTTATGTGAAGATTGTTTAAATTAACTTAAATTAACCCCTTTAATCCAGAGGTGTACAACTATATATAATATAATATACAAACTAATTATATTGTTAATATAATATATAATAATACAATATAATATAATTGTTGCTATGTAGTAAAACCGTGACCCTTTAGTTGACACCACAACTGTACAAAAATAAACAAGTGAAGTCTACAAGTGACCTGTATTAATAAATCTATTGAGAAAATACTTAGTAAACAGGATTACACAAGTGGAACAAGATCTGGAAATATTAGTACATATCCATGAAAAATCCTTCATTGACATGGACATTCTACTGAATGGCTGTGATATCCGATGGCTTGGTGGCAGAAAGAAAATGAGGTGCAAAAGAAAATGGTTCCAGATTTATGTGTGGCGGCTGGAGAATTCAAATAGGCAGAGATAAAAAGGGTATTTTTCAGAAATACATATCTAAGCGAAAAAGGGGTCCTAAATGTGAAAATAATGTATATGATTTGTGCAGGGTGAGGATGTTCTCCATCCTCAGCGGAGGGCTTGCAGAGGCACTATTTCACGGATTATGGGGCGAGTCTATGGAGAGAAGATCACCAAAGAATGACTCCCCGAGGGGCCTGGTGTGGACAGAGAAGAGAAGGACAGAATTTTCCATCTCATAAATTTAATGGCAGGCAAATATTCTTTAACGCTTTCATTCATAACGACTGTCTCCCTGCGAGTGGATAAAATTGCTATGTGTGTCATGATAACATAAAAAAAAGACTATTATATATATATAGCTTTAGTCATTTTAGTCAAGAAAGTTTAAAGAAAAAAAAGTTATGCATACAATTCACAGCTACACTTAATAAATTGATTAATATAACACAATTTATTTATATTACATATTCAAATAGTTTGTTTTGATCATTTTGAACATATCTATCGTGGATGGAAAATAAAACACTAACAACTATTTTAAAAAACATTTGTACAATATATATATATGTGTGTGTGTGTGTGTGTGTGTGTGTGTGTGTGTGTGTGTGTGTGTGTGTGTGTGTGTGTGTGTGTGTGTGCTGAATTGATATGCATTTTGAATGAATTTGTCTTTGAAAACATCTTTCAAAAGGGTAGAACAGAGTGACCTTTTCAGTGAATAATAATTAAATTGTACGGCTCTAACCACTTATAATCCATGACAGGCCGAGAACAGGCCCTGCACTCTTGCTCTAATTGGCAACATAAATAATAGCATGACGAGTGTCTACGAGAAGCTCTCCATCACAATGACCCGCTGACATTGCAGAGATGGGGTGTCTGAATTATCTGGGGGCGACGGATGTCTGACAGGTGGTAAAAGGACCTACGATTCGACTGTAAATCACAAAAAGGCCTTGCTGACACACAGGAGGGGGAGGAGAGAAAGCGAGAATGATGAGATGGGGGTGGGCAGAAGGCTGTTCTCCAATAGACACTTTAAATGAACCAGATTTATCTACAGGCTCAGAGCAAAGCCTTTAATTGCTTCTACTGGTTGCATATTTGTGAGGGCCGCTGGAGACCTCACCTGGTGCACGGTAAATTGGGATTGAGCCTCCTAACCTGCAATTCAATCCAGAGGGATAAATGCGCTCAGCTTCCAATCCAATCAATTTGCTTAACTGCTTGTAATCCAATCAAGCACCCTGTCACACAAACAATATGCACACAGCTTCTTTTTCCACAGTGCATTAAACCTCCTGAGGCTCAAGCAAAACATTGGCAGAAATCCCAAAAAATCTACCTGGCCCCCTGCTGCACCCATTATTGTCTAATTCACACCTTGGTGCAGGGCAAGCCGAGGTGTGACTGGATTTGAGCACTGAAACCCTAGTCAAGCAATTATAACTACAGAAAACACCATGAAACACCAACCAGGTCAAAAAGGACATGATCTTTATAGTTCTAGTTTGAATTTTTTTTATATTATTATTTAAAAAATGTTCAAATCACTTGCAATTCTGGATCCTGTTACCTCAATTCAAATGTATCAACTGAATTTCAAAGCCATTCTAAATTAAATTCAGACTGGCTACATTTACATGCAACCAAATCATCCATTAGTAATCGGATTGATGGCTCAATAGGACAGAAAAGTTTTGGGAGCGGGATGGAGCATTTTTATTGCATGATAAATATAATCACCATGGCAAAATGGTTCATTGTCGGTTCAATGCTCATTTTCTCCAAATTATGACCAGAAATTGATAAATATTAACTGTTATTGATGTTTAAAACAAATAAAGAGCCAATGTAGGAGAATGGAGAAAACAGTGGGAAACTTTGCATATTTGTGCAGTGTGTGCTTGTCAAAATATGTATTCTGCTTGTGACATATAAACGTGCACATCAACCCGATCATTTTGCGGTCTGATTGAAACTAAAGTTGTGCATGTAAACATAGCCACTGAAACATAACCCTGAAAAGCTCTGAAAAGTATGTAGTAGTTTATATGACTTGCAAGATACATTCCAAGCTACATCATAACTTTCATAAAGTCAAAAAGGATCAATATGAGCCTTTTTTTGTTTGTTTTTTTCAATGAATGGACAATTTTTATGCATGTGCTTTGACTGAATTTTGCTCATCATTATTAAACAAATTATATTATTGTTGAAATTTTTTTTATATTATTGTTCTTTACTTGTACAGTCTATACAATATGAAAGGCAGCTTATGGACTCGGGGGTTTATGAACATTAATACAGACATGAACCCACACACAAACACCCTCACACACTCCCCTGCTGTTTAAATAGTGCAGATCTTCTACAAAACAGGGAGTTCGGTAATCACTGCTCATTTGGATTCGATTCACGACAGGGGTGCGGGTTGGGGGTGGCTGTATTACACACTGCTCTGTGGGAACTATCTAATTCAGACCTCCACATAACTCTGACTAAAATCAATAGACTACAGTCCAGCAAAAGACGGACTGAGATAGAGAGACACAAAGAATGAGAAAGAGAGAGAGAGTTGGGCTGACTGTAAAAGAGATGGGGAAAAGACAGACGATACTCTCTCTGGAACCCAGAAGCTATAATATCCATCCTTGGCGGTTCACTTGACATTTACTTGCCCTGCTTTTCTCTGCCTCCTAACTCCCGGCGTTCCGACTCTCATGGGTCTGTCGACGGGGTGAACAGATAACAAACCTGTCAGAGCGGGTTTAGAGAGAGGATAAATCTAGAGCCAGGCTGAAGGATGATGGGTTCCAGAGGGCAACATATTTGTGTGTGTGACCATAAGAGGAGACTAAGAACATGTGTGACTGTATGTGTGAGTGTTAGTGACCATCAGGACTGACATTTGACACCTTAGGAGAACAGCCGTAGCGTACAAGCGGCCCTTGCATCTAATCTTAGGTCTGGTCTTGCCTCCCACACTAGTCTCTGTGCCTTACAGGAAGAGCTCACAAAAAGCCTTTCACCAACCTTTGCGGTCAGGTCAGAGCACTGGGTGGAGGGATGAACCGAGGCAAGAGCAAAAGACAGAGTTTGAGTGGTGTTAGTGAAAAAGACTGGGAGGTGTCTCTTTAAGGGCCTGATAACATTCTCTGTGATGGGCTCCCCAGGGTCTCTGAAATGTCACAGCTTTGAGGCCATGGGCTGTCATACCCGTAGACACCGGGGACTCTGGGACTGAGAGATATGCAATAGACCTGCCTCAGAGCCAAATTTGAGAACACAGCATTTCCACTTCACTCTCTTGGTCAGATGTCCATCAAACCAAGCCTTAAAGGAATGCCAGTGTTTATTTCGTGAACCACATTTTACACATAAACATTTATGTGCACAACCAACTCTCATTCCTATTGCTAATAATAATTTCACTCCAATGACAATCAGACAATTACAACCTTTGAACAAAAATATCAAAAGCCTCAAAACAAAAGACTGCATAAAAAATTTATAAATATCCATCATTCAAATAAATAAAAGTAGAGTAACCATTTGAAATTTAATAAATTTATGCCAAACGTATATATTCTTCATATTTATTTTAAATGGTACTGTCACAATAATAATAATGAGCTGTTTGTGTCACAATGGCAACACGATATACCAAATAAGGATGTGTTACAAAAGAGTTAAGCTGAAAACAGTATGAAATAAATGTGCTGGTCTTTAAATGAATGACACAAGACTGATGACCTTCATTTTAGGAGGACCGTGTTAAACAGTTTTGGTATACCGACTCTAATGTCCCTGTTCTACAATGGGAATGATGAAAACGTCCTTTGGAAGGGCTAAAAATTGCACATCAATTACCTGAAGCAGTGAGGCCTGTCTTATGTCCCAGCCACCATTTTATAAAACCAGAAAATGTCAATACTGAATTCACAAAGCTCTACATCAAGGACATTTACAGGAGAAAGGAGAAAAAAAGAGAAAATATATAAGGATAATGTTTGCTATTAAAAAAAAAGGATGAGTGTTAGCATGCTTTGTGACTAATGCAACAAATAGGGTGGGAGACATCTTTAAATCCCCTTGAAGAGCGCATGAGCATGCCTCTCTGGGAGACTTGCGTGTTTATTAACGAGCAGCACGCTGTGGTTTAATCAGTGCGGGGAGAATACTCATACTTTAGAAAGGTTGCACGGCATTTATACTCCTGCATGCTTGTAGGATGTGCTAATAATGTGAATTTAATTCAAAGCAGGAGTGAAAAGAAAGAAAAAGCGGGGGGAAAATCCCAAAAACAAAAGGAAACACTTCAAAAACACAGTGCAAAGCTTTAGTGTTAACAAACCAGGTGATGCTAACAAGGGGGTGGGTGCAAACTAGAAGTAGGCAAGAAAAAAAGAGCATACAAAAGACTGTGTTCTCATTTTCTGTCTGAAAGCCCCACCAGGACCACTGAAACTTGCTTGATTTCCCCAGTCCAATTATAACTGTGCGCTCAGTCCTTCCAGAATAGCAGAGCAGAGCTGAGGGACGGCGTCTGCGTAAGCGAAGAAAGGCTAATAGAGTCCCTGAAGTTGACTCCATTTCGCTGCTCCAGCTAATGGGCTGTGATATTTTCCCAAACTAACTGCTGCTGTGCCCCCTAGAAGCTAATCTAGCCTTGTGCTTTGGAGGCCGGGCCATGCCACGCTCACCCTACCTCACTGTCCAAATCTTGTCTTCAATGCCCTCAATCACATGACTGAGCCAGAAAGGAGCAGACACAGCTTCTAGTCTTACTCATGCATGACGTGCCCAGCCATCCTCATTCAGGCTGTTTTGGGCAAAGGTTCCTTCTGGTGCCAACACACCCTGGGACGCCAAGCTGCCTTAAGCCATCCAAGGAGGTTTTTATTAAACCAGGCCTGAGAGACAGAAAGCGATAGGCACGGTTGTTGAAGGACTCTCTTTTAAAACCCCTATATAGCTCTCGGGTGGATAATAGCATCCTGGATGCTGCGGTGGGTAGAAATGGGCAGAAATAAATCCCGGAAGATGGCTCCCTGGTCAGCCATATAGCAGACAGCTCGCCCCATTCCAGATGGTTGTGAGACAGACCGGTGGCATTACAGTCAGAGTTTGGGACTGGCCATTGACTACATATTAGAGACCATCATATTTTTGTAGTCTCAAATACACCACGGCCCATTTCAAAGCATTTAAATGAATCTGCCTCACAATGGCGGTATAATTGCTACTAAATCTTTCAATAAAACTGATTTGCGGACAATTCTGTCAAGAAATTGCTACTCACAGCTCTATAGGCAAGATCAACGGTAGAATCCTTGCAATTATGAGAGGCATTCAAGACCCTATGATGTTCAGAGCTGGTTATAGATACTGCAAAAATCATGTTGAGAGCAAAGCAATGGTAATTAAGCGAGCACAGAAGAATGCATTTTCACATGATGAGATGTGCTGCGTTCATTACGCACCCCTCCATTCTAGTCTCATCACACATTTGGAGTATAGAAAAGAGCTTTGCAAAACTGTCTGCTTTTTAACAGGCCGTTGCAAAGGTTAATTATTTTCCTAATTACATCTAGAAATGTCAAACATTTGTTTTTCCCCCTAATTGACAAGAAAATTAACTGTGAACTGCATTAGGCACAGAGGGTTAATCTCAAGTCCGCTGTATAATGTCGAGTTCAGACTGCACGATTTTCAAACTCGTTGGATCACTGGTCCTTTCACACTGCACGACTATCTGTGGTAGCATTCAGTCACTGCTGTGTTCACACTGCACAATGGATCGGATAACTGTACAAGAGGAAGAATCGCAAACAAGGAAACAACGCGAGATCATGCATGTGTCAGACCAGAGTTCTGTGTTTGTTGTGCTTTGTTTCTGTTTGATATAATTGTAAATATACTATTAAAATACTGATATTCTGGTCTATAACTCCTCCGCCTCAATGCACAGAAAGTATAAAAAGCAATCATGGTCCCTACAGTGGCATCCTTTAAAATCACTTAAAAGCAGTGCATATTCAATACAGATAAGAGACAAAAATTGAAGCTGCACTTGAGACAATGAAGTTCAATAATTCTAAACGCATACCAGCAGAAAGAGCATAAGGGGAAGCATAGCCTCAGTGCTAATCAATATTAATTCCTTTGCCTCTCTAATGACAAGGTGTAGTCAATGTCGCTCCAGACTCTTTCTCTTGGGTTCAAACATGCTGGGCTTGTTCTGCAGGCACCTGTCTGCCCTTGTACCTGAGCTGTATTATGGGCGATTATCACACTCGTCCCTCAGGCAGAAGGTCTTCATGCGTCTGCAGCATTGATCTCATTTGTTGAGGAGATAAGGCTGTAATTGGATGAGGCCTGAAATCAGATGGAACACCATGGCCAGGCCAAGGCTAATTCCACTATCCCTGACCTGCCTAAGCAGCTAGGCCACGGCCACAACTACAGTGGGTTAATCCTGTCCAATCCCACCCCCGAGCCAGCTCATCACCATCTGTCCACCTCTCTTCCTCCTGTTTAAACCAGCCCTCCAAGCCACTGAGGCAAGGGAACAAGTGTACCCAACCACTCCAGACAAGAACCTGAGCCAAGACCCTAATTCCAAATGGATAATCTATTGAACTGTGATGCTGATTATAGTGGTTGTCTGCAGGATACATTACTACATAAATATTTAAGCCAGCATGACATTTCCAAACAACCACAAACTCTGAGTTCCTACACAGTCCACTTCTCCAAATAATTATTCTTGGAGGCATGGTGTAATGTTGTAGTCTTCCAAACAAAAGACCCAAGGATGGCGTGAATAAAATCTTAACGGTTTACTGATTTGAATAGAGTATTTATCACCTTTAACATGAGTTCACATTACTAGCGGTCGGGCAATATGGCGATATCTTAGAAAGCAAGCTGGCCAATACAAATATTTAGTAATTAAAGATAGTAAACAACAAATGCTGCCATAAAATTTATATTTCCTTTGCATAATTTGCACTGAATTAGAAATGAATGTAAGAAAAATAATCAATATGAAAAAGTAATTTGCACTCGACAATAAACAGATTTATACTTTGTGATTCTTTAACCCTATAAAGAAGTTTGTTTTATTAACACAGGGCTGGAACGATGTGTTGCAGTAATTTTACTATGCACAGTTATGTTCATTCCTACTCCCCTGTCATGTTTCACACAAAACAAAACTCCAGAGCAGATTCTAATGGCTTGTATGGCACCGCCACTTAATATTTCAAGACTCACAACCACATTCAGTGACAGCGTGTTATTAGATAAACGAGTCCAATAGAGGCGTGAGTTCATCCATCAGATGTTTTTAACAACCACAAGGACTTAAAATGCTTAGTAACCAAGTGCAGATAGTATGTTTGCTCTAGAGTTTTGTTTTGTGTGAAATATGACAGGGGAGTAAGGAATAAATATTTTTCATTGTCGAATAGTCTTTTGATCTCATATGACCTATTTGAGGGCCTGCAATAACACGGTTTGACCAGTAATTTGACCATTACAGCTCAATACTGTAATGCAGCCATCCCGGATCCAGTCCAATAGAAGAAGACACAGCGCTTAATAAATGTGGTAAAGTTTAACATAACTACAAAAAGATACTGTCAGGCAGGGCCACCAACTCACACGCATTCAAACTCCTGCAATTGACACTGTTCTCACGCCACACGTCCATTTTCTCACGCAGTGAAAGATACATCGCAGAGCAAAGAGGACATCGACAACGCACCAACAGATAAGACAGAGCAGGCTATTTCTGATATAAAACAAAGTCTTGGTTTATAAAATGTCAGTTTCATCCAAAAAATTAAATTCTGTCTTTCTTCTTTAGAACACAAAAGAAAATATTTCTAGGATCTGAATAAAATATAGCATAAAACAATTCAATGAATAAATAAAACAATAATAAACAGGTTTTGTGGAATATACAGCAAAACAACAGAACAATAGAAACAACGGTAATGCAACGAATAACTTTGACTGCTCTGCATGTTTTGAGGGAAGTGAGATGAAGCAGTGTATCAGGTGAAAAGCAATAAGCTATGCCCTGAAGATGAAAGCTTCACAAATCCTTTGATGACTCAGAGTTTGGTGCATAGTGCTGTTTTTGATCAGACTAACTAGAACGGAGGGAGTTTTGCAGAATGCAGTCATGGGTTTGATAAAGTGTCGAGAAACTCTGCGGCTCGTCTAAGCAATATCTCTCTCAAAAAATACACATTTCTTCTTAAGCTTGCATGCCTTGTGAGAAAAAGCTTTTAAGCCTAAAGACACTTTCTGTAACGTGTCATTTCTAAAAACATAAACTCTCACTTAGAATGAACATTCTTGTGGCGTATTTTCATTTCCAGCAGTATAATGGACAATAATAAGCTAAATCGTGGAGACCCGCAGTGCACCCGGTTCTGGGAAGTGAAGAAATTCTTCATAACTGCAGCAGCAAGAATATTCCGGCGATAAAAAACATCTATAAAACAGTAAACTATTTTTCTCTCCATCCCTCTCGAACACAACTCAACAGTACCAGCGGGGCTAGAAGGTAATTCGACTGGCCAATTTAAACATGTCATGATTGAGCTGGAAAGAACAAACGGACATCAAAGAACAAACCTCGAGTCTGAGAGAAAGAGCAGCGTGCTGGCAGGAGTCTGAGAGAGGGACGACAAACGAGTGGGGGGGTTCGATTCGTGTGTCATTACAACCACACCGCTGTGTTGCTATTCTGGATTCCTGGGGTTTGACATCTAGATTGCAGATGGATAAGTGTGCCTTAAAACCACATCCCCCATCAGGGAAAAGAAAATCATTTCTCATAACGGCATCTATTTACTGGCACGGCCTATCTCTCCCACAGGGCCCGAAACAAATGAAAATGTTATTTCTCTCCTCATGAACTCCCACCTTTTCTGTCTGCCTTTTTTCACTGCCAGCAATTTCATTCTCCCTCTAAATTTGAGTTAAGTCCATGACTAGGGGGAAATAATGTCTCTGGAATAATCTTTCCAAAACTACGATTCCAGAGGGTGGTGTTCCTCTTTATATATTTATATACCTTCACATTTATTTACTCTGTTCTCCGACTTTTTGCCTTGCGGTTTTGGAGGAAATTGCAGTGGCTTCTGATATAGAAGTGATGCGGCGTACAGAGGATCTCTCTGTAATCCCCTCAACCGCAGCGAGGCCTTGACGGGGAACCTCTGCCCTCCGTCAAACATAAACAGCCCTGATGCGGACAGAAAGCCGCGCACAACAGCCCCTGTCAGAGAGGCATTACGAGCGCCACTCAGAGCTGATGAACAGCTCAACCCAGTGCAATGTTAAGCCTAGAATGACTTGAATTGTAAGCATTACAACCAGTTAAAGGGGTTTAACACTTTAGTATGGGGAACACATATTCACTATCAACTACGACTTTTGCCTCAATAAACTCCTATTTACTGCGTATTAATAGTTAGTAAGGTAGTTGTAGTATTGTTTAAGTGGTGTAGAATAAGGTCATGCAGAATAAAGCATTATAAGCACTAATAAACAGCCAATATGCAAGCTAAGCAGCTAGTTAAAAGTGAGAATTGTTCCCTGTACTAAAGTGTTACGAGGGGTTTTTAATAGCGGTGAACACGCATTATCAGACACGTGAGCTCACTGAGCTGTGCAAGCGTTCAACACAAGCTTGAATCCAGCTCACAACATTCCTCAATTCTGTTCCTCACATTACTGCATATCACTTCACATGCTTTTTAATATGCCTTAAGACAAAACGTGTGCAAATTCACAAGTAAACACCTTTGCTGAGTATTTTCTCTTTAAAATTCCAGTAAACAAAGACAATCTCAAAAACCCAGTATGAAAGTGTTTCCTACGTCACAAACAGAGCCATAGAAAAACAGAGTTGCGACACACTTTGATCTCGCGCCATGTGGTCACGTGGTTCATAGAGCCCTCATTAGTTCCAGACAACTCAGTGCTGTCGATCTGTTTGAATAGGATTAAGCAGGAGAGACAGCAGTTTCACTATATTTGCAGCAATTTCTCTTAAATATTAACACAATACGTGCATTGACTAGGCTTTACAGTAGCATTTTATTCTGGGGAGAGATAAAGAAGAGTAAAAGTTTTTTCTTGAGGTTATATTATTTGGGTTACGTGAGTACAACATGATTTTACAGACTTTGATTTTCCCAGCGTTTTTTCACACTTCAGTACAAATAAAGTGACCAAAATATATTTTAATGTAATAATAGTGATTTGATAATCTATAAAAATGTATTCAAAAATAAAAATGTTGAAATGGCTAATGAGCCAATGAGTGTTCCTCTTTCTCCATCTACTGGTTCTAGTGGTCATTTCTTTTATAATTTGAATGTCGTTAACGTCCTAATGATATTTTATGATACTCACATAAGCATACACAACACGTGAATTTAAATGAATGATGCTAGCATTTTTTACATAACACTAAACATGCATATAAAGTTTTAAAACAAGAAAGTTTTTAATAGTGTCTAAAAAACAGGGCAACCAATTTAATTCAACTTTATATCCAGGTGCTAGATACGTTATTCCTTGAATGGGCTACTTCATAGAAACTCATTGGACAGGAAGATCTCAGAGAGACTAAAAACGGTTGAAATATGACAGATAGCATCTAGATATAGTAACTCTAGCAGTGCTTCTCACGTTATCTAACTGCAGTTAGAGTCTAACAATCTATTTTATAACAATAAACATCAACTATAACGCACTTCATGAAACACAGGAATCTTCTAGCAAGATTCCTGAGAGGTCAACTAATGGATTAAAATCTCAAAATATGCAGTAATTTCAACATTTTGCCAGCGAGTGTGCTTGAGATGCACTGAAATGAAAGGGGTTCAACGCTGGAGCTATTGATTGTTTGGAACTATCGGTCTCTCCTTGACACGCTTTACTTCCGCATTCCTCAGTTCCTATGGTAGTCTATTGGAGTGTCGTAACTCTGTTTTTCAACGGTTCTGGTCACCTTGTAACCAATTACGTCAACGTGTGGGCGGGCTTTAGCAAATCATCATGACTACACTGCAAAGCAGGGGAGTCTAAAGAGAAGACAGGTCATCCCAGTATTTTTCTATTGATATGAAAAATCGGGTAGATTTAGCAATATAGTGGTCAAATTATGTATATTACAATGTTAGGATGAATTATATAGCTTTCTCCACTGACATTCTGAGTTGTTCTAGACATTACTGATTGTTAGAAGGCAGCTGTCTGACTCTGAGATGGCGAACAGGAATATGGTTTGTGTAACATTAGCAACACAGTATTAGCCATTTGATAACGTAATCAAGCAAAGGCTAATCATATTAGTTACCGTTATGTGTCTGACGTTGTGAACAGTGATAGCATTGTGCAGCGTTTACAGTAAGTTGACCGAGTGGATCTCTGAGCTAGTGTGAGTAAGTGGAGGTGGAGCTAATTAGCATATTCATGCTAATATCATTTTGGTGATCAAAGATGAGTTTTAAGAGTTATTGACCAAAGGGGGACTTTAAAATGAAGCCCCAATCATTAATCAAAAGAGTTGCATTTTCACTGAAATTGTTATGCTATTGTATTGAAAAATTCACAATAGAAGCATTTTCACTATTGGTCTCAGAACTGTGGATCCCAAGTCTCTGGTCAGGATTCAGACGTCAGCTGTGGGCAGGGTTGTGCTACAATGGTGGTTTGGGGTGGATGTTTTAATAGCTTGTTCTTTACAGGACTCTTTAACACTCTGTGTGTACTCAGCTTCTTCCACTCTAGCATAAATCTCAACAGAACCATGACAGATAGCTCTGAAACCTTGGCCGGATCCAGAACACCCAGCGAGGATTTATGTTTCCCCAACCACCTGCGTGGCCTGACATGCCATTAAAACGGCTGCTGGAAGAAAATCTAAACCAAGTAACTACTTTCCTTTTTCATTCCATCTCATGTTTTTTTCTTCTTCTTTTGCATATGAGAAAAACTTGTGGTTGTTACACTAAATCACAAAGGCAATAAAACGTAGCGATTTGTTGTATATCACAAATCCTTTACATAACCAACTTTAACAGAAACAAGCGATTGTCTATATTTACTCATTAGCTTTGATCATAGCTCTGTGCTTTGACTGAAGTCATGAAGAAATGTTTGATTATATTCTCAACAGACACGCTCTGTGATCTCGGTCTGACCAGATCGTGAATAACTGAAAAACACAGCGCAGTCCATTAACTGCACGTCAGTGAGCACAATGCCACTGTGACGCCTGCAGTGTGTTAAAAGCCCTTTTAAATACAGTCTAATGGTTCAGAGTCCAGCGATATACCTTCTCACAGCAGCCCAGCAGACACATTCGCACATTAAAAATCCTATGAGGGACGAAACAGAGGGAAGGCTGGGCATGGAGATAATGGCCATTCAGACTGCAATATCCAAGTGCAGTACAGAACTGTAAAGCAAGGAAGGTGGTATTTGAAGGCTAACCTTTGTGTTCTTTATTAACACAACATCATGAAACAAATCAAATTCATTTAATGCCAGCAAGCTTTGTTTAAAAACACAATTGAGCTCGAAAATCAGTTCGGACCACGTTTGAAGCTGTTGAAAATGATCAATATACACAGCAACATATGACCAATCAACTGAATTTCACAAATTGCTGAACATACTGATAAAATGCATGCTGTAAAATTATATGAAATATCATGGCAACATATGCTTTTCAAAATAATGAAACCAATTTTTTTTAGTTATACAAGATTCAACAAGATTTTTTATTATTATTATGTGAAATGATTTGTACTGCCAAAATTATTATACTTAAAACAAATTAAGGCAGCAACATTATTTTTAATTATAAATAATAATTAAGTATGTTATTTTGAATTGTTTTTCCAATCTATTTTCTCACACACACACACACACACACACACACACACACACGCATGCGCACACACACACACGCATGCGCGCACACACACACACACACACAAAGAAATGCTGTCAAATCGATAAATCAAATCCAAAATAAAAGTTTGCGTTTGTACTGTGTATAATTATTATGTGTATAATAATATATATACAGTATATACATGCAACAATTTCTTAAATATATCCATGAATGAGTGTGTATTTATATATATATACGTAATAATTATACACAGTACACACATATGCAAACAAACTTTTATTTTGGATGTGATTAATCGATTTGACAGCACTAAATGAAACCTATTATCATGAGAACATTTAAATGTATGCATATAGCACATGCTTTATCCAAAGTGACTTATACATTTCATTCATTTTATTAGTATTCATGTATTAGATTACTGAGATTCAATCCCATGACCTTGCCGTTGCTCACACCATTTTTTATTTCTACTAACTAAAAACATTTTATTAATACAATTTATAAGGATTTCACAGCACACCAAACAACACCACTTAACTGTGGTAAAATCATTCCCTTTATTCTATGGCAGCCACAAGTCAATGCAGCGAACCCAGCACAACAGTGAGAGATTTGATTGGCAGTGCTGAACAGTTTCAGCTCTGCTTTACGAGGAGAAATGGAGAGTAACCAGGCCTACAACCTCACAATATGAGACCTTTCAAACTTCTCCTCCCACTTTCTCTCATCCCCGGAGATCCTTACACAGCCTTTCTGTCAGCACCCGGGTCTGCTGAAGATACGGCAGTGCTACTTGGCCTGGGCAAGGCTGTCTCTATCCATCATAAGGAAGGATCATTAAGGACTGAAAACACAAGTCGCCTCTGAGGAAGCCAAACAAGAGAGGGGAAAAATGGCAGGAAGAGAAAGAAGTCTGGTATATTTACAACATAGGCTTGGGGATTAGGGTCATGGCAGCTCAGTTGAACATACACACACACACAGGCTCCAGGTCAGGGTGATTTGTAGGCCCGGGAGATGTGAGCTTGTGCTGGTGTTTATAAAAGCGACTGATGCTTGTATCCTGGTGGGCAAGGTTTCGTTTATTTTAGCTCATAGTCAAGTTATTTTCTGTAAAAGCAATGTATTTGACAACTTTTCTCAAGTGACGCTTGCTCCACAGAGGGTGAGGGGTGTCGAAGCATTTCACCCGTACACTGTGTGAGTGTCATACAATGAAGGCAGACATGCTTTCTATAAAGGCTCTGAGTCAAAAATCTTTTCTCTTCCTCTCTCTTTCTCTGCCACATATTCGCACATTCTGAATATGGTACCCACATTGGTCTCTTATTGCTATGGCAACAAGCGATTTCTCTTGCTCCTTGGGCCCCGTGCTGTCATTATCCAATCAGAACAAGACCTTTGTTAAGATTCCCTCAGGCTCCACTTATTCAACTCACTATGATGAACTGACCTTAACACTAAAGGGAGACAGAGAGAGAACGACAGCAAGAGAGAGATTCCTCCAAGCTATCCGTCTTTATCTGGAAAAATAAATAAATAAATGAGGAAAGGATGGGCATTTAAATGGCATTGCAATATGCACTCTGATCTGAAAAGAAGACAAAGAGAAAGAGACAACCCAGTCTCTGCCAGCACTTTTTGTCTGCTTCTCTCACTCCCTTCCTCCTACTGTCTGTGGGAGAAAAGAAGAGGGATTTGGAGAAAAATGCAACAAAGTCAGCTGGCGAATGACTGGATCCTGTTAAACCGGACTGGATTTAAGCGTACTGCGCTGGTAGCTAGAGGTTGACCGATAGTGGATTTTACCGATATCAAGGCTGGACAGCACTTGCCGATAACCGATTAACCAACCAATAGTTTTTAAAATGGATTTAAGTAAAACAGTCCTAAACTTTATTACAAGATCACTACGCGAGTCCCATTTGTTAACAAGGATGTATTAGCTTACATGTACTATAAAGTGTTACTATTTCATAAATCCAAACAGTCATGCTTTTTTAGGACACTTGAAGATAATCCAATCAAAATATTTGTTTATACTTCTGTCGGCTGTATGACGATACAGTTTGCTTTCTCACGTCATGTTTTATATACGCAACATTTGGGTCGGACTTGCGTATGTTTTTGTCACATTGTTTTAGCCTATGTTAGCGTCCTCTCAGCCTCGACGACAAAGTACATACATACTGCTGTTCTTTCCCTGCTAATGCAGCATCTAGTCAACAAATTAATTACTTTATAATGATTTGGCAACATGTACTGTAGTGTTCTGTAGTCATACCGTTTCGCTGTCTGTGTTTTAAATGCGCATCTGACGTGTCAGCGCTCTCTGTGTAGCGTGTCAATATAAACAACACAAGGCGTCAGTGATAGGCCGCTCTCATGCTATATAATGCCAGCAGACCCTTCTCAATGCTCTGCTACTGTGTAATGGCAAAGCACCCTTCTCAGCCACTCCAGCAACAGACGGAGCCCGGGAAAAATTAATCGGTATGGATTTTTGCAGATAACCTATTGTTCTACCAATCAGCTATCAGTGCCGATTAATCGGCAAAACCTATGAATCGGTCGACCTCTACTGGTAACTGTCTCTGGTTCAGACACCCTATTAATCAAATATAATCAGATGCAAAAATAAATACAAAAATAAATAGAAAAAAAAATCTGACTTGCTCCAAACGCAGATGGCTCCAACACACTGAGCAATGAAGATCTTGTGGGTCATGTTTGAAGTCAGTCTCCAACAGTGTTCATTAGTCATTTCATGCTCAATGTTCTAGCCAAAAACCAATCCAAATTAAACACACACAAAAAAAGATTTAATTTATTCTACAGTATAAATTAATACAATTTTAAATGATATTAATAGGAAAAAAAATATTTAATAAAAATGTAGTTCATGGAATTCATTCAACAATTCTTACACAAGCCGCAGTTGACTTGTCTCTCTAGAGGTTAGAAAACGTGCACCTGATACTTTAGAGCCTCAAAATGAAGAGTATCCAACTTGATGGGTAAGTGCTGACTGTATGTGTAGATATGTTCATTTGTGTCGTCTCTCTCCCATCACCCATGATGGACAGTTAGCGGTTCGATAACGACAGCATAATACAGACAGGCTGTGATGAAAGCAGACCACCCTGTCACCGCATGTCAAAATCTCCTGCCACATTCACACAAAACCACTCTCAGGTTCAACTCAGTCCACACCTGCCAACAGTGGATGGATGGAGGAAGATGTAGGACAAAAATGTCTCAGCATCCAAAAGTCAAGTCAAGTCAGCCTTATTTATATAGCGCTTTTAACAATGCAGATCGTTTCAAAGCAGCGTCACAGTGTTAAACAGGAAAATAATGCAACAGAATGCAACAGGTTCCAGTTCTCCTCTGGCCAATTAACACAGCGTATGATTATTAATCTGGCAACCTTACAGGTCAGAGGTCATAATAGATTGGAATATTCGAAGATCGGAGGCATCACGCCGGAGACGGGTTTATTGAGGATGCCGTATTGATGAAACAATTATTAAAGTGCAATATTCGAAAGATCGGAGGCAACACGCCAGAGACGGGTTTTATTGAGAAAGACTCAAGAGGCGTTTTCTTCAGCATATCTTTGATTGGAACTGTTCATGTAACTCATGATAGCAAAATTCTGAATACAGTTGAAGTAAAGTTTTACTCACATCTGGACCTTTGAAATGCTTAAATTAAAAAGACAGTAAAAGTTGAGTCAATTTTATTAGTATAGCACTCTTCAAAATACAGATCGTTTCCAGGAATAGATTAATGCACGGGTCTTTATTGAGTTCAATATATCCTTAACTGACCATAAAGAGTTGTGAGGGTATGGGATATATGCGTCAGATCCGCGTTGTGCTTCAGATTTTAAAGTGACAGCAGCCTAATAAACCTGCTGCTGTAATGTCTGTTATTAATGTTAATCAAATAACATAAGAATAAGAGAAAATCCCACGCTGCTCTTGAAGGAATAACTTAATTAATCTATATATAAATGATTTATGCAGTGAAGACTGCAAAGTGTTTGATAACTTTATTCAATCTCTGTATAGTGATATATATCCTACATGATATTTAAAACATATGGTCTTTTAGTTTTTTAGTATGGGGAACACATATTCACTATTAACTACGACTTGCCTCTATAAGCTCATCATTTACTGCATATTAAATGTTAGTAAGGTCATTTTTTGTAGCATTTAGGTTTAGGTATTGGTTAGGATAAAGAGATGTTGAATAAGGTTATGCAGAACAAGGCATTAATATGTGCTTTATAAGTACTAATAAACAGCCAATATACTAGTAATATGCATGCTAATAAGCAACTGCTTAATAGAATTGAACTCTAAAATAAAGTGTTAACTTTTATGTTATTTCTTCAATAATTTGGATATTAAAAATATACTTTATATATAAATAAATATTTTAGTAATATACTAATATAAAAACTTTAATGGTGTGATTAATCACAATTAATTACAGAAAAATGTGTGATTAATTAGTAATTTAAAAAATATTTTTACATAAATTTTACATATATCTAGTTCTTAAAACAATCCTTGAGCAGTCTTATCTTAGTTTGTGTGTGTGTGTGTGTATGTGTGTGTGTGTGTGTGTGTGTCCTTGTATATATTACATTGTGGGGACCAGCCAGCGGTCCCACTTTTCAAAAGGCTTATAAATCACACAGGATGAGTTTTTTTGAGAAAGTAAAAGTGCAGAATGTTCCCTGTGATGGGTAGGTTTAGGGGCAGGGGCAGTGTAGAGGGATAGAATGTACAGTTTGTACGGTATAAAAAACATTAAGTCTATGGAGAGTCCCCACAAAGATAGTGAACCAGACGTGTGTGTGTGGGGTGTTCTGGCCAGTTCAGGCATAACAGCAAAGCCGAGGGGCGAGTGGCAGGTTTATTGAAGTGCTGTCACCAGCCGTGTTTCAGGTCAGAGTGACTGACAGCTGATTTAGAGCAGTGCTGTTAAGCTTTAAAGCAATCATAACCACTACTGTTCTTCAGACGCACTCTGTATTCCTTTCCACACTCACACAATGAACTGACAGTTATAAACACACTGTTATCCAGACAACACAGAAAACAACTTCCTCAAATGCTGGCACACTAGCACAAATACACAAACAAATGCATTTTTCAGTCACACTTTATATTAGATGGCCTTAACTACTATGCATTTACATAAAACAATAAGTAAAATGCACTTTTGTGTTCATATTGTTTTCCAAAAACACTTTTGCTGCTATTGAGGTGGGATGCAGGTATGGTTAGGGATGGGTTTGGTGGTATGGGTAGGTTTAAGGGTGGATTAAAAGGTCAACAGAGTAATTATAAATGTATTTACAGAAATTAACGGATACACAATAAGTTCATTGTATCAAATGATTAGTTTCAATGTTAGTACAGTAGCTAAAGACACCTAATATAAAGGGGGACCCATTTTTCTGTCAAACACAGACACACGCATTCTAAACTCCTGTTCAAACACTTTAACTCCTGCCATGATAATAAGCTAATTATAGGTGCGGTGCAACTGCCATATCTAAATGCATGTCTCTAATAAGGAACATTTCAAATTAGAGAACGAGCGAGTGGGAGAAGAAGAAAGAGAGAGAGAGAGAGAGAGAGAGAGAGAGAGAGAGAGAGAGAGAGAGAGAGAGAGAGAGAGAGAGAGAGAGAGAGAGAGAGAGAGAGAGAGAGAGAGAGAGAGAGAGAGAGAGAGAGAGAACGGGAGTGACAAATGGGGACGGCAAAAGAACTACTAGATAATTGATGCAAGCAATTACAACTTCCATGTCGGAGCAAATTGGTCGGCATTTCTCAGCATGTAAGGGCCCCTGACCTCATTATAACGACTGTGTAGAGGAATAATCAGAATTAGCAGTGAGGTTTGAGGATCTGTGACAAACAGAGAGCGGAAAGTTTGACTCTAATGTAATCTGTTTTGACTTTAGCCACCAGAGAGCAATATCCGCAGGTCAAAAGCTTCAGCAGAAACATGACCTCTCCGCAAAACACTGTGGACTCTTTCCACGTCCCGGCAAAATCAAATAATAACAGTAATCATTAAGAACAACATCTATATTATACGACATAAATCTGCTCCAGCGGCCATAATTACAGGGTGGAGATTGTTTTACCACATAGCGAAAGAATCCCCCAGCACAGGCAGAACTAATAATCGACGGCACTAACCAAGACGCTGGATTCAAATATGTTCACTGCAAAACAGCGAGAGGGCTACAAATCCTTGCAAACCACTGAGAGAGAGTTCCAAAGTGAACACACACGGGACAGAGCAAGAATGATTTTTCATAATGTTGCATTCAGAGAACATTTAGATGAAGAACTTGACACGCATTCATAACTAAACTAGCTGCAATGTGTTTTGTAGTAGAGCCGCATGAGGAAATTGAGAATCAAATCAGTTTTTTTTTCACAATTCATAATACTCCACAATTCTCCCCCTCTAAATAAACGACAACTAAACAAAATAATGTAATTTAGAAGTAACCTAGACACAATGTTAATCGCCAACATACATTAGAATTTTCCGATGTGACCTTACTTGTCAAAGGTTTCATAGACATATTGTAGGGGATACTGTTGTAATGAATCGTTGGATGAGTGGGTGTTTCTGCATCAATGCCGTAATAGACAATAATTGATTACAGCCGCTATAGCCTACTAATGTTTCTCCGATGTAATTTGTTGCATATGCACTTGTCTCAATAGCATACAATTGCGGACGAGGCGGAAACACAAAAGCGAGTATTAAAAACATTTTAACATTTACGGCCTAAAATGCGAGTGTGAGTGTGTGAGTGTTATCGTAACTTAACTATACTGCTTGACAGTTTCATTCAGTGAATAGTCCGCTGTGATCTTACTTGTCAAAGGTTTCATAGACATAGCCATATTGTATGGGTGTTGGAATGAATCGTTTCTACGATGCATCGTGATGGGTTGTGAATTAGCATTAGCATTAACTAGTTCTAAATGCTCCTGTCCTCTGCTGTGTTCAGACTTAAGTTGTGTTTGACTACATTTAGGAAGTGTACCTTCTTGGAGCAGTTAATATATAAAAGGAAGTTCATATATCTGACTGCTTGTATCCATTGACGAAAATGTAGGCATGTGCAGTAATATTGCAATACCCTGTGATGCATCATGATGTCGAATCCTTGACATGATAATCATAATCCAATTGAATCGTGAGACCAATGACGATCCACACCCCTACTGAATTGTTTTCATTTAGCAATAACATTGCGTGGGTGTTTGAATAGAGATTGTGATTTATTAACTATTAATCGTGTAGCTCTATTTTAGAGTGAGTACTATCCTTTTTTCAAATGGATAGTCAAATTTTATTTCACTGTTCTGAGGATTTATTTTAACAATACAATGAACTACCTATTCAAAGATTAAATTCTTAATCAAAATTCTGATTCTGTTCCTTCAACCTCAAAATCAGGGCTGTGTCATCTATTGTGAATAGCACTGTTGACATTATGCATTGGAATATATGTCTGAATTCTCTATCCAAACTGAATTCTGAATCTGAACTTTGATTTTGTTCATTCACTCTCAAAATCAGGTTTGACTCATCTGTTCTGAATAGCACTGTTGTCATGATTAATCTGAATTCTGAATTCTGAATCCTGAATCTGAATCCTGAATCTGAATCCTGAATCTGAATTCTGTTCCTTCAACCTCAAAACCAGGTTTGTCTAATCTATTCTGAATACATCTGCTGACATAATGAATCTGAATTCTAAATGTAAATTCTAAATCTGAATTCTTCACTCTGAAAATCTGCAGATTTCACTCATCCACTCTGATCCACTGCCGACAGCAATGGTCATGCAGATCCCTATCAGACGTGTGTGTGTGTGTGTGCATCGCGAGCAAGTTTATTTACACTACACACCCGACCACCACACATGACAGAGCACTAAACAGGCTTAACTGCCACCTGACCCTCAATGTAAATATTTCATTGCTCTGCCTCTGTTAAGACCGCACTGAATGATGAATGAGCAATAAAACGAGTTACCCAGGAACCCCAAAGTACAGTCTCTATGGTGACCAAAGAGCAGCTAATGTCATCGCTTTCTCTCAGTCTTTCGGTCTCTTTCACTGTCTGTCTGTGCCTCTCTGTGTCAGATTAGCAGGCAGTAATGAGAGTTAAAGAGCCGCTTTAGAATACTCCCTCTGTAGGAGGCACACTGCAGTGACGAAAATGTTAAATTAACTGTCATATTTAAGCCTTTTAGTTCAGTTTTGTTCGCGGCTTGGACTGACCTCATTATCGTCTCCTGCTTTGTCTCTCATCAGCAAGATGGTGACGGGTAGTCAAAGGCACCAAACGCTCAGGGGGCACGTACGTCCGTCCCCCATTCCTCTCGGCAAACACGCACACACCAAAAGAAAAGCATTAATGTGCTGTTTACTGGAATCCAGCGCCCTGTAATTGCCAATTTATTTGATAGGCAGCCGGATAATGATGGCATTTCACTCCTGCCGCAGAGACTAAACACATGTGTGTTTGATTCGCCCCGTCTCTACCACACATCCCCTTCTCTCCTCTTCCCTTTGCCCTGGCCTCCAGCCATCCTGCCTGGGGAAACCGTGCCGCCATGCTGGCTTCAAACACAGCTGAAAGGGGACCCGGGGCTTCGAGAGCAAATACAGCAAGCCTGCCAATTTATCCAAGGTTTGGGGTTACCGCTGGCGAGAACAAGGCTGATACACCATTTGTAGCTTAATGAGCTGGCAGCGCATGGGGGCAGGGGGAGAGAAAGAGAGGCAAGAGAGAGGGTGAGAAAAAAGAGGAAAAGAATTGGGGGAGAGCAAGATGTCCTGTGTGACCTCTTTTGACCCAAGCTTCCTCTTCATCAAGCGAAGATCAACACCAGAATCTCTCTCTCTCTCTCTCTCGTTTTTTCATCAGTGCAGTGGATAGGAGTAAGAGAAAGAAGACATCATTAGAACACTGCCAAACAGTCTATAACGAGGGCTAGAATTACTCCTCATAACCCCAACTCAAGCTTTCCCTCCGATTTCACTTTTAGGAAAATGATGCGTGTATGCAATCGTGAATATATACGAACAATAAACACTTTTACATCCTATTCACATGCGTAAAACTGACCTTGGAAACACCACACCAGAGCAGTGCTTGTACTACTGAATTGAATTGTACCACTAACTATTTAAACTGTGCTGTAACTTTTTATATGTTAGGTTGACTTAGCCCACTACTTCCGCTGAGTTAGGCCAAAACCGGCGTGATCATAGATATAGATCTACTAATGAGGAATCTAAATCTATGATCGTGTCGGTTTTGACCTTACTCGCGGAAGTAATGGGCTGGGGAATACTAGATGAGATTCGTCTGATATGAGGTAAAAAAATTACATAAATATTGTTTGCTGTCTTGTATCATAGTGTGCAGCTCACTAGTAGTGCAGACACAATGTAAAGCCATTTGCACATTAAAAATGAAATTACAGTCTGACAAAGACCACCTGTGTGGATTAATTCACTCATCCAACCTACATGCTATAGTGAACAAATGTTTGCAGGAATTTCTCACATTACAAGCGGGGAACTTGGCAGGAATTATGCACAATCCATGCAAACCCGAGCCGAAATTCAAGCCCTGCTCTCCATCTCTGTTATCTCGTACCTCTGTGCTGGTACGAAGTGGCTTTTTTATGGTGTGACTGTGAATAAGCTGCTTTCACCATTCCACCATCCCCTCAGGACTAGGATGCTCTACTTTAAGTGTGACCCAGAGAAACTGCTCAAGCAAAAAATCTCCAGCACCTTTCAGCACCTCCTGTTTAGAAAACAACCAATGAATACACTTACCAATGAAGCATATTCATCTGATGACAGTGAACATTAGGCTGGGAAGTACAGGTTCAAAGTATCATGTAATTATCACCATCCAGGTTTTTGGAGTTTTTGTCTACTTCAAGTTTGTGAAATTAAATTTTTTCAATGTTTGTCAAAAAATAATTAAATGATGGTGAATTTACTATACTTCAATCCTTCACAGCCTTAATATTATTCACATCAAAATAAAAAATGAAATCAATAAGATCCTCAGAGGTGATCACCTTATACGCTTGCTAATATTCAAGTTATAATTAAGACAGTGAAATATAATAATAAAACAACTTTAGATTATGTCTCATTGACCATACGATTTTACACACACACACACACACACACACACACACACACACACACACACACACACACACACACACACACACACACACACACACACACACACACACACACACACACACAAAATAATTATTTATTTATTTAGTCTTAAAGGGAGAGTTCACCCAGAACTAAAAATGCTATTATTATTCTATAATCTTCATCTCTACTGGACCTCATGTCTAGCCTGCACCTAAATTAAAACATGCATGTTTGGAACAACACTTTTTTTCTTTCAGAGATCTATCTCTTTAAGACACAAGTAAAAACCTACCATACACAACACATTCTGCATATCTTTGCAGGTTGTTTTTTTACCTGTTCAATAATCAAACAATAATAATCTTGTGTTTCATCGCTAACTTTATCTGTTTCCCCCATTCCACTTGCATTTCTCCTTCTCCTATCTCCCTTTCCTTCTCCTCGCCCCCCTCTCACGCTTTATCTCTTTGGTCTTCTCTCTCTTCCCTGACGAGGGGCTGCAGGTATCATTTCAATTTCTGATGTCAACATCAAATTACTTATTTCATTTCATGCCTGGCCAAGCATCCTATAGCTACACGCAGGAGCGGTCGCGCTCAACTCGTTCTGCCGTGTCTGTTCCGACGACTCGCCTCGCCCTCCAGCTGACAGCTCTAATTATGCCCGATATCTGATAGTGCCGGCACACACTCACAGACTCACATCTCCACTGCGGGAGCCAAGGCTTGAGGTTTGAAGAGGGCCGACGCCAGACCGCCTGAGCTTCCACACGAGCCTATGTATATGATCCATAAACAACGATAACATAACTCTCAGTGCATAACTCAACATAACATAACTCTGTGCAATGTTTAGAAAAAACTGTATAGACTGCCTTCACATGGTTGAATGCTGCATCAAACGGGTTAAATATGGCTGTGCGCTTAGGGATGCACTGATTCTGGTCGATGCCGATAAGCAAATGATTTTCATGTGATGGCTGATGGCCACAAAATGTCCAATATTTAAATGCTATACTATTTTTTCAGAAAAAAAACAACCACAACAAAAAAAGTAAACATTTTCTGAAGGTAACAAAATCACAGCAACCATACCTCAACACCAAATATCTACAGGAAAAATATATATTCAACTTTTTTTCCATGACCACAATTGATTAACAATGGAACAGACCACCTATAGCTATATTAGCAATATTAGGCTACTGTACCGCAACGACCTGAACTAATGTAACACATCAAATGTTCACATGAGACATAAAAGATAATATTTGCGTGAATACTCGCAAATATATTTGTGTATGATAACTGCTGTGTATATATAGATTGAATACAACAAAAAACAGTTTAAAACATTTAACTTAAAACATGTCCTATTGAAATAGTACATTTGGAGCTCCAGTGCTTTATATATGTGATGTGTTTTTACGGAACATCACTGATGTCCAAGCATGGCCACTGGTACATTTTTCACTGTGTTACTTCCTGTCGTCTCCACTTCTATGGTATATAAGCACAGTCGCGCTTCAGCCTGAGTCTCCAATGAAGCTGCCAGCTGAGTAAATAGGATGTTCTTATCACTACCCGAGCACAAACACATACCAGAGCCTGCAGGCCTGAGGGTGCAGACAGCCTCCGCGCTACTCTACCTCACACCCTGACAACACAAGCACACACACTGAGCTCAAGAACAGCTCGGCTCTTAAAAGACTCCTATTGTTCCTGTTGGCACAAGGCCTTGTCTGTTTAGACCAATGGAGTGGATAAGAGAAATTGTAAAAGACTGTTTAAATATTGAACCTTGTTGTTCTTAAGAATGAGACAGATAAGAAAAACCACCAACTGACTGATAACGATGAGGTGTCAAGACAGTTATTGTAGGGGACTTTAATTCAGGTATTAAACTTTTTTGTTGTTGTTCCTGGTTGCTCAAACATTCATCCACCATCCAAAAACAATAGCAATTGTACACTAACTGCCAATTCTGATACATTTTGCATACCATTTTCGACAGAGCTCCCACACAGATGGATTCACTGAAAAGAAGGAATTTGTTAACAAATCAGACATTACTATGGCTTGCAAACAAACTTTACACAAGCAATACTTAGCAGATATTTTAAAGCAGAGCATAACTAAAAAAATAATAATTATATTCACTATAGAAATGGTAATTATCCACTATGACTTTTCCAGTAAAAACATAATTTAAAAACATCCATTAAAACCCTATAAATACGCATTATAATTTTTTTTTTTAAACTTGCAGGGGTGTTGGCTGAGTGTGTTTTCTTGTTAGTAAGGTGAGTGATGTGCAGATTTGATTGGTCACTCACATCTGTCAATCTGTCTCTGGAGCTGCTCCGGATGGAGGGTTTGGATTCTCCACTGACACTCTCACTGTCGCTGTCTTTGCAGTTGTTCTGGCCCGGCTTCAACTGGAAAACACAAAGAAACAGCAAAAAGAAACAATCAGATACAGCAAGAAGAGAAAAGGCATAAAGTAAGTTAAACACACTGTTGCTATAGCGTAGGCCAGAGAAGAAACAATACTGATGCCCTTTGGATCACATTCTCTGAATACAATAACATATTTGAACTATGCATCTAAATAGATTAAATCTGGATAGAGCACAAACAACAACAACAACAAAAAACATTGGAAAGGTGAAAGGCAGCTACTGGATGTACACTACCGTTTAAAAGTCTCTTATGTGAACCAAATAAATCTGTAAACATACAGTTAAAACGATAATATAGTGAAATATTGTGAAATATCACCTTCTCTAAATCTAAATTTTGCCAATGTTCCAAAATAATAAAATATAAACACTTAAATATAACATATATAATAGGACACCAACCCAGAATTATTGTACTTTCTTTTGCCAATAGTTTCATGTACAGAGGGTTGAACAAGAAAGAAAGAAAGAAAGAAAAAGAAAGATCTGTTTTGTTCTGACCACTGCCATCTCCATGCTTTTATCTGGAGAATCCTGACTTCATATCAAGTCTGTGAGAAAGAGAAATAAAAAGCCACTAAACTACATCAAAAACAGCTTTCCATTCAGTAAGCCACTCTCCCCATGCAAGAACCAGAGATTCACAGCAGGTGTCCTTCAGCAGACTAGAAATCATAAAGAACAAGAACAAGAGCAGAGCATAGAGGAGAAGGACGAGGGGGAAAACGGGAGGAGGACATGAAATCCAAAAACATCTGAGCCCCAGTAAAGTCTGGAGAACAATGGCATACTCCTGGGACCCAGCAACTGTCATCAAGGTCTGCAATTTACGTCTTCTGAAGCTTCGCCATTCAGACGGGCTGTTTCCATACCCCTCGCCCTGCCAAAACCCGCCGCCTTCATCTCTCAGCACATAAAAACACAGTTTTATGAGTCGAGATGAGCTGTAAATGACTGCAGTGTCACTTAATGGAAAAAGAAGAGTAGGCCACGGCGCACTGGGGGGTTGTTTACCAAGATGGAGAGATAGATCGGCCGTTTGTTTCTTTTCCTATCTTCCTCTCCCAGACATTCCCTCTTTCTCTGTCTCGCTCGCTCTTTCATACTTCCCCATCACGTAGGAGAATAAAAACAGATTCTTCGCAATAGTTCTTCACAAAGGCAGCGGGACGGGGAAGGGAAGAAGATGAGGGTTGGAGAATATCTCTTTTCACTGGAGCAGGCTGTGGGTTGTTAAAGGCGCACAGGCGGGATAAGGAACTGCGGGGAAGAGGGCCCTTGAGTAAAGCACATAATTAAAATGAAACTGTTCCCTTTCTGTAGCCATTAGCTATGTGAAAAGATCTCTCTCAGAGGGAGAGCTCAGTGACTCCAGGCAGAGGCGCTTGCTTCTACCAGCAGGCCACCACGATAAGAGGCCGACACTGCTCAGAGAGAGGAAGAGACTGAGTGAGAGTTGGGAGTGACAAAAAGAATAGTAAAGTCTGAAGTTGAGGGAGGATGGATGGGTCAAATAGATGCATTTTGATGTATGTGTTGAGAAGCCTTGTGCTAAATAACTGCGTGTTCTCGTTTTCAGCTCAACTTCTACCTCAGGAGATGTCTAAAAAATAAATTACGACGAGGAAGTACTTGCATTATTCTCCATGTAAATGATGTCTATGTAAAAGGTTAGTGCATATTTACTTACTCTGAGTTTATAATCAAATATTTACACTGATATTGCACCCAGATAGCACAACTATTTAACCAGATCAGCAGGTGCATCTTTTACTAAAATGATGAGAACTGAAAAGCCATGTGGAGATTTGCTCTTAAATAGCCTTTGAAAAATGAAGTACTATTTCCTGAAGGAATGTGGGTCATTTCTTATGAGTTATCGGACTAATTTTTGAAGAGGTTTGATTAATAAATGCGTTAAACTAAAAAGCGCAATGCTGGTAGCCACGATAAATTACCACCATCAAAAAGTTCAGTGCAAATCGGGTTTCCACCCACAGCCAATAAATCAGAAAGCTGGAGCAGTCCTGTCTATAAACCTCTACTGTATGTCCACACATTGTTCATTACTCCATATTTAAGGTTTAATAGGGCATTTCACCAACTCTAAAATGAGTCTGAAGTCTAGACACATAAAGCATATTATCTATTGTGTTGTTTTTTATTGTTGCTATGCTCTTTCTGGCACTACTCATTTTGGTGTTGGCATATGATCGTTACCTACTGCTGCTCGCTAGATTAACTATAATAACAAACTTAATGCAGTTTCTTGTAAAAATGATCATTCTTTGGAAAGCAAGCATCTCCCATATTTACATGCCTGTGAGTGTGTGTATATAAAATGTTGTTTATGAGTGTGTACGTGTGCATACGGGCGTCTGTGGGTTTTCACAGTCTTGCTTGTGCAATCATAATGACGTTAATGAAGACTGACAGTTCCACCAGGTTGCACCATAAGGATAAACTCCTTTAACAACCCTGAGAGCAGAGCCTGGGTAAAGATTCCCCCTCCAGGAAGATAACAAACAGATGGTTTTCATATTCCAGCAACTAATTCCTCAACAATTAAAAACACAGTAAGACATTAGCATCTAATGAAACATTTAAACTACCAGTAAGTGCATCTGCCATTAATTTCAACACAGTAAGTTCTTGTTTTGCCTCAATCTGTTCGCTGTTAGGGCTGATTTCTCCCTCCCCCTGTCTGAGTTTACTGAAGTATAGAATTAACAACTGTTTTCAATAAGCAGTCAGTATGATTCCCAGGCACAAAAGCCTCCACGCTATTAAAGATTAATTTATGCTGCCAAGGCTTTGATGTGAGGCAGTAATGGAAAGAGCTTCTCGTTTCGCCTTCCTCATAAAAAGGTCAGAGACCTGTGCACGTTAACCTGGCTCTTCGTTCGGCCGCAAAAAGAAAGTCGGCCGTCAATGGTCGCTTTATAGATAGCGCAGTTTTATAGCGCCGTAATCACATTGCACTTAGCGAGTCCGTCTGCGAGAAAACCTCCATGAAGGTAGTTTGTTTCCAACGGGGCATTCGGAGGCCAAGCTTAACAGCATTCGACTGCATTATACTGAAAGTCACATTAATTCACACCAGCTCTTTGTGAACAACTTCGGCAATACAAGACGGCTTTTTATTTTGAATTTACTGGCGCCCGCACCAAAGCTATGCATCCATTACAAGTGCCGTTACAACAGTCCATAAGCCTAAATGTATTTTATAGGGACTGTCTCAAAGGCATAGCACACAATAGCTTTAAGTTTCCATATAAAAGACAGTTTTAATGGCCCTTTAAATGTGAAAGTGGGAGCGGTGGATTTCAATGGCACTCCTGGAGAATGGTGCCTTAATCTGAAATAATACTGACATACATTAAGAGCTTGCTTGTAAAAGCCATATTAGTTAATATTGAGATGGGAGCACTTGTAAAGAGGAGAGCAGTGAAGCTTAAGGTGAGAGCTTAGATGAGCATCTATTCAAATTTATCAACAGTGTGATGGTATAAGGAGACGCATATTCGAGAGCAAGGAAAGTTTCGGTAGAAACTGACAGTTCCTCAGAGGTAGAAACAAAGCTCAAGTAATGGGATAAGCATCCTTGAAAGGCCCTGACTAGACTCTTAAAATGGCTTTTGAAGCTTTTACGGGATTATCGTTAGCACATGTAGTCAATTATTTCCTTTGCCCACTCGCTAAAAAGTGCTTGCCGGTGTTATGATAAAATTTTACAAGTCTATTGAACTATTCCCACAGGCTCGGCCCACAACCCGATGCAGTCAAACACAAAGACCGACTCCGCCACATTGGCCTTTTAAACAGAGCCGTTTCGTTTGCAAACCCCAATACTCTTTTCATCTAATACCCAGCTTTGAACAGCTCGGCTGCCCTTCGCTTCCAGTGGAAGCCCATGGGATTCTGTTGCTATCGGCTTCTGTTCTTCCTTAGTTACGCACTACAGCAGCTGTGCAGCTTGACAGTAATAAAACCTGGAACAATTTACCATCTTTTATTGTTCTTCTGCGGCGTTTCAGAACAGCTAACCTGTCCTCCAAGGAGCCGAAAGAGAGAGTTAGAATCCCACTAGAGCGCCAATGAAAGAGGATCTCATTTACCTAAAAGCGCTTATAAATTTTTAATTTGCTTTAACAAGTAAATTAACAAGTCCCTCATTCGGGAAGTTTTATGGCTGCCTGCCACTGAGGGACAGCCATGAAAGTTTTATAGATAATCCACTAGTGTGCTAGGCTGCTTATAATAAATTGTCTATTTCCTACTGCAGAGTCAAATCCCTCAGTTTCCAATGACTACACTTTAAATATCTCCCTCTCTGCTTTCTTTTCAGTGCAATATAACGGCTGTTTTAGCACTGGAGCAGACGGCAGCCCGTAGAGGGAGAATTATACTGTTACATGTGGAGGTGAGGAGGGTCTGGTCTATTTGAGTCAAAGTTGGCTTACATTTTGAGATAATGCTTAACACTATACACACCATCTTCATGCCGATCTCCGTGATTGGCTGACAAGTTAAAGGGATAACTCACCCTCTGTCATTCCAAACCTGTTTGATTTACTTTCGTCTGTGAAACACAAAAGAATTTCAAAAGAATTAAACATGTAATATCGGATGGCTCGACTGGATAAATAAAAAGGTATTGTGAAATACATTTTATCGATTAGGTTTACCCATCAGCTGTGATGAAATAACTTCACACAATTAATCAAAATAAAATGGAAAACACAAAAGCTGCTATTAAAATAAATAAATACATGCGCTGCATGTTTCAGAGTGAAGCACGGCGCTGTGTGATCCATGATCCAGGGTTTTCAGTGTCTCAGAGCAGACGGGGTTTGCAGTAAATGCTTCTCCACACAAATTCATCATTGCATCTGATTTGAGTTTGGGTCGATTATAAAGTTCACTTGGGAATGCAATGTGCCAACCATCTTCCCAAACCTGTAATCTCCCTGCAATTTTCTGCCAGAACAAAAGCTAAAATGTTTGTTTGTTTTAAATGTTTGAAATGACCAAATTAAGAAAAAAATACTATTACAGTTTTAGTTGTACTGTAAAATAAAATGCTGCAGTCCGTAGTTTTTCCTCTTTGTCGCCATCTCTGTTTGAAATCTGCAACTGCAGACCATTCGCGGAATGATCAACTCTACGTGAGCTGTGCCTCGGCACCGCACAGCGCGTATGAATACAATGTTTTGGGGAGAATGTCAATGCGCGTCTGTCAGGAGAAGGGCTGTCAGAGTCACCGCACCGGTGTGGATACTGTCATTCGGTATCACAGATTCTACTGTTTGAACGTATGACCAACATAAGAATGTCATCTGAACAAGTAAGCAGCTAACATCCACTTTTGTGCTGACCAACTAGGCCTACGTGGGAAAAGCATTGCAATACATTTCTAATCGTCATCAACAAATTAATGTAGAGTAGAGATGAACTGCTTCCTCTCATAGCTAGCACAAAATAATGGCTATTTATCATAATACACGTAGCAAAAAGATAAAGGCACAACAATAAAACTCCGTAACTTTAACTGTATGAATTAAGCGAAGTGTGCTACTGTTACATAATAACCATTGAAATGTCTGACCTGTCCACCTGTCTCTGCATCCGTTTTGAACCCCTTTAAAGAACGGAGTTCACACCAACTTTCGAAAGTCCTTTTTATCCTTGTTTTGGCTCGGTTGAAGCCTCTCTTTTTTCTGTAGCCATTCCGAAAGTCCGAAGTCTTTTGCATTTTACAACGGGCGAATCTCCAGATGTCACTGTCCCTGATTGAGGTTTCAACCTTTCTGGATCCGCTATCAAATTGATAAGTTTCATTATATCAAGCACTGTGAGAAAAGACTAAATCTCCACCTCCAACATCCTCACACGATATAGCCTTCTAGCCGGGACTTCTTATTGATGTGTACAGATGTGACGCAATGACGCAAAGATATACTCGAATCTCCCGCAGAAATCCACCAGTACAACTGGAATTAAAAACATTATTACAAGCTCACCGTTGTAAATCAAGCTAAGGTAATCAGATAGTTTTGAACCCTGGCTGGTTATGTATTTCCTAAAAAAATAGATTTTGGATCATTTTTAACCCAAAAAAGTTACGGACTGCTGCTTTAATATTTTTGAAAGAAGGCTCTTATACACATTAAGCCTGCGTTTATGTGATCAAAAATACAGAAAAAAACATTACTATTGAGAAACATTATTACAATTTAAAATAATGGTTTTCTATTTTAATATACTTTAAAATATAATTTATTCCTGTGATGCAAAGCTGAACTTTCATCAGCCATTACTCCAGTCTTCAGTGTCACATGATCCGTCAGAAATCATTTTAATATGCTGATTTGATACTTTGAGACAAAAATGTACTTAATAAAACTTAATAAATTAGCTGAATAAAAAAAATACTGACCCCAAACATTTGAATGGTAGTGTATATTGTTACAAAATATTTCTATTTTAAATGAATGCTGTTTTTTTTATTCATCAAAGAATCCTGAAAAAAAGTATCACTGGTTATTTTTATCAATTATTTCCAAACGTAGATAATAAATCATCATATTAGAATGATTTCTGAAAGATCATACTGAAGACTAGAGTAATGAAAATCCAGCTTTGCATTACCTAAATTATATTTTAAAGTATATTAAAATAGAAAACCTTTATTTTAAACTGTAATAATATTTCAAAATATTAATCCCTTTTTTTCAGACTTGATGAGCATAAAACAGAGAAAAATAGTAATGTTTCCAAACTGTACTGTATATATATATATATATATATATATATATATATATATATATATATATATACACGTATTACACACTACACATAATTATTATTTGTATTATTAAATGTAGTCATATTGATGTATAATTATTAATAACATTTTGGGGACAGTAATTTAAAAAAAAATAAATAAAAATGTATCTCTCTTTTTAATCAGAAGAATCCCAATTCCCTACTCTCAAGGCATATTGCTGTACAATACGTCTGTATATAGGTCAGAACACACAGAGGTCTTGACTCTGTTCCCAATTAGTGAATTAAAAGGCCCCGCATGAGCTGCCTGGACCTCCATCTGAGCGTTCTGGTTTTCTGGCAGCCGGCAGTAGTTGGATACTGCTGTGAGCAGTTAACCTGAGTGAGTTTACCCCAACGACAACAGCGCTTGACAGAAGGATGCAGGGGCCATCATAGCTGGTGCGGCACGGCTGCAAATGTTCCGTCATTGCTTGGACAGCCACTGAGTCACCCCACCAACCCGATCGGCCCCGCTATGACCTCCTCAGCTCTGAGGGCCAGGGCTCTTAACCGCCGCAGACAAGCTGCCTGTATCGCATCCGATCTAAAGTAGCAGCCTGTCAACAGGGATCAGCGCTCGGGTCAGACTAAAAGGCCTGCGTGCCTGTTTATTTAGGCTAACATTACGCCCGAGTACGTACTGCAGCGCGCTTCCGCTCACACATTGTCACGCTTAAACTAGATGACCCTGTCCTCGCAAAGACTTTTATTTGCCGCCTTTCTCCGTCAGCGCTCCAATCGACATCTACATTCCCCCAAACCTCGATTATGTAGGTGACATCACATCCTAAATGTCAGCAGAAACAATTTTGCAGGAATATTGCAGCTTTCATCAGCGTCTCTCGTTCCCCAGGGTGTGATTGCCATGGAAACGCTGTGGGCCCCCCTCTTTTGCGGTTGCTAAGCTCAAGTGACATGCGACGACCTTCTGTGACCTTGTCAGGAGCTGCTGTCTGGATAGCATAAGGGATCTTATCTGATGATTACCATTAGCTTTAACCTGCCTTTTATTCCACCTGTGTGAGAATGCAACGCTTTTAGGAAGCAAAAGAGAGGCTGCGTCTCTCAACAGAGGCCTGAGGGTAAACAAACCTTGAAGGAAGGAAAAAAGAGAGAGACAAAAGAGACGTAGAGGTGGACAGGGAGTAAAAACAGTGCAGAGTGCAGTTTAAACCTCATAACTCACACAAAGAGCCACGTTTACTCACTTCAGCTGTGAGGACAAACCTGAGGACGCATTTATATGGATATAAAACTTAGTGATGTACAATGACATTACAGACAAATCAATATGCTTTTAACATCCATCCTCTGCTTGTGCTCAGCACTACTCCAGTTCCACTCCTACAAATGGCTCTATAATGTGCTGCTCCTGCATACTGATATATGGGGACAATTCCCAGATTTAATAATGAACTGAAGAGCAGAGGAGGGAAGTGAGATATTATGAGCGACCGGAGACTTCAATTCTCTTAGATCATATCTGAACAGCTAGTTATGGTGCATAGAATGACAATAAAAGATGAGTTCGTCAGGCTGTGAACACCACACATGTACAGGACAGACACGACCAGTCAAGGAATCGGTTTACCTGACCCCAATTGGACCATTTATTGGGAAGTGTTCACATAAGATGCGTTTTTACTATGGAAGCTGCCTGGCAACTAACACAGAATACTTTCAACATACTAATTAAAGCATACATATCAAAACTATATCAAATAAATAAATACATAAGATTAAATAAGATAAATACAGTAGATCGATTTAAAAAAATTGATTGACAATTAACTAATTAATCACATTTTATTCTGTAATTAAACGGTTTTTAATTTTTTATATTGTATTAATTTCATATTTAATCTCCAAATTAATGTAGAAACAACAAAGACAGTAGCCTATATTTTAAATATTTGTTTAAAGCCATCTTTTTTTTTTTTGAAAGAAGGCATCGATACCAATACTCCGCCCCAATACCAATACACCGTAAGCGCTGATCGTCCGACTACATTGAGTACTTTTTACATAAAAAAGCTTTTATTTCTCATTTATTTCTCTCTTTTTTACTAAAGTCCTTCCCGAAGAAGGTATTGTGTATACCGAAAAATTCACCTAACCACCATATTGCTAATTGCTGCGATCAGTGACAGGTTTCTGAGAGGAGGCGCAGAACGAGACAGAGCGCGATAGCCCCGCCCTCACACCATATCACATGACAGGAAGAGAAGAGAAGTCGTTATGAGGGGGAAGGTTAACATATATGATGAAAGATTATCATATACAGTAAAGAAATGGACACAGCGACCCCATAGGCTTCAACGGAGATTAGTGAAGTCAGTTAGAAGCACTCACTTCCTGATGGCTGAGCGTACTGCGCAGACTCACACTGAGCTTGACGACGTAGATGTGACGTGAGCAACCTGTCTTCTAATAGTTGTGCAAAGTGAAATCTGAATCATGTTGTTGAAATATTTTATCCCGTTGCTTTTTGCTCTCAATGGGCTTCTCCCCATGCTTCTCCCTTGCCTTTATCAGACTTTATGCCTCCACGTCCCCCCGATTGCCTCATAGACAGTAAAAGATTGCCTGCGAGCTTCTCCTCCTGTATATACGGTCAATTCTCTACTGTGCGACAGAGAGTCACATGGTTATGATGCAATCGTTAGCCTATTTTTACAAAAAAGGCTTCTACAGGGCGATAGTGTAATGGAGCATTTTATACATTGTCTGGCTTGGTTAGCAATGGCCGCCCCTATGGAAGGTATGCTTTCCGGGGGCTGGATTAACCCCTTGAAGATTATAGGGGTTAATTGATTTTTTTTTAAAAATTAATGAAGTGCACAGATAAATCATTTATAGTAAACACTACAATGTTAAATATAAAAATAAGAATTGTAAAATTTCATTTGATATTCACATAAACCCATTGTTATAAATATATCATGGCTTTATTTTGTCTATTGGTCCAGTCAGACTGGTTCAGATTTGTATTTGCCCTGTCAAAATGCACAAAATGTTATTGTTTTATCGTTATTTTGATTTTTTTGTTTTTTTTTCACCCAAAAAAACTATTCTTGTCGCTTCATAAAATGATTGTAGAACCGCTGTAGTGAGATGGATTTTGTAATGACGTCTTTAGTACCTTTTATGGGTCTTGAGAAAGGAAATGACATTACTGTCAATGGAGGCCTTTCTGAGCCATCGGATTTCAACAAAAATATCTTCATTTGTGTTCTGAAGATGAACAAAGGTCTTACGGGTGTCGAACGACATAAGGGTGAGGAATTAATGACAATTTTCATTATTGTGTTCAATATTTAAACAGACTTTTTAAAAAAAATGTGTTAATTTTGATATCCCTAATAAATAGTAAAATTTAAATATAAAGATAAAAAGAGGAATAAAGTATTACAAAAAAGGGAAAATGAAGAGTAAATAAACAAATCTAGTCAGTTGGTGACAACTAGATGACAATCTCAACCCATCCTTAACAGAATGACACTCAAGAGATAAATACAACTTGGCTGATATGAAGCAAATGAACCAGGTCTTGGAAGCTAAGCAGATATTTCCCAGAATACAGCGGATACGTAGAGGGCAGGCTGTCACAGAGAAGCCAGAGAATTTAAGCTAGCAAGCCAAGTGCTTATCACTACATAACATTTCATCAAAGAAATTTGTGTGCAATTAATTACATTCCCAGGCCTCCGCGATCCGGCGTAGTTGTTACTCGGCTATCGGCTTTCAGGGTTCGCCATCTCACTAAGCCTCGCTCACGGTGCCAAGTCACATCCCCCAACACCAGCCAGCCTCAATAAAAGAGAACGAAAAAAATCCCCTCTCTTCTCAGCTTGCAGGGGCTCTCATTTCTCTTTTTTATTGCCATTTATTTTCCTCTAGGAATTCACTGCCAGTATATTGGCAAGCCTTCCAGTAGATGGAAGCAATGAAATTTAGCGCGGACACTTAACACCGGGTCAAGCCATGCGCGCGGCTCATGTGTGGTGGTAATATGATAAACAGGGGTATCTAGTGTGGTAGAGACCACTTTTATTTTTTGTCCTTCTTTCTATGATGAAAGTGACAGGAAGAATGTGCGGCACTGGTGTGGAATGCAGTTTATTTGTCAGTGTCTATATTTATAAATTTGTTATGGCCTATTTACATCTGTGGATGTAAACAGGTCAGGACCAGAGTGTCACCTTACAGCACGTCTAACTGAGCATTAGCATGCCAAACAAACCAACAGAAATGGCTAATGGAGACTTGAAGTGTCTCCACTCCATTATCACACAGACAGAACAAACAGAACACGACACAGCTTGAAACAAACTGCTGATTTATTACACAAGTCATGTTGCATGCTGCTGGTCTAGTGATTGGGTGCTGAATTTGTGAATCTTTTCAAATGCTGCTTCCCTCCATCATTCCATAACTAGAGCTCCACGATTCAAAGCAGAGGGAAAACATAAGAATATTGAGTTTATTCATGGAGTTCATTCGAGTACGTCCGAGCATACATACATTTTGGTCAGAGTAGAAGTAATGTGATTACAGTGTTAACATGCCTGTTTATTACAAATAAAATCAGTGTGTTTAATGCAAGTATGGTTACTATGATGATGAGCTTAGTAGCGTTAGTTTGCTCAAAGTATTGTGTTTACATGAGGAAGGGGTGGGTGATATCCCGGTAGACACGGTTAACCGGTAGAAATTTGTCATCCGTTAGTAATCGTGTTGCTGTGCTGCACCGTCATGAAAGCTTATCGCTTGCATTCATTTTTTTAAGCACTGCGGTTTAAAAACAGGTGATTTTAAACTGTTGAAGCGCAATTAGCAGTGAAAGACAACTAATATAAGTATATGTACGTGCTCAGAGTGTGTGAGAACTGAACTGAGTGCTTTTTGTTGCCTTATTGGACTTAAACGGTTAAACATACCTTTGTGTCAGGAATTTGCAATTACAGTTATTTATGACTTAAGTGAACATAAAGAGTTGAGAAAGAACTGAGAAACTGAGAAAGAACAACACGAGTATAATGGCTCCGTGCACCCAATCTTAAAGTGACAGCATCCGAATTTACCTTCTGTCATTATTAATGCTACAACAAAACAAATGCTACAATTAAACAACAACAAAAAAATCTCTCTTTTGTAACTTTGATAAGAATGAATGTATATGTAATGATAAACATTTGATTACTTTGTACATTTTATGTAGTATTTCTTGCGCTTGAAGTTTTTCACTTGTGTCTGTTCTATTGTAGTTTGTTTTCTTTGCTCGCGGTTTAGTCGTCTTCAGTAAGCTTGAAAGTTTTTATTAGACTAGTATTCGTTTTTTTATTTTTAATGATACTGAATAAGGTCATATCGCCTACCCCTAACATGAGGTAAAGTTTAAATCGCAATATTGCCAAGATCCCATTTTAACCACATTATGAGGGAGCACATACACACGCTCTATGTCTTTGCTCTGGTATAATATAAAGAGAAAAAGTAGAAACTTTATTTTAGGGTTCAATTATCACTATTAACTTAGTAGCATGCATATTATAGTATATTGGCTGTTTATTAGTGCTTATGCATGACCTTACTCTACATCCCTTAATCCTAAACACCTACATTTAATCGCTACAAAAACTACCTTATTAACTATTAATAAGCAGTAAATTAGGAGCTTATTGAGGCAGAAGTAGAAGCTAATAGTGAATGTGTTCCTGAAGTGTTACAGAAAAACCATTTGGAACACAACAGTATTGTGTGCTGGCTATTATTATAACAGTTTGTCTGTTTAGGTCTAAACCCTCATAACCTCTGTTTGACTGACACAATAACATTCACATTTAAAATCACACGGCCAGAAAACAAAACAGGAGAACTGGTCTGATTAATGTGGGTGTGTGATGTGTAAAAGCAAAGGTTAAGTACATAATCACTGATATAAAAACATAAAACATATTCATCATTCTGCTGGCGGAAACTATATGAGGTGCTGCTATGATACCTGGCAAAACAATGCCAACTATTTTATTTGAAAAGATTTAACTGATTCATTAACCATGTGACCATCTGATAGTTACACAACCAAAGTTAAAGCAACATTCTGATAAAAGGTTATGAAGGTCATGCAATTTTCTTTCCCGTCATTCTTACATTTAAACAAAAGATTACATTTAAAAATGTTTTATTATTTATAAATCTGTGCATGCAGATTCTGTGGTTTGTGCAGACTTAACAATGGGAAAATATGCATAATGTAAGTTATGCATGAGGCTCTGATCTGTTTTGATGAAATATTTTCTAAGCGCCATACACAGCATTTGTTTCTTCGGGTGTTGGTCTTCATTTTTCAGAGCTCTCTGTGAAGATAAGGTTATAAGTTATGACCTCTCTTCATGACGCCAAGGCTCTGGGTGGGCCATTCTGGGAATGCGGGACACAGGTGATCAGTGTATCAGTGTTTCAGAGTATATGATTTACACAGTGTTTAAAATAGCTTCCTGCTCTCATAGACCTGTCACCACCTACATCACACAGGAGAGAAAACCAGGGCCAGGGACAAACCGTCCCATCTGTGTCAGCCACAAATTACAGCATTCCCAGGAGAAGCTCTTGCCTTGGCCCGTTTCTTCTTGCTTCATACTGATGCTGCTATTTCATGTCGAATGAATAATAATAATAATAATGTGAAATTCTAACCAGATTTAAAGATCATGTTGTATTTGTCCAGCCTCTGGTACAAGTTTATCTTAAACCAGGCTGTTATCGTCTATCTTTTTAAGCAGCGTAAGGCTGCTTGACCTTCTCAGCCATGCACAGCGTCTCTCTGTTTGTGTTGAGGTCTGCACTTCCTTTAGCAAGTAATGGACTTCCTTCAGAGCATAAATCACAGTCATATGCTTTTTTCGATCTCATGTTTCCTCAGTTCCCTCCATGTGCCCAGTCTAGGCATGTTTTCCTACACATACACCCATATTCCTATTTGAAATAGATTTTATTTTTTTATTTTTTTTCTCTTTTAAATTTAAGTTTTAGTAATTTTGTTATGTGTTTTTGTTATTATTGTTTTTAGTTTTTTTTAAACATGTTTATACACTTTTTATTAAGTTTTATCCATCAAAAAAGCAGCACAACTGTTTTCAACATTGATAATAACCATAATTGTTTCTTGAGCAGCAAATCAGCATATTAGAATGATTTCTGAAGGATCATGTGACTGGAGTAAAAAAAACAAAAACATATTTAAAATACATTAGCATAAAAACTGTTAATTGTATTATTTCACAATGTTTTTGTCTTTCTGTATTTTGTTGTCATGAAATGTTTTTTAGGCAAGAATGTAGTCTCAAATATGTGACTATAAACACAGCCTGTTTTAACATTTGTTTTTATGCTTTCGCAGAATTAAGCTCCAGGCCGTCAGCGGCCGCTCAACCCTCATGTACCCGCAGAGAACAGCTTCATCTCAGCCAGTCCTTTGGAGAAAATGGCCACTGTCTCTTATGTAGATAGTGGTTAAACATGAGATATAATTCATTTGGGGTACTTTTTCCAAAGCAAGCCGATTTGGGTTAAGGGGAAAATGAAGTTTCATAATTTTGTATTTAGTCAATATTCAACTTTAATCCTGCACTAGAGCACTGCTTTGTATGTTTTTGTATGTCTTTAATTATTTGCTTGTGTTTATTTCCTATTGTCTTTTATAATGGCTATTGTTAATAATTTAAATGTTGTGCAATTAATATTGTTATATTAATATGCTCTTTGTATTTTAGAAAAGGTCATTAGTGATTGTAATAAGGCTTTTAGTGAAAGTGACATGAGTGACTGGTTGTACACAAGGAAGTTGTTTTAGTGCTGTATTGGGAAACTTTTAATAGGACAATGACAAAGATATCGCTTTCCTCAGTGGATATTTAAACTTATAAATATTTATTTACTATTTATATAATATTAATGGAAATAATATTATGGACATTGACCAATGAATACTATATCAGATGCTGCTAATACACTTGTTTAGTCCATATCTCTCTCATAATACTCTACATCAGTGGTTTTCAAACCTGTCCTGGAGGACCACCAGTCCTGCACATTTTGTATGTCTCCCTATATCAGACACACCCATTTCAGGTCTTGCAGTCTCTAGTAATGAGCTGATGAGTTGAAGCAGGTGTGATAGATGAGGGAGACACACAAAATGTGCAGGGCTGGTGGTCCTCCAGGACAGGTTTGAAAACCACTGCTCTACATAATAGAGGTTGCACAGACTAGTCGACTTTAATGCTCTGCCATGACGCTTTAATCTTGACGTCGACTAGTCGCTGGCCTATAGAGGGCGCAACAGGATAAGCCATTTCCTGACATTTAATTAAAATGACAACTGAATGCATACTCAGAGAGCTCTCCACAAGAAATGTTTGATTATGCCATGTGGATGCTTAAATTGATCCGGAGAATGCAGGTTTTAAACGGTTTATTATACGCGCAAGTTAATCGCCGTTCTAAACTAATGCATACTGCAATCATTGTGGCGCCGCAAATGGCTGCCTTGGTGTGAACCCCTCAGCTGATTATGTTGTCTTGGTCATCGTATGTCCCATGTCTTGTCACTATGCTGTTGGAACGGAGTAAGAATACCTGTTGCACTTGTGTATACAGTTGTGTTTTTGTTGTCATATGTCTCGTGTCATGTTACTTTGTTGCTTGGTATAGCACCTAAGAAAGCATTGCACCTACTGTTGCACTTGTGTATCTGGTTGTGTGCCAAATAAAGTAAATCTGATCTGAATCTGAATCTGATCATTGTAACGCACACACATAGCTCGCACATCACGCTGAGATCGCGCGCTACACACAGAATCACTCGGTAACACAGAAATGTATTGTCAACACTGTTTCTGTGATTTATCAATAAAATAGCTCAGAAACTAAAAAAAGTTCTAGCATATATTTCTTAATAACTAAACCCCACAGCTTCACTATTAGTAGAGAAACGCTGCCAGGGAGAATTAATTCACACACACGCTCTCTCTTACTAATGCATTCATATAAATGTAGCCTAATCTTTACTGGGCTCCTTTATCTGTGTCTGATTCAGAACGAGCAGAAATATAACGGCCCAAAGACAAAAGAACTGATAAACAAAAGCTGTTATGTAGTTGGAGAAGTAACTTTTTGGGTAGCACTGTGTCATATCAGCTGTGCAAAAAAAAAAAAAAAAACTGCATTCAGTCTCAGCTCGAAGTACAGGCTTATTTGTTAATTAATTACATCATCGACTAGTTGACGTCGACTTGACTTTCATCACATAAATGTCGACTTTAAAAAAATCTGACGTCGTTCAACCCCTACTACATACATGACATGACTTGACGTCCCTTTATTACTGGTTCTAAAGTGATGTTTTAAGAATTAGTAACAGAGGCTTGGGCTCATCTGTCAAACTGTCAACTTGAGATTTGAATCTGTGGTGGAAGTGGTTCTGCACAAAAGAGGGGTTTTAAAGACACTCAAACTGTTGTATAAACGCAATATCACACTCATAGCCACATCGCACTGCTTCTCATGTGATATTGTTCATTTATAATATGAATGTGTCTTATGAAAACACCCTCTTAATAAACACAGCCAATCAGGGTCAGGTGAACCCAAAACCACCAAATGTAAGGTATCCTTGCATAATATCTAGCAATTAGTGGACTAGTCATTTAAGCAACCCACCGAATAGTTGATTTTGAAAGTGTAAATTCCTCACACAAATATAGCTAATTTTCCTTAATTTCCAGCCAAACACTTTTGTTGTTTGACGCCAGACAATGGCAACCTTCATCGTCTCTGTCTGGCCATGATGAGCTTTTCTCTTTTTTTCCTTTATAGGCTCTTAGGGCCACAAATGTCAACCAGAGGAAGGCAATTATGAGACTAAAATTACTTCCTTACTGTTATCAGTCCACTCTGTGGGCCTGGGGACTGGTTAAAAGCCACCATGTAATGGGGCTCAGTTAAGACTTTTCTCATGGGCTTCCGCCAAGGCTGCTAACCTTGCTATTAAAGGCCTCGACAAGCTTTGTCAATGCAATCTTCTGAATGCTTTGAGTGACAAGTGATCGATACTCTCCACTCTCTGGGGTCATCGGTGGTGACAGAGCCCTAAGTAATAACACAACCCTGGCTGCCTCCTCCAACTTAAATGCTTCCCCTGACACAATATTTCTTTTTTGTCTCTGAGCTTGCGAGCTAAATTTCCGTGCCAATCGAAAAAGGGAGGATGGGAGGGAGGAGGTGGAGGGGGAGAGAAATGGAAGGAGGGTCTGACAAATGGCCGTATGTGTGTGCGTGCGGATTGATGCCGACCTGGGCGAGAGCGAGGCGCGGGGAGGGAGGAGGGAGGTGGGAGGTGGGGCGCGGAGAGCTCAGATAAATCGAAAATGACTGGCTGGCGAGTTGTAATCTGCCAGCGCCAAGCCCCCTGTAGCAACAAGCCAAATGAAAAAGCATGCTGACAGACCACAGAGATGGAGGGCCTGCGGTAGACTGCAGGAGGGAGGGAGGGAGAGAGAGAGAGAGAGAGCAGTGGAAAGGGGAAAGGAAGTGAAAGCCAAGCCAGAGATATTGCGAGGAGAAACGCTTGCTCTCGTGCTTGACGGCGAGTATGCCGCACTGTCATATATGATGAACCGCGTCTGTGGCTGATTTCTATATAATATGCAACAGAAACCATGCATGCGCAACAAGACTATATAGGAGAATACATCTAAATTAGGAGGGTTAATCAGTTTACCATTACATATGAAGTCAACTACACCTGAACGCAATTTAATTAATCTTATATAATGTGCTACAACTGCTTTAATTGGGGTTACACACTCTAAATGCATCCATGGACTAAAAAAAGCTCCTATATACTCATTTCTCACCTGCCGTCTCTGAGAAGCGCACAATTTAACACACTCGCACACACTCACACCGCACCCACACCCACACAAAGACAGCTGTCCTGTCCTCTACCAGCAGGTGGAAAACATTCTGACATCGAACTCCGACACAAGAGCTCCACCTACAGCAAATTCTGCTCCACCCACACTGCACACTAATTCTTCTTTGTCTGAACATGGAGATCCACCCATCTAGAGACGGCACATTCTGTATTTACTGCACAGAGGGATGTCAAATCTGGCTCTGACCATTAATTGTAGATCATGGGGCCAAGATGAATGGGAATGTCAGTTGCATTCCAGCCACTTATCACAATTCACGATTCCCTGTCCACAAAATGACTATACTATAATAATAATAATGTTAAAATGGATTTCTTTCACACACATAAACAGAGAAAGCGAGAGAATGAAATATGAATTTAATAATAATAACAAATCATGTTTTTATTATATATAGTACAATATGTAATCCTTATATAGTGTCTTCAGTGTCACATGATCCTTCAGAAATCATTCTAATACGCGGTTTTGCTGCTTAAGAAACATTTATTATTATTATGAATATTGAAAACAGTTGTGCTGGTTAATATTTTTGTGGAAATGTTGATTGTTTTTTTTAGGATTCTTTGATGAATAGAAATGCCAATGAACAGCATTTATATGCATTTATCATTTATCAAGCATTTATTAAATATAATTGTTTGAACATTATAAATGTCTTCACTGTCACTTTTGATCAATTTAATGCATTCTTGATGAATAAAAGAATAGTATCAAAAGAATAGTATCATCAAAAACGTTAAGCAGCTTTTTAACAACAACAACAACAACAACAACAATAATAATAATAATAATAATAATAATAATAGGAATAATAATAATAATAATAATAATAATAATAATAATAATTATTATTATTATTATTATTATTATTATTATTATTATGCTGAAAATCCAGCTATCACAGGAATATTTGTTTTTTTAAATATATTCAAATCAAAAATTATTTTATATGATAATAATATTTCACAATATTACTGTTTTAGCATGGGGCAACATTATATTTAATAAATGCTTTCATAAATGAGCCTTCTTTAAAAACAAAAAAATGTCAATGCTTCCAAACTTTTGACAGGTACTATATATATAGTGAGTGAGAGAGAGAGAGAGAGAGAGAGAGAGAGAGAGAGAGAGAGAGAGAGAGAGAGAGAGAGAGAGAGAGAGAGAGAGAGAGAGAGAGAGAGAGAGAGAGAGAGAGAGATTATTAAAAAAACGTACAAAAAACGATAATATTATTAATCTTTTATCCTTTGCAGATATTTTTAGGCAGCTGGATTATTATTGTGTGTGTGTGTGTGCGTGTGTGTGTGCGTGTGTGTGTGCGTGTGTACGTGTGCTTACGTGATGCATGTTTCACATTCTGAGCTGCAGAAGTATGAGAGCAGAACAAACTCCTCTTGCTTTTCTAAATCCAAAGACAGGCTACCAAGGGATTGTGGGATGCGCTGACCCCTAGCCTGCCAGTCTGCATATCCTCAGCTCACACTGCAAGGTCAGACTGACTAACCGGCCTCTGAGACTCACGGTCTTATCACTGACTCAATAACCTTGCCTGTAAAACGAGACAGGCTCGAACACATCCCACACACACAGAAACATAAAAAATACACACATACAAACATACCCTAGGAGCAAAAAACTCAAGGCTATGAGCAATACTCCAGACAAACACTGTTTTCATAAGCTATTTACAAATGTATATGCATATCCAAATGCTCTCTCTCTCTCTCTCTCTCTCTCTCTCTCTCTCTCTCTCTCTCTCTCTCACACACACACACAATTTCACTTGAGGGGAGGAAGCTTTGCCTTGTCATTCAGAACCACCCCTCGCCAAGGAAAGTAAAGAGATGGCAGGAGGGATGTAAGTGAGAAAGGGCGAAACAGACAGAACAAATTCAGAGCAGGCGATACCTCCTCCCGTTTTTTCCCCCCAATTTCAGAACCCCACAGCTTCCCGGCGGATTGTGTCAGAGAAAGCCATCTCCTTCCCAGCAGGCCGTCTATTCCCCTGCCTGGGCGCAACTTCCCCTCCTGCCGCCCCACTTCCTGGCTCCCCCCACTGCGCTATCTAGGAAATCACGGCCAATGGCAAATCATTTGTCTCTGCGGTATGTTCACTAAGCGTTCGCTGCCCTGCAGAGGGACGGAGCAGGACGCAAGCACATTTCCTCTCAGTAAACACAGCAAATGAGTTGTGCAACCCTGCGAGCAGCAATTTGGGGAAGGAATACAAAGATGGGAAACGCACCAATCAAAACCATTTTGTGAGTCTGCATGAGAAAATTGGGTTTTGCTGTCATTTGAGATGCCCAGATAACTCGACTTTGTCAAAAGAGCATTCAAAAGTCGTTCCTTGTTACATCTATACGACACTTTGCAAACAAAAAAAAACCCTCAAACTTAGAATTTGAATATGGCATGACTATTTGCTTTTGTCAGTTAAATAACAGTTTGTTTGACCTCTTCAGCAATGTGATTCCAGGATGAGTCTTGAACAAACATCCTCCATAGAGGCAGTCAGGTAGATTTGAAAAATATGCACACATTTCCCACCTCCATCAACTGTGAATGTGAATCCATGCATGAGAGATAAGTGAGGCTTAATTTAGCTTGGTTACATTTAATGATGGGTGAAAACAAAAACATCAGGCATGTCTCTGGACCTTAGCCGACGCTGATAAGATTGACTGCTCGGCAAATGACCGATATCAGCATGACACGCTGTGTAAACATCAGGGAAGAGGATATACTGTGTGTGGGTGTGCGAACGGTTAAGAGTTATGGGTTTAAGATGTTTGCTGCTTGTATTCAGAGGCCTGAACCTCTTATCATATCGTCTCTGCACACTTAAAGAGGTGTCTGTGATAAGTTGCAGTTGGCTGTGCTAAAAAATGATTTACAGCTCCCCACAATAACTCTTTTACTGCCTCTGACAATTCAGGATTTACTGCATTATGACACTCTTTAGAAAATTAAACAAGGCCCTGGATACCCTTTACTGCAAAGAGAGCCATGGAAAGGGGGGAGAAAACACTTCACATTTAAAACATTAAATGACAACATGAAAAGCCATTGAATTTTCGAAATATTTCAAAAATGTAATCTAAAAAGTAAATGTGGCAAATTGACACACACACACACACACATATATATATATATATATATATATTTATATATGTTTACAGAAAAAAATTGTATAAATATTAAATAATGTAATAATAATAAAGGTTCACTACATTAGGCTACAACTTTATTTTTATTTGTTGTAGCATTGCTAACAACAGCATAAAAGTTATTTCAGGGTGCCAAATAGTTTAATTTTAATATAAGATTATGAATTATAAATCAGGCAACATTAGGGACAAAATACTGATGGTCAATTTAGATTTCACATCTATATCAACTGTAAATCAAACGTTATATACAACATTATATCATATCATATTAAAATTGCAATATATTCATTTGACTATTAGAGAAGAATAGAGAGTAAAATATTAACTTGATTTCATCACACCACACATCACAAACACACCACAGCCTCTGCCCTGGGCTTGACCCAGGAGAAAATAAAAGCCAATTGTTGTATGAATAATGCAGAAGCGTGCAGAATGCAAATGCAGGACACACAGGATTTATTTTTAAAGCCTAGAGCCACAAATGGTGGCTCTAAGGTGTATGTGAAAAAAAACTCTAAGGTGTATGTGAGCTTTTTATCTTGTGGGGCGTTTAACTTTCTTATAAGAAAAAAAAAGCCTGATCAGGGACACATTGAGATTGTGTGCACACAATATGACAATGCTTTACTTTACAAGCTCTACTTGTGATGTAATATTGATGCCATAAACACACGGAGCATTAGAGAATCGGTCCTGTTGATCCTGTCAAACTTGCTTCTATAACAGACAGCAAACTAATCCAATGTGTCTGCAGTCAGTCTATGTTCATGGATATCCGGTACCTGTGAAGAGGGTGTTACCTCTCTGCTGACCTGCAGGTGGTGCTACATGATCACTGATCAGATCAGGGTGAGGCAGAGGAGGATGAGGCAGGGTGGAATAGAACACAAAAACAGAAACACACACGGAGAGGAGTATAAAATATAAGACGAAAGAAAAGTCTTATTATGTATTTCTATTCTCTTACAGCATGCAGAGATATAAATGTGTCTATGAGGCAGAGAGAGAGAGAGACAGAGGAAGGACGAGAGGTGAGGAGACTGCATGCAAGGTGTGACACTGCATACGAAGTGTTGTCCTACAGGATAACATTGAAATATTCATATTCATATATATATATATATATATATATATATATATATATATATATATATATATATATATATATATATATATATATATATATATATATATACACACACTTTATTTATTTATTTTTCTACCCAAACCGATCTTTTTATTTTTCTTTATTTGGATAGTTTCTGTGTAACCCAGATCTTGGGTCAGATGTAACAGCCCAGTGTTTGGGTAGTTTTTGTGTAACCCAGATCTTGGGTCAGATGTAACAGCCCAGTGTTTGGGTAGTTTTTGTGTAACCCAGCTGCTGGGTCAGGACAACCCAGTGTTAGGGTAGTTTTTGTGTGACCCAGCTCCTGGGTCAGACGTAACATCCCAGTGTTTGGGTAGTTTTTGTGTTACCCAGCTGCTGGGTCAGATGTAACAGCCCAGTGTTAGGGTAGTTTTTGTGTGACCCAGCTCCTGGGTCAGACGTAACATCCCAGTGTTTGGGTAGTTTTTGTGTTACCCAGTGTTTTCTAAAGTGTACTAATTAGATTTTAAATTTGGTTCAGACTATACATTTAGTTAGTTTAGGTCAGTTTTGAAATTTAGACAAATCCTTATCAAATATACACCCACCTAAATGATTATGAGGAACACCTGTTCAATTTCTCATTAATGCAATTATCTAATCAACCAAATCACATGGCAGTTGCTTCAATGCAATTAGGGGTGTGGTCCTGGTCCTGGTCAAGACGATCTCCTGAACTCCAAACTGAATGTCAGAATGGGAAAGAAAGGTGATTTAAGCAATTTTGAGCGTGGCATGGTTGTTGGTGCCAGACGGGCCAGTCTGAGTATTTCACAATCTGCTCAGTTACTGGGATTTTCACGCACAACCATTTCTAGGGTTTACAAAGAATAGTGTGAAAAGGGAAAAACATCCAGTATGCAGCAGTCCTGTGGGCGAAAATGCCTTGTTGATGCTAGAGGTCAGAGGAGAATGGGCCGACTGATTCAATTTGCACAAGCTCACCAAAATTCGACAGTTGAAGACTGGATTGTCTCGATTTCTGTTGAGACATTCAGATGGTAGAGTCAGAATTTGGCGTAAACAGAATGAGAACATGGATCCATCATGCCTTGTTACCACTGTGCAGGCTGGTGGTGGTGGTGTAATGGTGTGGGGGATGTTTTCTTGGTACACTTTATGCCCCTTAGTGCCAATTGGGCATCGTTTAAATGCCACGGCCTACCTGAGCATTGTTTCTGACCATATCCATCCCTTTATGACCACCATGTACCCATCCTCTGATGGCTACTTCCAGCAGGATAATGCACCATGTCACAAAGCTTGAATCATTTCAAATTGGTTTCTTGATCATGACAATGAGTTCACTGTACTAAAATGACCCTCACAGTCATCAGATCTCAACCCAATAGAGCATCTTTGGGATGTGGTGGAACGGGAGCTTCGTGCCCTGGATGTGCATCCCACAAATCTCCATCAACTGCAAGATGCTATCCTATCAATATGGGCCAACATTTCTAAAGAATGCTTTCAGTACCTTGTTGAATCAATGCCACGTAGAATTAAGGCAGTTCTGAAGCCGAAAGGGGGTCAAACACAGTATTAGGGGGTCAAACACAGTATTAGGGGGTCAAACACAGTATTATGGTGTTCCTAATAATCCTTTAGGTGAGTGTATAAATATATATATATATATATATATATATATATATACACATATACAGGGAGTGCAGAATTATTAGGCAAATGAGTATTTTGACCACATCATTCTCGTTATGCATGGTGTCTTACTCCAAGCTGTATAGGCTGGAAAGCCTACTACCAGTTAAGCATATTAGGTGATGTGCATCTCTGTAATGAGAAGGGGTGTGGTCTAATGACATCAACACCCTATATCAGGTGTGCATAATTATTAGGCAACTTAACAAAAAACAAATGTATACCCATTTCAATTATTTATTTTTACCAGTGAAACCAATATAACATCTCAACATTCACAAATATACATTTCTGACATTCAAAACCCAAACAAAAACAAATCAGTGACCAATATAGCCACCTTTCTTTGCAAGGACACTCAAAAGCCTGCCATCCATGGATTCTGTCAGTGTTTTGATCTGTTCACCATCAGACACTGTTCAGAGAGGTGTACTGTTTTCCCTCCTTGTAAATCGCACATTTGATGATGGACCACAGGTTCTCAATAGGGTTCAGATCAGGTGAACAAGGAGGCCATATCATTAGATTTTCTTCTTTTATACCCTTTCTTGCCAGCCACGCTGTGGAGTACTTGGACGTAGGGCTGTCGCGGTAACCGCAATATTGTAAAACCGCGCTATTGACAAGCCAACCGCAGAGAAAGGAAAGCAACCGCAAAAACCGTGGCAACCGCAGTGTTCAGTTTTTTTTTTTTTTTGTGGCCTTGTTTTACAATGCATCATGTGCATTTGATGTTAAATAAATTAATAATGATAAAAGAGTGTTACGACTGTCATTTTCCCGCGAACTATTTGTATCCGGTGTTTCGTGTATTTTGAATAGGCCTACTGAAACGATGGCTGACGCTCTCGTCCCAAAACCTAATGCCACCACGTCGCTTGTTTGGGAACATTTCGGCTTTCAACCCAATGAAAAAGGCGAGCCAGCGAATTTAGATGAGACCATTTTGCAAGTGCGTCACTGGTTGGAGACGAAGGGCAAGTGGAGGTGCCACCTCCAGCAAAGAAAATAACTCTTGGAGACCTACTGAAGTCACGGACAACCTCCGCGTCAGCGCCCATACCCAAGAAAGCGCGAGCAGATAACGAGCTCAGGCGCTATCTGCATAAGGAGTGCATCGACTCCAACGCAAATCCACTGTCCTGGTGGCGCGATAATCAGTATAGATTCCGCTGCTGTCCAAAGTCGCGCAAATATGTGTGTATTTGTGCAACGAGCACACCATCAGAAAGAGTTTTCAGTGCTGCGGGGAATATCGTTACCCCCATGCGATCCACCCTTAAACCGCATAAGGTCAATATGTTAGTTTTCTTAGCGCGAAACAAAGACATGATCCAGGTCTAAATCACTTTTGTTTACACTTAAGTAATATTTTCGTTTATTCTCTGTATTTTCACATGGTTTTGTTTTCACACGTTGTTTTAATTCTTTCGTTTTTCAAAATGGAACATGCATTTTCTTCTTTTCATGTGATACGTTAAGATTATTTGATTTCTTTTATTTTTTTAAATGGAAAAAGGCATGTTCTTGTTGCTGTTTTGCATTTAACAATAAAAAAAAGTTTTTAAACGTGTCTCTTTGTCAGTTAAAAAGCAACAATTTATGCTACATAATAACTCAACAACAGAGCTTTTTATGCAATAAAATCAGGATACATTAGGTTTCTAAAAAAATAAAATAATAAATAAATAAATAAACCGCGGTAAAACCGCATACCGCACTATTGAGCCACCCATAATAACCGCAAGGTAAATTTCCTAACCGTGACAGCCCTACTTGGACGCGTGTGATGGAGCATTGTCCTGCATGAAAATCATGTTTTTCTTGAAGGATGCAGACTTCTTCCTGTACCACCGCTTGAAGAAGGTGTCTTCCAGAAACTGGCACTAGGACTGGGAGTTGAGCTTGACTCCATCCTCAACCCGAAAAGGCCCCACAAGCTCATCTTTGATGATACCAGCCCAAACCAGTACTCCACCTCCACCTTGCTGGCGTCTGAGTCGGACTGGAGCTCTCTGCCCTTTACCAATCCAGCCACGGGCCCATCCATCTGGCCCATCAAGACTCACTCTCATTTCATCAGTCCATAAAACCTTAGAAAAATCAGTCTTGAGATATTTCTTGGCCCAGTCTTGACGTTTCAGCTTGTGTGTCTTGTTCAGTGGTGGTCGACTTTCTGCCTTTCTTACCTTGGCCATGTCTCTGAGTATTGCACACCTTGTGCTTTTGGGCACTCCAGTGATGTTGCAGTTCTGAAATATGGCCAAACTGGTGGTAAGTGGCATCTTGGTAGCTGCACGCTTGACTTTTCTCAGTGCACGGGCAGTTATTTTGCGCCTTGGTTTTTCCACACGCTTCTTGCGACCCTGTTGACTATTTTGAATGAAACGCTTGATTGTTCGATGATCACGCTTCAGAAGCTTGGCTATTTTAAGACTGCTGCATCCCTCTGCAATATATCTCACTATTTCTGACTTTTCTGAGCCTGTCAAGTCCTTCTTTGACCCATTTTGCCAAAGGAAAGGAAGTTGCCTAATAATTATGCACACCTGATATAGGGTGTTGATGTCATTAGACCACACCCCTTCTCATTACAGAGATGCACATCACCTAATATGCTTAACTGGTAGTATGCTTTCCAGCCTATACAGCTTGGAGTAAGACAACATGCATAACGAGGATGATGTGGTCAAAATACTCATTTGCCTAATAAATCTGCACTCCTGTATATATATATATATATATATATATATATATATATATATATATATCAAAAATATATGTCAAATGTCAAGTCACATCAGGATAATATATACATGCCTTAAAACCAACACACAAATGTGTAAAATCAAATATGTCTGACTAAAAGAATATATAAATGAAGTATAAAACTAGACGCCTCAGAAAAAAAATGCTCCTTTTGTCATAACAGAAACATTGACATTGAATTTCAGAGATGTATGTGCACAGCGATATTACAAATCAAAGACTTTTAAACCACAAAAAAGATCCATTCCAGGTTCATTAGTGATATCAAATGAATGTAAAGATAAAAAGAGCAACCTTACAGTCCTTATTCTCTGCTTCCCTTTCTCCCTCTCTCCCCTTCCTCTCCCCAGTTCCTTGTATAGCTGCAGGCTAATTGGTGCGATTTTAGATAATTATTATTAAAACCAGAGCAGCATGGACGCTTTGGCAGAGAATTCCCCTGGGGGAAGGGTCCGCTTACACTGAGAGCGCCAATCAAGGACCAGCATCACGCAAAGCATTTCCTTTGTTTTGCCCTGTGTTGCTGGAGCGTGTTATAAGAGAGAGAGAGACGGACAGACGGAGTGCTCGCACACACCATTACACTTCAAAACAAACACAAATGCAGAACGGATGTGATGTACATACAGACAACTGTACAGCACCACACACAGCATAAGTTGGCTATATCACAGCCAGACGCTCAGTCATCTGCTCTACAGAAATGCAGATCAGCTTTCCAAATGTCTTAATGTCCAAAACTTCAAAGCCTTATTTCAGTGACCACACAGACAGCTAATCACACACCAACATATTCTTTTCTCATATTCATGCTTTAATAGTAGACTTATCATCACAGGTTTCATCAGTCCAGTCTGTCCGTCTCTTTGCATTCCGAACCTGACATCCAAAGGAACAATAAAACATTTTTTCTCTTATTCTGTTGATCACTGTTACCACAATGCGCACGCAACTGCAGTGAATTAACTGTGACGTCTCCCAAATGGTCTATAATGTCATAAAATTGCATCTTGATACATCAAATGCAAGGCGAAAATGTGTAATTGGAGTTTGTTTTAACTTATTTTTTCTTTCTTTTTTACTATTCAAACAATTACTATTATTCTTTATCCGATTTAATTTTATATATATATATATATATATATATATATATATATATATATATATATTTTTTTTTTTTTTTTGTCAGTTGTTCTGGATACTGATTTGACTCCTCTTGATTCCTCTTGACTCCTCAAGTGTTACCTCTTGATTTTGTTATGTCACTGAAAAATGTTTTAAAAAAGAAAATGTGTAATCTATACATCGCTAGTGTCACCAAACAGAATGAACACTTCTTACTAGTTTTCTATGACTGGAAATTTTGAAAATTCTCTTCTGCAGTGCCAGCGGTTGTGGCCTGACACTAACACACTAGCACATGTCATCAACTCACCAAAATGAGTACACCATGTGGTCATAGCATACGACTTTCCATTTGGCTTGGGATGCATTAATCAAATACTATATAGTATGACAGTATGCAAACTGGGAAGCACCCACTTACACAAACTAAAAGATAGAAGCATGAGTTTACATTGAGTTTTCATTCAATTGTAACCAAAGCAATCCTAATTACTAATTTTTGTGCCAGTTTTCAGGGTATCCGTGCAGTTAGGACCCCATTAATACAGTAAATCACATTACACTAACACAGAAATGACTGCACACTGCTGGGCAAACTGAAGAAAACTCTGATCCTGTAGACGATTAAACTGATTCTAAGAATTAAACTGAAAGAGAGCCGATAAAGAGAGCACATGTATTATTTAAGCTATATCTAACTTCAGATGGGATAGAATTTTTTTTTTTAAATTGATGAGGCTGATTTTTTAAAAGTCATATAAGTCCCATAAGATATCACATCTATCAGTGAATCAAACTTGAATTAATTCAGCTCAACTAATCCTGAAAAGTTCATCAGGGAAGGAAAATGAGATGCACGAGCAGTCTTATTTCCAGATCTGAAAAATCAGATAAACTGCACAGCAGACTTAATACAGGGAGGAAAAAACAGGAAAGGGTGCAGGTATTTGTTGAAAAATTAAGAAGATCCTTTGAGGCTAACTGTTTACATTTATCCTTATTTATTTGTAAACGCTCAGCTAGGTGTGAAATAATATGGATAATTATATACAGCAAAAGACTGCACCTAATACATATGAAATCCACCTGCTCTTTTCTTAAGACTAAGCCATGCACAATGTTACAGCAGGTACTGAATTCACACACACACACACACACACACACACACACACACACACACACACACACACACACACACACACACACAGTACAAGAGCCTGTGGGCAGAGGTTCCTCCGCAACCAGAACCTCTCTGGGCATGAATAATGCATGAGAACATGTAAATACGTTATCTGGTGCATGCATTAAAGATCACAGGAAGACTGAGGGTCTTTCAGCTCCCATGATTAATAAAACATGTAGACTACCAAGACTGACACTCTAGTTTTTTTCCATTTGCACACACATAAAAAGAGTTTATGTTGTCAGCTAAGTGATTGTGTATATGAGCGGGTCAATAGAAACTTCAGTGTGGTAGTGCAAACTGTTAAATCACAAGTTGATTTGATAAATAAACTATTTACTGTATAAACACATTAAAGTGGCTGGCAAAATGAATTTTCAATAAAGGCAAACAATATTTTGTAACCGGTGTAACCTGACTGTTGTCTTCCCTTTTGCCTAATAGGTAAAACATATATATATATATATATATATATATATATATATATATATATATATATATATATATATATATATATATATATATATATATATATATATATATATATATATATATATATATATATATATATATATATATATATATATATATATCCATAATGCAATGGGCATGTTGCCATCTAAGGCCACTCCCATCAGTCTCCCATCCTAACCCTAATCCCACTTAGCAGATTTTAGTCATAATGTTTCGACTAGTATTGTGTAGTAGTGAGTAACTCTTGTTTTCCAGTAAGGGGTCAAGCGTGTTGTAGGCTGTGGCTAAAGGCTGCAAAGAATCGTAAACACGGAGAGAAACCTGTTTGTAGTCATCATTTCAAACTGGATGACCACAAACAGTGCTTTAGGCCAAACAGAGGGGGAAACTGAAACAAACTGCTGTTCTAACCCCCCGAAGTAAAACACAATTGTGTACAGGTAAGAATACTGATGTCATAGTGTTCCATTTTTACTAAATATGCTGTTTCAAGAGTAGACAAGAGTAGAACAAAAACTTTTTCAGTGATAAAGCTTTCTGCATAATTCTGCTGACTTTTGCTGACATACACTCTATTGCCAAAAGTTTTGGGATGCCTGCCTTTCCATGCACATGAACTTTAATGATATCCCATTCTTAATCCGTAGGGTTTAATATGGAGTTGGCCCACCCTTTGCAGTTATAACAGATTCAACTCTTCTGGGAAGGCTTTCCACGAGGTTTAGGAATGTGTTTATGGGAATTCTTGACCATTCTTCTAGAAGCACATTTGTGAGGTCAGGCACTGATGTTGGATGAGAAGGCCTGGCTCGCAGTCTCTGCTCTAATTCATCCCAAAGGTGTTCTATCGGGTTGAGGTCAGGACTCTGAGCAGGCCAGTCAAGTTCCTTCTTTACACAAAACTCGCTCATCCATGTCTTAATGGACCTTGCTTTGTCCACTGGTGCGCAGTCATGTTGGAACAGGAAGGGGCCATCCCCAAACTGTTCCCACAAAGTTGGGAGCATGAACTTGTCCAAAATGTCTTGGTATGCTGAAGCATTAAGAGTTCCTTTCACTGGAACGAAGGGGCCAAGCCCAACCCCTGAAAAACAACCCCACACCATAATCCCCCCTCCACCAAACTCTACACTTGGCACAATGCAGTCAGGAAAGTACCGTTCTCCTGGCAACTGCCAAACCCAGACTCATCCATCGGATTGCCAGACAGAGAAGTGTGATTCCTCATTCCAGAGAACACGTCTCCAATGCTCTAGAGTCCAGTGGTGGCGTGCTTTACCCCATTGCATCAGAAGCTTTGCATTGCTCTTGGTGATGTAAGGCTTGGATGAGCTGCTCGGCCGTGGAAACCCATTCCATGAAGCTCTCTACACACTGTTCTTGAGCTAATCTGAAGGCGACACAAAGCTTGGAGGTCTGTAGCTATTTATTCTGCAGAAATTTGCAACCTATCACGGTACCACACTTGAATTCACTGAGCTCCTGAAAGGGACCCATTCTTCCACAAATGTTTGTAGAAGCGTTTGTCTGCCTAGTGCTTGATTTTATACACCGTTGGCCATGAAAGTGACTGAACACCTGAATTAAATGATACGGAGGGATGTCCCAATACTTCTGGCAATTTAGTGTATAAACATGAATTTCTCTGTCCAGGTAACATGACTAACGAGTAAACGCAATTCTTTTACATACACTTCTGACATTTTAACAATATAAAGCGGGTTGAAAATGGGTGAAGTTATGCTTTTAATTACAATTGAAAAGTAATTAATTTGACTGATTAACTCAATTAAGACAGGAAACAGCAGTCTAGCAAAGTAAAGTATGGAAAAAGTGAGGCCATTTCAAGATATAAGGTTTAAAACAAGGGTCATTTTACACTACGTAAAATTGCAAGCAATTGTCATCATAATTTACTGAAGGAAATAGCGTTGTGGCCTGCCAATTCTTTGTAACTGGTTGTGAAATGTACTAGCAGTTTCTGATTGAAAATTGTTTCAAAGCAAAACCTACACCATTTTTTTTTCAGCGTGAATACAGAATCTATATCCTCTCTTCCGTCCATCTAATTTAATTTACCTCTATTCTCATTTATCCACACTGTGTGCGGCCAATAAAGTGACGGCTCTGCCTTGTCAGGGCTTTTCTCCACGGAGTTTAAGTCACCCAGGCAGCCTGTCAATCAAAATGCCAGAAAGATGACAGCTTCTCCCATTCGCTATCGTGTTGCTGCGATGACAGGGTGACCTTTCATTGCCTCAGCAGCTGCCAGGCATCTTCCTCTCATCACATCGAGAGTGGGATAAGAGGGGGGAAAGAAATGAAGGGAAAAAAGGAAAGATAGAGGAAAAGAATAAAAACAGCAGTGCTCCCTGAGGGGAAGATTCTGTGCCGTCTTAGGCCCAAAAATGTTGCTTTTGAAACGACCTATCATGTCCAAAAATGGTTTTTAATAGCCTAATAATGGCTAGGGCTGGGCACCGAACGTCGATACTTTCATGGTATCGAACGAAAAACTTCAATACTATGAGTATCGAAAAATTATTTATCTTTCGGTGCCAAAAGCCAGGCGGCTGTGTCTGTGTGAGCCTGTAGCATTCTTGCATTGTTTCCCCTACAATGTATTCACAGCGGCGCAGCAAAATCTTCACATGATCAGTAATATCACGACATTCACTTACACACTGTAAAAGCACAACAGCCAACGTCATCTCGAAATTGTTTTCTGAAAGTATTGACTTAGTTCAGTGCATGAAATCCTCCGTTAGCCTGAGAGAGAGAGAGAGAGAGAGAGAGAGAGAGAGAGAGAGATCGCTCACGCGGCGCTACAGGCAGTTTAATGAGTGACGGTGGGCTGTGATAATAATCTTATTTTATTTTTGCTTCCAAGGATTATACAAAGAAGATATGAGGAAAAACTTATAAACTATATCAGCGTTCCGTCTAGTGCGAATTTCTCCCCTTCTCAGCGCGCGCTGTCATTTCTCCCTAACGTCAGAGTCAGCACAATGTGTGTTTGTTGTCAAATGCAGTCTTCACTTTGGCTAAATTGCAGGACGTGTTCAAAATTAAAAGCCGCGCAATAGACGCTGTTTCCAAATTCAGGGCGGGTGTGTGTGTGTGCACGCTGCGAAACAGACCACCTTGCACATATGCTTCGTAAGCCTATGCGCGAATAAACCATCAAATACACAATAAATAGCCTATATGTCAAAATGGCCGGCTTGAAGAGTATTCACTTATCTTGAATGTTCGTAAACTGTTTGGAGTAATCCATGGGAGAATGATATTATTAGAGCAGCATTCGGTCTTAAAGGGGCAGCGTCTAATAAACCTGCTGACGACTGAGCCATTAATGTCAATCAAACAACAGGCAAAGAGAAAATTACTCGCAGTTCTTGTATGAATAACTTTAGTATTAATAAGCATTAATCTATCAATGTATACAGTGAAAACTATGCAGTGTTATTTTACATTTTATTACTTTATTAGACTTAAATACATTTTATTTTTAAAGATTTTTGTAAGTAATAAAAATTTAAAAGAAAATGCAGATGCACCCCTATCCAAAAAGTTGTATCAATAATGTTACCCTGAGTGAGAAGTGGTATTAGAATTTGTTTTAATTAAGGTGAAAAATAAAAGTTGTGTGTTTAATGTATTTTTGTTGATGTTGAAATGGATTTTAAAACATATGGTATCGAAAAAAGTATCGTTAGGAACCGGTAAAATTTTGAACAATACCCAGCCCTAATAATGGCTTGGTTTTGAACAGCCAGAAAGGCTACATGAAGCGTGAACTCTTTAAAGTGCTACTAACCAAGAGTTTCACACCAGTTAGTGACATCTGTTTCATAGATTAATCATTTTTGAATTAGTTATTTTGAATGTCTTGGTCGAAACTGATCTAAAACGTGTTAATCACTCAACTTTATGAACTTTTTGGAAAGTAATTAAGTGAGGTGCATGGGTAAAATGTTGGACTAACCAAATTGAATAAAACTAAAATATTAACATTTACACTAAATACAATTAACAACTGTATAAACTACAACAATTTTATATTTCATTAAAAAAACTGATTCGATGATGATGATGATGATGATGATGATGATGATGATGATGATGATGATGAAATGATGATGAAATGATTCTCTAAAACAAATCTGATTTGTTGCAGGCAAGATCCCAGCATCTGAGTCAGTGTGATCGTTTTCAGACATGAAATCTGAAACAAACAAATGTCTAATATATCTGAAACCAGGCAAACTTATAGAAAGTGGAACATGAAAAACAACATTGAAAAACAAAATGAAAAGAACAACTGCTCACAGACGAACTGTAATAGTGTAAATGATGATAATGTAAATGAGTGTGAGTTTCTGTGGATGGGCGGGTAAAAGTGTGTCATATTTTTGACACACACACACACACACACACACACACACACACACACACACACACACACACACACACACACACACACACACACACACACACACACACACACAGGAGGACAGCAGGCTGGGGAGGCATCACGGGCTGCCTGCTTGCCTTGCTCAGAGAGTGGGAAAACGCAGGAGGAAATCTGTTTCCTGTCATCCCCCATCTTGTCAGTCTTGGTACAGACATCTTGCATCCCCTCGACCAGCTGTTTGCTGCTCACTCACACAGATGGCTGCTTCTCTTTGATACAAACTCTCTCTCTCTCTCTCTCTCTCTCTCTCTCTCTCTCTCTCTCTCTCTCTCTCTCTCTCTCTCTCTCTCTCTCTCTCTCTCTCTCTCTCTCTCTCTCTCTCTCTCTCTCTCTCTCTCTCTCTCTCTCTCTCTCTCTCTCTCTCTCTCTCTATCTGTTCAACTTTCCCTTCATCTCTTCATCTGACACTAACTTTCCTAAAGAGTTACAGAATGTTATCTTCAACAAAAGGAACATTAGTGCTAGAACAAAGGCTCAACAATAAAGTGTGAGAGAGCTAAAGATTAGGTTGTCACTGTATGCCACAACAGTGTGTATAAATTCAAAGCTTCAATTATAAATCAATTATTTGCCATAATTAGTTTTTCGTTAGTTACTTAACAGTGGCAATTAAAGGTACTAAAAACATGGAACTGCTTACAGTATGTGACATAAAAAAAGAGCATTTATTTTCTAAAAAAAAACAGAGAGTGAATTTGACACATACAGGTACATTAGCCTTACAAAATTCTTCTTGAATTGGACTTTTAGATGTAATTGGGTGGTTTAGCAATGAATAAGGATACTGTCTCAAGCAGTGGTGTATGAAGAATTGCAAAAATTATGGATGGATGCATGGATCATGTAAATCATCAGATGGACGGATGGATAGATGGATGGATAGTTAGATAGACAGACAGACAGACAGACAGACAGACAGCCAGCCAGCCAGCCAGCCAGCCAGCCAGCCAGCCAGCCAGCCAGCCAGCCAGCCAGCCAGCCAGCCAGCCAGCCAGCCAGCCAGCCAGCCAGCCAGCCAGCCAGCCAGCCAGCCAGCCAGCCAGCCAGCCAGCCAGCCAGCCAGCCAGCCAGACAGACAGACAGACAGACAGACAGACAGACAGACAGACAGACAGACAGACAGACAGACAGACAGACAGACAGACAGACAGACAGACAGACAGACAGATAGATAGATAGATAGATAGATAGATAGATAGATAGATAGATAGATAGATAGATAGATAGGAAATATGTATTCACAGGGAGTAGCCTACAAATCCAAGCTACCACCCGGATAGAAAGCATGACCATTAGAAGCAGACCACCCATCTCGATTAAACCAGCCTAACATGGCCTCCATCAACAGCAAAGCAATGAACTGGTCATAGAGCTGGGGTAGAATAAAAGCAGCCCATAATCACTAAAATTATCTCTGCAGGCTTCTCTGTGAGAGCTGTATACAATTCACAATTTTTCAGCCCGCAACTAAAACAACAAAACCATTCTGATGCAATTAAACCAAAACATAGTGCAGTGCACAAGCCATGAGAAATTCACAATATCCTATTTTCCCTGTTTGTTTTTATACTTGTTTAAAGAAGGGTGGATTGTTCCAGTCCTCTCTTTTGCCTGTCTTTAGCCCACACAAATCAGTGGCATTCTGGTCAGCAGGGCTAAGCCCTGAGTTTCTCTGTTTTTAGACTTAACACTTGGACGCCTGCCGTCAGTCGAACCTCTTTGATCCAGACAGCGGTGAAAGGGTAATGGAGGGCATCCCATTCACAGCACACGTGAACTGGTCATCTCTTCCTCTTTACTACTAGTTATAGCATGAAATAAACGTAAATGATCCTCAGAAGGAATGTTGAAAGAAACAGTAACATGTCTTAATGTAATCGCTCTGTGTTTCAACCGCGGAAAGACGTCAGCTTGTAAACAATGTCATGCAACATTACATTTACCTCAAGAAAGCCATTCAATGTTCGTAGCTTGTTAATTAGCTAGAAAAATAGTTAAATATATGCACTATATTTAAATGTTTATAAATGTTTATATTAGTAGAAACATCATTATATCATTAAAAAGTTTGTCTTATGTGCAACTGAAATGTTTGTATACAACTCAGTAATGATTAAAGGGATAGTTCACCCAAAAATGACTCGCCCTCATGTCGTTTCAACATGCCCAACATGCATGAAAATTGTTTAACATTTTTATGTATTGGTTTTGAAAGATACCACCAGTTATTCTAGTTTTAGTGTATATATATATATATATAACATAAAACATTGATTGCATTAAAACTAATAAAGCTGAACTAAACTGAAAACTAAAATTTAAAACTACTATAACTAGGGGTGGCACCATACATGAAAAAACATCCGAACCATTCGGTTCGCTTGTCTCGGTTCGGAGCGCGTGTGCGTCGCGCGGTTCGACGCATGCCTTGTGCCCATATGTTACCTCAGACAGTGGGTGTCCTTTTCGAGCGAAATAAGGTGTGTGTGGACATACAGTAAAAGAAGGAAAATACAGTAAAAGTGCTGCAGGTCACGTCACATGTAGAAATGACAAGTGGGAGAGATAAGGAAGGCTGTCCGGAGTTGGAGGATTCGCTAGCAGTGTGTTGGCAGGGCAGAAGCTGTGCGCGCCCGTTTTCCATTCACACTGACAGTGTTTGTCTCGCGCAGCTGAACCGCAGCACGTGTTTTGCAAAGAATATTGTCCATTGTTACATTTTCCGGTGTTCTCCTCCGACCCCTGTTTGTCTCGTGCTTTGACCCCTGTCGTTCTCCTCCGACCCCTGTCTGTCTCGTGCTTTGATATCTGCTGCAAATGCGACTGTGTTCACCTCTGTCCCAAACACACATGCATATAACATGCTGTATATAAGTAGTTCACATGATAAATGTAACATTTAAAGTTAAGATATGCTTCTAATTTTAATAATTTAAACAGGCCTTTAAAGTTTGGACAAAAAGCTGCTCACACTGAATTTAAGTGCATTGGTCTGATCATAATTGACATGATGAAGATGAAAAATGGTAGACAGCCTGAGCAGAAGACAGCCAGTTAGGAAACAAATTCTACATGATAAACAAAAAAATTGAATACTGTATCCTAAATTGTGGACAATTAAGCTATATATATATATCATATTCTGAAGTAAACTTCTGGAGTGTTAACGATTAAAAGAAAAAACAACAAGAACCGCATAGAACCAAAAACCGTGACCCAAAAACCATATACAAACCGAACCGTTGCTTTTGTGAACCGTGCCACCCCTAATTATAATAATTCAACCCTATAACTTTTTTTTCTCATTTTAGATCTCAACAGTGTGTATATAGACAATTTTGAGGAAACCAAAGGACGAGAGGATTTTCTGATAAGATTCAAACCCTGAAAGTGTCAGCCTACTCTCTGACATCTCACATCTCTGACATGTTCAAAGCTCAATTAGTCATTCACTGGTGTGCTACCCACATTTCTCAGTTCATCTCTGCAGTCCCCATCCATTGCTCTGTTAATCAGCTGTGAATTGAATATTTTTTACTCCTCACCCTCTCGTGCTTGTTTCATGGCCTGAATCAAAAGCGTTCTCTCAATCTCTACTTTCACACACCAGGGAGCAGAGCAGTAAGGCGGTTGTCATGGTTCCCTTCTCTCATCCGCTCTCCTGTCCAGAGTATGAACCCCATCTCTCTTTCATTTCAAACCCTCTCTCCCCCTGTCTGTCTAGCACTCACACACCCTGAGTTATGAGCACTGTTAGGTGCCGTGTTAAATTATAGCGGTTCACGTGTCATATGAGCACACTAGGGCATTAGAATGAGAGTAGCACAGAAAGATAAGAGCTGGCGAAATAGTGAGAGAGGGAGAGAGAGAGAGATACAGGCTTCACATAAAATGGACGGCCTGTGTGTATAACAGTGTCTTGAACAGAGCAATATGGGGCTGACACTGTTAAATAAAACAGACATACAGTATTTCTCTCTGACACTCACAGATCACACTTTTCACAGTTCACTGTCACGTCAGACAGATACACCCAGCCCTCAATGTTCACACCAATTCACTTCCATTACAGCTACCATTATTTGCAAAAGGTGCTTTTCTCCTCTAGTTACTCTGAGAACTAAATGTCCCCTTAGGCATAGGGTCATTTTCCTGGTTGCATTCGCACCACCAGTTGGAAGCGATGCAACAGTTACATCATGTAAGTGCGGCAGTCAACAACAGGAAGCAGGAGGACGCCATGATCGGAGCCGTGTCCTTTTGTTGTGTTGCGGGTTTCGTGATAACGGAGATGGAATGTAGAAGTGATGTGACTGAAAGGGCAAAAAAAGGGGCTAAGACACACAATCTCTGATGACAACATGCAGTGCTACATATAGAGGTCAACCGATACTGGATTTTACAGAGACCGATAACTATCGTACCTGCCGTTATTGTACAGTACCTACCAACACAAATATATACAGGTCAAATGTGTGTGTGTGTGTGTGTGTGTGTGTGTGTGTAGCTATAACCTAGAAATAATGTCATGTACATTTCATAAAACTTCATAATAAGCTACCATTTGTTAACATCAATTAATGCATTTAGCTTTCAATATTTTACAGTGTTTATTAGTATTTGTTAAAACTATTTATCATTGATATTAGTAACTACAGTGCATTAACTAAACTTAAAGGGGTCATGAACTGGCTTTTTTTTTATACTGTTGTCTGAGGTTAACTAATGACATTCGTGTGGTTTTTACATTCAAAAACATCATAATGAATAAGCAATAGGCTTTTTTCTAGACTGGTTTTGAGGCTTTCTCCTGAACGCTGGGTTTCGATGGGCGTGCCGCACTGGAGACTTGGAAGTAAACGCCCACGGCTAGGATTGGATAAGATTTGCATATTTAATGAGTTTCAGCTCCCCTGTCAGTTCAGTTCACATTAGGGAGGAATCGTTTTGAAAGCGGCAACAGAAATTATTCTCTCAATCACAGGGCTCGTAAACGTCTTTATCAAACAAACACAATGATTTATTCCTCATCCACCCGAGATTGATTGGAAAATTATTTCTGTATTACATGGCCCGCCTGATCGGTCGATAAGCACGAACCGCACGCACACACACACACAGACACACACAGAAACACACGTGCATGCGCGCTCAGATCAAGAAAGGAATATTATTTCACTATTTGAGATTCATAGGCCTGCCGAGCATTACATATAAAAAAGACGTTTTACTCACATAAGTTTGTTGCACCATTCCTGTGGAATCCAATATAGAAGGCATAACACTGTGTCTGCAAATCCAGCACCTGAGACTTGTTTACAAACGATTCCGCAGTGAAATGAAGCGAACACACGTACATGTCTTCCCCACGTGAGCTGCAACTTCATTAAAAATAAAGTTCAACCACTCATTCCTAATAGTAGCATCCGGAGGAAGCTTATGCAGCGACTGTGATCTTCCACAACCTGGCACAGAGACATATATTACTTTGCTCGCCATGATCACTGCTCTCTGTAAAGCTGTAGCTCCTCGACTTCAGAAGCACATATTCATCAGTTGAGTTGCGTTTCTTCTTCCCATGACGTCATTGGATTCTAGCTCTCGTTTTCTGGGCCTGGTGTCTATAAAAGCTTTTCTTTGACTAACAAGGACATTTTCAGCTCAAACTTACAGAATATTCTTATATCATGATGAACTTTGATATATCAAAGGCTCAAGGGAAAGTTGGTTTCTCAATTCATCACCCCTTTAAGTTGAATACATTTTTGTAGTAAACATTAAAATGAACATGAATTAACATTGAACAATACATTTATTAAACTTAGTTAGTACTTTCCCTGTCCGTGTTTTTATTTATTTAATTTTTTTAGTTGCCAGCCACCACCAGTGTTTCTGATCATTTTCACAAAATGGCCCTCAGAATATTTTGTTGTATGAATATCTGAACATGCAATATATCAAAAGAAGACCCTCTGCTTTTAAACAAAAACACCCGTTTTATTCTAGCTTCATGCATTCTTTTTTAGTCAATGCTTGAATATGGGTAAGTTGCATTAAAAAAATCTATATTTTGTCAAACACTACATCTGGATCGGATTCAGAATGATGATCAAAACACAGATGGAGTATTTCTATGATTTCCATGCTGTTTTACATATTCATATGATTATATATGATATTGCTTGTTTCTGCAACTCTTTTCATGTGCTTTGATCAAAAGATTCAGTACTCTTTCAGGAGATGTCATTGCGCCCCCTAGTGTATAACAGTGTAATTTATCAGCAAAACCTCTAGCTACATATCGTCGAGGCTGTGAAAAGAACACAAGATAAGAAGTGACATTGCTTTCTTTATCTTTATTAAGTTTGTGGATTTAGTTTGTGGAGTAAGTATATGTGTTTACATGGCTTTTTATGAAGGTGTGTGCCGGTGTTTCGTATGGCATGTGTTCTGCCAATCAATGCACACTTATGTCACTGGTAGGGGTCCTATTGTGTGGGGTTAGGGTTAGACAACCGAAAAGCAGGTACTTCTGCCATTAGTTATAGGAACTATGAAAACGTTCCTCGGTGAAAGCTCTTAATTATTCACATTCATTTTAGTTAGTTTATATGTATACACAAACTAACTATACATACATACATACATACAGACATACATATATACACATATACACAGGGCTTGACATTAACTTTTTTATTCACCAGCCACTGTAGCTAGTTGTTTTCCAAAGTTACTAGCCACTCAGCATTTTCACTGACCACAATTTTGCTGTTTGGAAATTACATTTTATATGATTAAAGTGGACTTTGGCATGCTTAAATTACTTGATTTGGAGTCATTTTACTTGATTTAGAAGATTTAAAACCCTTTCAAAATTTCAAATGCAGAGTGACCACCCAAATCATTGTATTTCAGCTGGTATGTGCAGGTGGGCAATATGAGAATAGGCTAATATGATAAATTGTATATGATATTAGTTATTTTAGTTAGGCTATATAAAAGAACAAAGAAGCAAATTAGCAAATTACAAAAACAATAGTAAATGTACTTCTCAGATACAGAAGGTTTATTTAATAATCTGTAGTTGTGTGATTAACATTAATGACAGACAGACAGGTATTTCATTGGGCTGCTGAATGCACGGACGTAATATTCTGACACATATCCAGTTATTACATGTAGGCCTATATATGTATTTGACAATAGGCGCACGCAGAACTGATCGCGCCTGCGACAGACAGAGAGCGCAGCGCGTAGCCTATGCGAGAGAGCGCTTTTGTGTGTCATTCAGCGCGATTCCGCCTATATCGCCTTCACTAACTGCAAGTTATTCAATAAAGAATTGTAATTTTGTGATACGACGGTCTTGGCATTTCATTTGGCTGTAGGCTGAAATGATATTCAACCCGCCAAAGTGGCTAGTGGGAGGGGCTGCTTTACACGCCACAGCTGAAATCTACCCGCATTTGGCAGGTGTTAATGTCAAACCCTGCACATATTCATACACACAATACACAAATTACCACACCTCTGGACTTCAGAAACCCTCCTATATCATTGTAAAGCACTATGGGTCAACTTTGGTTGTGTTAAATGTGCTCCATAAATAAAGTCTGAAATATGACTCGATTATTTTTTGTTGATGTTGATGTTTTTGAATGTGGATATTTGGAGAGCAAGGTTGCCAAGTTGATATTACAGTGCTACTTTTGCAAGATCTAACTTTTACTTCTACTTTTGCAAGATCATTTTATCAAATGAAGACTTACTAAATGTTCAAAATCATAAACATTTTTGAAAACAGAAAAAGTGTATATCTAGAACTAAAATAATTATGTTTAGCAAATATCAAGTTATCACATTTCACTCTCACTCACTAATCAATCAATCAATCAAGGTATTTAATTGAATATATATTCTTGACATTTTACAAATTAAGGTACAGAACTATTTCCCCCCAAGTGAATAATTTCCTGTCCTAGTTCTCCAGCTTCTAGATTGGCCCTGGGGCCTTTGTGTAGACAACTTAACCATTAGGTACCATCATCCCTGTTTGACCTTCAGTTCAGTGTAATGCATCAGGTCTGTGGGTAACTGGATCAAGTTCATATTTCACAGTGCTGATCATATGGACATGTGACCTTTGATAAAGTTTTGCAATCTAAGAGATTTTATGAGCTACAATCTAACAACAAAATGGATGGATGTTTTTTTTTTTTCTTTTCACATGCAAAACATGCAAACCAGGTCTACATCTTATTTTTCACAGTAACACCATCTATCACTTTCTCTCCCTCTCTGAAGAATAGAATATCAGCCTCCATTAAAGTTTAACACAGCTGACAGGACAGAACAGGACAGGGGCATGACCTGATTCAGACACGCACGCACGCACACACACACACACCACATCTGCATGAACGTTACCATCTGGCTCAGTCTCAGCAGATTTCTGTTAAAAACACCAATAAGAGCAATAGTGATGTCGAAGAAGCACATGCGGTGCATAAAGGAAGCTCTTAAAAGTGGAAAACGTGTTTAAATAAAAATTTAAATAGTCAAGTTCAATTAAATATTCAATGCTTCAAAACGCAGGCATGATTATTACAAAATGCATGAGAGGGATTTCAGACCATCACACACATACACAGACACACACACACAGACACAGCTATCAATATACCACCATCAGTGTTATCAACAGATCAATGACGGGTTTAAGATTACAGGACCAGCGTGTCTCGGGAAGACAGAGGCTGTGAACCCAGTTAAACACCAGACCGAAGACTGAACGAGTTAAAACAGACACTGTTCTGTCTCACCTTTTCGTTATATTTGAACTTGACATAGAACCAGCTGGACTTGATCATGGTGTCGGCTGTTGGCCCGGAGCGTGTCGTGTGCCTGAAGGCAGTGGTACAGGTCAGACGGGGCGAGAGGTCCGGTATCAGCGCAAAATGTCAGAGGATGGAGATCTGAATGCGGTCGGTCTGCTTCAGAGCTCAATCCCTCTGTCTGCTTGCGCTTCTTTCCGTCCTGCTCTCTATCCCGCTCTCTCTCCCTCTCTCGCTTTGGTTTCTGCTTGTGCCTCTCTCTCTCATTCTCTTGGCAGGATGTCAGCCCAGCTCTTCAAATACGTTTCAGCTGTGTTCATCGGCGATGGCACATGCCAGAGAGCCAGAGGATATCCAGCCTCTCTCTTTTCAGTCTCTCATTCCCCACTCTATGCTTCCAAAAATCTGTTTTCTGTCCTTTATGGTTTAATGACAGCTTGACAATCCTTTAAAAAAAGATAAGCCCAAAAGTCTGATGATTGAATTGGTTCCTTTACCACCATATTCCGCTACTGTACTTTTTTTCAGTCTGTGTTTGGACTTTTTTTCACACTCTCATCCAACTTTTATCTTCTGGCATCTTCTACCCATTTGTCCATCTCTGTGTGTCTTTCTCTCAATTTCCACAGATGCAACGCTATAAATATATATTGACCCTTGTCTACCTATAATGTTTAGTGGGGTCCAAATGTCTTGAGACTACAATTAATGAACAAATTTAAATGGCACCCCTGGTAAATATGATCAAAGATGGCTGTAAAAATAAATCTGCATTGTCATTGAAGAAAAATAATTGAAAGTGGGGGGTAGATCACATTATAAAACAAATGTTTCTCTCCAAAACAAGTTGGCCACAATTATTGGCACCCCTAGAATTTTAAAGTAAAAGTAAAATATCTCTGAAGTATATTCCCATTAATATATATATATATATATATATATATATATATTTTTTTTTTTTTTTTTTTTAGCACACCAGGGTTTCAACTCAGACAACTCATCTTGGCAAAGGACGTTGCAAAAAGTATTTGCACTAAAATCATTTCATACTATTTTACTTCAATGAGAGGTTAGATTTTTACAATTGTACAGCCAATTTTGTTCATATTTACCAGGGGTGCCAATAATTCTGACAGCATATGCCATTAATCAAATAGGGAAATTGATGACAATTTGAAGTGTCAGGTTTCTTTTTTCTACTCAAGCACAATATGTTTTTTAGAGCATTCTCAAATCACACTGGATAGGATAATCATCAGGGTTTGCTCAAACTTGTATAGTCATTGGTCATTGGCTAAATAAACGTGAATGATGCAATGTAACATTTTCCAGTAAAAGGCACAGATCTGAGTCACTGTGCTGGTGCCGATCTGCTTTGTGTTGTATCCACATTTCTGTAAATTACCTCTGTTATGATTTGGCTAACCTATTTGCATGCAAAATGCCACCTTCACCAAACTGCTGAATACTAAATAGTTTGTATATGTAAACGTAGATAGCAGATAGCAACATGTTAATGTGCTCATGATTGTGATATCAATATCACCATTTCTAATTGCCCTATTTTTGCAGCTTGTTGTGCGAAAGGGAGTTGAAATGCTAGATTGTGCCAACATAGTAAATCAAACTTGTATTGCAAAAAAAAAAAAAAAATGTATGACCTCTTTAAGTTCCAGCTAGACTAATTCGAACACATCTGGCAGATAATGTCTACTCTCCTGAAACACTCCAATCCACATCACATCACATCACATCAAACATAAAGATAAACAAAACCAATCCAGACTGCAGGATCACAGGAATTAACCCCACCAGTAACTGTGCCATTTGTTGGAAAAATGTTACATCATCTGTATTTAACAAATGACTTCATTTAATTATATATACAGCACATGTCTATCCTGAAACAATCACCAAACCACAAAAAAACCTAAGTGCATGAACTACAAAAACAAATAAACCAATCTTTTCTGTTTATGTGTGATTTTCATCACTAAAATATAAGTGTGCAGCATTGACTGAGATATTTTATAAACACAGTAACTGTTGTAAAGAAACGGACAGACACATACACGCACGCACACAAGTACACACAATGTAATAATTATGTTTTTCCAACAGCGCATTTGAACCTAAAAACATGCCAACCAGAATCAAAATAATTAACAAAATTTGGCAGATAACCATAATCTCACACATGCTGCCAAATCCACTACTGCTTCAAATAAAAAAGCCAATCAAACATGACTGACATTTATTTACAACTATTATAATGTTTTGAAGTGTCACAGAGTCGCAATTTTCAGTGAAATCAACCTATGAATGGATTACGAAAGACACACACACGCACACACACACAAAATGAAATTGTTGAAATAACAAAGGTAGTCTAAGGTCATTATCTGAAAATGTTGCAACAAACAGGGAGAAATGAATAACAGATTTGGGACACCCACAAGCCCCAGGGTTGTCTTAGCTGTTGATCCATCCCATGTTGTGCACCGAGACCCATCACCATGGTAATCCTTAGTGACAGGGCATCTGCATACTCACATCAACACCCACAAACACACACACGCTTCACTTCACTGTGCACCTCATGGACAAAACACAAAAAGACAAGAGAAAAACAGTAAATAAACAAGATGAGAGAGATGTTCTGGTGCCCATTAGAAAGAGACACAAGGGCATCTGAGTTTAAAGCAGAGAACGAGAGAGAAATAAACACAGCTAGGACAAAATAATTACACAAGAAGTGCCTGTTGTGTACGAAGACTCTGGAAGCACTCATCTTATTAACATGTTTATAGTAGTATTGTCTTTTTGTCCTGTCAACAGCTATTGTTGTCCTGCTGAACAGCAGAAAATGTATAATGATCTAATGCGAGCCTGAAATCAGTGGCTGCGAGGAACTGCAACAAGCTTGTGCTTCACAATGGCCACAATAACTTTTATTGCTTTTCTGAAATAAAAAAAGTTGAATGCACCATTTAAAGTGGCATCTGGAACCGCTATGATATAACTAAGCTGGTGCACAGAAGATAGTTAATCATAACGGAGGTCATTTACATAATATTAAGTATTAATGAAACACTAATAAATGTTTAATTGTTTCACTGGGCGATGCAGCAGTGGTCTTGGACTTTATAAAGACACCTATTGGTGTTCACATCTGTATATTAACTGCAGCAACGTTTTGGTTAGAAAAGTCATCTCAAAATGATAGCTGTGTCAATGTATGGGGTCAAAATTATTTTTTTAAATAATTTTTGTTAAGAGATTAATTTTATTCAGCAAGCATGCATTCAAAAGTGACAGTAAATAATTTCATATTGTTACAAAAAATATTTAAAGTAAAAAAATGTAAGTATATAGTTTCCACAAAAATATGTAGAATATCAGTAGAAACCCGGGAGTATATTCAAATTATCGTACTTTCCCCCTCATATGACCCTGAGACGAGAGAATTATGTATTTTATTTCTGAAAAAATTCCTCCAATGATGCAAATATCGTCATTTTGCATCATCGGAGGAGTTTTTGGCCAGAGGCTGAAGACTACAGCCAGCAGGAGGCGCTATTTCCACATGTTTTCAACATCGCACTCACGGCTCGGGGAGCTGCGGGGATTCCTGTAAACGGAGCGGTGGAGAGCAAAGTGACTGTTTCAACTTATCAAATGAACTTCCTATGAAAGTTAAACTTCCAAAGACATGAACTGAAAATGCGCCAGACTGATCACTCACAGTGAATGTATGCGGCTGCGAATCCCGCGATTACCTCAGCTCATGTGATGAATGTAACTGACTCCGGCCGTGACACTCAATCGACTCACTCATATTGAACAGACACGTTCAGTTTTTAATTGTTGTGTCTCTAACTGAACTGATTTTATGAAAATGAACGCAGAGGGCAAGTGATCCAGTAATCCAATGGCCGTGAGTGGCCTCGTAGGGCAGCGAAGTGCATTCTGGGAATTGTTGTCTTTCATCCCCATGAGACAAAAATACATTTTCTGTGTTTTCTCAGTCTAGAAGGCACCAAACTCAAAAATAATTTCACATTTTCTACTACATTAATTACCCAGTTTAAATACAGATTCGTCTTCCCAGTGCTGAAGTACCCCTTTATGCAACATAACCGTTTTCAACATTGATAATAATTAGAAATGTTTATTGCACACTAAAATGGTATTAGAATGATTTCTGAAGGATCATGTGACACTGAGGACTGGAAATGATGCAGAAAGTTTCACAATGTTACTGTTTTTACTGTATTTTTAATCAAATAAATTAAGACAAGGGATTTCTTTCAAAAACATAAAAAAAATCTTACCGACCCCAAACCTTTTGATCTTTAGACCACTGATGTGAATGAGTGTGTTTTAGTAATGAGTGTGTATTTACAGGATATTTACATTATTTTTAGTGCAAACTTTGACTAAGGTGGAAAAACACACTCACTCACAATGTAAACTCACTCTAAAACAAGTCAGTCACTCACGGCTCATGCTAGTTCATGTAAAAATTATAATACTGTAGAATTTAAATATTCATTAGGATAAACGGTCTCAAGTGTGCAAACACAGACAGTGACTCTAGTTTTCCTTTTTAGACAGTGACACGTAGAGGAAAGCTAAATGTTCACACTGACACGCGCACATCCGCGTAGCAATACACACATATAGTACATAGTATCTTTTGTGCTTGAGGGTAAGTGCCTCAGGCTTAGAGGACCAGCAGGAAGCCACATCCTCAGTTGTGAGCTCACTGCCGCAGCTCCAGTAATCAACAGCTCTGCCTGTGGGAGACAGTCTGCCTGACCCCATGGCCCTGCCCTGGGCATGCTAACAGAAAGACAGGCCATCCCACTGCAGCTCTCCTGGAACTCCTGAGCTACACCCCTACAGCCCTTTTAAATCTTGCAAATTATCCATTTAACCAGATGCCAGGCGCTGAGAGAGAACCACAGACAGAGAAAGACCTGCGCTTCCACAAATGCTTTTAGTGCTTCATACAATCTTTTAAGATTTTATGTTTCAAATTAAAGAGAACTTTCATTATGTAAATGAAAGAGAGAAAAAGAGTGAAAGACAAGACAGAGAAAGAAGACAAAGTGAGAAGAAAGTTGCCAGTTAGTCATTAGATATGGCGCAGGCCGTTACTTTAATAAAAACCTGACATTTTTCCATTAACATCTGTAAAAAGCACCACTAAAGTACAATTTTGCATTTGAAATATGGATTCTGTTTAACGATGCACTGAAATTTCAGCAACTAAAATATGAAAATATTTTGGATGAAACCTGAAGATTAACTTCGGAGGGCTGAAATCAAAGACCAAAAATTTTAATTGATGTTCATTTTGATGAACCAACTTCATGTTGTTTTTTATAGTAGGATGAAAATATTCTGTTATTTAAACAATCGAAGAACATTCATTTTACAATCGCTGGAGCTGTCAATCAAACAGCGTGAATGAGCCAAAACTCCCCTTAATAATAGTGTGCAGAAATCAAGTTGCAATGACGAGATCACTGCATTCACGCGCTCAACATCTATGTGAGGCTCATCACTGCAACCTTTCATGTCACAATCTAAATATAATGCCATAGATCTAAATATAATGCTATAATCAACACTTTTCACGATTAGTTAACCTTTAGAGCTGTAACAGTAAAAATGTGCTAAAAGTTTTTTTTGAGAGAGTTAAAGGTACAGTGTGTATTTATGCAGATCTATTGACAGAAATGTAAAATAATATATATAACTGTTTTCAGTGGTGTATGAAGACCTTACATAATGAACCGTTATGTTTTTGTTACCTTAGAATGAGCCATTTCTATCTACATACACCGCGGGTCCCCTTACAGTGAAATTGACATTTTGCACGCCATGTTTCTACAGTAGCCCTAAACGGACAAACTGCTCTACAGAGCGCTAGCTACTCTCTGCTGTCTCAGGTGATGACATTTTTGTCCTGTGTCTGCATCGTAGCTTCTCTATGTGCTTCGAAGGGAGGGGTGAGCGGTAGACAGCTGCAACAACATCACCCTTAGATGCCGCTAAAATGTACACAGTGCTACCTTTAAACATGTAATACTTAGCTATTTCATATGCAAAGATGTTAGCCAATCACAGCAGAGGGCGTTTACACTGAATTCACACAGCAGCCAATCACAGCAGTGGGCGTTTACACTTAAGTCTCACAGCAGCCAATCACAGCAGTGGGCGTTTTAGCTGAAGTCTTACAGAAGCCAATCACAGCAGTGGGCGTTTACACTGAAGTCTCACAGCAGTGGGCGTTTACGCTGAAGTCTCACAGCAGCCAATCACAGCAGTGGGCGTTTACGCTGAAGTCTTACAGAAGCCAATCACAGCAGTGGGCGTTTACACTGAAGTCTCACAGCAGTGGGCGTTTACACTGAAGTCTCACAGCAGCCAATCACAGCAGTGGGCGTTTACACTGAAGTCTCACAGCAGCCAAACACAGCAGTGGGCGTTTACGCTGAAGTCTCACAGCAGCCAATCACAGCAGTGGGCGTTTACACTGAAGTCTCACAGCAGCCAATCACAGCAGTGGGCGAACACTGAAGTCTCACAGCAGCCAATCACAGCAGTGGGCGTTTACTGAAGTCTCAAAGCAGCCAATCACAGCAGTGGGCGTTAACACTGAAGTCTCACAGCAGCCAATCACAGCAGTGGGCGTTACGCTGAAGTCTTACAGAAGCCAATCACAGCAGTGGGCGTTAACACTGAAGTCTCACAGCAGCCAATCACAGCAGTGGGCGTTTACACTGAAGTCTCAAAGCAGCCAATCACAGCAGTGGGCGTTAACACTGAAGTCTCACAGCAGCCAATCACAGCAGTGGGCGTTTACGCTGAAGTCTTACAGAAGCCAATCACAGCAGTGGGCGTTAACACTGAAGTCTCACAGCAGCCAATCACAGCAGTGGGCGTTTACGCTGAAGTCTTACAGAAGCCAATCACAGCAGTGGGCGTTTACACTGAAGTCTCACAGCAGTGGGCGTTTACACTGAAGTCTCACAGCAGCCAATCACAGCAGTGGGCGTTTACACTGAAGTCTCACAGCAGCCAATCACAGCAGTGGGCGTTAACACTGAAGTCTCACAGCAGCCAATCACAGCAGTGGGCATTTACGCTGAAGTCTTATAGCAGACACTCATCTTCAAACAGAGCATTCAAATCAAAGGCTAAAATCATGGTAGTAAAAAAAAAACATGACCATGTGGTGTAAAAATCCTACTAACATTTTAATTGCTCAGTAGTAAAAAACTATCTGTGCATCACTAGTTTTGATGTGTCAAAGATGGCAGATAAAAGTCAATTTTCACATAAAAACATATCAGAAATGTCCACTTTAATCCACCTGTGTCAGTCCACAAAACATCTCAACACAAAATACATTTTTGGATGTACAACACCTGCTATTACTTTGAGAACGACAAAATATGATGGCATTCCAGGGAGATATAATCCACAACAAGGCTAAGAAGGCCTTTCAAAAGCACTGAAGAACAAGATGTGCAGATTTGGGAGACTCTGTCCCATCATCCGTAGGGATATGTTAAGCACAGCTTTCAGAGAGGTTAGGAGAGCGTTTGTCGGCTGTTACCAGTCGTTAGAGACGCACAACGGATTTAATGTACTGTGGGCTTTATGAGCAGTGACATGTCCGCGTGTGGAGCTCATTTCTGCTCTCCAGGCAGCGGGAGCCTTGGATGGAGATAAGACCGCCCTAGAGAGACAGAGATGAGGGAACAATTCCACAATGCAATGACTTTCAGACGTAGGGGCCACTGCCAAACCCTCTCCGCAGATTGCGCTCTTCATTTGTCCTAACACGAAACGGGGCTCCACGGCCCGGGCTTCGCACGCACACCTCCCGCCCTCTGCTTCCAGCCCAGCTGGTGAGTCTTTAACAAGCGAGTGATCAGATGAAAGAGAGGAAAGGGAGATAAACGAGTGTAATTGCTGGCAGATGACTAGAAGAACAATAGAACAGAGTGTAAAGTGGAGAGGACCTGAACCAGAAGAGGTAAGAGGGTTGTGTGTTTGCCACAGGTTACGAAAAACCACACACGCAAACTCAAATTCAGGCATAAAAGTTTCTACGGGACACAAACATACAAAAAAAACTATGTATGTATAGAAAATGTATAATTTAAATAAGTAGTATATAGTTCACATATTTTAAATGACATTACATCTGTAAAAAAGATCCCATTAAAACACACATTTTAAGCAAATGGGTAAAAGCATGAAAAATGTGACTCTTCACGACTGATCAAAAGGTTTTAAGGCTTATATGCATCACTCAAGAGGATGAAACAAGGTTATGATGACAAATGAACTTGTAAACAAATATTTCCCTTTGGCATTTACAACAATGATGCAAATAACTGCATGATAACGGCAATCTACATTAACATATTGCCCATGGAATTACCAATCCCCAGTGAAATTTTGTTCTGTGATATTTTTAATTGATATAAAACAATTAAATTAGAAATAATTTTGAGAATGCTTGGGATTATGTTCTAAAAAACACTAACCTTGCATGAAGTAAATTAGCATTCAGAGCGCAGAAAACAGCGTTATATCAACATTTCAACAACACGAAACACACTCTTCCAGGCCTCAGCTACAACTACAGTATTTTGGACTGTGTGGTTTGTACATTTGTAGATCTCTTTAATGGTTAAACAGCATTGTCACACATACAAAAAAAGTTGAAAATGTAAAAAAGCATAATAGGTTCTCTTTAAATCATTAAAAATGTCACATTTACATGAAACGTGAGCTTCAGTGCATTTAAGGAAAAGCTTTACAGAGAACCAAAGTTTATTTAAAGAGTTATGATTCTGTAAAATTAATAAATAGATTCAAACTATTCACAAGCCCCTTAGTGAAAGAAATATAACACCTATAAGAAAGGTGCAGTGCCAACTCCCAATAACTCACCTTTAAAAAGTTCTTAAAGAGGCGGTCTAATGCTATTCCATGCATTCTAACTTATGTACACTGTTGAAGAGTTAGATTCTCATGCTAAACATGGCCAACATAAAAAAACAAATAAAAAAAAACACTCCTTTAGAATTCAAACAAGTTTAGGAAAGTATGGCCCTTTATGACATCATAAAAGGTGGAATTCCTTGTATGGTCACTTCCCCCAGATGAGAGCGTGCGCTGATCAACCCGAGCGAGAGCAAGAGCACGGCCATCAGCGAGCTTCGTTCGGGTTACAGAAGCCGTCGCCAGCGCTGTCATTTTGTTTTTAGACCACGAAATCAACAGTGTCACTAAAGAAGTTTGTTTCTATTTGTGAGGGAAAGATAACCTTGTTCAGCTTCTCAAATAACCCAGTGTTAAGGAAACAGTGGATGCAGTTTGTTTTTCGGGAGCAGCAACAGAGTTCTGCAAGTGTGTGTGTGTTTGTTCCCGGTCATGAGTCGAAACCGCAGGCGGTGAGTGAAACTGCATCAAATGTCTGTGTTTTGTTGGCAATCGGCGTGAAAGTGTCAATAATGTGAACAACACAAATGTATAGTGAATAGAAAGTTATCCTAGGATAATGCTATGATGTAGACTAACAAAAATTGTTACGTACCCTTTAAAAGTTTAAAAAGACTACATAAACTTGAATAGATGAAAATAATGTTAAAACAAACATAAAAACCTGTTTACCTCAACACAACAATGTAGTTTGTCTGTTCAGTCTAAACAATTTGAGCTAAAAGAGCTGGCCACTTGTAAACTGCGGCTATGACCAACAGTTCTGGATCAGATCCAGAGTCCAAGCAGCCAAGTAAATTACATGTAATGTAACCAATTCACAGGGTGAACTGTCTTTCAACTGAGCCCAAAGACCAAGCAGCACATGAGCAATAATAGCAGCCGCCCGGAGAGAGTCAAAAGAGACCAAAGGCAAAGAAAACTTCAGACAACTTTAGTCCAAAACCACACAGCTCTTACAGCACATCGACCCAGGCCACAATTCTGGCCTGCCCACATATTATGGGATTTGGTTGCCAAGGCTGAGCGCAAAGTAATATGTCTGCTGTCCAAAACTAGCTGAGGGGAGAAAAAGGGACTTACTGTGCAGAGTGGCCAAACCTAAGACAATTATTTATAGATTCTGTCGGAAAGCGATGCACCAGGAAGAGGTCCATTTTGAGAACTTAATGTTGAACATATATGAACTACAATTTTAAACTGCACATTGATCTTCGTCCAGTGAAACTAATTAAAAATCATGTAATTGTTATTGATTTCTCTAATATATTTGCAAAAACACAAAATATAAATTAATATTGTACACAAATGCATTGTATTTTAAAATACATTTTATGATTACACTTCAGTCTTTCTACTTCAAAATTTCACATTTTAATCAAAACTTATAATCATTACTTTGCAAGTGAAAATTGTTTGTACACCCATAGAACCCATGTGAAACTCTGTGAGTTGCTAAGGTGTTCTGAGTGGTTTTTGCAGATTGATATGTGGTTGCTATGGCCTTCTGATATGTGGTCAAGGGTGAATTCCAAACAGAGTTCTTGCACCCTTGAAGGGCGCCACCATTTGTAGGGGTGTTCCAAACAAAATGAACAACTGAATCCCTTCACGAAGGGCCCTTCCACAAGGGAACATGCAATGGTCACTTCAAGGAAGTAATTTAAACGTTTGTGGTCATGTGACCCAGCGTGACAAGTCATTGTGATTCACTGATGGCGGGAGAGTTGGAGTTAATGTATAAACAAAATAATTCAAGTTTTATTTTGTTGTGTGATATACTACACACATTTTTGTCATGCATTTTATATTTAGTTTAAAGTATAAGTTAAAAAAAAGTTTCATATGTAAGAAATCTGTTTAAAGGGATAGCTCCCTCAATCTGTCGGGGTAAGGCTGTGACTCTAACGTCTAGGATGATCAGTCACCATCTGCTCTCCGGGTCCAGAAGTCACGTCCAAGGAATCCCACTTCTTGACAGCAAATTGTTATGGCAAAAAATTTACTCAGTTGCATCACTGAATAAGAGATAAACCTTAGCCAATTGTCTTTATAAAGATTTATTTTCAGTCATACAGCCATCCTGAATGTCTGCACAGTGCTAACTAACGCACACACAATATTTCCCATGCTTATACCTCCCCTGACCTCCAAGGTCAGCACTAGCTTCTTCTGTAATCTTCCAGTCACGTGGTAAAAGTTGAGAGCACACACAAATAACCCCATGTTTCATCACCTAGGCCCTCATATTTAGACATTTAGCTGGATAGTGACCTCTAAGGTCATGGACGGGCCATTATGCTTCTCTGTATGCATAATATTCTTTCATATATGGAAAATGTGTGTTCAATAAACTCTCATGCATAATGATTAAAATAAATTTTCTTCTATGATTAAAATTTTCCAACACAGGACCATCAACTGTTTTGGTTACCGAACTGAACTGTCCCTTTAATGCTTGAAGTGTTTAATGCTTAAACGGATAGTTCACCCAAAAAATACTCACCCTTAAGCTGTCCTAGGTATATATGATATATGACATTCTTCTTTCAGACGAATACAAAAAAATGTCCTGGCTTTATAATGTCAGTGACTGGTTTTCCAAAATCTGAAGCCAAAATTGATGGGTTTTGTGTAGGAAAAATACCATATTTAAAATGTTATGAATTAATATCTCACGCCAGTTGCATTTTTTTCTAAGTTGAATATACTTTAAAGACTTCATTATGAATTTACATTTATTTATATCATATTAACAGCAATAATAAGATATTCCTGTTGTTGCTGCATAGCGATGTTGTGATAACATTCCATGTGGAGCTAATGAGGAAATGACATGGTCTTTCATTGCTCTCTTCGCCAAGTGCGTTCCAAAAGACTTCATAATGGCACACAAGTTCCCTGATCACCACTTGAGTAGGGTACAAATGCTCACTTCTGATTTGAATTTTCCCCCAAACAAGCCCACTTTCAAGTACTTGGTCTCTAAACATGCCTTGGGTCCTTCCTTCAATGCTGTCTATTGGATTTAAATATATATATATGTTTTTTGTCTGGCAAGTTATGCAAGTTTAATATTTAGAGCTCGTGTAGGTAATAATAGCAAACAAAAAAACACACAAAAAAAAATCAATCAAGCAATCAATCACACTGCTAAATAGTGCAACCAAATCTTTCTTCCATTAACACAAATTCATTCTGGAGGAAAACACAATCTTTGGCTGTTGCATTAAAAACACCATCCTTCTGAGAGACATGTCATTACAAGAGACCTTAGCAATTGCAATCACTGCAAAACAGCCCGAGCAGGGCTGGCCTCTATCACAGAGCGATCGATGCAGACCTGTGAACTACATGTGCTGCATCGACAGGGTGAATGCATCAGGGAGAGCGAGAGGAAGATGGAGGAAGGGGGATGGAGCAGGGAGGGATGCCGCAGGCCGTGTGGGGGAGAGAGGTGCTAAAAAAGGTTGAAAGAGATGAAGAGAAAGAAAAGTGCTACAGAGCTCTTGTGTCTATATGATACTTGCCCGGTCGCTCCAGTATAAACACCCTCACTAAACCACACGTACACACACACACACACACACTACACTCCCTGCTGTCAGACTGCCTGTCTTTTTGAGGCACTTCTGACATGTGCATTGTTTAGCTGCAGGGAAGAGTCTGTCTCTCGTGTAAGAATAAGACACGGATATAGACTGCTCTCTGCACTCAACCAAGCATGGATATATGACAGAAGTCAAACCATTTGTAGAGCTCAGTAATACCATTTTTATATACTAAATACAAAACAATTTTTTTAAAAGTCAACAACAGAGGGGCAAAATATTTGCTTATTTTTTGACAAAGTTAGCAGTTGTTCTCTCCGTGACGCTGTGAACACCAGTAGTAATTGCAGTCTGTGTTGAGAGCAGGCTAATTGAGAGAACTTATTTAAAGGAAGGCAATCGTTACAGAGAGAGAATACAGCTGCACCTTACTTTCAAAGACTATGAATACAGAGAGAGAAAAGGCAAAAGGGGAATGGAACGAGGGAAAATAAGACAGACAGACAGACAGACAGACAGACAGACATATAGACAGACATATAGACAGACAGATAGACAGATAGATAGATAGATAGATAGATAGATAGATAGATAGATAGATAGATAGATAGATAGATAGATAGATAGATAGATAGATAGATAGATAGATAGATAGATAGATAGATAGATAGATAGATAGATAGATAGATAGATAGATAGATAGATAGATACCCTTTTCTAAAATCTTAGAAAAACAGCTGAATACATTCTTCACTCAGGACACCAGAGGGTGCCAAAGCATCACCTTTCTGTTTTACCACACACACTTGTCAGCTCAATAAACCCAATCCTCTAATTCAGGTCAGCAGGAGGTCAAAGTGGAAGTACTAAACATCTGTTTGGAGATGTTTCTGTCCTTTCTGTCAACAGAACACTCAAGATAGTTATGATATTTACACCTCTATGTCTGGCTCTCCAGTGTGTGTCCATGCATGCCCAAGTGTGTGTCTATTCTTTCATAAATACAACTGTATTCTTTGTATTCTCAGTTTAAGGGTAATTTTGGCAGTTAAAAAAATACCTACACATCCCAAGGACAGCTGAGAGTGAGACAGTATTGTAAAGACATTTAAGACAGTTACAGGCCAGCAAGAAAAAAATAAACTGAAATAAATCAGAATCGATTGTGTGGCCAAAGGCCTTTAGATGGCCTGAGGGTGGCTATAGGCAGCAAGTGTACAGAGAGAGATTTACGCATGCTCTCCTCAAAACATCTTTAACAACCTGTACCCACAGTCACAAGATACTGTCTTTGCACTAAATATTTACAAGTATTCCACAAATGCTTTTAGTGCTTCATCCAATATTTTATGATTTGATGTTTCAAATTAAAGAGAACTTTCATTATGTAAATGAAAGATAGAAAAAGAGTGAAAAAAAGACAGAGAAATGTATTAAGGATTTCAAATTCACATCTTAACAGTATGTGTTTATCTATGAACCGAAAGTAATGTTCACGCTGCAAACTGCATGACCATTCCATGCATAGAAATGACATCACAACATTCATTTCCATCAAGAGGTGCATACATTTTTGGTCAAGAACTTGTATTGACAATGCAAGAGTCCAGCACTCTGTAAAGTCTCCTCCAGCACATCCCAAAGGTCCGGATTGTAAACATGGTTATCCTGGAATATGGCCATGATGTGTCTTCATAAATGGTCATTTAAGAAATGAAAATCTACACACCCTATCAGTTAGGGTTAGAAGACAGCGACTATTTTTGGTCCGGGCAATATATATATTGCTGTAACCTAACCCTTGCTTTTATATATATATATATATATATATATATATATATATATATATATATATATATATATATATATTCCCAGCAGTCATTGCCCAAAGCAAAACACCGCTTCCCCTAGCTTGCCTTCTTCCCGTAGTGCATCCTGGTGCCACATGTTCCCCAGGTAAGCGACACGCACACCCGGCCATTCACGTGATGTAAAAGAAAATTTGATTCATCAGAGCAGGCCACCTTTTTCCATTGCTCTGTGGTCCAGCTCTGATGCTCACGTGCCCACTGTAAGTGCTTTCGGCGGGGTCAGAATGGCCACCCTGACTGGTCTGCAGCTATGCAGCCACACACACAACACTTCTGACACCTTTCTATCAGAAACAGCCTTAACAGCAGCTCGTTGGTTTGATCGGACCACACGGACCAGCCTTTGCACCCCACGTGCATCAATGAGCCTTGGCCGCCCATGACCCTGTTGCCAGTTTACCACTGTTCCTTGCTTAGACCATATTTGATAGATACTACTGACCACTGCCGACCGGGAACACCTCATAAGAGCTGCAGTTTTGGAGATGCTCTGACCCAGTAGTCTAGCTATCACAATTTGGCTCTTGTCAAACTCGCTCAAATCCTTACGCTTGCCCATTTTTCCTGCATCTAACACATCAACTGTGAGGACAAAATGTTCACTTGCTGCCTAATATACCCCACCCACTAACAGGTGCTGTGATGAAGAGATAATTAATGTTATTCGCCTCACCTGTCAGAGGTCATTATGTATATATATATATATATATATATATATATATATATATATATACATATGCTGATTTGATTATAGCATCAGCAGGCCAATTAAAACATGAATTGTATAATGAAATGTAAACCACTATAGTGCACAGGGACGTGCGACTTTAAATGAAATCTGCTATGTGTCATTTAAGTATTAGTGCTTCACTCCACATTAAGAAACAACAGTTAACCAAAACCAAATATCTTCCACAGGGTGATTTAGGAGTCTATTAACGTCATTTATGACATCTTTGTCTCTGTCACACTTCTGACAAATAGTTTACTCACTTGATACGAATGCTAATGAAGCGTTGCAGCGATGTGGTGGAGGGACGGCGACATGGCATGACAGCGCAAGCTCTTGAGGCGGGTGACTAGTAGCAGCCGTCAGACGACTGCTGTTCTGTTCACCAACGCTGGTCTTTTTCTAGGCTCGGCAGTCATGTGTGACCTTCATTTGAGCCCCCCAAAAGAAACAGTGATACAAATGAGAAGATTTTTTTTCCATCTAATGTTTTCACAGTTTTCACATCTAATTGCCTTTGTATTACCTTAGAGTAAATAGTGTGAGCCTCTAATGACAGGTGAAAAACAAATAAAATACAGCAACAAATACTTATCATGGAGTATTGATTTTGCCATTTTTAAATCGGGATATGTCTACAAATAGATCTTTTTACAATTTATGAGGAGTCTCCTACTCATCCATTACAATGAACCTATCATCATTACTTTGATATGATACGAACCCACACCTACATTCTTACTGGATTCTGATTGGTCCACGACAAATCAATCAAATTGTAACGGATAATGGATTAGCTAGTTTATATAAACGCTCAAATTCAGATGTAATAACATACAATTTGAGTTGTAATACTAAAATGCTGATGTAATGATACAGTGTCTAGAGTGAATTATAATTATTACATCATGAAAATGCTGTGGAATAACCTCCCGGACTACCTGAGGGCCCCACAGACTACAGATGTTTTTAAACGAAACCTAAAAACATTTCTTTTTACTAAAGCTTTCCACTGAATGTGTTTTAAATAATTTTTCTTTAATAGTTTCTTAAATAGTTTTAAATAGTTCTTATTTTTTGTATTTAATTAACTGTGTTTTTAATTTATTTTTTATTGTACTTCTAGATGCTCTGTAGCACTTTGAGATTGCAGAAATGTAAAGTGCATTACAAATAAAATTCATTATTATTATTATTATGAAAATCATCATCATCATCATCATCATCATCAGCTGGGCTGCTGGTTGAGTACCTTTACTAGATTTATAACCTGTCCCAGCTGAACAAAGACCAGACGCAGGCAGACAGAGAGATGTGGACTGTGGCTCAGCGGTAGTCATGTGGTCATAATTAGATTTTATTTATTAAATTCAATTCACTTTATGGCCAATTTGTTGAGCTATATCAGAACACACCCAGATCATTCATTCACTCTATTCCTCTCACACAGAAACCTTCACTAACAGATACTATTTCAACCTCCATTCATACAGTTTCTTTTGCCACCTATTTATGTATAGTGTCTTTAGTACCTCAAGAGTGAGAGCTGGCTTGCTTATTCATCCAGAATATACTCAGCTAAAGTTGCTCTTCACCGCTGAGTGAAACCAGTTTTTCTTGCCATAGTCCAGTTGCTCTCATCATACGTTATGTTAGGATTTCAGTGTTGAGAGCAGTTCCTTGATCATCGCTAGGGTAGAATCTCTCCCGGGAGCCATTCAAAAAGAGCACAGAAAGGGCTTGAACCTCTGAATGGCTTCCCTGCATGAGGCTCTGTATTCAATGCAGGCTGGAATTTATGCTTCTCTGTGTGCTATGCGTACTGGACATGAAATATCACCCCATCTGTTCTTACCATAAAAGCTTTGTGCACTTTTCTCTTTCCACTACCTCCTCCTCCCTTGCCCAGCATGCTTCTCAGTCTCCTCTCTAAGCTCCCTCTCTCCCGTTGCCTTAAAGAACCCCTGCAAAGGTAACTGATCAATAGTGTCTTTTCAGGTTCACCTGGAACCAAACACCTCCTGGTGCTTTCACAGGTTAAAGCCTGAGGATGATGCAATTTACTTCATATGATTTCAAGCACTCCCTTAGATTCAAAGATAAAAAGTAATACCCCATCGCAGTCCCAAAGTCTCTGTTTTTGTTAAGCTTAGTGTTTAAGTTTCATCCAGAATTTTACATCATATACTAACTATAGAGAACACTACTTGGTAGCCCTGCCCATCATGAAATCTCATTGGTCCACAATATCCATCCTCAAAACTGTCCATTAATCAACAAATATCTTCTAAATAAATGTGATTGTCATGTCATTGCTGTAACTTCTCATAACTTGCTTGCTTATTCAGTCCATTATATCCTTATTGAATTTACCCACATGATTATGCTAGCCTGTTTTCTATGCCATTTCACATTATACATATTGTGAGAGATTCCTCCACTCTGGAATCTTGAGATAATATACTCTGCAAAATCCCTCTGCAGGAAGAAAATAATATCAATATCAATACCAATTCTGAACGGTGTCTTCTTCTATTGTACACCCAAACACAGATTCAACAACATGTTACATCCAAGGGTAAGATCAATCTCAAGGCTGATGCCATCCAACTGTATCTTAGCAAACTAGTGAGCATTAAAGGGATAGTTCACCCAAAAATGTAAATGTGATGTTTATCTGCTTAACCCCAGGGCATCCGAGATGTAGGTGTGTTTGTTTCTTCAGTAGAACACAAAAGAAGATTTTTAACTCCAACCGTTGCTCGTATTATGCATGTTAACAGAGTTTATTTCTATGAGAGCCACTATGAGAGTAAAAAAACACAGACATATTAATCCATATTAAACCCTGTGGCTCGTGGCGATTCCAAATGATACTTCCGCTTTAGAAGGTCAAAACTGAGTATAGATATATATTTTCATAGATTCCTCATTCAACAGATCTGCGCCATCTGCGCAGGCACTAATGAGGCATATATATATATATATATATATATATATATATATATATATATATAACACAGATTATACAATATGTCATTTTCGCAGCTAGAGGTCACTTATTCAAAACAAAGGCGTAGCTTGATGATGCCTTGATTTTGTGGAATCATGGGAGTTGTTGTCTCACCTCTACAGCCGGTGGAAAAGAATCCGACGAGACACAGGCAGAACTCATATTCATTAATGAGCTGATGTATTAAAAATGTATTAATGCTACTGTAGTTTGAAGCAGGGTGGGGCTGAAAGCCATTGCCGCTCATGTGTATGTGGGGTAACGCATGCAGCGCTGCTTTATCATATTAGATCAATTTGAGTGTGTTGAAAATGATGTTATAATGCTACTCTGTGCGTTTGCTCTGCGGCTCTTACGAGACACTTGTTAAACACTGCAGTGAGCTAGATCGATATTAGGCATGGTAAAACATGATACTTGCAGTAAATCAAGAAAATGAGTTTTAAACAATAAGACTTACTGTGTTATATAACAATGATTAGTTTTCTGTGGGTGAATGTATCTAAACAGTCGCTCGCCCATCTAATAAAACACATCATATTAAAGCGTGTTTCCATGATTTCTACAAAATAAAACCGAGGATATCGAGGAAATCGAGGGTAACACAGGTGAGATGTCATTGATAGATGAGTCCTGGTTAAAATTGCTTATTTCACTGGGTTTTAACATTTGTGATAATGTAAGTACATCGTTTTAGTGGATTTTGTATACTTTAATCCAGAAAATCTTACATATTGTGCCTTTAAAGACCAACTAAGGGCCCTTACACACCGGCCTTGTTTGGTCCGGATTTTTGGACTTTTCATTTTGGTCCGAATCTAAATTACAGGTGTGAAACCTTCCCCATACCACGGTCTGGATCAAATGGAACAAAGGTTCGGTTAGTTTCTTGTGTGAAAGCATTTTCTGTATAGTTCGGACTTTCAGACCATTTACAGGAAGTTCTGGTGGTAGGATTAGTGAAAAAACGCAGGTTAAACTCAGCACATGCAGCATTATAAACAGAACCGCTCAGTGTAGTCAGCTTGCGTGAACAGTGTGCTTTGCTTGACTATTTATTTTCGTTTCGAATTGTTTCTTTTAAAAGTGGACATTTCAAGCTTTATATACACATATATATGATATTTCTCATGTCTGTGAGACAAGTAGCCTAAATTCTGAGTTTCGGTTTATTTATGAGACCACTCCAGTTCATGAGCAATGCAAATGATCGCTCCGTCAGGGTTATTGTCTACTATATTTGCTTCTTATTTATTAAATCCAGGCAAATGGATGATTAAACATTAATTAAAATTAAGTGGTCAAAATCATTTCTGACCCAATGTCTTTGACATATATTACACATGTGCACCTTTCATAATCTATAGCCTAGATGAAATTTAAAAATAACATTATAATATTTAAACATAACTATGAAACAAAATACATTGTTTAATGGCTAAAAAAAGTAGCCTAATAATCTTCTGCCGACGACGATAAAATGTTTGCACAACGAGGACATTCATTTGGCGAATTTGAACTTACCTCGAGGATGCCATAATATTAACAGTATATTGGCAAAGATATGCATCTGTTCATTCATTCTTGTCAAAGTTACCCGCCAAATTGACAACACACTGATGTCAGACGCACATCCGCAAACAAACCAATCAATGTTAAGAAGCAGCCCACATAGATGACGACAGGACGCAAGTGCGTCATGTAAAGTTCTTTAGTGCGCTTGCATAACTGCAATGTGAAAGCAAATCAAAAATAACCGAATGGATAAAATGTATCAAAACACAAACTTTGGTTCGGACCTTGGTGCGGACTTTCAGGTGTGAAAACGCCCTCAGAGTGAATATAGAAAGGATATGCTGAAACATACTAAAGCAAATGTCTTGAAACAAACAAATCAGTCTCTCAAGAATATTCAGGAATATTGATTAGGCACGTTAGGCAATCAAAGTGTGAAAAACTGGGGGAAATGATACACAATGATGCAAAGAAATGGCCTGTATGCCATGAAGCATGTTGCACCCCTCATGTCCAAAAAGTCATGATGACCATCTACTATTGCAGAAGGAAGGATTGCATTACAAGAAATTAGCTGTGAGATACTACACACACATACTTGAATGTGATCACATTATTCTCCTATTGTTCCAGTCAATTTTATGCTGAGGAATTACAGTCAAATCAGTTTGATCTTAACTCTATACTCTGGAGAGGAGAGGGGGGAATTATGTTATCATGGAAAATGAGTTGTGACTGAAGAGGACAGGCAGAACAGTCTTTAAAAATGATTTTCCATTTTCTTGACTGCGGTTATAACAGTAAAGGAAGCTGTGATATAAGGCCAAAGAAATATACTGTCAGGTTTGATGAAAATTTGTAGGTGACCGTGAACTATGAGGGAAGGTCCTTTTAATAATATCCCGAGTTGACATCGGTTTTCACTATGGGGTGTTGAGCACTGCATAGATTTCCACAAGAAGTCTAAATGTGAAGTTGGATTCTTCAATTCCAGTCCAGATGTAACAGTTGATCTATGGAGAGCTGAATTCCATCTCTATGAGATGATCAAGACCCTCGTTCTGGAAAGCTTGGCTAGACCAATGGAAAAACAAACACAAACTCCGAGAACTAGCAGCTCTTCCATTGACTCACATCTCCACTGAAGTTTCTAAGAAAAAAAGCCTTATACAATATAATTCCTGGAAAAATGTTTGGTTAGCAACCCATCCAAAAAATATGGGAAGAATGTGAGAACAAGTTTTGAGCAGAAGAAAGGTAAGGCGTGCAAACAAACAAACAAAGTTTGTTAACACTATAGAAACCAACACCTAATGTCATCACTGCATCTTATGATCCAGATTTGTCTCAATAAATATTTTAGGTGGTCAAGTTGTTTTTTGGAACATAGTAGATGCTTAGTTACTGTTCAAAGGCGGTCTACCAGCCCTAAACACCTTGACTAAGATGGTTGATGAAGTCAACCGTGGCTGATTAAATATCTAGACCAGCCTGAGCTTGTTAAGATGAAATACTGACCATAAACTGGCTAGTCACAAATTAACAGTGATATCATGAGTACTGTATTTAACTCCTGAATAATTAGTACAATCGAATGTCACATGACTCTTAAATAAAATGCAGAACATACACTATGATGCTACTCATAGAGGTGAACATATCTGTAATGTGACTGGCTGGATGACTCATCTGATTGACTGACTAAAGTAAAATGATTTGTGTATCCAAACCTATACGATTACAACATATTTTCTTTTGAGACAGTTCTAACTAAATACTTGTTCAGATCTGGCTCTGAGGAACGAGAATTACTCTTGATGGTACCTCCACTTGACATAAAGGTGCCGGAAGTAATCTCAGAGTTATACACTGCAAATAAAACAAAGATTACGGGAGTACAAGGAAATACTATTCAATTTCAGTTTTCCAAATTGAATTAATTATATTTTCTCATTTAATTCAATGTGTTACTTGCCATTTCTTTGCAACTTTTTGTGAAATTTACAAGGCATTTCTGAGTGAAAATTGTTTCTACAATGGTTGTGTGTCATTGACTCTATCTGTGACTCAGCAAGACGGGGATTAAGGATCTTGCATTGTTCTTCTTAAGAAGTGTGTGTGCGTGTGTGCGTAAGCCTTTTACGTTCGCTAAGTCTCTACAATGTTTGTCATTTACTCTGTCTGTGACTCAGCAAGATGGTAATTAAGGATCTTACATTGTTCTTTTTAAGAAGCGCGTGTGTGTGTGTGTGTTCTTCCTGAAGGGCCATTGCCTTTTTAATGTCAGTTAAGTGGGTTGGTTTGATTGCCTTGCAGTTTTAGCAATGCTGCTCTTTAGGTTCTGTAGTGAGGTGCAATTAATACTGGCTACACAAGTGGTTCAACTGTCCGAGGTATTACAATCCAAACACGTAAACTGCTCTCGCTTAATTTCAGCAGATGGACTGCCCACCCTCAACTTGACGGACGTGCAGCAGGCGGGGTGTCTATTATCCTGTCTTTAGCCCAGTCACCACCGCAACAATGCTTAACAAGCTTGTCTGTGAGGTTAACGCTTCACCCAATCCTGTCAAGCTGAGACGTTGTAATACATGGCAAGTGGAAAAAGAGCTAATTCCATCCCTTCCATACAGGGGGAGAGAGAGAGAGAGAGAGAGAGAGAGAGAGAGAGAGAGAGAGAGAGAGAGAGAGAGAGAGAGCAGGGGGGAGAAATTAGAACCGCACTGTGATAGGGGGACATCATGGCCTAGTCTTGTCAAACAGCATTAAGACTAAGAGGAAAAGGAAATGCTGGGGGCTGACAGGAAGTAGCATTACCATTACATTAGCACCATTATCACTGGCTGTGCGTATGAGAAACTGTCACAAAAAGACAACATTAGGGCACATTTCTTTGCCAAAGATAAAGAAAACTGAGAGTGAAAGAGTGAGAGAGGGGTTTTAAGTGACTAATAGGTGCAGCTTAAATTCAAATGAGTCCAAAACAAAATATATAGATTCCAAGGATCCCAAAATATGCAGATGATAATGTGAGGGACCACTACATTAGCACATAATAGCTATGCTAATGTCTGTACACATCCTTTGGCTAGATTTAGTATATGATCACACTACCCGGGTTCCGCTCACCAGCTAACTAGTCGGGGGGGATGAACAGAGCTCTCATTCAAATAGAGAGAGCTGATACTGACTGAGACAGAATCTTTGTTCAGTTGTATTTATTTGTGCGATTGTTTTTTTTTTTTACCTTACTGGGATAGAATCCATAAGAAGTATCGGAATCGTTAAAACGCAAACAATACCCAATCGTACTGGCCACACTTAAGCCTTCAGGGCTGTGTGTAAGTAAGAGGACATACTGATCAGGACAACATCGGCCCTGTGTCCTCTTCGGCAGTGTCACACTGTGTACATTTCTCACACAAACAACTGAACACAGCTCCCAGCGGCAAGGCCAAAGAATGTGTGTTTGTGTCTGGCCAGATGGGCCTCTCAGCATGCCACTGCTGTCACACACACACACACACACACACACACACACACACACACACACTGTTCACATTCACACACAAATACTGACTCATAAACAGTGTTGCACACACACACAGCCTCCCATGCAGGCAGATGACAACCATGCTAACCTCGTCTGAGCGTGGCCCTATGAGTGCATGAACGCAGACACCCGCATGAGCTCTCTATGTCAGGACTAAGTGACAAGTGTCAAACAGCCACTGTAACCAATCATACTGTAAATGTATAATGTAAGAAAATATAAAAATAATAATATTATTATTAAAAATAAACCAACTTTTTTACAGTTTTTTCCTTGAATTAACACAAGGTTCAATGTTCATTATTATTATAATTTACTCCAGTCTTCAGTGTCACATAATCTTTCACAAATCATTCTAATGTGCTGATTTGCTCAAGAAATATCTCTTACCATTATCAATGTTAAAAAGTTGTGCAATGCGCGAGACAACCGTGAAACTCCCCACCCCAGGATTCTTTGATTAATAGAATTTTATTTTGTATCATTATTATAAATGTCATTGTAAAAGCTGTATACAAGTATTAAGTTATTTTTTATAATCATACTGACCCCAAAATCTTGAACAGTACTTACCAAAGAAAAAAAATGCTGGAGAACACATTATATTTTTATTTTTTATTTTCTGCAAATCGCTGAATCACAAAGTATCAAACTAATTAATTAACAGACAGTATGAACTAAAACGTACTCGGTTACTCACGTAACCTCGGTTCCCTGAGAGAGGGAACGAGTATTGCGTATGGGAAAAACTCCTTTTCTCGAGAATATGAAGCAAAAACTTTATTCATAAAGTGTCTATGTAAAACGCAGTGCGGCTGCACAGCCGACAGACCAGCGCGAGCTGCGCGCTGATTGGCTGTGCAGCGGGAACTGCATGAACCTATGGCGAGGCGGCAGAGAGAGAGCGAACCAGTAGGGGTCGCTAAAATTCCCGCCGAACAAGGTCTCTAAAATTAGCATATCTGAGGCTATATAGACCGTGTTTTGCCATAGGAAATCAGGTTAAAAATCGACTGAAGCGATACCTGAGAAGCACAAGCGCGTTACGCAATACTCGTTCCCTCTCTCAGGGAACCGAGGTTACGTGAGTAACGAGCACGTTCCCTTTCGAGAGGTCTCTCGACATGCGATGGGAACCCAATTTGAAACGCCGTGCGTGCTTAACTGACCCAAGTGGCCTGAGGCACTAAGATGGGTAACAGTGAGTCACAGGAGACCAACAGAGTGGGTCCTATAGCGGACATAAGAGTATATAGGCCGGATAGCATCGGGCCATATGATAGAATTACGACCGGACATAGTCGGGCCTTAATATATAAGTGTAGACATATTATGAAAGCTGCTTGTGAGAGCTTATCATGTATGCATAGCAGGGAGACCGGACGCATCGGGTCTATACCTATTAAATGGGGATAATCCCGGCTTGTAAAGCGGGGACTTCCAGTTTATAAAATCTGATAAAAGTGGACGGAGAGGCCCAGCCTGCCGCCGCACAGATATCTTGTAGCGGAATGCCACGTGACCATGCCCATGACGAGGCCATGCCTCTAGTAGAATGGGCTTTAATGCCCAGGGGGCAGGTTAGGTCTTTAGACTTGTAAGCCATAGAGATGGCGTCCACTATCCAGTGTGACAGTCTCTGCTTCGTGACGGCATAGCCTTTAGTGCGGCCACCGAAGCACACAAAGAGCTGTTCCGATCGCCTGAAGGGGGCGGAGCGCTCTATATAAAGTCTCAGCGCTCTGACTGGGCAGAGCAAATTCGGCGTCCTTTCGCCTTGCGACGCGGGCAGGGCCAAAAGAGAAATGACCTGTGCCCTAAAGGGAGTAGAAAGCACTTTAGGAACATAACCATGTCTAGGTTTGAGGACGACCCTGGAGTCCCCAAACTTGAGACAGGAAGCACTCGTGGAGAGTGCGTAAATCGCCCACTCGCTTGACTGAGGCCAGTGCCAGCAGAAAAGCGGTTTTCAGCGAGAGGTGCTTTAGGCTCACAGACTGAAGCGGTTCAAAGGTAGAGCCCTTTAGAGCTTCCAACACTGTGGCAAGGTCCCATATAGGTACTGAGGGGGGGCGAGGCGGGTTCAGCCTTCTGGCCCCTTTAAGAAAGCGCACTATAAGCTCGCTTTTCCCAGTGATTGTCCCGCGACCTGAGCGTGATAAGCTGCTATGGCGGCAACGTATACTTTGAGCGTGGAGGGGGAACGACCCGCGTCCATTAGCTCTTGGAGGAAGGTGAGCACTTCTGCCACCTCGCACGAGCGCGCGTCGAGGCTCCGTGCTGTACACCAGTTAGAGAATACCGACCATTTCAGTGCATAGAGCCGCTGGTTGAGGGTGCTCTAGCTTCAGAAATAGTATTCAGAACTCTTTCAGAAAGGTTCGGGTATTGGTTGATGGGCCAAACATGGAGAGCCCACAGTTCTGGGTGGGGATGCCAAATTTTCCCCTTGGCCTGCGTGAGGAGGTCTTTCCTCAGCGGAATCGGCCATGGGGCTGTGACTGACATGAGAGCCAGTTCGAGACCCATATTTGATTCTTCCACAACGGGGCTATTAAGAGCACTGTGGAATTGGTTTCCTGATCTTTTGATGGCCTGTGGCAACATCGCGATCGGAGGAAAAGCATACAGAGGAGACTGGGCCAGACATGGGCCAGCGCGTCTCTGTGTTTGGAGAAAATATTGGGCAGTGAGCATTGTCTTTGAGGCTTAAAAGGTCTACTTTCGCTTTGCCGAAGATGCTCCATATCAACTGAATCGTATGCGGGTGAAGAGACCACTCCCCGGGGGGAATACCGCCTCTGGATAGCATATCCGGACCCTGATTCAGAATACCTGGCACGTGAGCCGCCCTTAGGGAGCTCAGGAAGTGCTCTGCCCATAAAAGGAGGTGATTCGCCATGGAATGTAGGGAGCGTGATTTCAGCCCGCCCTGGCGATTTATATAGGATACCACTGACATGTTGTCCGTCGGACCAAGACATGGTGGCCCTTTATGTACGGAAGGAAAGCTTTCAGCGATAGGATGACCGCTTTCATCTCTAGACAGTTTATGTGTAGCCTTTTCTCTGTAACTGCCCACTGGCCAGAGACTGGCATGCCCTTGTGTAGGGCGCCCAACCTAGGTTGGAAGCGCCTGTCGAGACCACTTTCCGCTTCGTGACTGTACCCATCATAACACCTGTTTGATACCAGGTGGTCGCCTTCCAAGGAGCCAGAGCTTTGACACAGCTGTGGTTCACTTTGATGCGAAACTGGCCTGATCGCCATGCGTGAGCCGAACGCGAGGGTTTAGCCAGCGTTGGAGGGGACGCATGTGTAACAGACCCAGTTTGAGTACTGCTGATGCTGAGGCCATAAGACCTAGCATTCTTTGAAAACGCTTGAGGGGCACGTAAGCACCAGCTCTGAAAGACTTCGCCATGTTCTGAATAGAGAGGCGCGCTGTGACGTAAGCCGCGCCCTCATCTGTATTGAGTCTATGACCGCACTCCAGAAACGATATAGTTTGGCTGGGAGACATTGAACTCTTGGCGATATTGATCCTGAGGCCCAAACATTCTAGATGGTTGAGGAGCCAGGACTTGTGTGTCATCAACTGTGCCTCTGACTGAGCTATGACAAGCCAGTCGCCGAGGTAGTTGAGTATCCGCATGCCTTTCAGCCTCAGCGGGCTATGGCTGCGCCCATGCACTTCGTAAAAGTGCGGGGTGACAGGGATAAGCCGAATGGCAGAACCGTGTATTGATAAGCCTGACCCTCGGCGAATCTCAAGAATGGCCTGTGACGGGTGCTATCTGAATGTGAAAGTATGCATCTTTCAGATCGACCGTGAAAAACCAGTCCCCGGCGAATGTGCGAGGATTTGTTTCACTGTCAGCATCTTGAACGGGCGCGTGTCATAAGCGCTTTGTTCAGATGTTCGAGGTTCAGGATGGGCCGGAGGCCGCCATCCTTTTTGGAACGAAAGTAACGACTGTAAAAGCCTGACTCGCTTTGAGTGGGGTGCACGGTTTCCACCGCTCCTTCTCCAACAGTTTCGATACCTCGGCGCGAGCACGTGACTCGCGCTGCCTTTCACTGAGGTCTCGACCACGGCGCGAAAGCGGGGTCTGCAGCGAACTGTAGCGAGTAACCTCGCTTTATTATGTTCAACACCCAATTTGATATGCCGGGATGGCCTGCCAGGCCTGGGCCCGTGAAGCCAGGGGCTGAATTTGGATGGGGCGGGCCGCTTAGTGATAGGGACCCGGTAACCCGTGTGTTTTGTGCTTGCAACACCGTGGGGATAGTGTTTATGTATGGCGGCGTGCACTGTGTAGTGGGCGCGCGCATTACATTTTTGGCACAGGACAGCGTGTGAGCTGTGTGGGGGGTGTTTGAACGTAGGTGTGCTGACTGTACAGTGGGCACATTGACTACATAAAAGAGCTCTTTTTGAGATTTATTTGGGTCGCCGAGAACGGGCGCTTGTGTGCAGGCGGCGCTTTTGATAGAGGGCTCGTTGACTGCGAAAACTGAGTCGGCAGTCACCTGATTGCAGGGAACTGTGAGACTGAGAGAGTGGGGTGGGGGTCCAGCCGAAGCGGGACCTGGCCACCTTCTTTTCCTCTTTGCGGCTAGGACGGCTTCGGTGGCTCGGGTCTCAACGCGGCTTTGGGTCGAGGTCCCGGGACTCGGGCTGCCTGCCGCGCTTGCAGAGCGTGAGCGCTGCCGGATCCTGGATCCCGAGCGTGGCCGAGAGGACGGCGGCGCTGCTTTAGCGGGCTGGGTGGGCGGCGCTTTGTGGCGGCCAGAGGAAGAGTTGGAGCGTTTGGGCAGAAAGTGTTTCATGGCCTGCGAGGCTTTCTGAGCCTCGGTGAAACGCCGCTAAGCCAACGACCGCCCGGACCGAACAACCCAGAGGAGGTAATGGGAGCGCCCAGAAAGGAGGCTTTATCCACGCCCTTCATGTCGGTGAGGTTCAGCCACAAGTGGCGCTCCAGAACAGTCAGGCTGGCCATGGTCCTACCGATAGCCTGTGCGTTAGCCTTGGTTGCCACGCAGGGCTAAATCGGTGGCGCTGCGCAGGTCCTCAAGGCCTCAGAATCAGGAACAGACTCCCAGAGAGCGGAGAAGTTTGGCCTGATATACCTGGAGGACGGCCATGGTGTGGAGCGCTGAAGCAGCCTGGCCAGCGGAGGCGTATGCTCGACTGGCGAAAGCTGATGTAGAGCGACATGGCTTGGAAGGGTGCTGAGCCTTGGCCTGCCATCCTCTGGAGGAGGGCGGACAAAGGTGCGCGGGCGACTGCTTCCTCGAGGAGGAAAACCTCGTATCCTTTCTCGCGCCCAACCGAGGAGAGCGCTGAGGAAAAGGCGGATTTAGCGCGCGACGAGAAGGGGGCTTTCCAAGCCTTCGTCATCTCGTCGTGTACCTCCGGGAAGAAGGGGGCGGGCTTGGGAGGAGAGGAAAGGCGACGACCTTGTAGGAACCACTCCCAGCCTACTCCGTGGCGCTTCAGTAGGGTGGGACCACTCGAGCCCGAGGTCTTCCACGGCCTTAGTGAGCACCCGGACCATCTCCGTGTCAAAGCTGGCTTTGGCGGTAGTGGCAGTCTGCGCCGCGGGCTCGAGACAGAGTCTGACCACTCGCTGCCAGATGCAGCCAACGAAAGGCTGTCCCCCTCCTCTTCTTCCGCTATTGGTCCACCAAATGAAACGGAACAGGCCACAGTAGGTGAGTGGCACTGTTCCTCCTGGATGAACTCGACCGCGAGAGCGAGGCACGTGGAGAGTTACTCGGCGGCGGTCGCCGGACACTCGGGAGGCCTCTGGTCGCGCGCTTCTTCTTGCGCGGTCCGAGGAGCGCGTGGGAGCGGAGACATCGCCGAAGCTGGCGAGGCGAGCCCGAAGGGTCTGCAGAGCCATTTCGTCACACTCGGGCAGCCGCCCTGTTGAGTGCAGTCTCCGCGTGGTCGCGTCGAGGCATGCCACACAGATGATGTGGCGGTCGCCGCCGAGGAGAGGTGCTCGGCATGAGGCGCAGGAAGGCGAGGCATTTGCAACAACGCCGCGCTCTTTTTAGAAATAGTTGCAACGGCAACACACAATAGCACAGACACAGAATAAAGGATATATGCCGGATGGCGCAGCTGGAACGGCAGGCGGCTGAAGCGGAGACCAAGCGGGAATCCGGCGTCCTCAGGGCTGCAGTGAAGTTCCGCTGAGTGCTTTTCGACGGCGGGGCCTCACTCGCCGGATGGCGCAGCTGGAACGGCAGGCGGCTGAAGGCGGAGACCAAGGGGAATCCGGCGTCCTCAGGGCTGCAGAGAAGTTCCGCTGAGTGCTTGTTCGACGGCGGGCTTCAATTCGGAGGTCAACGAAGGTATCGCTGAAGGAGATTAAATCTGATTTCCTATGGCAAAACACGGTCTATATAGCCTCAGATATGCTAATTTTAGAGACCTTGTTCGGCGGGGGAATTTTAGCGACCCCTACTGGTTCGCTTCTCTCTGCCGCCGCCATAGGTTCATGCAGTTCCCGCTGCACAGCCAATCAGCGCAGCTCGCTGGTCTATCGGCTGTGCAGCCGCACTGCGTTTTACATAGACACTTTATGAATAAAGTTTTTGCTTCATATTCTCGAGAAAAGGAGTTTTTCCCATACGCAATACGAGAGACCTCTCGAAAGGGAACCAAAGGCTACTGAACGCTCTTCAATGCTAATCATTTTGCTAATGAAGTTTAAATCAGAGAAACAATAGAAATAGAGACAGACTGGCACAACAAATCTAATGGCACACTTTTTAGGAAAGGTTTAGGGTCCAATTCTCACTAATAACTAGTTGCTTATTAGCATGCCTATAACTAGTAAATTGTCTGTTTATTAGAACTTCTAAAACACATATAAATGCCATATTCTACATCCCTTAATCCTACACTTCACCTAAACTTAACAACTACCTTACTAATAAGCAGTAATTATGAGTTTATTGAGGCAAAAGTCATAGTTAATAGTGAGCACTGGACCATAATCTAAAGTGTGACCAAAAGGGCATTAAAATGCACGCCCAGCTCTACTCTAGGGGGTCATGTGGGTGCACCAACCACTTTCATTTCCTGTCCTTTATCTACTACTCATATCGATATAAAATGTCAATATTTTTAGAATTTTCCAGAGAAGTCAATAACAGCACAACAGAAGATAAGTTCATTATCAAATCAAGACCACAAATTAGAGACAGACTCTGATCTGAAGCGTACATAGCTGTGACAGCTCTCATAATGAATATTTCTAAACATGTCACAATCCTGCAGCCTCTAATTACCACTGGGTTACGATAGACGCATGCTCATTTATCTCTATCATACATGCCTATAAGAGCTTGACAAAGAGATGTTTTCTTTTCAGGAAGCAAACATCTCAGGAGAAGGTAATGCGTCAGGTGTCTGAGTCTGCCGCTGGGTTTATGTTTTTATATGGCTGCTGTTTGTGAATCTGGGATTTACTGCAAACAGAGAAGAGATAGCCCTGCCTGTGTGGCTATGGTCAACCTCCTACCTGAATGCGTCTCTGCCTATCTGCACGTGCACCACATTATACATGTATGAATAATATGAAACAAATTAATTTCATTTTCAAATATATCTATATACACTAGAAGATGTACTTTATTCATGTGATGGCAAAGGTGAATTTCAGCAGCCATTATTCCACATGATCCTTCAGAAATCATATATTGTATCATTATATTGTGGTGCTACTTCATATTTTTATGATTATTGTAGTATATCATATAGACAAAATGTGAGCATGCATACCACATTAAACAGATTCAGTATTCATCAAAATTAATCTTTTCGTTTTTCAAGAGATTTAAAGCACAGTTTTTGAAGAGTATGCATGTGCATGTGTATGTAAGTACATAAGAACGAGCCTAGAAAGCAAAACATCTATTTCCTTCTCAAACGGATTCATTAAAAGAAGTTATTACTCTACCACCTGCGTGACATCATAACCAACTTGGTTGAACGGCCAATTTGTGACAACAGGATTTCGGGAAACAGTCGTGACTAGCTGGTTGATATCTTCAGCTATGCATCGTAGTAAGATAGTTCAGCAGTGAGTTACGTCATTGTGCAGGAAACACACCCCAGAATGGCTTTTTCATTTCAGGTGTGAAAGGGTCTTTTCATTTGGCAAAAAATATAACATTTGTTTTTGTTATTAAAAAACAAACAAGCAAGCTTAGCACAGCACAGGTAAGAAAAAGTAACGCAAAAGTAAAGTAACACAATACTTTCCATAAAGTAACTAAGTAATGCAATACATTACTTTTAAAAGAATTTTACCCACCACTGGTCTTTACTGTCCCTTTTGATCAATTTAATGTGTCCTTGTTTAAAGTATTCACTTTGTACACACACACACACACACACACACACACACACACACACACACACACACAGACAATAGGATAGACTCCAGCATCCTCATGACCCTACATAGAACAAGCGGTTTGGGAAACGGTTGGATGGATGGATGGATAATCATGTTTCTCTGGCCGAATGTGGTATGAGTGCTCCTCTGGATCCTATCAGCCTTCCCCAGGGTCGCCCGTCAGATTCCCTGTTTTTCTAAATCAGCGCTCTTCACACAGGCACTGTAGTGGACAGCTGTTCAGGGCTCAGGAGAGGGCAGCCAAGGGTTCTGAAGCCAAGACTGTGAACAATATTTTGTGTGACAGCAATATAAAGGTGAGTCAGAGCTGTCAACTGAGTCAACTCACCAGGAAACATTGAGACCCATCTGCTGGAACTTCAAACCTACGTACAGACACACACACACACACACACACACACACACACACACACACACACACACACACACACACACACACACACACACACACACACACACACACACACTACACACAACTGTGAACAGACTCTCTCATTCACACAATCACACACATGCAAAAAATGAAAGATGGTTTCATCTGGCCTAGAAAAAACCCTGTTAGGAAACCAAATGTTTAACTAGATATCAAAATAAAGTAGTATAAAACACAAAGCTCTGCAGTTAGTACATATGGTTCAGCTAATTAACTATTGGTGAACTTGTGTAAGAAATAAGCCACCATTTAAAAGTTTGGGGTCAGTATTATTAATTTTTTTTTATAAGAATAAGAAGAAATTAATTATTCTTATTTAGTAAGGACACAATAAACGGATCAAATATGACAGTAAATCTCAACCTCAAACTGTTGAACAGTAGATTATGAAACTGTGGTTAAACAGAATACGTCCATTGTTTACATATTCATCATCAACTGTGTGCTAGAAACAAGTTGTAGGAAGCCATGAAATATTTGCATGTTTGATGTCCTAGAAGTCAAACTCAAACCTGTGCAGCACAATATACACAGCTGGGCAGAAAAGAAGGGTGAGGGAGAAAGAGGATGATACAGTGAAGAAAAGGAATTTAATTTCCCACCATCCAGCGTAACTCAAGTTTATGGCTATTGCCTTGGTGTTTGATAAAAGCTTAAAGTGTCCTAGCCATCACTTCCCTCAGCCTGCTCCATGAGAGAGGCTGTTCTCTCTCTCTCTCTCTCTCTCTCTCTCTCTCTCTCTCTCTCTCTCTCTCTCTCTCTCTCTCTCTCTCTCTCTCTCTCTCTCTCTCTCTCTCTCTCTCTCTCTCTCTCTCTCTCTCTCTCTCTCTCTCTCTCTCTCTCTCTCTCTCTCTCTCTCTCTCTCTCTCTCTTACAAAGGACAAGTGGTACCTGTACCCTTCCTGGGTTAATGATTTTGATGTTTTTGTCACACAAATTTACTGTATGATTTTACAAGGCTTAAAATTAAGCGTTTGGAGCACTTTTATAAGAAACTGCATGTGTTGTGTTTATTTGTGTTTAACATCCTGTCATTAAACATAATTATACTGTAAAAAGTTGCCAGGACATCGTTCCATGGTAAAAAAATAAAAAAATAATATTAATCATACAGGTTTTGGAACGACATTAGGGTGAGTAAATTTTAATTTTGGGTGACCTGTTTCTTTAAGCGTGTGTGTGTGTAAGTTTAATGTAGCGCGTATGGCCATCTGATTGCTTGCTCTGTAGTAGCAATTCCTCTGTGTAAACATGCCATAAATACTCATTAGTAAAAACAAGAGGATGTCACAAACACACACAAACACAAAGAGCAAGAGAGCAGCACCTCACAGCAACAATAACAAGAGTGACTAATTTAATTAGCACCATAAAACAAGTCCAAAAAAGCCGGAGTCATTAAGCATGTTAATCAGCAGTGTCTTTACACATCTAATCTTAGAGGACACAATCTCTATTACTCTCTCTCTCTCTCTCTCTCGGCACTTTTGTAAATCAGTCCACACTTTTGTCATTGTGTAATGTCTGGAAGATCCAACAAACCACCAGTCTGCCTGTATACCTGGTGTCATATTAATTACCTCCTCTGATTAGATCAGTAATAAGTCTTACGCTGCAACAGAGACGGCTAATGATCATCGACAATTACTTGATTCAAACGAGCTCTGCCTTAATGGAGTCAGATTGGCGCACCTCTTCTGTTATTCAGTCATTCTCAGTGAAGACAGACTGACATTATACACAGCTTTGAGAAATTAACATGACGGTAGGCTTGCATCATCTCGGTACACAAGCGAATCATGATTTCATTTTGTAAAGACATTCATAAAACACACTGAAGAAAAGCAGTGCCTTATTGAGGTGAACTGTAATTAGGTGCAATGGGAACACAGACAGAAGCCAATCCATATGTATGTATGTATGTATGTAGCTTATGGATGGATGGATGTGTTAAAAGAGATGATAGATAGAAATAGAGTGATAGTTACTAAAAACTGTAATATTATGACAACACTGCACCAGGATTATGGGTAACAATAAGATAATCTAGACTGGTTTTGACAACTATTATGACTGCTATTTATAATTTCGCAGCAGAAATAAACTATATTCAACAGCTCCGCCTGACACCAATTTGTACCAATTAACCAAATGCTGAAGCTCATGCACGTGTGGAAAATCAATAAGAATCCTTTAAACTACCAACTACATCAAGGCTCCCAGTTCCAGTTTGAAAAGATAACATTCATGATTTTCGGACACGTGTAGAGAAATTCGAGGTACTCACAGGTTGGTGCTTCTTCTGCAGATGTTTCTTCTTCTTGCTGTGTGTATGGGCCAGGCGAGGGTTGTTCTCCTGGTCTGAGTGGTGGTGCTGGTGGTTGTTGTGGTTGAGTCGGTCCTTGTGCAGGTCCAAGCTCAGTCCGTTCGGCACTCGGCCGGGCTTCTTCTTGCGCAGCGGTCCAGCCTGGTTCCGCCTCCGCTCGTGGGGCTTCAGAGTCATGTCCTTCTGCAACAAAAAGAAAAAATGAGACATGACATTACTTCTGAAAAAATGTTTTGGTCACATAAATGGTGAGCATAAGAGACTCCTTTCAAAAAACATTTACAAATATTACAGACCCCAAACTATATTCTGTTTCACTCTGAAATATTTAACATTATGGAAATGAGTGTGATGTAAATGAGATGCAAATGCAGTTTCTTGTCTTTAAGGACCATTAATAAACAGCATGAAGACCATTCCTGCTATAGACTGGATATATGTTTGTGCTAAAATACATTACACAACATAAGCAGTACACACTCCAGTAGGCGTATGCTTGTCTACCTCCAGCAAACATTGTTCAACCATGCTGCTAAATAAAATATAAGAATTTTAATAAAAAAAGAGTCTGAAGAACAGCAAAGGAAGCAGAAGAGCAGTGCTCCTTCTCATCCACAGAGGACTCCAGACAGGAAGATCAATATTCAATATGACAAAGCTCGTCTCTGCAGGGGAGCTGTGTATCGCCACATATCTCTGCTTACAGAACAAATCAATTACATTATTATACTCCAGCTACAGCGAGATAGATACTTTCCGTGGTGAAAACAGTACACTAAAGCAAGGAAAAGTGAGACATTCGATACAGTTCATAGGAACACCTACAAGAATCAACACTGTGACTTGGCAACTTGTAGTGACGTCAGTGAACAGGGCTTAGATTTATAACGTTTAATGCAAGCTGAAAGCAAAAGAATACATATATATATATGCATTTTCAGCATATTATAACTATTTCTGAGGAGGACTGGAGTAATAATGCTGAAAATTCAGCTTTGTCATCACAGGAGTAAATTACATTATAAAAACATATTTTAAAATGATGATAATGTTTCACAAAATTTTTATTTTACTGTATTTTTTGATCAAATAAATGCAGCCTTGGAGAGCTCAAAAGACAAAAACGTGATATATTTTCTTACTAAACATTCTGTGAAGAATTCGGAGTGATCTGAACCTGAGCTTTGAATCTATTCACTGAAGCACAAGTCATTCACAAAAACAAAACTATTCTAATGTCCTTTAAAACGTTTCTGTCTTACCACTTTCATACGTCATAAGACAAGGAGGGATTGCAAAACTATTCTAATTACACATTTTTTAGGAATCACAATTGAAAAACAAAAAGTTCATTACAATCTGTCCAAAAAATATAAGAGGGAGGCTGACCGATTACAAAACTATGGGCAGCCGAGCGCTGATTTTAATGTAAAAAATCTCCACAGGGCCAAAGTTTTCATATCTTTAGAGATATAGAAGAAAGTCCTTTTAATACAGTTTTTGTTAAATGACTGCTCCTTTAAAGCTCTTCATGTTAAGCTCTCTGTGTGTGTGAGAGAGTAAAATAATGTTAAAGTGTGTTAAAAAAACGCGTGGCTCCCACTCATGTTATGGCTCTCACAAATGTTTCTTCTTTTAAAAAGCCTTCAGATTCATCAGCAGATGTCGGTGTAGACCAGTCCAGTCAAACTAAACATGAGCAATCGTTGTTTATGTACAAAGTCGTGTGTTTATTTTGCATCACTCCAGCCCTCCAAGGTGATTAAATCCACCATTTCTCAAACGTAAAGCAATGTGTATTTATGTATCTGATGCAAACCGTATGTACTGAAGAAATCATCTTTTGTGCATATGTGTGTGTGTGTGTGTGTGGATACACCATCTGATCCATCATGTTAAACTTATGTACTAAATCAGATTACATGCTTCAGAGACATTACATGTTTAAAAGCCTTGTTCATGTACTTGAAGTCAGAGACATCAAAAGAACTCTCGGCTGAGCAGATGGAGCATGTCAGGACTTCAAGGTACAACAGGCTGATAACCAGCCATCAACTCTTCAGCTCTGATAGAGCACTCTGGGTATTTGTGCTGAGGGACAGCCTCTATTCTTTTCATATCTCTCTATTCAGCGATCAGAATCATTCAGACTCAAGCTGTGGTTGATTCATTTTAGCGGCTTGAGAGGAGAAGCTCTTCTTAAACGACATCTACAAGACAGAGAGGATGTTCAGGCATACTACCTATTATCTTTGAAAGGAAGTATATAGTATTTGGGCAATGGATACTCAAATGAACAGGTGATTTGACAAAACTTGCAGTGTGTATCCCACAATGCACTCGACCACTTTTAATGTGATGTTACATTCATAATGTTCACCACTTCAGCCAAATCACAGTGGCAGCGTAACAGCTCGTTAATTCACGTTCAGGCAATAATGAGCGGGACAGTAGAGACCTGCGCGGGACGGATTTTTCCATCCCGCTCCCGCCCGCTCCCGCAAGATTTTGTCCCGCCCCCGCCCGCTCCCGCAAAATATGTATTATTTTCTGCCGCTCCCGCTAACAGTCAAGTTTCGTCCTGCTCCCGCCCGCGAAATCCCGCGGGTAAAAGTATAAGTATTTTTTTAAATACATTGCATATTCTGCCTGCTATCTGTTAATTTATCACTTGCTCCCCTGTTCCTTCACATCGAACTTTCCAATCTTGGCTGCTGTGTCAACTAAGTGCTGTGCAAGTTTAATGAAACCCTGGCCAGAGACGGTGTCATAAGGTCTTATGTCGGCACAAACAAAGTCAACACATTTTTCTGTTGTTACATCTTTTAGTGCACTTGACACTTTCGACTGACTTGGCGTAAATGTCAGGGAAGTTTGGCCTTTCAAAACGGTGCACACATGACGCTTCAGACCTGAAGTTCCAGACTTGTGCCCGCTGTATGTGAGTATTTTGCGGCATTTGTCACAGCTCGCAAAAGGAAGGTGCTTTCCATCGCTGTCGATACAACCAAAAACATTTCCAAATATCAGATTTTCCTTTGTTTGGTTTTGTAGTTTTGCATGTTCCGTTCTTTAATAACTTAATAATATCTGTAGCACTAAGCGATTCACCTGAGTCATGCGGTGCAGACATTTTGCCACTGTAGGCTTGGCTGTTTCGCGCCAATGAACCACGCGAGAGTTAGCTTCCGATCATGCGCCTGTAAATCGTTTTTATTTTATTTTATTATAAATAAAGGTTTAATTGTTTCTAGTTATTTTATTTTGTTAGATATTTCCACTTCGCGGGAGTCCCGCAAATAATTTTATTTTCCCGCAACCCGCACACAATAATATCTTGCCGCCCGCATCCGCATTCCCCCATCAAATATTGTCCCGCGCCGCACTCGGTTGTGCTGGGTCCCGCGAGTCCCGCGGGAGTGCAGGTCTATACGGGACAGGATAAAGTTGTCAGAGTTACAATTCATGATAACTTCTGGGTGGATTGACTTTTATAAACTAAAAGAAAAGCAAAACAGAAACTTCTTTGCACAGCACAGTGAAAGTACACGTCCATCACACAAGCACGCTTGAATGAATTACATTACCCACAATGCATTTATCTGAGGACTAACACCCGTAGTTATATCTTAAACCGATAACCCTTATTTTCCTCTCCTATAACAGTGATAAATGACTCAAATGAAATCAAATATAAAATAACACTGCATAGTCTTCACTATATAAATCTAGGCCTGTCGCGATTGGTCGATTCAATCGACTGCGTCAATGCTGATAATTAGTCGACGTCAATATATTTAATCGACTGGGTAAGTTGGGTACGATATAAAATGTATTAGTAGGCTACCGGTACTTTAAAAATGACAGCACTCTGTTGAGTTACAATGACTTTGGGCCGTGCAGCTCTTAAAGGGCCGGGCATACACTATTGTATATAAAAAGTATTTGCTGATATTCTCTTTTTTTTGTTATGTTGGTTTACCTTTTAGATTTACATTTTGTCAAGGGCCTGTTTACATTTATATTTTTTATAGTACACTACTGAATGCCAAAGTTGCAAGTTAAATTATATGTTTTTAAGTAAATTAATTTCAATAAATTAATCTATAGATTAATCTATATAAAAATTGTTGTTAGTGGCAGCCCTATATAAATAAAATATAATTAATCCTTTGTTAAAAGCAACAAAAGTTATTTTCTCTTTGTATATTGTTGTTTGATTAACATTGATGACACAAACAGCAGTAGGTTTATTAGGCTGCTGTCACTTTAAGACCGAATAAACGGATACGCATATGTTTACGAGGACACTTGCCAAGACTGGCACTTTGCTGTCTGTGCGGCTTTGTGTATGCACACAGAAAAAAAAAATGCACAATGTCCGAATTTAGCATAGTCTGGATGTGTGATGTCAAGTATAGGGATCGTAGTTGATCCTTGATCTGTCTTGGGCAAGCTGCACCCTGGTTCAGAACTCATGTGATTCGCAAACACAGAGCCACGCAGACCACATGTGAACGCCAAATTTATTGTGCGTACAGAAAACAGCACATATTTTGGCCTTTTTCTTTTGAGCTTAAACGGACACGTGCACGCAAAATGAAGTCAAAATTCCTGTCTCAGTGAGTAGCTTCTTAAACACAGTCGGTTATGTGTTGTGAACAATTGAGAAACGAAACAGATGTGTCATTTATATAAGGTCTGTGCATTTGTCTTAAAGGGACAGCAGCCTAATATACCCGCAGCTGTTTGTGTCGCCCAATAGTGATCAAACATCAAAAGAGAAAGAGAAAATGACTTTTGTAGCTTTAACAAAGATAAATTAATTAATTAATTAATTATATTAGTTATATTTCATTCATACAGTGAAGACTGTTATTTTACATTTATTTATTACATTTCTGCACCTGAGGTTAGATTTACCTGAAAAACAAAGTGCTGCTTATTTCAAATGTATCTTTCTTCTATTGTATTCATCTATTCTTTAATTTGTAATATTTTCTATGCAGATTCACTCCTTACAAAATCACCACAATTATTCTAATATGAATCATTATTTTCAAATAGAGCTATTCACATCGTATGGTGAAATAGTTTTCATATCATATTGCAGAAAAACAAAATATTGCGATGCAAGTTTTTTCTAATATCGTACAGCCTATACTGGATGCGCACATCACTGCCCACGTCGTTCAGCCCTGTATGAAGGAAGACTTTAGAGGACGGTGGAAAACAGGGCGGTCTGGAAACTGGCTGGAATGACAGAAAAGCGCAAGAGATTATTGAGGATATGGAAACTGAGTTTGTCAAGTATACTGAGCATGAACCTGAATGGCTTTTCCACAGCAATCACTCCCATGATCACTAGCACTTGAGTATGCGCTGAACTAGAGCCAAGGTGGGTCTGGGACACATAATTCAACCGATGGACCTAATTCTGTGGGCTTTTCTTCTGCAGGAACCGCAATGATCTTTCAACAACATGGCAAACTTCATTAATCCATCCGCAAGCACATCTGGCCCTAATGTGCATCTTTCAGTGTGAATTAAGTATAACAACATGTGATGCTCTAAGGCTGGCAGAAGAAACACTAGATGTTCACTCTGGGAAAACATCTGACGATATATATTTGATTGGGTTTGCTCATTTATACTTGTCTAGTCTATCCTTGGAAAAAACACCAAGACCTACTTTTTCTGTTCTCTACTCTAGAAGAAAACGGTTGTTGTTGTTTTTTGTCTTCAAACATTCTTCTCTTTATCTGTCTGTCTTTGGCTGTATTCTTATTAGTCTAAAATAAGTTTTTTTTTTTAATTCTGCCTTTACATCAAGACAAAGAGTGTCATCAATTTCAGTTTTCAATTTTTTCCATTTCCTACGTCCTAGTATTTAGCGAAGTAAACTCTAGATGCAAGAACAGCCCTGCATCTACCCACAAACACACATAACACGCAAGCTCCCTAGAGTTCACTTTGCTGCCTTGCTTTCTAGAAGTTCTTCTTTTGCTGTGGGGACTTAAAAACACTTCCGTACTCTCTCTTTTGCACACACCATCACTCAAAGGCAGCAGCTTTCAAGTGCAAAGTAGGTTTTTACAGTCTACACAGGTTTTATCTTTCATATGCTTCACCACGAAAACGTAATGATGTCTGAACAGAAAGAAAGACACATTCAGACAACAGACAGATAGACATCCAAATACAGACCCCCTCACATGAGCAAGTAGATTCTGAATGCAACTTTTTAAAAAATGCAAAAATAAAAATAAAAAGTATTAAAATTACATAACAAAAGTTGTACATTAGATAGTTCCACCGTTAAAACATTTAATAAATATGATTGAATTAGATTTCTATTTATACTTTTGTTTAAGACAATACATGTATTAGTAACACTGTATAATAAGGTTTTATTAGTTAACTCAATTAGTTAAACTAACAATAAAAAACACTTTTTTTCATGAGTTGAATACGGAAGTCGGTCTGGCGGGATGCTTTATAACATGTTAAATATGGACATTTTTCTTAGACAAACTTCACTTCAGAAGGCCTTTAGTAACTGTGTGGAGTACGTTTATAATAGATGGATGCACTTTTTTGGGGCTTCAAATCTTGGGCTCCCATTCACTGCCATTATAAAGCTTGAAAGAGCCAGGACATTTTTTATATATAACTCTGATTGTATTCGTCTGAAAGAAGAAAATCATATACACCTAGGATGGCTTGAGGGTGAGTAAATCATGGGCTAATTTTCATTTTTCGTTGAACTATCCCTTTAACAAATGAGACCTTATTGTAAAGCATTGCATTAGTTGTCATTAGTTCATGCATTATGGACAAACTATATTCTATAGGCTATTGTAAATAATACATAATAACATTATGAAGTAATACATAAATGAGGCATTTGTATAGCGCTTTTATATGTACTACTGTACACCCAAAGCGCTTTACACTCATGTCAGGGGTCTCTCCTGAACCACCACCAGTGTGCAGCATACACTTGGATGATGCAACGGTCGCCACAGTACAACGGCGCCAGTGTGCTCACCACACACCAGCGATAGGTGGAGAGGAGAGAGGGTGATAGAGACAATTCAGTAGATGGGGATCATTAGGAGGCCATGATTGGTAAGGGCCAATAGAGGGAATTTGGCCAGGACACCAGGGTTACACCCCTACTCTTTACGAGAAGTGCCATGGGAGTTTTAATGACCACAGAGAGTCAGGACCTCGGTTTAACATCTCATCCAAAGAACAGTAATATAGCATAATAATATTAATTAACATAGGTAAATAAATAATGTAAAAAAACAAATGTTATTTAATCATCATTATCATATAAAATCATACTAAGTAAAAAGATTTCCATTCTTGTCTTATCTTGATAAAATACAATAAAAAACAGTATGTGACAGACTATGTGTTCAGTAACCTGCTGTTTCTCAAACGGTGATAATAATCTAGTGTACTTTTTCCTCTGCACTGCGTTGCTGAAACCTCCTGATTCATTAGTGACACACACGAGGGCTGTGCACACTATCCTACAGATGCAGGGGATGCTGACGAGGCAACCAGGAAAACTCCCACTCCCTTTACCCAGCAGTAAATGAGAGAGACAGAAAGAGAACAGCATGGGAGACCTGCACTTCGATCCCATTCCGTGATTACACCCCTGTTCTACAGCAGAGCCACTCCAGGGATCAGTTCCCCTGCCAAGCGTAACTACACAGGCTTTTGTGAGATGGAGAGAGAGATTCTGTCCATGGCCTCTCTGTTTTATTAGTCTTATCTGTGGCCCAGAGGGAAGATATTACTTCTTTAGCAAAAAACAAAACAAAAACAAGAAAAAGCACTAACAGGAAAGCACACTACATAAATGATTGCTTTGAGCAATAGGCTTTTGTGACCAACCAAGCACCGATTTAGAAAACATAACACAGCAATTTAGTTCCATTCCAAAGATGGATGGAGGGGGTGAAGTAGATGAACTGCGAGGAAGAGGGACCTGTGCCCTCCACATGAGTGAGTAAACAACATACATCCATCTGTCTTCCATCTGGTGTAATATAGGAATAAGACTCTTGAATTACTGTAAGTGTATTTATTACTCCATCTGAAAACTTGTTTCAACCTTAGTAAATAAATTCAGATAGATTTACTCTTAAAATAAGAGAAGAACTGAAACTGACTGCGCTATTGACCAATAAAAACCTGGTCTAAAATCAATAGCCCAGTATTTTTTGTATTATTTAAAGGATGTGTTAGTAATGTACGCCTGTAGGGAGGTGCACAACAGGCGTACACTCTGCTTATTACAAACACAGGGATGCGCAGCAGCACACAAACATTTTTAAATATTAAAAATAAAAGGAAGCGTTAGGTCTATCCGCTCGCAAATTCCGCCATGGTGCAAGTGCAAGTCATCAAAAGATGAGACTCTGATTGGTTTATTGCACATTACGCCCAAAAAACACCCATGACTCATTAAGAGACTAGGTACAACCCTTTTAGACAATGCATCTGGCTCACCATCCGTTTTTCCTGTCGTTAAACTAGCAAAAGTGGACTCGGATACACCCTAAGCGGACCTGCGCCATGCACCATGCGCTTAGATTGTTAAAATAGGACCCGTACTGTCTATACGTCAATGTGCAAATATGTATATATATATATATATATATACACACACACACACACATATGGTGCATAACATGTACATATTAACATTGTGCCACTCGGGTCCATGCAATATAGTGATTTATTGCTTCATAACAGCAGGGGGAGGAAGCAGCGATGGCCTTCAAATGCAGGTTAAAGACATCAACTCTATTACAACAAAGGTCAACCAGGCTCCACCATCCGGCACTCATCAAAAATAATATTTAATTAGCTCAACTCAATATGCAATTTGAAGAACGATAAGAGCCGGTTTAAAGATGTATCTAATTAAAGGCCAAGGCCTATCAAAGAGTGTGAATCCTTAGAGGGAAGAGGAAATAAAGACCCCATACGGTCCGAAGAGGTCACGCATGGACGGCATGAAAGGAAAAACATCTTGTTCTGAAATCAATCACCATGACAGGAAGGGAGAGGGACTTGTGCTTTGAAGCCCTCTGCCTCCTTCCTCCCAAGTAATGGAGCTCAATCGCTGACAGATGGAGGGAGCGGCGGGGGGAAGCGAGGGAACGAATAAACGAATGAACGAACGAACGAATGAAGCAGTCTGTGTCCGTGGGGGGGAAGTAGGTCATTCACGCTTGGGCAGTTTGTACAGATTCACTGTAACAAAGCCTTTCCTGTAATAGCAGAGATCTGGGCCGAACCATATTTTCTTCACATTCTAGAATATTATAACAAAAAGCTTCTTTTTACAAGGTGCCGTATTACAGAAATATCCTAACCCAAAACAATCCAAGCACGTGGTCTAAAGTGCACGGCGTCTGAATCCACTTTAAGGGCATGAAAAATGGTCCAAAGGGTTGTAGCTAGTCCCTTAAAGGGTTAGTTCACCCAAAAATGAAAATTCTGTCATTAATTACTCATGTCGTTCAACACCCGTAAGACCTTTGTTAATCTTCAGAACACAAAAGAAGATATTTTTGTTGAAATCCGATGGCTCAGAAAGGCCTCCATTGACAGTAATGTAATTTCCTCTCTCAAGACCCATAAAAGGTAAAAGGTACTAAAGACGTCATTACAAAGTCCATCTCACTACAGTGGTTCTACAATCATTTTATGAAGCGACGAGAATAGATTTTTGTGCTGAACCCCCCACCCCAAATAACGACTTATTATAGTGATGGGCTGATTATTTCAAAACACAAGCTTCGAAGCGCTGTGAATCAATGTATCGAATCTTGATTCGGTTTGCGTGTCAAACCGCCAAACTGCTGAAATCACATGACTTTGGCGATCCGAACCACTGATTCATAGCCCATAGTCTCATCTCCCATTCCCTTTAAAAGCCAGTTGCACTCGCACCATGGGTGAACAGATGGGTGCAAGTGCATTTGCTATTTAAACAGAGTAGCACTGGACGTGAAAATGATAACTGCGTCGGGCTGAAACTACCAAAAAACACTTCTGGCCTTGCCTGGCCACGCATTGCGCCGGGTGTACGCCATTAAGTTTCTCATAATGTAGATTGCAGCATCACCTCTTTCCTGGCAGTGTCTTAAACGGTTCAATCAAGGATTCCCTACGCTGATTGGTCAGATGGCTCAGTCTATTGTGATTGGTCTGCCACAACGAAAGTGCATAATACGGGCACTAAGATTTAAAGGAAAAATTCTACAATTGACACACCCTCATGCCGTTGCAAACATGTATGACTTTCTTCTGTGGGACAAAATAGAATAGTATGAAAATGTCTCAGTGTTTTAAATAAGTAATACTGTCGCAGATGATTCTAAAACTAAACAACACGCAGACTAGAGTTTCTTGAGCATGGTTGTTTAGTGTACTAAATGATTAGCAAAGTGCTGTACTGCGGTTCTAAGCAATATGATCACACACCGCAAGATGAGAAGCATCAAAGAGCAACTCAAGAGCACATCAAAGGCCGCACAGCAGGTTGCTTCGTGATACTTGCCTTCTATGTTATAAGAGGGCAAAGTCTTAATTAAATTCACGCAAGACAAAAGAATCAATTGGTCCGAAAGCAACGTCTGGATTTAGCCCAGGCAATTAACATGATTATAATAGTCATTTAATTCCACAGGATAAAACACTTTTCCAACAGCTGGCTTCAGACAGTTTTTCAACATCAGAATGAAAAATAAGGAAAAACTCAAAAGGGCTCTGGGGGTAATTATTAAAAATGTAATAGCTTTATAACTGATGAGCACAAAATGATATGAATAAGTATTCACAGCTTTCATGTTTGATCCCCAACCTATGCTAGGCACTGTAGTTCACATGAGGCCTATTGCAGTGTTTTACTGCCTTTAATCAAAAAGCTTTATATGAAACAGTTATGTTAAATTCATTTCAGTTAAATAGGTCAAAACAGTTAATTATGATGCCAAATGCATTATAACAGCGATAACGCCACTGTGTGCTTTCACAGCCATATGTTTCAATATAGTGACATGGCTTCAGATGCATGACATTGCCATTCAAAAGTCTGGGGTGGTTAAGATTTTTTTAATATCTCTCATGCTCCTTGCTCACAAACGCTAAAGAAAAGATTATTACAATTTAAAATAATGGTTTTAATTGTAATATATTTAAAAATGTAATTCATTACTGTGATGGCAAATTTCAGTAGCCCTTTCCTTCAGAAATCATCCTAATATGCTGATTTGTTGCTCAAGTAACATTTATTATTAATATCAGCGCTGAAAACAGATGTGCTGCTTAATATTTTTGTGAGAACAAATATCCTTTGATGTATAAAAAGTTCAAAAGAAAAGCATTGATTTGAAAAATGCATCTTTTGTAACATTATAAAGTGCTTTACTGTCAGTTTTGATAATTTTAATGGATACTTCCTGAATAATTTTTATTTATTATTATTAAATCTTACTGACCCAAAACTTTTGTATCTATAACTGTAGTAACATTAGTACACATGGCTCAATGAATTTTCCTCTCATGTCATTATGCCGGTCTTTTATATGAAGTCATTTAATCATTCGCTTAATTGATTCATTCCAAAAAACTGGTTCTTACAATGAAATAAGCGACTGTACCTTAAAACTCATTAAAAACAGTGATTCTGTCTACACTGAATGCGCACGACAGTAAACTAATGCTGCGTGCAATACCTGACGTAATCCAAGCACTCGTGCTATGAAGGGCAAATGGATTTCAATGGTGATTTCCATCTGTTGCAGTGTGATGTGTAGACACCGGGAGTCACTAAATCATTCATTCAAGCAATTTGTTTATAAGCACTGGTTAATTCAGGTTATTGCTTAAATATTTACAGTATATACAATAAATATATTTTTTTTAATGCTTTGCTCATTTGTACTATATTAAAACATTATACTGACAGCCCTAGTTGTGTATGGTGCTGCCATTTGTAATGTGTAGTGTATGTACTGTAGAATGGTAAGTGGGCTGTAGTACAGTGAGCAATTGGTTTATAGTAAGGTAGCAAACTGTGTTTTGTTAGTGAACAGTGTGTGTTGTAGAAAGCATATTAGTGGTGTATTCTAGTGCTGAGTAAGGCTGCAGAATGAACAATGTGCTCACTGAGGGCTCGTCCATTCACTGTGACACATGACCTGATTCTTCACCCACAGGCTAATACACCAGCGCACACACACACACACACACACACACACACACACACACACACACACACACACACGCGGTTACAAAAGCTTCTAAAGAAGAGCTCTGCTCCCCACTTATTACACACACTCTATCAGTTTACCCTTTTAACCTACGGCTTTCTCTCTCTTTTCTCTCTCACAGCAGTGACTCATAGGCAGTAATCCACACTAACGCCTCAGGAGTGCTGAGGTTCATTACACATTCAAGCACTCTACTAAACACACTACATCCTGCAGTCCTTTTTAAGATTGTGTGATTTTATGCTGATGTCAAATCAAAAGCTGAGACTAAAAAAAGGCAGCCCATCGGTCAGCAGTGTTTGATACTCTCCATCACTGGTGGTCATTGTTTACTCTTAGTGTTTTGTCTAGATGTTGACATATAGATATGTTTAAAAAAATGTATGTTTTGGTCTCACAAATGTTCAGATATTTAATTAAAATAAAAACAGCTGGATGGAAACTTCTAGATTTGCATAAAAAGATGTATTTGCTCAATTGAGGCAGATAACTTTTCTATCCGATAAAGAGATATGCGCATAAAATGATGGAAACGCATTTACCGGATATATTCCTTGATGTGCAACAAAAAAGGGGATGTGACTGGATAACTGGACTGACCAGTGGAACAATCTCAATGCACAGGCACCTGCCTCCGAACGCAAGATAACAACTGTTTATTGTTTTGTCTGGGGAAAAAGAGCCACAGTGGTTTCCCCCGAATGCAACAACTTCCATTTTTATAACAAATATTTTGCACCAATATTCCAGGAAGTGACGATTTTGTTCTCTTGAATACATGCCATGGTTAAATTTGTAACTTTGGATGGAAACAGCAACAGGCAGATTGTGAGATTTCCACGGTATGATAACGGTCTCAGAAAATATCACTGTTTCACGGTAATAAATAATCAATTCTTATCATTATCAGTTAAATGAATGAAAACTGAAAAATATACATGCTTTCTATGTAAATTAGGTTTATGATAGATTGTGCCGTGTTTGCCAAAGTCAGCAGCATTTGCTACGGAAAGCACTTGGTAAACTGAATTTAATTACAAAGAGATCCATGTCTGAGTACAGTTTCTTGTGGTCATATAATCAAATGATACAGAAGAGCATAATAACAATACACAGTTTAGAATAACAACACTATTAGCAGAGCTATCATTTATAATGAATTCCCCCTTTATCTTTCGCCTTCTTTTTAACATATCGTTTTTCTTTTTTGGAGTTCAGGATCCTAACTGCTGCTGTTCTATTCCCTTCTGTTTGTGTTAAGCCAATAACATATAAAAATTAAAACTGCGGGCCCTGCAAAAGAGGAGCAGTTAGTGCTGATATTCCCTCAGAACTAGCGAAACTAGACTTATGTTGTTGTACATTCCTCAACCCATATAAAAGCAGTAAAAAGAAAGACATATCAAGGGAAAAAAACACATCACACACTCGACCACAAATAAAATATATGCCTGTACACCTTTTTGGTGACCTCAAGCCAGCCCGTTAGCGGGATTCCATGCTTTGAGCATTTCGTGTCGATCAGGCAATGTTGCCTAGCAACAAGGTAGAGAAAGCAGATCATTAAATTTTGCTGATGAAGTCTAGCCAGCAACAGCCACAGAGCGAGAGATCTCATAGTTCATGTTATCTTGCACTGTGTTCTTCTCTAATGCATCTATACTTTTTTGCACAGTTCGGTTCCAATACATACACTTTTTTTTGTTACACCTGTGCTCCACCTGCTCTGGAAATATTGTCATTTTCAGAGTAATAAAATGTATTTTTGTGTATAATGGCACATTACTAATTTAAAGTCATGATGCGTTTCTGGTCTAAATGTTGAGTTTTAAATTCTTGAATACAGTGCCTATTATAAATTATTTTACAAAATAATAATGTCTATGGACAGATTCACGGAATCCAGTCATACAACCGGAATTGAATGTATAACATGGAATTTCACTGAATCTTTGACAAATAAATAAAAAGCAGGTCAGTACACTTAAATCAAATCGTGATATAGACTAGTGTCTGTGAATATTAAAGTAAAACTTAAACCGGCAAAAAGCGAATTTGAGGAAAGAAGGGACCTAAATGAATTTTTGTCAAACTTTTAATAAATTGTTGTGCAATTGTATAAGTGTCATGATTTCAATTAATTAAACATGTTTTTTTATTACTAAAATGTCCAGAATTTAGAAAAAAATGTCAGTGCACTGTGCCAAGAAGTTCCAAAAAGGGTTTTCACGGCGATGCCATAGATGAACCATTATTGGTTTCCTGAAGAACTGTTTTGTGGAAAGTTCTCTAAAGAAGAACCATTTTTTCTAACCATTTTATAGTCTAAACAACCTTTCTACCTTTTGTGCAATGGAAGGGTTCTTTGGATATTAACCAAAGAACCTTAATTATTAGGAGTATACATATGGGTGCATTTACCAAACTGCATGTTCTAAACTGTGACCATCAAACTGTCAATTTGACTTCAAAAGGTTCAACACGTCACAAAGAACTTGCTTCCATCCAGACATGCAGCTGCCCTGCAAGGCCTCCTCCTTAAAAACAGCTGGATCAAATCTCCTCTCAGGCCAACTGTTCCTACAGTTCCAATTCTATGCTTCCAAAACAGCCGAATGCTAATGGACTGATCATTCTAGAACTGCATTAAGCTTCCATTCCCACTATACGCACATAAACCAACTCAGACATACACAAACCCAAAACCTCCCTGAGAGCCGCGACAGGCCACCTGCTCCAGAGGCGTCCTGAGGGGCTTTAAACTAACAATGTAACGTGAAGCCCCTCGCTCTCCCTCTACACTAATTAGACATGAATTGAGAGAATTCCACACCAGTAAGAGATGGTAGATTAACACAAACATGCTCTGTAAATACCGTCATCTTACCTCAAGTGAGCTAATGAGATTTGAGAGATTCATTCTGAAAATCTCACTGCCTTCACAAAGACTCCGTGAAATCCTGGCATGACTGTGGTGAATACGCACGTCATGAGCCAAATTCTTCACACAAAAAAAAGTGAAGTTTTGAGTGAAGTGGTCCAAACAATGAAGCAAAACATGTAGAGCAGCTGAACACAAAGAGATTAGATAAATACAAAGTGAAAGCTTTGGCTCTATTGCATTAAACATACTGACAGACAGAGAACAGTCTTGTCCAAAACTGCATATCAAAGTGAATAGAAAATCTGACTTATTTTTCCAACATCTGTCTCTAGTAGGTTTACCCTCAGACACTTTTTTTGTTGTTGTTGTCTTTTCTGTGTCTCACTTGGGCTATTCGTAATCACACATTACAATCACACATTAGGGATTTGAACAAACCCAAACATCATCAGATTCAGTATTAAACTTCAGAGTTTAACCCATTCCACACACAATGTCCCATACCATGGACATGAAGGAGGCTTGGTGAGGAGATATTACTTTACTACGCAAGCAAACATAACAGTTCTTGTCTGACAGACAGTTGGTAAAATGGTAATAAAATATGACAACTCAGAATTAAACTGTGTCAGAACAAATGTATCTTGATAATGTCAGATAACTTTGATAGAAAGGTATGTAATGGATTACAATCACTATCTGTGAATCGGCACAAAATAAACCCATAACACAAAATTAATGAATAAGGGATTACATGAAACATACAACAATAACACTATACTGTCTGCGGTTCGGCCGCCAGCGGGAGATGTGATGGTCACGGATCCGTCAGAGATACAGCTCAAAGAAAACATGAACTGTGCACCGTTTGTTAAACATTTGCTGACTACCGCTAACGTTATATCACGTAAGGTTAGAGTGGATGGATATGAACAAGTGTGACATACGCCTGGTCAAAGCTCATTCGTTTCTGTTACTGGTAAGTATCAACACTCCTAGGTGAACAATATCAGCTTTGCTATTGCCTGATAAATGATAATAATCTGTACGGTATTGTGATATATCACACTGGTCAGTTCTCCGCTGGTTCTCCTCACACGTCACACCACAACTCAATCTGTCTCCTAATCATTGTTCTGTCTAATCCTGGCCTGTCCCTAATTGTGTGTCATAATGGTATGGCTGCGGTCTGCCATTTGAGTATTAATAAACATTTACAATTTCTTCAGTGTCCGAACTGTCATTGCGATTCCTATTGTTGAAATTGACCGCACTCCCTTCCGTTACATCACTTCTGTTTTTGGCATTTTTAGATGCGGAAGTAAAATGTTCTCACAAAAACAACTCCAGAAGCGTAAGAAGTATATTTTAAAGAAAATCTAGTTTCTAAATATTTTTTCTATACAATGACTCACTGGGGCTCTAATATGCAATATATCTTAATATGGTCAGGAAAACATGGTCAGGTCAAAGTTTCTGAATCATTTGTATTAATTTTACTGGTAGTCCACTGTATGAAGAATTGTTGGGTATAATATGTCTAAATGTCTAAAGTGTCCTGCACCCACTATTAAAAATATATCTGGTGTCTGAATCATTTTTGGTCTGACATCCATCTCACATTACGTCCACATCCATTCACACACGGTTAACAGCTACAATAAACAGTATAGCCCTTATTTAATAGTTTAAATAATACTGGCAAAAAAATTATTCTAAACCGGTTTAATTTACATTAAGGAATTCTACACCTTCTCTTCGAGGGTAGCAGTTCATAGCAAGAATAGAGTACATGCAATGGAACACTCGAAATCCTTCTGGCTTCCTTCAGTGTGCACTGCTAATAAAGAGAATAAAAGCTAAGATAGTCTCTCTGCCCTATTATTACATTTTAATAATTCATATTCATTATATATACACACAGTATATAATCAATAAATCACCTTTTTTCTGTAATTAATTGCCATTAAAAACATTGGAGTTTAATGTCATTATTTCAGAGTTACTCTTCAAATGAATTTAGTTGTAATGGCATCTTTTTTATGAATGAAGGCCATTTTGTGAAAGAGAACTCCTTCTGGTGCGCTGTGTGTGTGTCAGGACATTCACAGACAGCAAATTCTCTTTTGTTCTTTTGGCCTGAATGGTTTAAAAGCATTTGCATGAATAAGAGTGTGATCAACACAGCCTGAGCATAATGTAACACTAAGGATAGAAAAACAGATGCTGCATTAATTGTGTTAATTATGGCATGGCAAAATACATATAATGCAACGCTGAGTTTTAGAATGTGGGCATGATATATCTGGAACAGCCTTTACGTCAGAAGATATTCCCTGCAAAGGCAGCTCAGATAGGTTTGGGAAAAGAGTGAGCTGCACAATCAGAACACACTTCAGATTTCTTCCAAATATCAGCTGGAAAAAAAAAAAACACTCACTGTCCTTTTTAAATCTTGTGTGATCTCTCACACTATCTAAAGTCAAAATTATTGACATATCAGATTTTTTTTCATATTGCTCAGATCCTACATGCCTCTGCTGGAATCCAGGAAGACTGACAGCCAGCTGGTATGTTTGGAAAGGTGTCAAACCCACATCTGCAGTCACTGACAAGTCAATAATGGCTAATGAGAGGTTTAGAGAGGTTGTGAGTGGCATAAACACACACACACACACAGACAACACAGTCAGTCAGTCATGTAAAAGGGTTATTATTCAGCTAATTAAAGTGTGCTAGTTATTGTGTGATTGGGTTTTAGTTCCACAATTAACATTCAGGTCTATCTATAATCACACTTCTCTTCCACACATCATGTGTAAGTAAACAAACAGCATGTTGTGTTTACACGGCACGGCTGAGAGACGGTTGTGAAGCACGTACAACAGAAACAAGCAGTTGTTATGCCGTAAAGTCAGCCTTCCGTGACAAAAACAAACCCATCTAACCTTTCTCTCGCTCCCTGAAGAGCACTGTCTGATTAATACGTTTCCAGACATCCTCCATCTCTCTCTCCGTTTCTCTCTTTCTCCCGTTCCCCAAGAGCAATTATGTCTCTTTACAGCACTAGATGAACTTCACACAGAAGTAATCTGCATGCGGCTAATTGGCTCCCGTCTAGTGGAGAGTGGCCTTCTTCTGTTGAAGATGCTCCTTTAGATGGTTGTAATAGACCATCTGCCTGCTCTTCCATTAGAAACGCAGGCCCGCATGTTTGCCTGACAAGACAAGTCATTAAAACAGTGACCGACACCTTTCAAAGAGTTCTTAGAGTGAAGGATCACCTGTTCTATGCAACTGCTGCATGAGACAAGACGTCATAACACATCAAAATAAATGCCTTCTGCTGACTGAATCCAGACAGCTCTCTTTGGTTTCGGACACCGAAAGCAAGACCTAAAAAATTTGGTGCACACAAAACGCAGCCTCAGATATTTATGAAGGAGTGCTCTAAAAATGACTGGTAACAGAAAATGGAGAAAGCATGCTATAGAATCATAGCTGTAGGCTACGTTGTCCTTTGCTAGCTGTCAAACAAACTGAATGACAGACTGAAAACTGCTACCATGCCTCCGGGAATCAATTACAAACCAGTGAAGCAGAATTATGGATACTTCAGTGTTGAAGTGTTAGATTTTTTCCCCACTCTCTCTCAAACATACACACACGGGTGTTGTACACTTACTTCTGTAAGGGAAGGGCACAAATTTCAATTCTGACACTCTTGGCGGTCTGGGCTAGTGGTTCCCAACCTTATTCTCCTTTTACACACTACCATGCACAAGCTTAGGGTCAGTATTATTATTTTTTATTATATACTTTTGCATTAAATTGACCAAAAGTGACAGTAAAAACATTTATAATGTTACAAAAAGATTCATGTTTTAAATAAATGCTGTTCTTTTGAACTTTCTATTTATCAAGGAATCATAAAATAAAGTAAAATATTAAATATAAAAATATATTAAGCAGTACAGATGTTTCTTGAGCAGTTAATCAGCATATGTGACACTGGACCACAAAACCAGTAATAAGGGTCATGTTTTTGAATATACTGAATAAATATGCTTTCTATTGATGTATGATTTGTTAGGATCGGACAATATTTGGCCGAGATACAACTATTTGAAAATCTGCAATTGGAGGGTGCAAAAAAATCTAAATATTGAGAAAATCGCTTTTAATGTTGTCCAAATGAAGTCCTTAGCAATGCATATTACTACTAATAATACATTTTTTTATATATTTACAGTAGAAAATTTACTAAATATCTTCATGGAACATGATCTTTACTAAATATCCTAATGATTTTTGGCATAAAAGAAAATAATTTTGACCCATGTGACTTATGACTGGAGTAATGATGCTGAAAATTCAGCTTACTCAGTCTAGGTGAGCATAAGAGACTTCTTTCAAAAACATTTCAAAATCTTGCTGACCCCGAGCCTACTGCATGAGTGTTTTGATGATATTAAATGACATCCCGTCTGATCTTTACTAGGGGTGGGAGAATCATGATTCTTTTGTCAACCATTCTGGATCGATTAGGAGAATTTCAGAATCGATTCTGACCGTAGTTTTTAACCGCAGGCATGCGATGACGCTGCGTGTGTTTTAGAAACACCCATATTCTGCTTGCTTACAATTCCTGACACACACCACTCGAACCTGCCATAAAATAATCTTTGCTTTGCTTGATGTTATATTTGCAATGTCCGCCTGTGTATACCGTTCAAATGCTCTACGAAGGCATAATTTATGTCATTTGGAATGCAATGGGCTTATGTATTAAAAACATGAAACTTTATGCTCATGCGCTTTGTAAAGAGTGCTCGTGTATGCGTCTGTGCGTGACTCTGAACAAAAACAGTTTACAGCAGTTATGTCTTGACTGACAGGACAAACCACATATGTTTCTAAAGAGATCTGAGCATTGGTGTGAATGCAGCTTATCGGATCTCCGCTGTCTGTGATATCATCAGTAAAGATGAGAAAGAGAAAAATCATAATTAAAAAAAAGTACACTGACACTTAAAAATAAAGGTTCTTTACTGGTATCTGTGGTTGAAGAACCCTTTACATCCAAAGTTCTGTTCCACAAAAGGTGGAACGTTATTTATAGTGGAAAAAAGGTTCTTTAGATTTTTAAAGACATTCTTTACACTATGAAAATCTTTTATTTTATTTTAAGAACTGTTTGTTCACTGTTATTTGGGAAACCAAAAATGGTTGTTGACGGACCAATGTCAGTTTTCTTCTGGTTAGTATTTCTTCAGTTTCCAGTATATTAGTGTAGGATGTGTTAGTCTAGTGATACAGTCTTTGTCGAGCTTGTTAGGGGACCTGGGTTCAAATCCCATCTTAATATGTGAGAGTAAAAACACTCTCTCTCTCTCTCTCTCTCTCTCTCTCTCTCTCTCTCTCTCTCTCTCTCTCTCTCTCTCTCTCTCTCTCTCTCACACACACACACACACCTGATAAAATGATTACACACCACAGCACCTGCATTGCTTTACGTCATGAGATCAGACCAGAGTGAATAGACTAGATCACATTTCTTCTCATTAGAGCCATTATAGAGCCATTTAAGATATCATATGAAGGGACCTTTCAGACCTGCAGCACAGAAAGAGTCTGCCTGGGAAATCTGGGCCACGGCTGAGCAACTAATGGCCATAAATGTTACACAAATTAACCCCTTTCTTGAGGATGTGACCTAATATGGTGCACCGCATTATTATAAGTTTATGTTAGTTATTAAACTCCTGTAGAATGGGATCAGCCTGGGAGAAGCAGGTTCAAGGGAGGAGCCTGGGGGATATTATCATTTTAACTTAAAGGGGTACTATTATGCCCTATTACAGAGTCTTGATTTTGTTTTTGGGGTGTATAGAATATGCTTTTTTTTCTTTTTATGCTCAAACAGCAACATTACACACTAACTAAAGTTGAAAAAGTAAATAAGCCAGTAAGCAACCACCTAGCAATGCCCTAACAACCACTGCTGTGAATGGGCATGTCAGTCTGAAAATAAATCTATAATTGCCAACATTACAGGAATAAAACCAACTATAATTGACTTAATCAGTTTTTAAAACAGTCTGATGCACGACTCCCTACACCAGCTGTCTACAAGTCAATCGTTTTTGATTCACATCTGAATATGCTAATTGAGTTGTTTTCTAAATGAGTTTTTTTTAAAAGGTCTTTATATACAACACAAGCCATTACAACAATGATTATCCAGCCCTGATCCTCAAATCCCAGACCGACCCCCATCTCTCTGCAGATACCCTCCTCTTTCCCCGGCTGTTAAGTAAAATAGAGGATAATTAGGTAGGATGGGGACGGGATGGCAGGAGGTGTCATTAGAGGAGACAAACTCTCTGCACAATGATAAAGGGGGGGTAATGGAAGCCTTCCTCATGTAACCAGAGCAGACAGATGCAGAACACTTGAACTGAACTGATTTGATTTAATTACAGTGTGAATGTATGGTAGAAAAATGAAACTACTGCTAAACTGACAGTTATTAGAATTATAATCACCTTCTCATATGAAGACAGTATGGCACATAGAAACATTCAGAAACACCAATGTGTTCTGCAACATATTAATGGCTCTGATCTCTTCACTTTGTATTTTCCCTGAGCACTTTGTCTCTCTTTGCAGGGTCAGCGTTAATGCTTTCACTGTTCCTCCCTGTTCTCACTGCACTTGACATCTTTATAGCGTCTGTCTCTCAACACTGAACAAAGAGATTGAATTGAAAAGCATCTGAGAGTTTTCTTCTGGGAACAGCCCTTTAATGTTCAGAAACCGACTGGGCGGTTGGTGTTAAAATCGCAACTCTGAACACAGTCATTGTGTGGATATATTGTTAATTATAATCATTGTTATTACTGAGTGAGTCACTCGAAATTCAGTGAATCACAATACATTTCATGTTAATTTGTTCAGTTAAACTGTCATGTTATCTGCCATACAGCAGCACAACATAATCTAACAGTGACTAAAAAAGAATCGCATTGTATATCATTGTAATAGAAATTTAATTCAGTGTTTTTAATGACAATTATCTTTAACCTTCATCCTTACTTCCCACTTTGTAAGAAAATCCTTCCCTCACTGGTCAAAATGAGCCAAAGCCTTAAAATTACACTTTTTTGTCCAGAAAGCTTATTTCATTTAATTTCAATAATATTTTTTCAAAAAATGTATGCTCATTTTATAATTTACCTTTAAATTACTAGATTTTATCAGTAATAAATACTTCAATTCAACTTCAATTCAAAATAACAATTTCATGCATAACCCTTTTAATTTTGTCTCTGCCGACCTCTTGCGCAAATAAAATTATATAACATGATATTTTATGACTTACCACTAGATGGCCTTATGGAGCAAAATGAGCTGCTCCGCTGGGTCCTAAAGTCAGGTTCTCTTCAGTATGCATTCAGATACACATGTCGGCATTATAAAATATTTTGCACATTTTTAGTTTTGCATTTTGATCAAAACTAAAAATCTATGTACTGAAGCAATCCTTGTATTCCATTCCGTCCTATGGGATTTGTTACTTTTTTAAATTTAAACCACAAAGCTCCTCGTATCCAGTCAATGTTTTTGTGTGTTTTCGTGGTTCAAATGTGACAAAAGTCCTAGGGTCTCGGACCATTCAGATGAACACTCAATTTAAACAAATAAAAATGAGTTTGGTCAAAATGACCGAGGAAGGATGAAGAACCTGTAAAACAATTTAATATACTGTATAAAATGGAGCTTAGTTTTCAGTTTCAGCATCCAGACTAACACACATTTGACTACCAATTTAAGCAATTTCACGCCAATCTACAACTTGAAAAAGCTTTTATAAACATATAATATACTTTATATTCATACAACTACACACAAGCACTCAAACAAGCTTTAGTTCTGAATCCCAGTAAATGAGTTCCTTTTCAATTAGCATCACTAATGAAATACTACAGATGAGGAAAATATCATTAATGCCAGACACAAGCAATCTCTTTCTTCATTACATGACACACTTTCCCTCTCTTAGGACTGTTAATAAACTAAATCAATTATTCTGACAGATTACACACGCTCACTATGCAACACACACACACACACACACACACACACACACACACACACACACACACACACGGCCAAGCCTAAATCCAAGCCAAGCTGGGAGGAATTCCAGGAATGTACAGGAAAGTGAGAGACAGAGCGAGAAAGAGAGTGAGACACAGAAAGACAGAATAGCAACAGATGTTTGCTATTTTACTGCTGTTCTTACTTGATAATTGTATGAATTTATTATTTGTATTATTTATTGTATTTTAACATCATTACTGTCTCACCTGGTGCTGAGTTGGCAATAGAAATGTATGGTTATTTCATGTCATGCTAATGTATCACACTGAGAGAGAGAGAGAGAGAGAGAGAGAGAGAGAGAGAGAGAGAGAGAGAGAGAGAGAGAGAGAGAGAGAGAGAGAGAGAGAGAGAGAGAGAGAGAGAGAGAGGAGAGAGAGAGAGAGAGAGAGAGAGAGAGAGAGAGAGAGAGAGAGAGAGAGACAGACAAAGAGAGTGCTATTTGGCTTTCAGAGTAGAAAACAACAACAACAGTTTTTTCAGTTCATTTCTGTTTGCCAAGTACACAAATGTTCATTTTAGTGTGATATAGTTTCAATCTCTCACTCAATATCGGTACTCAGTGTGTATTCAACTATGGGCAGTTTTAGCTCAGTGAAGTTTTAGATTTGAAACTAACTCCTTTAAAAAACATGCTTTTCTCACTCTCAGGGTGTGTTCACACTTGGCATGTTTGGTCCGATATAAACAAACTCTGGTGCGATTGCTCTGTTAATGCGGCTCATTTGGATAAGTGTGAACGCTGTCATCCGAATCCGTGAGCACCAAACAAGCAGACCGAGACCCACCTTTCCAGGCTTCTAAATCTGGTGTGGTTCGACGAATATGAACACGGACCAAAGACATCTAAATTAACCAAAAATTGGACATTATGTCACAAGATGTGACCCTAAAAAGGACAGAATGCTAAAGCATACCTGGGCCAGTATTCATGAGAAAATCTGCACAGAGTAGCTCCTAGTGACAAATCTTAAGAAAGGTGAGCGTTTCCTCTTAAAATTAAAGAAAAAATCCTAGTAATGAAAAAATTGATTCAGAAAGCACCTTAACCCTTAAAAGAGGTATTACCAAAAGTGTTTTAGGACTTTTAAGAGGCTTAAGAGTTTCTTTAGCAGCGGAGAATTTGGACAAAATGCATGAGTGAGTAAATAAGACACTACACATTAGATCATACAGGGATCATGTTTGTGACTGATCTTATTAGAGACACATCTAACATCTCAGACATGTCATAGTGCCAGAAATGGAAGTAATCACTACATTAACACATTTGGCAACTGGAAAAATGCATCTATGCAGCAGTGATGATTTGGGTCAGTCACAACTTTCTATAAGCAAAGTTATCACAAAATTACAGCAATTTCAGAACCTTATTGTGTCGCTGTTAATTTCCTATCAAATACATTAAGTCAATTATTCAATTATTAAATCAATTATTCAATTAAAATATGTAAGGATTATTCAATCCAATTTGGTGGAATTTTCCAATTAACCCTTTTTTTATTAAAAATATTCACAAACATGTTAACTATATCATAAACTATCTGATATTCAGATTATCAAATATGTTTTGTTGTTTAAAAAGCTTAATAATGATCATGTTATTAGATCTATGACGATGGGCGCCACCATGTTAGTTTGTGCCACAATTCAGACAATCGGATCTGTCGGATTTACATCACGTAATTCATTTACGGCTCACAAAATACATAAAAGTAAGTGACCGGTGAAGAATAGAGTAAACGGCCCCACTTTATATTAGGTGGCCTTAACTACTATGTACTTACATAAAAAATAAGTACAATGTACTTACTGTGTTCATATTGTGTTGCAAAACACCTTTGCTGATATTGAGGTGGGATACGGGTAGGGTTAGGGACAGGTGTGATATGATGGGTAAGTTTAAGGGTAGGGTTAGGTGTAAGGGAACTGTCAACTGTGTAATTACAAATGTAACTACAGAAATTAATTACAGATGTAATTACATGCAGGTATTTTTAAAATGTAAGTACAATGTAAAAACATGTATGTACACAATAAGTGCAATGTATCAAATGATTAATTAAAATGTTAGTACATAGTAGTTAAGGACACCTTATATAAAGTGGGTCCGAGTAAACTATACAGTATAGTTAACTATATACTGTGTATCTGATATGAGTATAACACAAATTCAAAGTATAACTGAAAGGATCGTTTTGCCGCTCCCACTGACATCAGTGTGTATTTAACAAACAAGACATTTATTTTTTGCTAGTAATGTTGCTTACTATAAATGTCTGAAACCTAAAATAAACATTATGTGGTTGAAAACACTGAAACACTGATATGTGAATAGTGCTGAGCGTGTCTCTCTCTGGCTCAGCGCCAGCCAAAGCGTGAACACACATTTGAATTTAACAGTTGATCATGTGATGCACTGAACTCTCTAATCACACAGGTGTGATCGTACGTGTCAAATGGTTAATTGAAATGCATACATCTTTAAAAAAAAAGGCTTAAACTAATTTTCAATTTATCAGAATTAAACAAAGGTGTTAAATTAAGGTTTTTAACAATAAAAGGACGTCATCCTCTACTATGACTGTCAAACAAAAAGAGTCATAAAAACTGATCTATCAAGACACATGCACATCATCTTCACATCTTCAGAGAAATGGTAATCAGAAACTTTAACACGTTGTAAAAATGTTCAGTTTGACAGAAATCAATACAGAAATCTTGTTTAACTTCTCTGCTAGAATATGTCCCACCCACACTTGGTGCGATCAACGTACAGTGCGGCTCCTCGGCAACCGGAGCTGATGTTGTCTGTCAGCAGATGATCAGAGAGAATTCTGCTGGATGTGTTTATGTGTGCAGCAGTGTGAGGAAAAGAGCCCGGGGCCGTTCACACCGCATTGAAGAGCTCAGAGCTTAGGAGACTGCTCAAAATAAACAGAGGGTGAGATGGGCACCTGCGTTAGGCTGTTAGCTCTCACTGACAACAGGGTTGAAAATATGGCCCTTCAAGGCATGTTTGAGTATTACTTTGTTTCATGCTAAACTCAAAAACATGCATATGTTCAACACCAAACCCAGAGGTGTAAATATAAACACTTAATCACAGTAAATAAACATCAGCTTTATTGATTTGCTATGCTTGTAGCAAAATATTTTCACATTAAACAGGTAAAAAATCTGACAGCAGTGGAATTTTTCATAGTTTTGAAAAGAAACATTTTGGTTTGTTTATCATACAAAGTTATCATGGATTCAGAAAAACGTACATATATAACACAAATGTTGTTTGGATTGTGTTTATGATAGATTTATATACGTTTAGCGATTTTGCATCCATTAAATCTTCAGTCCCCATCGTAATTGCATCGTAAATGCCCCTAAAGGGATATGGTGATGGGAAAAATGTGAGATGGGAGGAAACAATGTATCCTGATACTGATGTCTCTATAAAAGATTTCAATTTCAACATTTATTAGACTTTTAAAAAATTACTTAATTTAAGTGAACTCAAAATAATCTTCACATAAACCCATTACATTAGATCATATTTACGTGTGGCCTTCCTACCTGTTAGACATGTACAGAAATTGAATAAAGTTATCAAACACCTTTCTTAACTGCATAAATTATGAATTAAATATAGATTAATCCTTACTAAAGCTACAATTGCTCTATTAACTTTGTTCTTTGATTAACATTAATGACAGAATCACAGCATCTGGTTTATTAGGCTGCTGTCACTTTTATGCATTTCGGCATAATTCTGTGTTATTGTTTGAGAACTTGATTCGTGTGGTGCTTAAATGGTTTGAAAGAATTTTCATAAATAAGAGCGTGATCATATAATGCAATGCCAGCCAAAGGATGACGGAAAAAAATGGATGCTGTGTTAATTGCATTAAATATTTTTAATGAGTTTAACTGAAAAAATGAATCGCACTAAATAAACAATCAAACACATGCTCTGATAATGTTGAAGATTATGGTGCTCATATGGGCAGTGAGAGCTTAAATCCAGCTCACATCATCTCCCAATATCTTCCCCACATCATTTCCTGTCCTCTATCTACTGCAACTATGAATAAAAGAGGCATACAGGTAAAAAAATAAATATGAAAGGAGAATAGTGCTAGAAATCACAGCTAACAATTGTATTCATGGAAGGCCCGTGTCAGATGCTGTCAACATACAGATGGTGTGCGGTGTTTAACAGGGACTTTGTAAGCCGCTCTCATCTGCAGTCTCTCACAATGGCAAAGCGCAGCATCTCAATAGGATCAAAGCCTGCAGTCAGAACAGCCCAAATAGAGCCACTCTGACTGTCAGAAGACTGTAAGCTCTCGCTTTCTCCCTCAGAGAGCATCAGAGAGAGCACGTTCTGACTCCATATTCCCTCAGCTCCAACTCTCCTCCTTTCTTTCTCCTGCTCTCTCTCTCTCCTTTTAAACAGCTCTTAATGTCTCACTACCCTCCTCAAACCTCCCTTAGTCCCAGCTCAGCAGTTTAGCTGAGCCACTCTTTCAAAGTATGTGTGTGTGTGCTCATTTCTGCAGTATAACACACAGTTCAAACACAAGCAGCTGATGAGAGCAATACTAATGCAAGGACACACATACCTTAAATATGAAATACTGTAATTAGTAAAAGCCGTACTGATCTAACTATTTACATTTTTTAAATACAACAATGATATAAATATGCTATTGTATTCAGTCCAAATGTAATAAAGTAATTTGCACTCTGCATGGTGGAATTTAATTATAACTCAACTATGAAATATTTTTGTACAAATCAACCCATCAACTTACAGTGTGTAAATCTCCTTGCCTTGTCAATTGCGCTCGTTCCTGTTGCATGTCCTCAAACTGGCAACCCGCTGGAGTGTCGAGACTGAGGCGGAGGGGGCGGGGCAGTCAATATTTTGAATTTGGACTGCAGTACCCATTTCAACCACTAGCTGCATTCTTACATACAGCACCTTTAAAGTTTGGAGAAAGTGGTTATATTTAATAAATGCAGATTTGTTGCTCAAGTTACAGAATCATACTGGTACCAATCAAACCCTAAATTAGACTCAATAAAACAAGCGAGCGCCAAAATAATGAATATGTAAATAATTGAATGAGTGAATGATTGACAAAATACAAAACATACACATGTACAGTCACTTACACATTGTACACACACATGCACAAAGCCTCTCATTACTCCCTCATTACTCACATACAGCGCTGGTACAGAGCCAGAGATGTCTCTCTGACATCCTGAGCTAATGAGCCGAGAGAAAAATCCTCACATTCTTCATATTACTCACGCAAACTCAGACGTATTATAACCACTATCTGAATAGTCAAGCTTTTAATAAACTCAACTTCAACTACTGGTGTTTTCCCCAAGTTTGCAATGTTTTAATTAAGCTTAACAGTCCAAAAATAAAATCTCTGTTGTTTAATAGCAGCTTATCGCTTCTCTGTGAATGGCTCGTAAATCCTTCAAACGCTCACAGTCAAGAGCTCAATCTCCTCTGAAGGGAATTTAACACATTTATGGACTGACGAGAGACACGTTCAGCTCCACTGACAGGCAAATAGAAAGCTTAACACTGAAGGAAATCAATCTGCTCTGCTGGAAGCTTCACAATATATCACAGAACGAGACAGAACAGCAGAGAAAGCACACCGCCAGAGACAAAACTACAACATAAGAGACGAAATATAAGAATCAAGAAAAAACCTGAAGTGACTAGGAGATAAAGAGATGATGAACAAAGGGACGAGAGTTAAAGCACTGAAAACGATACGGTACCTGCACAACAGCTGCCAGACGACTGTCAAAATCTGATCAAATGATGTGACAGCCGATAAGTGTTAGAAAAGTACTTTGGCAGATGCATGAAAACATTCTCCACATTATCATCAATCATCGTCCTCCACGCCTCACTATATACTACCTCAATCTATACACCTCTCATCCTTAAAACATCACACCTTTCACTTTGGCAGTTTCAAGTGATGGAGGGACTGAAAACTACTGATTTCCAATGAGAGTGGCTGGTGTGAAGCATCACACGTGACTTTGTGACCTCCAGAGCTGGAACAGAACACCCATTTAAACATCAACGTAGTCGCAACTGGTTTTATAATCCCAACTGATCCTACAATGTAAAAAAAAAAAAATATATATATATACATAGTAATACATATATATATATATCTTGATATAAAAAAAATGTATAAATATTACTTTGAACTGCATAGGGACAACAATATGCACTATTATTAACAGTGTATAATGTATTGTATTCAACATGGATTCATTCAAGATTTTGTTCTTGATCACCAAATCAGCTCCTGAAACCCACCAGAAACACTGTTCTAAAATAGACCTAGAACATTTTTGGGCGCCTGACTTGCCTCTACTTTTCTTAGTTTTTCCTCACCCATTATAGCAGTTAGCATCAAGTGCCATATATCAATATATCATATATTAAACGTTTTAATTTATTTAGTCTGAGAATGTATTTAATTTATTTAGTCAAAAATTTTGTATTTTTACTGTGAACTCAAACAGAATTTTATGAAGTTTGGATTTTTTCCTTTATAAAGTTAGACTTGGTTGTTTTAGACTTCCAGATGAAATTCTGTCTACATGTATAATCCCTCAGCAAGTTATAGCCATTTACTATGACTAAGGGTTTTTGAGTGAAAACAGGTGTATTTTATTTACTGACATGTAGATGTGTCCAAAAAAGTTCAGGAAGTAAAGTAAATAGAAAGATTGTTCTATAATAACAGAACAATGAAGCAAACATTTTTCTTCAGAGAAATATATTATTTGAACATGAAACAAATGCAAACAATGTAACAGGTTGTGACAACAAACCGTGCAATAAAATATACTGAGTGTAAATGAACAAACAGTGCAAATAATGGACCGTGCTAATGACCAACAATAGTTTCTGTTTGGCACAGGGAAACAACCCACATTGGTTTTCCTTGATGAATCAATGCTGCAGATTTTGATGAGAGCATACAGATTGGATTAGCGCTTTAAATGTTATAAAACATTTTAGAATAATAGTTATTTTTGGCCATGGGCGGCTGTCTCGGTTTTAAGGGTTGAATTACATTCTAAACTACACTGTATTGCCAAAAGTTTTGGGACGCCAGCCTTTACATGCACATGAATTTTAATGACATCCCGTTCTTAATCCGTAGGGTTTAATATGGAGTTGGCCCACCCTTTGCAGCTCTAACAGCTTCAACTCTTCTGGGAAGGCTTTCCACAAGGTTTAGGAGTGTGTTCATGGGAAATTTTGACTATTCTTCTAGAAGCACATTTGTGAGGTCAGGCACTGATATTGGATGAGAAGTCCTGGCTCGCAGTCTCCGCTCTAATTCATCCCAAAGGTGTTCTATCAGGCTGAGGTCAGGACTCTGTGCAGGCCAGTCAAGTTCCTTCACACCAAACTCGCTCATCCATGTCTTTATGGACCTTTCTTTGTGCACTGGTGCGCAATCATGTTGAAACAGGAAGGGGCCATCCCCAAACTGTTCCCACAATGTTGGGAGCATGAAACTGTTCAAATTGTCTTGGTATGCTGAAGCATTAAGAGTTCCTTTCACTGTACCAAAGGGGCCAAGCCCAACCCCTGAAAAACAACCCCACACCATAGTCCCCCCTCCACCAAACTTTACACTTGGCATAATGGAGTCGGGCAAGTACTGTTCTGGCAACCGCCAAACCAGCATTCTTTACACCACTGCATCTGACACTTTGCATAGGAACTTGATTGTATACACCTGTGGCCACTCAGGTGTTCCCTCCATTCAATGATTTGGAGGGGTGTCCCAATACTTTTGGCAATATAGTGTACATTCTAAATGTCTGTACCTCACAGCTTCAGTCTTCATTTATCCTTTGATTGTAACAGCTTCCGGAGCACAACCAATCAAAATGTTGAATTTTAATTTAGAAATGATCTATGAGCTTGAAACCACAAGTAACTTCATGCTGAATCACACAGCTCAGAACAGCTCTGTCTGCACAGTACATCCAGATCAACTAATTGACTGGATATCTACCATCAACACCATAAATGCATTTACCTCTTCTGAAAATACATACATACAGAACATACATAGAAACACATATACACAGAGTTCCTGACGCTAGGCTTCTCCACCTTTTCCCTCGTCTGTGTGTGTATTTGAAGTACTCTGTAGTGCAGATAAAAGAGCAATGCCTGTATGTTCAAATGTATGTTCTGCTCTGTTTCCATGACCAAGCCAGAGGCTCATTAATCATCCCAAAGCTCGGAAGCCTGCAACCCCCTCCTCTACCCTCCCTTCTTCTAAAGAAATATGCAGACAGATGGAAAGAAGCCGGTCATAATTTCATTTCACAGCAAGTTACACTATGACATAATTATCAATATTATAATTTGGACAAAGGATTTATCATGAATTCAGAGTCTGAAAAGTATTTCTGAACTATAGTTGAACATGGATTTACAGAAGTAGGACATACACCCGAATCAATATCCTTTGTTTTACATGGAACAACGTCGCAATTAATCTCTTTTCCAGTTGTTAATTATGATGATTGTTTATGATAATATAATAATATAATTTTGTTATAAATTATTATTTGTTGATATTTCAAAATGAATCCTTAATCAATGGCCACTGCACTGACTTTAGATTTTTATTTAGAATGAAAAAGCAAAGAAAGGAATATGTCCCATTTTATCACAGAAAGATGCATTCAAAATAAATGTGTGATAGTCTTTACTCAAAGCCAGTAATGTGAAAAGGTGAAACATGATAAACAGCCCGTGGCTGTACAAGCTGATCACATAGCGTTCTGCTGGGCCGGATGGGAAAGCAGGCAGAGTTTTGACCAAAGGGTAAAGAGAATGACTGGAGGATGAGAAGGAATATGTGAGAGGTAAGGGATTGAAAAAAAATAATAATCAAGGAGGGAACGAAGAGGCAAAGGAGAATGCAAGAGGCAGAAGGGAGTTAAAGTAAAGTCAAGCTGGAAAGAGAAGGAGAGAGCAGAATATTTCCCCTCCGTCTTTCTGTTATCAGGCTCTGGCTGAGCGAGGGATCATTCTGTAGAGGAGGAGATGGAAAAGAAGGATGAGAGAGGACATAAGCAGAGAGAATGATGAGGCCTGGAGTGAAATAGAGGAGAAAGAGGGATGGGGAGGGAGAGTCTCTGCTCTCTCCCATGAGATCAGTCCAATCTCTCACAGGGTTATCATGATTATCTGCCCCAGATTGCTGCCTCCACCTGTTTTGTCTGTAAGAACCGGGCCATCCTAGCTCAAGTTGCCCTGAAAACGTTTTTTTTTTAAAGCTTCCATTCAAGTTAAGCTCAATTTGTTATCACAGTCCACATGAAAAAAGGTTTATATATAAACATGAATAATACATTTCCCACATTTGCTTAATCAGTGCTGTTTTATTTTACATAGAGCGGGTGGCCTCATGGAGCCAGCCAAATTGAGATCACCAGCTGAATACTCACTTTTTCTTAAAAACCAACCTGCTATCTGAACACTTTCAATGGCTGAATAAATGAATCGTGGCTAACTAGCAATATTGCATGATGACTGCTACATGTCTAACGCAGCAGAAAAAACAAATGAACAAAATGCACTTTTAAAAAAGCAAAAATAAGATCAAACTAATGTAAGATCTTAAGTGTCATACCAAACCCCTACAGCTCTGAAATATGACTGTATATGTATCAAAGTGTTAGTGTGTTGTTGTTCATCTGAGGTTATAATTACTAATTTTATGACCAACAGATTTTTAATTTATTTAATTTATTATTTACTGATATGTAAAACCACATAATTCACATGGGTGTACTTTCTTTTTCACATGAGTGTGTATACGTGCGTACACACACACACACACACACACACACACACACACACACACACATTGTGTTTCCATGTTTTATGGGGACATTCCATAGGCGTAATGCATTTTATACAGTACAAACTGTATTTTTTATCCCCCTACACCTACCCATCACAGGAGACATGCTGCATTTTTACTTTTTCAAAAATCAATCACTTAGTGTGATTTATAAGATGTTTTCCTCATGGGGACCAAAAAATATCCCCACAAGGACAAGGATTTTGGATATTGCCATACCGTAGGGAACACACACACACACACACACACACACACACACACACACACACACACACACACACACACACACACACACACACACACACACACACACACACACACACACACACACACACACACACACACAATTGTTAATGCATGAGAAACTGTGGATTAACATATCTGGAATATTAGATCTAGAGGGACTAAATTAATTTGTACAAGTGAGTTTAGCGTTGTCATCAAGTTAGAGAAGAGAATATTTGTTGAAATATTTGGCTGGAATTCATTGGACAAAATCAATAAGACTGCAAATAACTGAATTAAAATAAATACACACACAAGCATAAATATGAGAGATTTCACAACTATAAAATTACACATTTATAACACCATCTTGGCTCTTCTGCTTGAGTTGTACAGTTTGTTCAAGGAATTACTTACCCGTAAAAAAATTGAACTTGGCACAAAAACACACTACATTTAAATTGAGCAAAAGTGCAGATGAGATTAAGAGGCTGGCACTGGGGAAGATTTACTGTTTATAGTGGCTTCAGTGAGTGGACTGTGAGACGTTCTAGATTAGAAATGTTCTCATGAATTAACTTTTCCACCTCAAAATTAATTATCAAGACATTGAGGGTAATAAAGTTAATGACAGGTTTGTAAAAACTTAACCACATATATCACCTTCCACACACATACACAAACATGCAAAAAAATCAATAAAAACCATATAAACACTGCGTGCACTCACACACAGTTACAAATGCAAAAGCCTAGCAGGTTTATGAGCTTTTAACGATCAAAGCAGCAATTATTGCATATACTTCTGGCTTACTGTCAGAAACAGGGAAAGAAAAAGATAAAGTGTGTGTGTCCAGACGGCTGGTGACGAGACAAGAAAACTCTGTCCTTGAGAGTGTGTGAAGTGAATACTGAGGAGGCATCGCCAGCAGATGACTAGCTTTTCTCTCGTTCTCTTTCTAAAGAAAGATAAAGTGAAAACACTTCATACGAACAAAGCGACTATTTCTGGCATAGTTAAAAGATGATTGAATCATAAAAAAACACATATCTGAGGAACACAATCAAAGGGCCACAGCGCACACGGCAGATGTGCCACATCTCCCAGAGGCCTCTGGGAACACGGAATGTTTGCTGCACCACTTAGCAGTCAAGCAGCAAGGAAATCAGATTTGCTGACAATAACTTGGAGTAAAGCAGGGTTTGATCTGTGACTGGTCTTATCTTCAAATATCTCGCCTCAATCTGGCTGTTTTTTCAGCTGGTATTAACACTCGTCTCAGGTGATATGATCACAAGCAGTAGGCCGAGACCGAATGCTGTTTGCACCTGGTATTAACATGCCTCTCCTGTGACCCTTTGTGATCAGATGTGACAACATACATCAATTTTACATTGTGTGTCACAGGATGAATATACATATATAAGTGCTGTCAAAATTAACGCGTTAATGCATGCGATAATTTTTTTCAGTTTAGCATGTTACAAATATTTAACGCAATTAACGCAGCATACATTTTTTTCTGTTATCCTTTGGTTAGCATTACATCATACACACAGAGAAAAAGGGTGTCAAAATTACCCTTAAAATGTTTTTACCACAAAACGGTCCTTCAAAGATGTCCTTTTAAGGGGACTGCCCCAGTGACAAGCTGTTGTACCCATAAAGGTACATTTTTAACACCCCTGTTCTCTGTGTATGATCATGTTCTTATTCATGCAAATTTAGACCATTCAAGCGCAACAAGACAAAAGAGAACACGCTGTCTGTGAATGTCCTGACACACACACAATTCACAGAAAAACGTGCCATTATCGTGCACACAGACAGTGCACCAGAATCGAGTTCTCTTTCGCGCTTGAACAATTTCTTTGAAGATACATTTTTGACAGTACCGGCTACATCTGAAAACTGAAAAATGCTGCCTTCGGAGGACAAAAGGTAGGAAGGCATCAAGGCCCAACCGAATACAATGTTAGCTTCACTTCCTGCCTCCTGAGAGACCTTCATCTGATCGATTTTTGAAGGCGGCACAGATGTATCCTTTGCTGCCTTTGATATCCCACAATCCTGTGCATTCCATTCGCTAACGGTTGAGCTAGAAAAAGAAAGCTGTCGTCTGAAAGTTGCAGTTGTTGGTCAATTTCTGTGTAAATGCTAATTTTTGACCAACACACACGTGCGTGCGTGTGTGTGCTACAGCTTTCAGAGTAAAGCAGACTGTATCTGTGTAAATGAACACAGCTTCAAGCTTCATTTTGAAACTGGCAGCATATTTTATTTGCCAGTAACGCATCAAAACAATATATAACAGTTTACCTTTTGAAAATTAAGAAATAAAGATGTAAATTTTAGTATTGTATTAGTATACAGTTATTTTATTACTCTTTTTTACAGTAGTGGTATTATTACAATGTATTTCTTATTTTGTATAAAAAACTGTGGGAATGTGGCATATGAAAACTCAAGTGGAAAGACCTTTTTAAACTATGGTTACTGAAAGAGGTTTGAGTTGGTTCTTGGGAAAAGTAAACAAGTATGAACACTTAAATATTCCTACTTGCAAATGCACTTCCCTCATCCTAATAACTCTCGAAGGAATGTGTTTTCTAGTTCATACCTGTATTAAGCACTTCTTGAGATTGAATCACCTGAGATAGTTGTCAAAGGGTCCAACCTTCTTATATCTACTCTTCGTATACCTTCCCAAAGACATTTCATGTCTAACTTTCTCTGTCTCCAGTACAGGTTTGCATTCTGACCAGGATCCAGGGACTTAAATCACTGTCACAGGCACTATAGCAGCCCTCTAATCAGACAGCATGTTCTTTATTCCTAAGTGACACATTGCAATGACAGATCGACTGGCGTGGTGATTGATATCGATGCAAAGCGGCCATTCATTATGAGATTTTTGGGTGCTCTCCATCTTGGCAAAGACCGAAGCCCTCAGCGTCAGTTATTCGCCAATGAGTTCTGATGGAAGCCAAAAGAGAGCGAGCGAAAACGCTGACAGCAACAAGATGGTTTCAGTGGGTTTATGACCCAGATCTGTATGGCTGACACTAATGATTGTCATTTATTTACCCTGCTGGTGAAAGTAGACTTGCATATCAACAGTATATTTTGTCACTTTTCTGCCAATCATTTCAATAAAATGTAATTAAAAAAATTATATATATATATATATATATATATATATATATATATATATATATATATATATATATATATATATATATATATATATATATATATATATATATATATATATATATATATATATATATTTAAAAACAATAATAAAATAAAATAAAATGTATATCTAAGTGAAACAGCTTCTTGAACAAGAAAATCTGTAGGATTTGATTTTGATTTTGTCCATCAGGAACTGATTGTATGTGGTTTGATTTCGCTGTGATGTCATGTGAGTGACAGGTTGTCCCGCCCTCACACCAGAGAACACATCAGAGAAGAGATGTTATTTTGATTAAATATTATGGAACATACATTTAAAAAAAAATAATGATGTGCACGGATAAATCATTTATAATGAATATGGCAATAAATAAATAAAAAATGAATGGCGACTCTAAGCGGTTTCTTTTTCAAGTATGGGAAAAGAATAAAATTATTAGGCAAGGCCACACTGTACTATAAAATGTAGGTCATATTGGTGTCATATGTCTGAATGAGAAAATTCTGCAGTACACAATAATATATAGTAAATGAAGTTAGCAAGGCAAAAAAATTAATTATAGTGTAAATAAACTGCACTTACAGTTTAAATTACATTGTGCCCCCCTATCAAGATGGCACTTACAGCATTTAAGTGAATATTCTCATAAGCAATAAAGGACATGTAAGAAAGCACATCAGACTGTGAGGTTTGGATGAAGCAGCAGGAGGAGAACGGCAAACACTATCATCATCCACAATCATTATCAGTTCATTATATGCTGATAGCATGCCGCAATTAAGATGCCATAAAGATCAGTTTAGAATTTACTCTTTACACTTCTTACACACACACACACACAAACTATATTAACTTTAACAGGGATGAATTTAAAGAGACAGCCTTACAAGAGGGTTTTTACAAGCTCCAGCCTAAAAACATGCTTTTTCCTACAAATCCTGCACATTTGATTCCAACATAAATACAGCCCCCTTGTCCAATCCATTTTTTCCCATTTCCTTGTCAGCCTCTGAGTCTCTCTCGCTCTCTCTCTCTTTTGGGTAATATAGGGAGAGGAGAGAGGTGATAAAAAGGACCACTCTTTTACTTCTGACAGAGTTTCATTTATCTTATGATGAATGGCTGCCCTGCTGAGCCTGTTTCCTCTGTGGTACACATGATTTTGCACAAAGGAACATCTAAAATTGGAGAAAAACAATAAGAAGAGAGAATAATAAACATGTTGAGGATGAAGGAAGTGGGATGTAATGAAATGTTGAGAGGAGGAGGCTAAATTGAATTACCAGCATTTTGAGAGAACTTCATTAGGGATTTAATGATAGTTGACTGGATGACCAGATTTCTAGACTCTTCCATATTTAATAATAGTTGTTATTATTATTATTTCCATGTATAACGTACCTTTCAAAAGTTTGGAAACATTACGTTTTATTGTGTCATGTACTCAAGCAGGCTGCATTTATTTAATCAAAAATGTAATAAAAAATGTAATATTGTTAGCATTTAAAATATTTTTGCTATTTTAACACATTAAAAACATAATTTATCCATCTGATGCAAAGCTGAATTTTCAGCATCATTACTCCAGTCTTCAGTGTCACAACATCCTACAGAAATCATTCTAGTATGCTGATTTGATGCTCAAGAAACATTAATTATTATTAATATTACTACTACTACTACTATTAATGTTTGATTGGCCAGTCAATACATACCATCAGACTGTACAGTCCCTCATGATCTGAACTAGAAAAATACAAAAGCCAGGAAACACAACCTAATTCATCATCAGAGGAACAATGGGCTTCTCAAACAAGCATGCCTGTAGAGCTGTGAAAATTCTGCTGCAAATCACAGTTGAACTGCAACTCAGACTATCCGTCAGAGAGCATACAGTATAATAAACTATACTCTACTGTAAAATGTACTGCACAAATACATACTGTCCTACAGAGTTTTCACTGTATGGGTTTTTTTCATAAGCTTTGTTAAGCAGTACTCATCTAGCCTATTGCCAATAGATAAACTCAACAAAAACAGATGACCTTGGACATGGAGCAGCCAACATATTAACAAATACCACAACCAGCTTTTTCATTTTGCTTGCAAACAGTGCCCTTAACTAGTCTAAACCTAGAAAGAATTCACAAGGAACACAATCTTGTAGTGTTGTCAAAAGTATCGACCGCGATTCCAAATCGATACTGAAGTTTAAAAAACGTGCCGCTTTGAGCGCTGTTGAGCTGTAATCGTAAACACCTCTGACTGGCCATTGTGCTAATGCACTCATCGGATGTGCCTGTGATTGGCTACAATGATCAACGCACGGCAGCGCTTGAAGTTTTTGAAAATGTTTTGAAAGCGGAACGGAAGCGTTTGGAAAGCACAAGCAGGCATCGACCAGCGGACCGGTAGGCTGATAGACACATGCATTCAAACGCTCCGTGTGTATCTGTGCAAGCACTCTGAGAAAAGCGTCATTGATGTATATTTATAACATGTTTGTGAAGCGCTGATCATTGTAGCCAATCACAGATGTGTTTGATGAGCGCGTGTGCGCGATGGCCAGTCAGAGGTGTTTATGATTCTGCTCAACAGCACTCAAAGCGTCACATTTGTAAAACTTCAGTATCAATTTGGTATCGCGGTCGATACTTTTGACAACACTACAATCTTGCATTCCGTCATGAACACAATGTCAGAGACATTTTTAACCAATTTATAGACTGTTTCTTGCCATGCATTTTTGACACTGTGTGACAAGTCAAATATAGTTAATCTTTTGTTACATATTTACATATTTAAATGGCCTTGCATCACTAAATTATTGGCCAAGAATTTAATCCCAATAACCAAGATAAAAGAAAAGAAAAAAGGATTGACTTATTATCAATTATTATAAATTGTAAAAGTATTTTGGAAAACAGCACTCTTGGTCTTTGTTGCTTAACTGTATCATATGTTATAAATATAAAAACTCCACAATTCTCCATATTTATTAAATATTTGTGTGCTGCACTCATTTGCTTCAATTTCTCCTTGAGAGGCTGTGCGAGCCTCAACAGTGCAATTAGGGCTGGGCGGTATATCGAGTCTGTACAATATAACGATGCATTTTTTAGAAGCGATACGGAATGAGGCAATACCGTTTATATCGATGTACATTAGATTGATACAAACGCATCTGAAAAACAGCGGAGCAATCAGAATGAGCTGATGCAGGGAAAGTGCTACAACTTGTCTTAAACATGACACGTGCTCTACATTTAAGGGCTTCAAAATAACTAGTAAGATACAGTTAACACGTATAATTTAAGGCAGCTCGCCCTGTCAGATGCTCTGAGAGATAACGTTATGCTACTTGTGCTGACAGACACATGCATTCTCGCACTGTTTAATGCGTTTGAAATGTGCTTTCCTCAGTGCATAACTTACATTTCAAAGGTATTTTCTCCATCTGTAAATGTTAGAAAGTCATGCAAATATGTCCATTTTGCTGTCAGGAGAGGAGAGGACGAGCCGCTAAAATTCAGGCTTAAGCGCCACCACGTGCGTGCAGCAAACAGACGGAGCGCAATATGAATGCAATAATTCTGAAATAATTCTAAATATTTCTAAAATATTTATTGTTGGACAATAAATGTGCCATATGTGGAATTTTAAACCTACAAGTACGTATATTTTGATGAAAGTGACCATTATAATGGGGTTATCAAATAAAAGCTAATGTGCTTTTGTTTTTATTTAAATCTTTAGTTCAGTAAATTATTAATTTTGTTTTTAGATTTTAATGTTACAATGTTAGAATGTAATGTGATGTCATTTTAACCCACTTTTTGCACCCAATATATTGCATAGCCATCATTACATTCACTGTAGCCTATTTTTATAGCCTTCAATATCAACATTGTTTTTAGGACATCATTGGGCAAGATGTGAAATACAATTATTATTTTAGAATTGTATTAGAATAAATACAGATTTTTTATCCAAATAGAAAAGAGTAGAAAATACCGGGATATATACCGTGTATCGCCATTCAACCAAAAAATACAGAGATATGATTTTTTGGCCATATCGCCAAGCCCTTAGTGCAATGTTACCATCAGTACATTATAGCCTACATTACATATTTGTATCCACTATCAATCACCACTTACACTAAATGAATGCAGAATCACTCTCGCATTGTGGTGATTCCCTAGTTATTTGGCATTTTAATCAGGCTACTTGTCCGCTAGTGCAAGAAAAATTATCTTTCACTTGTCCCATTAAAAAAATCCACTTGTCCCGGACAAGCGTCAATGTCGAGCCCTGCATTACTATATCAGTCTATTAAGCGACCATTAATGAAGCAAACATAGCAACAAGCATGGACAAGTCTCAAGACACATAACAGTTCTTGAAATTAAAAATTGATGTAATAAGCACTTGAAATGTACAATATACTCAGCTAGTGGACACTTACGCCAAATGAATTTGAGCCAGTTGATTCTATTTAGCAATACAAAGACTACTGACAGCATTACTTTACATATATTTAAAGGGTTGTGACTAAGAACAAGAAGTAGCTGACAAGGACATGTGTCCTCAGCCACATTCAGTGACTTGCCTTGTCTTTTTCTATTCCCATTGAAACTCAAGAGATATCAAATCACTGACTATGAAAGACACTGTTTTACATTTCAAACAACAATCTGTTCTAGAGTGTCGACCCAAATGCCCTTGTGTCCTCTTGTGTGGCGCTTGAACTGACTGGTGCTGCACGAAAGAAAGAAAAAAACCCTTCACCTCATCTCTCGGTTACCCTCCACGCTCTCCCTCCAGCAAGCCCAGTCAGCTGAACCCAGCACAATAAAAGCCCTCAGTGACTGTAAACCATACCATTTGCCTCTCAGGCTAAAGCAGCCCAGGATGAAACATGAGCGGCATGCATACAGAGGCAGAGAAACAGAGCTCCATCTATGAGAGTGACTCTGGGCAAAGGGTGCCCTTTCTGAGATCACATTCTCATTTGAAAATCTTGACCTTAACAAGGGATCAGAAGAGAAAACGCAAAAATGGTTTTAAGGCATCAAAGCAACATTGTTAATACTGACAAATTTACTCTAAGAAACAAATAACTTAATCAGCTTAGCATAAACAAGGATATATAGTAAACTATAAACTCAATTTAACTCTGTTCTAAATGTGTCATAAGATGCAGAGCGCTAATTTAACAGTTATTATATACAGGCATAACATATCTGATTATCTCTTCATCTGTTAGTGGGTGGGGTATATTAGGCAGCAAGTGAACATTTTGTCCTCAAAGCTGATGTGTTAGAAACAGCAAAAATGGGCAAGTGTAATGATTTGAGCGAGTTTGACAAGGTTCAAATTGTGATGGCTAGACAACTGGGTCAGAGCATCTCCAAAACTGCAGCTCTTGTGGGGTGTTCCCAGTCTGCAGTGGTCAGTATCTATCAAAAGTGATCCAAGGAAGGAACAGTGGTGAACCGGTGACAGGGTCATGGTTCATTGATGCAAGTTCATTGAGGTTCATTGATGCACGTGGAGAGGGAAGGATGGTCTATGTGGTCTGATCGAACAGACGAGCTACTGTAGCTCAAATTGCTCAAGAAGTTAATGCTGGTTCTGATAGAAAGGTGTCAGAATACACAGTGCTTTGCAGTTTGTTGCGTATGGGGTTAGATAGCCGCAGACCAGTCAGGGTGCCCATGCTGACCCCTGCCCACTGGATGACCGGGTGAATGTACATCGCTTACCTGGGGAACACCAGGATGCTACTTTTAATGGATGTTACTTTGACACGTACCACCTACCTAAGAATTGTTGCAGACCATGTACACCCTTTCATGGTCAAACAAGTCCCACCCCGCAACTTACAGGACCTAAAGGATCTGCTGCTAACATCTTGGTACCAAAGCACACCTTCAGTGGTCTAGTGGAGTCCATGCCTTGATGAGTCAGGGCTGTTTTGGCAGCAAAATGGGGACCAACACAATATGCCTGATTCGTGTACAGTGCTTTCAATGAATATCTTTTTTAATCACACATTTTTCTATTTAAAACATTTATTTAATCGCGCCTAATATTGAAGTTTTTAAAAATGTATTATTATTGTGATACTTTACATTGAAAATAATCAGAAACTTCAAAAAGACTGTATATTTTAAATATTTGTTCAATCTATCTTTTTACTAAACAATATGAATGAATTGTCACCGATACGGATGTCTACTAAATTGATTTTACCCCTAAATTAAAGCCATTAAGTACAGCCATTCAACATTATAGTATAATTGAAATCTATAAATTTGAACATTTAATAGACTTAAAATAAACTTTTAATTTAGGTGAATTTAAAATCTTCACATAAACCCATTGTAATAATTTATATGTTAAGTCTTAATATATCATTCATTCAGTTCATTTTGACATTTTTGACAGATATATATCAATATATATATACACACACACACACACACACACACACAATCAAATTTTTAATTATTACGGGTGACAACCGATATGTAATTATATTTTAATATCTTTAATATCTATTTTAATACAATATGCATCTATAATCAGAACAACTTAGCGGTAAAATTAGTCATAGCAATATTGTTCGGCGTGTCTCAAAGGCATGTGTGCTTACTGGTAAAGCCATCATGCCAACTTAGACATAATTACAAACACTTAGACGAAATGTCACTTACGCTGACGGCCACTAATTTGTTTGAAATAGCAGGAAATTGCTCCAAGCCGGGGATCACGAGCTCTCAGCATTGTAAGTAATTCAGCAGTGGCTCACTGACACGTTATGACATACTAATCCTGTGTCAACCACTGCAAAAACAAAAAAACCCATAAAAAACAGAGGCCACGCTCACACACAGAGCGGGTAATGGAGACAAACAGCAGTGTTCTCCTCTCTACTCAGCCTGTCCCTAAGGGCTCATCTGACAAGGCAAATAAAGTCAGTGTATTTCTTTGCTCTGTTTTCTTACAGTCACTCACACACACACACATTCAATTTTCTTCATCACATTACAGAAACTTTATATCAAATCACAACCTTAAAGACCATCACAATGCAAACAACTTGGAAAAAATATATACATCAGCACTTCCTCCCCTGCACCCATCACATGTCACTCCAGGCAGTGATTCAATTAATTTCCAAAATCCAATCAGTCTTGGGCCAGTCTGGAATAAGCACAGACCTCCAGGGAAGCATTTCCTTAGCGTTTTATAGCAATCCTTTCAATTACTTGGAGATTATTACCTGGAGGTGATTAAAAGGTGATTCGATTAACCCAGCCCCTATTAATTGAGGTTGAGGGGTGTGCCCTGAATGAGGTTCCCATCCTGCCCAGGACTGCATGTGAGATGGTTTATTTGTACTAAATGATGCACATGAGATCCATCCACTTATTGAGGGGTCATGTTTCATGAAATTATTCCATAAATATGCTCATGGACAACATATTCTCAATGGTCCATCAATATAAATCAAAAACTGTATGTCAGTATGCATGCTGGCCAGATTAATGCATCTGCAATCAAGAAACTTTGAATAGTATGACTACGTTTGAGTGTGCAAAACTAAATAATTCAAAAGTTTGGGGTCCTTACTTTTTTTATTGAAGTAAAGTCATATAATAATACAACAGATTTTCATTTCAAATAAATGCTGTTTTTAACTTTCAATTTATCAAAAAAAAAAAAGTATATATTTTTTGAAAAATATCAAGCAGCACAACTGTTTTCAACATTGATGATGATAATAAATGTTTCTTGAGCAGCAAATCATAGAATGATTTCTGAAGGATCATGTGACACTGAAGACTGGAGTAATGATGCTGAAAATTCACAGGAATTTTAAAATATATTAAAATAAGGGCTGTCAAAATGAACAGATGCAAATCATTTTTTCAGTTTAACACAACAAAAGTATTTAACTCAATTAACGCAGCATCCGTCATCCATTATATGATCACATTATCATTCAAAAACTATTAAACCATTCAAGCCCGATAACTTAATGAACTTAAATATGTACTAGCTGTCTGTGTAACAGACACACACACACATACAATTTGTGCACCGCACCAGACAGTGCTTCTCTTTCACACTTGAATGGACAAAAACACACAAAATAATGCAAAAATGCCCGCTTTGTCAAGTATCCTCATAAGCAGTCTTTAATGAGTTAAATAAAGCCTTAAACGACTGTAAAGAGTTGTGAGGACGTCAGATGTGTCAGACCCGCAAGATCTTGTAGCAGCCTAATAAACCCGCTGCTATGACACTGTCATTAATGTTAATCAAAGAACAAAAGACAAAGAGAAAATCCCTCACTGCTCTAGCCTGAATAACGTTTCTAGCTTAAAGACAGAATAATCTATATTTAATTCATAATTTATGCAGTGAATACTCTGAAGTGTTGATAACTTTGTTTAATTTCTGTCTATTTCCTGCCTGTTACATCAAATATTTAAAATATACTGTCTTTATGCTGTCTACAATAATTTGGAGATTAAATGTGAAACTATTACAAAATAAAAATATATTAAGAAACTTGTTAGGTGAAACTTGTCGCAATTAATTACAGAAAAATGTGTGATTAATTCAGGGTTTTTTAATTGATTGACAGCACTAAGTTATTTTAAATTGTAATAATATTTCACAAAACTACTCTTTTTACTGTATTTTTCATTAAAGGGTAACTAAACCCTAGAACAACTTATTTTAGTTGATATGCAAGACTGGGGCTTTATTAGTGCTGTTCATTGATTCAAGAGTTTTGACATTTGAGTATAAAGTGTTTTAATTCTATAAAATATGGTGTAAAACCGCCAAAGTGCTGCCCTCTTAAGGTTGACATAAAAACATCTTGTTCCGTCAAAACCACGGTAGCGAGTCAGGAGTTGGAATTTGAGTATTGAAAATGATCAGGATAGCGTATATTAGCATCTAGTTAGCATAGCCGTTTATATAGTTATATAGATTATTTTGTGTAGCCTAGTTTAGTTAATTTATTAGCATAGTTGTTAGTGTATTATTCTTAGAAGCATAGTTAGTTAGCATAGTATTGCATCAGTTAAGATAGCTTCAAGTTAGAGTTTATTTTTAGCATTAGCATTAGGACTGCATAGCTGTCCAGCAGACGTGGAAATTAGGCGTCAGTGGTTGCGTGCACTTGGCCTGAATGACCGTGAGTATACTGCTCCCATTCTCTCTTGCGCTGCTGTTTTGCTAGTATCGTCAGCATCGGGAGTTAACGCAGTTTGAGGCAGCGGCTCGAATCGATAAGGCTCTGGCCCTGTGTTTACAGACAATTCACCCTCCTCCACTTCAGGTGAAGACGGCGGAGAAAAGTCCTCTACATCAAATGACCGCTCTGTTGCAAAACTACTGGTTTCACTCCAGTCATTCTCCGTCTTTTCGAGTCAGACAGCTGTCAATCAATCCGTCACTGCGGGGTCTCAGGTGCACGCCCCCCGCTCAGCCCCGCCCTCGGTTCGCCCCCTCTGTCTCTGCTGGGCTCTGCCCACTTTTCCAGCATTTTTAAAATATTGCCAGTGGGTGGAGTTAGGCTGTGAACAGGGGTTTAGTTACCCTTTAAGTAAAATTAGCCTTGGTGAGCATAAGACACATGATCCTAAATTCATTCAACAGTAGTGTAATATGTGTACATATAAATTACCACAAGTCGTCTGTGAATTGGGACGAAACAGTAAAAAAAAAAAAAAAAATCACTTTTATAAAACAGTCAAACAAAAAAGATGGATTGGGTGAAGCAGCCTCCAAGATCCAGATTTAATTACACACACTCGACAATCAAGCACATTCTTACAAAATAATCGCCATGATTTGTCATTTTAGCAGACTAAAACTCCACAGCACGGCGCCTAATATGAATTTTAGGCACTGGAGAAAAACAGGGGAAGTTGATATCGACTACCACTGAGCGCATGAATTAATTTGCCTTTCCATCCATTTCCACTGGAGGTATTTGGATGAGTTGTTGAGAATGAGCATATTGTTAAATAAGAGCTTCTGGCAAGTGTTTGCGGAAAAAACGCAAACAACACGGATGCATCACTGCAAACACACCAGGAGGTATAAGGGCTTGAACAATTTTCAGGAAATATAAACAACCAAACAGTGAATTGACAATGGGGAGTGTGGTTTTGGCTGTTTTCCTGGATTCAAAAACCCAAACATGATTCTACATTTAGAGGAACTTCCAGGAATGAACAAATACCTTTCAAAGATATTTGAAACCAAGACTAAAACATTTAGCTTTTACTCTACATTCACACAAAAAAGGAATGTGTGAATCTGACCCAACAAAATGACAAGCCTGAAATGTCCTCAGAACAGTTTGAAATATTACTTGAGACCGCAAAACTAGCTGTTGAAGGACATTCACCTTGACGCTAAGCTTATAGAACCAAAAGAATGCCTCTTCAACCCCCGAAGGCACGCCATGCTTCTGATTACGCATAGATTAGGAGGCACAAGCCGGAATGCTCGTGGCGAGCCGTGGCTGAACTTCACACACTCAGGATGGCTCCATTCATCAAGGCTGTCGTACAGGCTAGCACTGTGTGCTTCGCAAACAGCACGTCATTAAAGCCGACAGCTGCTAACTCATATATAACTCAGCCGTTAGCCTAGCATAGCGCCTCCCGCCTCACAAACAGTGATTTAGGAGCTGCTGAATCCACACATCAATATCAATTACAGATGCTAAAAGGTGTGTTTAGGGGAGCCCTGAGGTACACCGGGTGAAGGCAGAGTAATTGTGTGAGTAGTTTATAATGGTGAAAGCTAACAGAGTGCCGCTCGGTAGAGCTGACAAATCTAGAGAGGTTGCACATTAAACATTTTTTACATTAAATGTACATATGAAGCAGGAAAAAGTCTTGTTAATTAAACTAGCTAAAAATAGCTATTTGCATGACAGACCCTGTCAGTTGGCATTAGCTACATAACTACATAACTTTCTTACTAGCGAGCTTTGATCCAACAAATTGCTAATGATCCAACTATCCATAATTACTATTTGAAGTCATTAGTAAATATTGTCTGAAGCTACCTAGTCTCACGTAGCCACACCTTCGGTAGCCAGCAGCTTTCATTGGCCACGGACCGCCCACAGGACATCTGACTGACATGCAAAGCAACCAATCACAGTTCGTTTCATTCCACATAATGTTTAGTGGCATGAAAATGTAACAATGTCCGTACAATAACAGCCCAGGGTGTAAAACTCTTGAACATGTTTTAAAGAGTCTACGCCGTGAAATTTACATATTTCATATACTTTTAAAAATCCAGCTTTTAGTTGCTCCTGATAAGTGCTCATTGACACAGTTGTAAACACTACAGCTTTCTTCTTCCATGTTGGCATCACGTGGTGGACTGTTAAAGTACGCCAAACGAGTCTCCTGGACATTCTGTAAAAATTAACCAATCAGATGGCGACTTTGAAAATCCTGAAGTGTTTCCAGTTACATGTGCCATATGCATCAGGCGATCAGCCAGTGGTCACATGACCTCTGAGGCTGAGACTAGATGCGACCTAGAGGAGCCTAATTGCATTATTCCGATATCAAGGCATTTTATGATTCTATTCTAAAAACAAACCTAGCTACATATACCAAACTAAATCAACTTTTTGGGCAAAAATTCACCATTCACCTCATAATGACACATACTAACAAGTATTCGGTCAAGAGCTTGTTATGTGTTGGGCTGCCAAATCACACTTTTGCTATTTTACATTTACAAGAACTTGCACAACTGAACTTGATGGGTGGTAATAAATTGATGAGGCTTATTCAGTTGATAGTAATAGTAATTCATTTTAGTGTTAGATTTGTAGGACATTTTTTCTGTACTTTTGCACAAAAGTACTTCATTGAGTTCCCACTTAAACTTTAATTAGTGACAGATTTTGTAGGTACATGTTCCACCTTGTTTTTAAATCGCTTATGAATGCCCGTGTGACTGATTAGCAGCAATTCAGGGGCGGCAATTGCTTGAGTGATGGGTTCATTAATAATCTTAATGAAAAACACAACAAAACAATAGAATGACAAACTCGCTTATATTAAACAGAACTTTTATCAACAAAACGGATAAGCACGGTAGCCTCATTCTTGTGGTGCGCTTTAAGGTGTGTGTGTGTGTAAATTAGAAGTAGGGATGCATGATATGATCGGTACGATATTGGAATGCCTTGCAGATATGATAATGTGTTGATATACGCCTGAAATAACTGCAGCGCGTGCAAGGAGTGCTATAGCGATAAGATCATATCAGCAGTGTGGTCATTCTTGAAGTGAACTTGTATGTCAACAAGCAAATACACTGCATGTTTGGTGATTTATATTGACAGATATATAGACAGATATAGCTCTAAAATACTAGAATGTTTAATCTGAAGCTAAAGAGAGCATCAACTGATGTCATGCCACCCCCACTTCATGTGCACAAATGTTAATCCAAATTTTACAACTGCATCTGTCTGGGATGAAAAATTACTGACTTTATTATAGTTATTTCAGAGCTTTTAATATACTCTTATTATATAAAGAATATTTATGTATCTTTAACAAGAATCATTTTAGTAAGGAGACCTCAGAAATCGGAAACCAGAATGGAAAGGTTTTGTTCAAAATGGTGTTGTTTCCCAACAAAGGGAATAAATAAACGTATATCGGTATCGGCATATGCCAAAATGAGTATTGGATATTGGCAAAAATACAATATTATGCATCCCTAATTAGAAGTGTTATCTCCAAGTACTGCCACCTTCATCAGCAAAAGTTTACAAATTGCTTCAATGTTTGCATGTTCCCTGTTAGCATTGGGTTTAAATACAAAATATTGCCAAATAGGCACTTTTACATTTCCCAATGAAGCCAAATCTTCCGCCATTGTCTGACTCCTGAAATCTGTCTTCTGCTGCTGATCTGCGACTGACGTTCGGTTCACACTGAAATGAACAGATTCGTTCAGTTGAACTGTTCTCTAACTGAACTAAATGATTTTTTTAGGGGAGATGCCACAGTGGGGAAGTGATGCATTCGTCTGAACACTAAACACAGACTATCGCAGCAAGCCTAGTTATGATATTTTGATTAAACATAACAAGGTCTAAACAGAGTAAAAATGAAACAAATAGGAATGAATCACTTCAAAAGAAGATCTAGCAAACGCATTTGAAAAATAGAGGGTGAATTTTCATTTCATGCTCACTTTAACATCCAATGTCAATTATGGGTCCTGAAGCAAAATCAGAGCCATTGGCCAAAGGCAAAGAATACACATACACTCAAACAGCAACACAAAGCACACAACAGCTCTCTACTGATCAAACATAGGGATGCTGGAATTCCTGGCATTTGTATCCGTGTAATCCATTCTCCATTCCCTAACCTTGTAGAAACCCTCTCTCCTTATAGATAAACCTATTCTGGTGTCTCATTCTCAGAAAACACTGCTGAAAGTACATTTTCTCAGAGAAGGGGGAGAGAACCATAATCAGAATTCTCAGCACAGCGGCACAGAGCCATTTCTGTGAGAGTAAACTGCAAGACAAGTCAATCTGTTAGATGCACTCAATCTTTTTTAAGATGCCTCAACTAAATGCACTTCAGTAAAACTCATAAATCAATTGCAGGCATAGAGCCATGAGTGGGCAATTCAGTGCCTGTGGGGTGACGGCGTAATCAGGCTCCTAGAAATATTCTTCTGGTGTGTGCGCAAGTATTTTTGTGGATCATTTACCACTACCTCCTCACCCTGAGTCACACCGACATACACAAACATGACTGCATCCATGTATGGGATGCACAAGTTTAGATTTCTAGCGGTGGTGCCTTAATTATCATGCTGACAGCGTAAATGGACCTCTATGGCACACCATGAAGAAACACTGCTTTATGGTGCACCGCAGAAATATTTATGGTAGTGACAGTGCCCATCCGGGCTTGAGGCAATCTAACGAGCCCCGGCAGCCAGCGCCCTGATTAGGCAGTACAGATCTGCTTGCCAAGACAACTGCATTTCCCTTGCAAAGCAGCTCTCCGCAGGCCAGATGAAAGAGCGAAGGATGACAAGAAACACATTCAACATCTCTTGCTTTCAGGCTCCTGCTTTGGTAGGTTTGACATTCACAATGTCAACTTTAAAGACGCACAAGAGGCAGAAAACAGAGCAGTACATGCTTGAAAGACAGCGCGTACTATAGGCCTATACAACCTTTTTTGTGTTATAAACCCATTCAATTACAAAATAAATAAAAAAAGGAGTTCGGAACATTCAGGTCAAGAGAGTAAAATCACCTATCACCCCTTACAATTTCAATGAAATCGCACATAAAAATAAATACAAATAAATATTATACATATATATATATATATATATATATATATATATATATATATATATATATATATATATATATATATATATATATATATATAATGATTTACATGAGGGTCAGATGGGCACTTGGTGTTGTGTGGATCTTTTCGAGAGCATTATTGCAGTTTAGTCAAATATAACTCAAAACAAACAATTACAGCGAAATTCCCATAAAGAGGAAAATCTATGCCCAAATCATTTAGTTCATGAAAGAGTTTCTTACTTACTCCAAATCAATTACCTGAGCTTAGCTGAGAGCTAATTGCCTGCGGGAGACCTAAGTGAAATCTTTAACCTAATTAAAGTTGAGACCTGGGATTAGCAGTTTATTTCTGAATACTGAACATCTGCGTTTTCCAAATGACTCAATGACAGCATTTCAGCTTTCCATAATTCACATTATCTTTGCCCCCGCCTTGTTTTACTGCTTTTACCATGTATGTGCAATCAGATGTATTTCTTTTTTGTTGTTGCCGTTTCAGTTTTCAAATAAATGCTCATAAATTTTTTTTTAAATCACACACACACATTATAGAAGTATACAAACAACAATGGCTGTGTTCCACACTCTCTTAATTCTCCCGCAGTAAATATTTTCGTAGCATGTGGACGCTTCCAGCAGCAATGAATATTGTTAATTAGTGGCAATGAATGATCCAGCGACAGAGCGATGAGATGATGTGACAGGCTGCGTCTCCAGTGTGGCTGAGTGCCAGAAGACAACACACAGTGAGGGGCTTCACCAGAAGTCTGTCTCCCCCTATAACTACTACTACACTTACACATGCTATATTATCTCTCTCACACATCAAACATAGACATGCAGAGCCTAAACAAGTACAATCAAAAGTAATACTCACTGGTAAGTATGACATGTCACAGCAGTGTAATGCTTATATCATTGTGTGTGTAAATTGAGAGAATACATGGAATCTGTCATTTAAAAATCCATTGTACCCCAGGACTATTTTATGGACGCTTTTTTCCGCCACAGAATAAAACATTTTAAAAGATAATTGTGACTTTTTATTTCACAAATTTTGAGTTTATTATGAGTTAATTGTGAGATAAAAACTCGCAATTGTAAGTTATAAAGTCAGAATTGCGAGTTATAAAGTAAGATTTGAGAGATATAAACTCGAAAAAAAAATGGTGACATTTATAATGTTACAAAAGATTTATATGTTAAATAAATGCTGTTCTTTTGAACTGCAACAAGGTTTATAAATATTAAGCAGCACAACCCTTTTCAACATTGAAGAAATGATACTTCATGAGCAGCAAATCAGCATATTAGAATGATTTCTGAAGGATCATGTGACTTGATCTTATCAAGTAATGCTGAAAACTGAGCTGTGCGATCACAGGAATAAATTATATTTTTAAATATATTGAAAGAGAAAACAGACAACAAACTCATAAAGACTTGACTTGTTTCATTCCTGGATTAATCAAAATTTTTGAATGAATCTCTTGAATGAATGATTCAATGGCAAATACATTTTTTAACAGTCACTTGTCGCCACCAACTTGCATTACAATGTAATTATACAACCCTTATTTGAAGTGTTGATTTACTTTCAAAAGGAGATTTGCTTTATTTTGATCACTACTGTAGACATTACTTTTATGAATACTTTTATCCCAGTACTTAAGAAATAATTAGTATTATAACAGAAATAATTATACTGTGTGGTTGAAAAGAAGAAGGTTTGTGAAGCTGTTTCCTATGACGACTGCTCTCTCTGGGTCAGCGGCAGCACCAATGCAGATTTGAATGTTCTTGTCAAAGGTCAGACATAGCCAAATCATTTTAATTTATGAATAACATCGCCTGGGTGTCTGAATTGAGATTGTGATCTTTTAACGATTTATTGTGCAGCTCTACGTTCTTCTCAAATGTAAGGATACAGTCTGGGATTACGCTGAGGTTTAGGATAAAACGAGGGATGAGTTTTTATTCAAACTACTCACTAAGCATCCAACAGGACGTGGAGAACATCTCAGATGCTAAATGCTTTATCAACTAGGATTTATGCCACTTTGTATTCTCTTATCGTAGCATCTTCGTCTAATGCAGTCTTTCAGAAATTATCTTAGGAAATTAATAAAATAAAAAAAACTGTCATGAATTAAATTGAATTTTGTCCCACCCAAAAGAAGCAAAACATTTGCCTTTTATCCAATTCGCAACAATACATCAAAGTCACGTCAAATCCTTCCCTAGGTTTCCCATTTTCACAGAGGTTAAAATTACACCTGGAAATGGAGATGTTCAATTATTCAGGAGTGGCAAGGACAGCTTTCAGCTCTCTAATCAGAACTGGGCCTAAACCGGTGAAGCAGGCCCTACCCAGCACACAGAGGCTGTCATTTCCTCTCCTCCACCTCCTCCTCTCATACTCACATTCAGGAGAGAGGCATTAAAATAGTGCAGTAATATTATGCATTGCGCCGTGCAGACGCTGATGCAATCAATGTTCTATTTCATATAAATCCCCCTGGGTGAGAAACGATGGGGGAGGGATAGACGGCGAGTAAAACAGAGAGAAAGATCCACAGATGAGGAGAACGCGACTGAGCCAGCAGTATTTCTCCACGCGGTGAATCTCGGTGCTGTGGTCATGGGCCCGTGGGAGCAGAACGGTGCAGGCCTGCAGCTGATGGCCCGCTGACAGCAAGGCATTTTCCCACTCTGTTTACACAAGCTGCCAAAGCACTGTGCCATAAAACCACACTGTGAACTGCCATAAAAACCCACTAGCTGATCTGGGAACATTCTACATACTGACTGATCTTTTAATTACAGCACATTTTATAGCTAAAGAAACCAAGAAACAACACTTCCCAGTGTAAAATCAGGATGGTGTGGTAGGAAATGCAACCAACACCTATTAGAGAGTCTTCCAGGTCCACACAGATTCAGCAGCTGACTTTATCTAAAACTATTCTCCTATATGTATTACTATATTGTTTAGTATTCTATAGTTTAGTGATAATATAGTATTTTTAAAAATATTTTTATTACAATTACCTGTACATTTAAAAAGCTGTCACACTGCATAAAATGTATAGGTGAACTACAAAATATGACAAAAAACTTTAAGGACTAGTTCACCCAAACATTTGCCTAAAATGGTTTTGTAAGCCAAAATCCTGATGTCAGACATGTGCCATGTTTGATCTGATCCGATCTGTGATGTGAAGTGATGTGAAAAACTAACTGAAATTAATTTCAGTCAGTCCTGAAATGTAAAAAAATGTGATGCTTTGAGTGCTGTTGAGCGGAATCGTAAACACCTGATTGTGAACACCATTGTGCTCAAATGCGCATCAAATATGTCTGTGAATGGCTGCAATGACCAGTGCTTCAAAACCATGTTGTAAATATACATCAGTATCACAGAGCGCTTACACAGATACACACAGAGCATTTGAATGCTATTATATTAAGCCTTAAAGTTCTGCATATTTAAAGGCATGGCAACTTTGAGTGACCGTGGACTGCCGTTTGTCTGCTGTCTGTTAGTCATCACATCACCTCAGCTCCACTCACGTCCTGGCTCTTTGCCCATTTTCTGTTATCCGGGAGTGACACGCAATGACGCGCTGCCAAGATGGCAACGGCCAGCTTGACTCTACGCTTCAAAACTGCTCTTCAGAATCCTATGGGTGACATCATGGACACTACGTCCATATATATTTTTTACAGGTCGACACCTGCCTGTGCTTTCAAACGCTCCACTTGCAAAATACTTTCAAACGCTCAAACGTTGATCATTGTAGCCAACCACAGACACATCTGATGAGTGCGTGAGCGCAATGGCCAATCAAAGGTCCAGCTCAAAACCGCTCAGTCACATTTTTAAAATGCCAGTACCGACTTGGTATCGCGGTCAGTACTTTTGACAAACACTACTAGAAATGCACCGATTGCAATTTTCTTGGGGTTTTCCATTTATTTATTTTTATTTTATTAAGTGTGACCTGTCGATACAGATTTTAGCAGATTCTGATTTGCTATAATTGAAAGCATATACAAACGGAATAGGAAAGAAGTCACCGGTCCGGGCCGAGCATACGGAAAATCATCCAATCCCTGGCCAGTCGATCAGTGCATCTGTAATTATTATAAGCCATACCCCATCAGAACTAACAGCAAATATTTGCAGATTTATTCACACAATTCTACATGTTCATTTATTAAATATTTATGCTAATTTAGTCATTTTTTTGCCAGCAATAAAAGTGTATTTTACATATTCAACCCATTCTGTAGATCTTAATGAATCCATTCTGCAGAATTTATCCATCTTTCACAAACTCTTTTTTTTTTTTTTTTTTTATTAATTATATAATAAGTCAGTAGAAATCCGCCTGATGTCAAAAAAAGTGACTGGCAGAAACAAGATCCTAGATCAGGGAGTGAATGTTAACTCAAGTGTGAATAAGTCATTAACTCAGGTGCAGATAAGCACACAAACACGCTAACTAACAAGTCAAAAAAAGCATTTGAACAATAGCACGAGAAAGACAAAAGAAAAGAGAACTGTCTTAACATATATGCCCCAAGAGGTCTCAGCTTTAGGATCTGCCCTGTAAACCGCGGTGCCACTCTCATTTACGGCAAACCAGTGTGATGAGCAAAGCTATTCCCAGAACACAGATGCCAGAGGCTGAACAGTCTTTCACGCACAGGCCGTCTCTGGGATTCACTACTTCAGTTGGCTCACATTTATAACAACGTTTGGTTGTGGGAAGGCCTAAAGAGATCCCTGGCAGAAAATACTATTTCTATTAGCACATGTGTCATAAAGATGTCATGGGATAGACCTCAGATTGATTGCATTTGTTGCAGCGAGAAAGAGAGAGAGGAAAATAAATGTTTTTGTGTTATCGTTCTAAACACAAACCATTTAATTAGAAATGCAAACCTACACACGTACAGTCCTTCAACACTCACTCCAGTCAAACAAAACAGTGTGGGTGTATCTCTTGGCTCTGATAAATGCATGAATGCCAAAGAAGGTCTTAAATATAAATCCAACCCATGGTTCACTGTTATTTGGCTTGTCACACATTATACTACAGGAAAATGATGCTAAATCATTATTCCGCTCATTTAAACATGAATTGAACACATCTACACAGACTGTTTTGCTCATCTTTCAGCATGAAACTGAGACTAAGCCATCAAGTATTTAGATATACAGGTCCTTCTCAAACAATTAGCATATAGTGATAAAAGTTCATTATTTTCCATAATGTAATGATAAAAATTTAACTTTCATATATTTTAGATTCATTGCACACCAACTGAAATATTTCAGGTCTTTTATTGTTTTAATACTGATGATTTTGGCATACATCTCATGAAAACCCCAAATTCCTATCTAAAAAATTAGCATATCATGAAAAGGTTCTCTAAACGAGCTATTAACCTAATCATCTGAATCAACTAATCAACTCTAAACACCTGCAAAAGATTCCTGAGGTTTTAAAAACTGCCAGCCTGGTTCATTACTCAAAACCGCAATCATGGGTAAGACTGCCGACCTGACTGCTGTCCAGAAGGCCATCATTGACACCCTCAAGCGAGAGGGTAAGACACAGAAAGACATTTCTGAACGAATAGGCTGTTCCCAGAGTGCTGTATCATGGCACCTCAGTCGGAAGTCTGTGGGAAGGAAAAAGTGTGGCAAAAAGCGCTGCTTGAGAAGAGGTGACCGGACCCTGAGTAAGATTGTGGAGAAGGACCGATTCCAGACCTTGGGGGACCTGCGGAAGCAGTGGACTGAGTCTGGAGTAGAAACATCCAGAGCCACCGTGCACAGGCGTGTGCAGGAAATGGGCTACAGGTGCCGCATTCCCCAGGTCAAGCCAATTTTGAACCAGAAACAGTGACAGAAGCACCTGACCTGGGCTACAAAGAAGCAGCACTGGACTGTTGCTCAGTGGTCCAAAGTACTTTTTTCGGATGAAAGCAAATTTTGCATGTCAATCGGAAATCAAGGTGCCAGAGTCTGGAGGAAGACTAGGGAGAAGGAAATGCCAAAATGCCTGAAGTCCAGTGTCAAGTACCCACAGTCAGTGATGGTCTGGGGTGCCATGTCAGCTGCTGGTGTTGGTCCACTGTGTTTTATCAAGGGCAGGGTCAATGCAGCTAGCTATCAGGAGATTTTGGACAACTTCATGCTTCCATCTGCTGAAAAGCTTTATGGAGATGAAGATTTCGTTTTTCAGCACGACCTGGCACCTGCTCACAGTGCCAAAACCACTGGTAAATGGTTTACTGACCATGGTATTACTGTGCTCAATTGGCCTGCCAACTCTCCTAACCTGAAGCCCATAGAGAATCTGTGGGATATTGTGAAGAGAAAGTTGAGAGACGCAAGACCCAACACTCTGGATGAGCTTAAGGCCGCTATCGAAGCATCCTGGGCCTCCATAACACCTCAGCAGTGCCACAGGCTGATTGCCTCCATGCCACGCCGCATTGAAGCAGTCATTTCTGCAAAAGGATTCCCGACCAAGTATTGAGTGCATAACTGAACATAATAATTTGAAGGTTGACTTTTTTTGTATTAAAAACACTTTTCTTTTATTGGTCGGATGAAATATGCTAATTTTTTGAGGTAGGAATTTTGGGTTTTCATGAGCTGTATGCCAAAATCATCAGTATTAAAACAATAAAAGACCTGAAATATTTCAGTTGGTGTGCAATGAATCTAAAATATATGAAAGTTTTATTTTTATCATTACATTATGGAAAATAATGAACTTTTATCACAATATGCTAATTTTTGGAGAAGGACCTGTATACACAGCACACTTAAAATCCCATGTCAGAAGAACACCGATTTCCTAAGCAAAATGTTGTATTGAGTGCTATATCCGAACATGCAATATTCATAAAACAGTAGGGAAAAATTGGCTGGATTACTTGCATCTGAAGTTTCTGAAGTGTATACATTTCTATCCCATGACTTTCTTTCAAATAAATGGCTTTCAACTTTTTGTTTTTTTTTTGTTGTCTAACATTAATACAATTAATAAAAAAATATGTGGACACTTTAGCCACACTTAAAAATGTATTAATGTCACTAATAATACATTTTTAAATGTGGTTTAAGTGTCCACATATTTTTGAGACCACTATGACAGAAAAGATTATATGGGATTTTCTTCTGCAAAACTGACAGAGAAAGGCTGAACTGTATGACTTAAGTTGTCTTAAATGATTTATGGTTCTTTCAAATCTCATTCAAAATTGAGGGCATATTTTTGGTCATCTGTAATAAGCACTTTGAATTCAGCCGTATATATTTCCTCACCTGATCCCTATTGAGTTTAGTTCCAGACTTCATCTGAGGTTTTTAAAACAGTTCATTTTTCATGAATTGCAAAGCCACAGCTGATGCTTGAAATCCACAGAAGTTCTCTTTTGAATCCTGTCAGAATGGATTTTAGGTGTTGTTAATGTGGTTTGTGTGAGACTCTCGGGTTCTCCAGAACATGTTTGTCAGCGGCTGCTGATCTTTCTCTCGCTGCGGTAAAGACTTTTATGCTCAATACTTAATAACAGCTTGTGCTGTCATCTCCACGGTTAGCATCTGATCTCAGCACAGCTGCGGGCTCTCTCTCCGCTTGCTGACACCTCACCGGCACCATCCTCACGTCACGCCTCCCTGAAAGCGCAATGTTGTGACATATGTACTCTGAACGCACTTCAATAGTGTTTAACTAAAGCAATAAGCCAAAAGAAGAGATGTGATATAAAGGAAACCCCACTTCAATGTGGTAAAATCCCTGAAACGGCATGATTTAACAGCAGTCTTCAATAAATAAAAACTGTTAACCCATAAATGGCTGATATTATAAAAAAAAAACACTAAAATCAAGGGAATTTAGGCATCAAATCATTGCACAACATTAAAAATTGATAAATCATTAATGGATAAATCATAAAAATGGATATTCATTTTGTGGCTTTTTTGATAAAACGATAACACTGATAACCGATAAATGTCCTATATTAAAATTCAATACTACCTTGCGTAAAAACTAAAATAATTCGTTTTAAATGATAAAAGAATATGAAAATTGCAAAGGGAAGGTGCGGGAGTGAAGATACTGATATGTGCGCGGGATACGGGAGAAAGAAATGACTCGTGGACAACTCCAAATGTAGTTATAAGGGCTGCACGATATTGTAAAAAATTAAAATACCATTTTTTTTCAATTACAAGCATAGATGAATACAATAGAAGAAAGATCATATTGAAATAAGCAGCGCTTTTTTTAGGTAAATCTAACCTCAGGTGCAGAAATTAAATAACCAAATGTAAAATAACAGTCTTCACTGTATAAATGAAATATGACTAATATAATTAATACAATTTATCTTTTAAAGCTACAAAAGTAATTTTATCTTTCTCTTTTGTTTTTGATCACTATTAGTGACACAAACAGGCTGCTGTCCCTTTATGCACAAACCTAATATAAATGACACATCCGTTTTCTTTCTCAATTGTTCACAACACATAACCGACTGTGTTTATGAGGATACTCGCAGAGACTGCCATTTGGACTTCATTTTGCGTGCATGTGTCAGTTTAAACTTAAAAGAACGAGAAAGACAACTGAATTCTGCGTTCATGTGCTGTCTCTGTGTGCGCGCGCAGAAAACGGCACGAGAGTCCTCTTGTGCATGATGCCTGACTCGACTTAAACACATGCAAATGATTTCACTCTATGATGGTTAAACATTGCAAATCAAATGCGTTCTGAACAGAATGCAACTGGCCCGTACGGATCACAGATCAACTACGATACCTATTACCGGTACTGCAATGTGACTATCGCGGATGCACACTGAGATATCGATACTAAAGCTATATATCGCGCATCCCTAATAATTACCTAATAATAACAGCATGCACAAGTCTGTCACTGGAGATCTGACACATTGTGTGTGGGGAAATTGTTAAAAATAGCCTATAGACAGCGGAACAAAACTGAAAAATCTGTGTAGACCTCTTCCTACGGGCTTCCGCAGGTGGGAATAGGACAAAACAAAAGTAATAATATTATAATATTTATTGCAGGAGCGAGACAGAATCTTGCATGAACAGGATTAAAGAATCCATCACATGCAGACCTCTAATATTAACTGTATATGGATAATGAAAATGGATATTCATTATGAGAGCTGCTAAAGATTACATTTAACAGTATTATTAAATAATTAAAGATTAACTTGTTTTAAATTAACTTATTTTTTAAATTAACTAGAGAGTGTTCCATGGCAGCAAACGTAATCTACACGTAAAACTGGGAAAAATAAGCATGCACAATTAATTAATCTATAAAAACAAATTCTCTAATATTGGCAGATAACCAATGGTCAATTAAATTGACTGTGTGAAGTTAGCCGAACTGTAGAAGTATGTTACGCAATAACATGGGAAACAACTGATGTGAGGTGTGCAAATAATGCTTCAAACACAAATCAAACAAACGCGTTACCTAATCATAACTACCTGTTCAACACTGGAAAATATTGATGCATAAAAGTAGCTATAACTTTTATTCTGAAAGGCCTACAGGGGAGGAAAGGCGTGAAAAGAATAAAAAAAAAACAGCTTAAGTAAATAAACACCTTATTTAAGAGCAAGCTTGAACAAAATCCAACCTGCTGCCGCCTCAGAGAAATCAATATGACATACCAAAGTCGTGTTAAACGCACAGCATGACAAAAACACAGGAAGAAAGAGAGAGCCATAAAGAGGTCTTATCTGCGCTTTGCCCAAAGAAAAATCTCAATGAATAGAGGGATAAGACTTTCAGAGTCTTACATCATGACAGTCTAACCTAGAGGCTGATGACTGAAAGCAACACTAGGAATTCAGCTAGGTTGAATTTGCATTCGATAATCACAGTGATGAATAATAAAATTGCTTTCACACAACAAAACAGCTCTTAAGATATTTAACAAATGTGTTTTTTCATTGCAAAAAGACTCTTTTCAGCAATTACACATGTACGTTCAGATCATTTCAGTCTATTTACGAGTCACATAAAAGTATATTGATTAATGATACAAGCGAGCTTGAAATGATCTGGGAAATGTTTGCAGGTGTCTGCTCGGATAGGCAGCCTGCCAAGCAACTCTGATTCATTATCATGAATCATGCTCACAATCCCATACCGACTACAGATAAATCAAAACAGGGCGGGCGCTGGAGATGGTCAGACCTTTATTAAATAAACATTAAAAGAGCGAATGTGCCATCTTCAGAGTGACCAAAATGTGTGTGTGTTTACATGTGATGGAGGCAAATATTGAAAGCATTGTGAATGCAGCACTGTGAGTGGGGAGGATAATGTGCTTTTCTACTGTAATTCAATTCTCCATCAAACTTGGAGTCTATTTATGTGGTACACACACACAAATATAACCTAAAAACACCTAACCCCATGGTTCATGGGATAAATGGCTCTATAATGTCCTAATAAACCATGATACTGTTTGGGCATCTTTTGTTTCGTTTTCCTCTCATCAGTTGATTTGGTCTGCTCCTGTGACAGCATTTCGACTGGTCTGTTGTTTATATTTCTACTCGCCTTCCCTAGAGGCCTCCTCCATGTGTCCTCCTACATTAAGTATGAGCGTGTTAACACTTCCCACTGAATCCATCACTGTCAAACTGGAGATGGAGTGGGTGTGTTTTATAATGTGAGTAAACTTCATTATGGCCTTGCGTGAAAACATTGCATAAGTGTGTTTAGTAAATGCTCACAGGCCTCTGCCGGCACACTTGAGAGTTATAAAAACAGATTCATTTAATGTGAGGGTGTCAGTCACTGCACATTGTTGTCGACAAAGAAGTACACAACCCTAGTGTATTAGACACAGGCTCATGGATGAAAACTGGAATGAAAAAGTAAAAACTTACAATAATCCAAACATGTTTATTAGTACACTTATTTATTAGGATTGCCGCAATACTTACATTTCAGAAATCTAACCAAAAGACTGATTCAATGTAAAGATTCAACTGAAATGAGTTGATTTGCTCAAAAGAGATATGTATATTAAATAAATAATTGTATAGGATGGATTAAATTGATCAAAATTGACAGTAAAGACATTTATGACCTTACAAAAGTATTCTATTTCAAATAAATGCTGTTCTTTTTAACTCTCTATTTATTAAAGATTCCTGAAAAAAAATATTGGTTTCCACAAAAATATTAAGCAGGACAACTGTTTACAACATTGATGAAGTGATTTTAAAGTATAATGTGACACTGAAGACTGGAGTAATGATGCTGAAAATACAGCTTGGCCACCAAAGGAATAAACTACTTGTTAAAATGTATTAAAATAGAAACATTTATTTTAAATTGTAATAGTATACTGTTTTACTGTCATTTTTGGATCAGCCTTGGTGAGCATGTGACCTCCTCAGCAAGTCTGTCAAGCTTTGGTCTAAAAGCAACAATTGTATGGCATCTAGCCATATCAGGCACATAATAGCTTGTGAATTCAGTGTAGATTGCTGTAACAGAGAAAGCTGAAAATAACTCCTTATGATCAGTGCAGGCCTTAACCTCAGCTAGATACATTTGACCTCACACTGCAAACTCTTCCTCCTACAGAGCGCTGAACTCAAGCCAAAGAGGAAAAAACTGATCTGATGGAACAAATAAGGCTGTCTGCAGGGATCCATACAGCAGAGACGGAGTTTGTGTGTCTGAATGACAGTGGACCTCATCTCTTAAACTTGTATTACAGTACTTTAAAATGTCTCTTCTATAGCCCTCTTACCTATACAAACTAATGACCTATATTCACCAGCCATCCAAAAGCACAAGCACTCCTAGCATATCACCCTGTACCTGTACCAACCGTTAGGCAAAGCACATCAATGCACAAAAATCCCATAGAAACAAGCCCTTCAATATACAGAATCAGTGCAATCAATTAAAATGTGTAACTTGGAATACATAATATAATTGGATGCACAGAATACCAGATCAGACAAAGACATGGGGCCAGATTTACTAAACAGGACAAGTTAGCGTAAAAGGGCAATTCCAAAAAAGCGTTGATTGGAGTGAAAAGTTCTGCGTGTGATCTAATGAAAAGAACACAGACGCAGCTGGATCATTTCCATAATGACCAACACATCTACCAGAAGCAGTGCAAATAAAGTCTGGTTTGAGGTTTGTTTTTTTGGGGCTGTTAGCGACCCGATTCAATTTTTACAAAAAAAAAAATGATTGGGAAAATGGCCATTCTTTTATAATTGTTTTATTTTTCTCTTGTTATATTGTTTATAATGAATTGATTGAGAAATACTAAGATTCCCAATAATAAGACACTAAGAAAAGTTTGATGTCTAACTTTGGGTAGTGAATGACGTCCTGGGTCACTAGACCCGGCTATGCATTTAAGCGTTAAAGACTCTCAAGCGTTAAAGAGGGAAACTCCAACAAATACATATGCAAGGTCAGCCCACGCCTTTCCAGCGCTCATGTTTCCCTGTGCGTCTAGTAAATCCTGACAGTATGTCAGTAAATGCCCTGGTGCAAGCTGTTAGTAAATATGGTGTAAATCCATCATAGAAATAGTTTTTATTAAATCTAACATCTGTCCATGAAGTTTTTATTATTTAAATTAAACTAGTAGTAGTTTAATCTATATTCAAATTCAAATTTTGAATTACAGCATTGTTATATTTTTTATTTCTTCCTGCATGTCAGGAAAAGCCAACAGGAGGTCAGGGATGAGTTCCAGAGCTCCAAAGCAGAGGTTCTGCTGACAGAAAGACAGCTTGAAGGCAAGCATGGCATGTTGTGACATGGTAGAAAAAATTACTTAAGAGATTTCAGAGGAGCAAACACCCAAACATTGGAGTGGGGAATTGGCGTGTGCCAAATAAGCAAATATTGAAGAAAACCGTAACAAGCTATTTGCATAAAGCTTGATTAGGATTATCAATGAGGACAACAAAACAAAACAGTTGTATATCCATCCATATATTCACAAGAGTTAATCAATAGATTTGAACAATCTATTGTAGATCTACACTAGTGGGAAATAGACAAACCAGAGGTGATGTTTGTTGATAAGAGTGTGAAATAAAATGCATACAATGATTTACTGTTAATAAGTAGCTGTAATATACAACTAGTGAGATCAAAAACTGGTAATATAAAGTTAGATGAACACTGTATGTATGAAAACCCTTTAATGCATCCTATTACATTTCAGTCTCCTTTTATGCTCTCAGTCACACACAAAAACACACTCACACATCCGCATATCTCTAGTCACAACACTGCATCACTTCTGTCATCTCAAATGACTCCAAAATGTTCTTCAGTTCTGCGATTCAATTAGCACATAAAACATCTTGCCAAGCCAAATCCTGCCATTAGAAACAAGGCTTCCTCATTACTCTCCCACCAAGCACAAACTCACTGGGCCTCTAAACTGCTCCTCATGCATAATTCAGCAGCCACAAATATGGCATTTAGGCAGGATGGTTGTTATGCATCGAACAGCAAGGGTCGGGTACAAACAGGAGGCTAAATGCGAAACGCTAATTCAGAAATGAGTCAGAGAAAACAGACACAGAAACAGCAGCTAACATGTTCACAGCAGTGGTTTTGGTGGAAGGTTTTTTTTTTTCCTGTCCAAAATAATCTCTGGTGATGCCTTTGCCAAGTAGGATCTTGACTAGATTTGCATTTCCTGAAGAAAATACCAGTGTAAGTCGATTTAAGATCTTAATTCTTGCAGTCAGTAATTTTGTCCTTATTAAAATCATGTACATTTACATGAGATTAAGACTCCAGTATCAGTAGCCCAATTAAAGCGGTTTTATTTTACATAGAGCGCCATGTTGAGATCACATGACCACTACTCATCCCTGTTTATATTATTGAGCACTTTCCCTCATGGACTAGAATAGATTAATAATGGTTGACTACAAAAGTGTATTCCTACAATGCCATGTACAATGTGCAAATGAACTACGAGAGCCCGGTCTGTGAATACATGCCCTTGTATTGTCCTCCTGTGTCTGCAGACATCGGGGCTGGACTCGCTCTTGACCCCAACACTTCCGCTGACCAGCAAGCTGTTCCACACACACCCTAATCAGTCACTTCAGGGAAAACAAGAGACTTGGAATTGAATTACACATTCGCCTCATGTGCCAACAACAGTGACAACCTAAACAATTACTTGGCATGTGTACGGGTTAACAGCAATTACAGGCTAAAGTTTAGTTACAATAAAGGTGGCTTCTGAAGTGGGAGGCGAAGAGATTTTAAGTCCTTGGGCACAAATTCTGCTTATAAACTGAATTCACTTCAGATTCAAATGTGTTTACGCTGAGCAAATAGAACTATCTGCATCTACAGGTTTTGATTCTTAGGGAATTACTATTCCTCATTTTAGAGTTACGAATTCCATCTAGCCCTGTAAGTATTAATCTTAAGCATGCAACTCTTCCCTCACCATTTCATGCATCATATAAAGTACAGAAAGACCAACAGGCTGCAAATGTAAATCTAACGTCTGGGCTCCTTGATCCCAATCATGCATTTTCCCAGTCAATGCATGCCAACACAAATAGAAAATAAAAACAATCTGGGTCTGTACATCTAAATCTGCAACATAATAAGAATGATAACATTAAAATGATTAATTCTGGGATATCTATAACCATAATTTATTGGAGGCAGGTGAACTTTTTTTTTTAATGATATTATGAATTTAGACTGACACACACAGAAATGAGATTCACGGTTTAACACCGCTTAGAGGAATGCAAACTCTGTGGTTTGATGATCTTGATGAATAGCAACAGGATATAAAATCAAGCCAAACAGCATCCCTGCACATGGCGTGTAGGGGAAAAAAAACAGCTCTCTGGCCAACAACAACATACAACTCAAAAGAAGGAAATTACAATATGGGACATTCATTATACAAAACAGGGTGCAATTTGTGTCCCTCATATAAATAACTGTAAAAATGACTTTATAAATGAATAACCAGTGCCAGCTTTTAGTACTATGTAGGGGTGGGTGTGACGAGATCTCGTGTCTTGTCATATGCATGTAATATAATTTTATCATGAATCCATATTTAGATTTTAGATTTTTATTGACCATGTATTATTAAAAATCCCATGTTGTTACTTTTGTGTATCATAAAAAATATTTCAGTTCATAACAAAAAAAAAAAAATGCCATTACATCATGTCAAATGACGTGCCCGAAATTCCATACTGTCTAGTAGGTAATACTGGTACATTTGTTTTGAAACTAATTTCATCACCGTTAAAAAGAATGTTTTATATAGTATAAATGCGTAAGTGCGTAATATGAATGAAATTCAGATGTACTACATCCGCCATGTTGTCATTGTCATGTGACCAACAGCATCAGTTGCGTCCCTTTATTTCAATTGATAAATCCTCTCCCATAGCCTCGTGATACAGTAAAATGTCCATTGAATGCACACTTCAGAATCTCACCGAAAGTAGTAAGTCGTCGCCTACTATATATTAAGGAAGTATATTCAGATGCAGCAAGAATCTCATTTTGTCAGAAGGGGACAATATTAAAATATCAACCTTGTTACCATGATTTTGTACGGTAAACAACTTGAAATTGAAAGTCTATAGAAATTTCAGTAATAAATTCTCTAAAAGGCACAGTCATGAGCACAAGGCTTTGTAATGTCAAATTAAACGGTCAACTCCATTACTCCTGAAGTCCCAAGAGATATTAATATTCATTTTACACATTTTTTTGTCTAATACAATGATTAAAGTCAACAATTTATAATATTTACTACTTAACAAATCACCATATCAATCTGTCTCATGGGTGCCTGTTTTGTAGAATTAACCACTAAAAGGACACGTAAGCCTGTTGGAGGAGAGAAAAGGAGTGAGAAAGAAAGGGAGCGAGCTCCCCTCACCTCCACTTATCCTATATCAACCTGTCTCGCTTAAAGAAAGATCAAGTTGCTTTTGGGTGTGTGCGTATGAATCAGAGGATGACACGTGTGAGAGGAAGGGTATGAGAAGAGGAAGAGGGCTCTGACACAGTCTCTAACACAAACCTGCTTTGGAAATGCAATGAGATCACTTGCAGCCAGATGTTGGCAGGCAGAGAGCCAGAAGTTTTAACTTCATCCAGGTCTCTGTGAGCCTTCAACCCCTCACAACCCTGCTGTTCACAAACAAAGACAAGCACAAGCAAATGAACGGAGGGCTGTTCTCAGTGTTTGCTCTTCACTGATGCCATTTTCAATTCAGCTTTTCAAACATTTTACTTTGGTTCAATTCCTTCACACAAGAGAACAGAGATAATGAATGAGTGGTGTCCCATCAGATACTAACTCACAGACGTGCCAGATGTATTATAAACCAACTCAGGCAAGCCAGTTATATTTGAATAAAAATGTAATTTAGCTGTGTTAGTTGGAGCAGCATATCTACTCTTTGCAGACTAACGTTTTTACAGCTTGAAGCATATTGGATAGACTTCAGGCTACACTTAACACCGCTATTTGATACATTATTTACGTCTACACAAAAGCAAAGAGCGGAGTGTATGCTCTCTGAGTGTGTCTCCGTGAAGACAAGCATTAGTAGCACTATAGCTCATTTTCAGGGGAAAATGCTAACCTTAAAGGAATAGTTTGGGGTTCAGTATGCAAGTTCATGTTTGAGCACATTTACCATTGTTTTGCAAATTTTCATGGGTGAAATCCAGTCAATTCAAATAGGAATCTGTACAATCAGAAGCTCAGATTTTTCTTGCATTCAAATTGGTCACGTACATTTGCTGCCTTGACCCACAGAAAGTTGCTTGGTTTGAAAGTGACTTCTGCATTGCATTGCTGCACTATTGAATATGGATCATTTTGCTGAAATTCTGCTAATGTGACCAAAGCTTTGTGGCATAATTTCAAAAAAATCTATAAACATATACATACATACATATATATGCACTGATGCCTTTGTAGCTTTTAATTAGAAACGACAAAAACGTTTAAGATGCTAACAGTTTTCAAATTCTGAACAGTAAGCTCACCACCACAATGTAGGAGTCGACCCAACTTATTTTCTTAATCCATGTTTCTAACACGAAAACATGGATAAATATGAAGCTTAAAAGTATGTTGATTTTAGGGTGGGGGTATTTTGGGGGGCTTGATTTTAGGATTTTAGGGTAGTCTTGATTTTAGGGTGGGAAAAAAAACACTTACTATTTTCTGTATAATTTTACAACTCGGTCACCATGACAACACAACCCTTAAACTAAAAGGACTGTAACATTAATTTAAAGAGCTTCAAAGCTCAAATAACATGTTTTAACATAAGAATTCATTCAAGTGCTTTAATTTTAAGCTTCATATTTATGCTTTTAAATCCTCAAAAATAAAGGGCCCCACTTACTTAATGCCTCTCCGTAACCTTGATTTCTGTTTTTGTTAAAGAAAAAAATTATCAACCTATTCACTAATGCTGTCAAATGAGCTTAACTTGTATTACATTTTCTTTAAGTATTAGACTTCAGTATACAGCAACCCTGTGTTAGAAACATGGATTAAGAAAATATGTTGGGTCGACTCCTACATTGTGGTGGTGAGTTTACTTTTCAGAAGCACAGGCTGTTAACAGACACTACAGCAGCCAGCCAGACCAATACACACCATTTAATTTGAAAACTGTTAACATCTTAAACGTTTTTGTCGTTTTTAATTAAAAGCTACAAAGGCATCAGTGCATATCAGTGAACAGATGTTAGGAGAGTTTGGAGGAATGCTGAGTGCTGACTTCTCTCCCTCTCTGACATACACACACACACACACGCAGACACACACACTATCCCCTGTGCACACCCTCACAGGGTCATTAATGATATTCTTGCCACACCATTTAAACATGAGAGCAAATATTTACTGTGGTTAACAGCCCTCTTGCAACACCCCAGCTATTACCACAGCTGCTGCTGCTTTAAAGTGTGTGCGTGTGTGTGTCATGGCACCTGGAAATAACCATAAAACAATGATTTACATATGTTTGTCTCTATGTACAAGTCAATATGCATGCCTGTGTCGGACGTCACACCTGAATGTGTCGATGGCAAAATTACATGTGCAGCTGTTGCACCGCTACTTGCGCCAGCACTGGATTAAAGCTCTTACAACAATTAACCTTCATCACACCTGTACTTACCTGCAGATTACCTGTCACAACCAAGCACATCTTTATTTTTGGTCTTTCCTTTATCAAGTACACAGCGTTATTTTTCTTTTCGAAAACATCTCTAAAGATCAAATAAATGTCAGGGCATGGCTAATGTCGTCAGTTATTGGATGATTGCTTTTAATGGAGCCCAAATGAGAGAAAACACGTTTGAACGACACTGCTAATTAATGAGCCATTTCAAACTATTTTAATCATGCAGTAAGCAGACAACTCCTGCTGGGCACCTAAAGATTATTCAGTATTGATGTCAGATTGTCTAATTGTAGACACCTGTGCATTAGTTTTAGACAATAGACAATATACTGAGTTCTGGATCTATAAGCAACGTTTATCTTAACTTTTTCACATCAATGCCACATAGTGATGACCTTGATTTTGATTTAGAAATTGAAATGTATGCCAAGTCTGAATTTTCATACTCCTTGTTGTGAATAGAATTTGAGATATTAGAGACATAGCATGCTCTATATCATATTGTGTTAAAAATAACAAATCAACAGTGCCTAGATAACTTTTTTTCTGCATTTTTAAAGTGTGCATCCATTTATGCTGTTTAGGATGATTGTCTTTTAACTGCCATAGCACTTTTTAAACCTAATGGTTAACAATCAATAATTCAGACAACAATTAATCATTACGGTTAGGAATTTGGCTGATTGATAATGCTTATACAAATGCAGTACACAAAGTAGTGTACTACAAATTGCACAATGTGCTAGTAATACTACAATGTGTATTGTGTGTATCCACCTTATTTTTAACATGTGAGGGTGAGGCTTCCGGGATTATCCGATTTCAGTTATTTTTAGCTATAAAAATGTCTGTTATGCTGCTTGATATTACAAATTTATTGCAAAATGTTATTGCCATTTATCATATTATTTTGATCATAATCATGAACACATTGGTTTGTAATGCTAACAGTCTGACTGTTCACAGCACTGTTATTCGATCACTGATTTACCTACAGCATAGCAGCTCAATTCGAAAAAGTCTATCACATTCACAGAAAATCGCTTTCTTCTGCATTGCAAAAAGAGCATTGGATATTAATGTATAAAGAAAATATATATATATAACATTACATTTTACAATCACCAGCACAGTATAATCAGGACTTACTGTAATTCCCCATTTTGCTGATCTCCAATTGCTCTCAGCATGTTTTGTATCTTTAATAAATAATTTTTTGCACTGTAGCTTCACTTGCAATCCCATATCATGCATTAATAACCCTGCAACTGCGAAAGCATTGCTACACATTTGATTTTTGATTTGAACGAGTCTAAAGGAATGCAGAAGTGTAACTACGGTGTGATCCATCGGCTGCATTTAGCATGCCTTGGAGTGACAGGACAGTATATTTGATGTGTCAGTCATGGCTCCTGCAGCAATGTATTAATGCATATCACACATCATATTCTGACAGCTTGAAATGAGGTCTAAATGAATATCGGCTGTCACTGCCATTAGCAGGTATAAGCACTGTTAGGGAGGAAATTAATTGAAGGCTTAAAAAAGTGACACATATATGCATAGAAATATTTAGAGCTATTCTTGAAGAAACTCACCAGCAATTTTTGACAAAAATGAAATTAGTGTTTTATGTATTTTACAAGCAGTGTGCTCTTTCTTTATTCCAACATACTTATTGACAGACTTTGTGTGTGTGTGTGTGTGTGTGTGTGTGTGTGTGTGTGTGTGTGTGTGTGTGTGTGTGTGTGTGTGTGTGTGTGTGTGTGTGTGTATGGCACACAAGCAACATCAATCAACTCAGTGAAACAATATTCTTCTCAATGAAGAGGGTAATCAATTTCTCTATCTCTCTCTCTCTCTCCATCTTTCGATTTGTCTGTTTCCAACAGCAAAGAGACAACTACAGCTCAGAAAATCTATAGCCCGTCTCACTATTCAGCTAAGAAGACATTTCTGACACAGTGCTTTTGACACGATTACATCACAATCATCACGCATGCCATGACAGTGTAATACTTAAAACCCTAAAACGAGGAGAACAATTTCATAGCTCAAATAACACACAAGTATGTTTAAACTATTCTAAGCATCACATTTGCGCACTGCTTTTAAATCCTTCAAAATGTGCCCCATTTACTTCCATTGTAAGAGGGTTTTTTTTTTTTTTTGGTAACCAACTGTATTGAACCCTGAATAATCCTTTAAAGGAACAGCTCACCCAAAAATGAAAATGTATTCACCCTCAAGCCATCCTAGGTCTATTTGACTTTCGAACACAATCAGTTATACTGAATAACATACAGGGTCTCTTCTCAGCTTTGTAATAGTATTCTCAGCATTGAATACTGCCCGAGTTTTTGAAGCTCCACTATTCAATGCCATTACAAAGCCTGAAAGAGCCCAGATATTATTTAATGTACCCTTGAAGTCAATCATTTTATCCCTTAAAACTCATCTTTGATCACCAAAATGACCTATTTAAAAGTTTACAATTAAAAAAAAAATGCTTTAAATGAACTTCCGCCTCCACTCACTCACACCAGCTCAGATATCCACTCAAGTTACTGTAGTAAACACTGCACAAAGATATCGCACTTCACAACGTCGGACACTTAATGGTAAATAATACGATTAGCCCTTTGCTTGACTACGTTATCAAATAGCTAATAATGTGCTAATAATAATGTTCCCATTCGCCATCTCAGTCTGCCTTCTGAAAATCAGTATTCTTAGAAATGCTTTGAACATCATACAATGTCAATAGAGAAAGGCAAATAGTTAATTATAACATCATAATATACTTACAGAATTCACCCACTAAATTGCAAAATGTAAAAATATGATTTCATTTTTCATAACAGAAAAATATACCAGGATAATCAGGCTTCTCTTATGACTCATAGCAGCATAGTAATGATGATATGCTAAAGCCCATGGGCACGTTAACGTGATTGGTTACAATGTAGTTTGAGACGCCAGTGACACCAGTGGTTTCAAACCGCATTTTTGAGACTGGAGAAAACAAATGGTGTTGACATAAATTTGCACATGGTTTGTCTTAAAGCATATTAAAAAAAACACAGACATATAAACAACTTTAAAAGACATCTACCCACAGGGGGTCTTTAATATAACTCTGATTGTTTTCAGCTGAAAGAACAAAGTCACCTAGGATGGCTTGAGGGTGAATAATAAATCATTTAAATTTTTGGGTGAACTACTCCTTTAATGCCTTTTATACAAAACATTTGACATCATGAAGATGATGTACACTTAATGCAACACATTTACCTGACAGTCACCCTTCATGAATGCATAACTGAGTTAATTCACATTTCAAATGAATTACAAGTTGTCAGGATGCTTTTTGTCTTGCTGTGGCATTAAGATAAGAAAAGTCATTTTGATCGCCAGCTGAAAGAAAAAAGCCATTGTGAAGGACAAACGCTTTGTGCTCACGTGCGACAACATTAGCATTATTTACATTGACTGAACCATTTTCTTATGAGTGGATCAATGGCGTGGGGAACGCGGCAGGGTGACTGCTGTTCTCAATCAAATGAGCTCGGCGCTTTACAACACAATGATCACATAAAGTGGTTTAAGGGCACCAGTGGTGCAGGCATTAAGTAATATTGAATTGGGGATGCAGAGGCGGGTAAGGGGGAGGAGGTTGAAACGATTACGTGGCAACTTTGTGCTCAGGGACCAAGGGGGAGGAGGTTTGTTGAGGCGGCCCGAGCCTGATGATTTAGTAATTTCTCAAAGTGGTATAACACACTGCCTCTCAGGCCTGTCGTTCCAGCACTAAGCAGCATTAATAAACACCTAGTGCTGATGGCTCACTCCTATATAAGCGAGTCTGTCCACTGGAGTGGAACGAGTTTGATTTCATTGTGTCATTTGGGAATACCTGTACGAATTCTTCAAGAGCCTCCTGGCAAATTGAGGACAAATTCCTGCTCAAATTGAAACCATCAAGGGATTGTTGTAAGAGTATGTAGAGGAAGAGAGAGAGAGGGGGTGTTTAGATGAAATGGGATAAAGAGAGAATAGATGTATTGGATAGGGGTATAGCAATATTCAAACTGACCCGAAACTGACCCGTTTTATGACACAAAACAATTTCTTTACATTTGATTTAATAGCAATTACGGGTGTAACGTACACAAATTCATCCCACAAATTTTTGGTACATGTCTTATGTGTACACAACGAATACAGCGTTATAGCCTAACCACAATTAGCCACCAATAAGCACAATAAGCTCCGCATCTTGTTACTTTCAATAATAAACAAAGTGTCATCTTTTCAATTCTGTCCATTTTATCATGAAATACAAACAGGTTTTGATGCTCTTTTATGTGACATGACATATCACTCTATAGGCACCTCAGTTCAAGCGGCAGCACGGAGCATCTCTTCCTCTTATAGTTACAGAATAAACATGAAGATCTGAAGCCAAAAAGATGTCAAAAGATACAGTACTTAGTACAAACTTATTGTATCTTGTGTAATCGCTCAGTGTTTCAACCGCAGAAAGACGCAAATAAAACAGCTTGTAAACAATATGTCACACAGCATTACATTTACCTCAGGAGTCATTCAGTGTCCACACCTAGTTTGCTAGAGAAATTAACTCTTTTGCTAAATATATGCACTATATTAGCCTACATATATTTATTATATTCTACTTAACCTGCAAGTGATGTCTTAAATTGTTGGTTTAAATAAATATGTCATGAAAACGACAGCCACTGAGTAAATAAGTATATTTTTAACAACAAATTGGATTAAAAACATTTTATTAAGAGTTGTTAACATTGTTATTTGAGTGTTGATTATGATACCTAAAAAATAAATAGCAATTGAATTTAGACTAAAGGTTTGGGCTCTGTTGTTAACCTTTAATACTGTAGTAATGTGCAAGTGGGCTCCCTATAGTTTACAGCATTAGCAGAGATTTAAAAAAAAATTGTATCCTTAAACTTTTTATTATAATTGAATTCATTTAAAGACAGAGACAGTTCAGTAAATCACTGTTCAAAAAAATCAATTTTTATGTTTAGTTTTCTGCCTCCTGCTGTACCGATTTTAAAACCATGGTACGTACCAAACCATCAGTTTTGTGTATCATTACACCCCTAGTATTGGATAAAAGTAAGACGATCTGACGTAATGTAAACAGATTCATATGGACAAAAAACTGCTGCTAAAACTGATATTAACATTCCTCTAGTGCTATAATTTCATATATATATATTTTTAAATACAGTAAAGTTGGTGCTGTGGCACAGCAGTTTGAACTGATGCATTGAGCTCTTGTGCAGTTCATGGGGAAAATGTGAGTCCAGGTCGCGTGACTTCCCTATCCAGTTTCCCCTTCTTACTTTTACAATCCTTTTTCTATACTATCAATGATAATGGCAAAAAACCCACAAGAATTACACTTGGAATAGGCCGAATACGTTAGATTTGGCTAGCTGCACTGGCTCATTAAGTCCCATGGTCATCTGCATGAATGAGAATGAAGCTGATCGCCAACATGCAGGATCTAGACTGTGTCTGTGAGCTTCTAAATGAAGCAAGATGAGAGAGCATGCAAGGGTCAGCAATAAGTCACAGATCCCAAAACAGTGAAGAGCAGTGAATGAGATGTCACCCCTGGAGAACTGCGCCTGCGGTTCACAGCGCTAGCGTGACAGTGTAAGCTGCTGACGGGCTCCTTTCACAGATTACTGTAGTGAACATCCAGCACAATGCAACAGCATCTGTAGGGGATGCAAGGGTAAAGCGTGCAAAGCTTTGTCGTGTCAGACTGTTGGGCTTTTAACAGCAAGAGCGATGCTGAAAGTCAGGATGACACTCTACAGATGTCCTGTCAAGACTGACAAATAAAACAATGGCGAGGGCCAATGCTGCCTTCAAGTGCTCCTGGAAGCACCTACGATATGACACATCAAAAATCAGGAACAAAATATGGAAGTGACAGTGAATGACAGTAAAAGAAAAACAAGTGAATACACCTGCATCATTATACACATCATTATTTTCATTTAACATTTACTGCTTCCTGCCAAGAAGTTCTTATACATGGAAAACGCTATTTGTCAAGATGGAAAAAGCTGTGTGTGTGTGATCCTCAGTCGTTTAGTGTATAATGCACAGTTTTTCTCTGTAACTGTGTATGGCGCCTAGTGTTTTAAAATCCGTTCAGATGTTAAAAGTCATGTAGTGTATTACAGCGTTTAATTTCCAACATCAAAACTCAGGTATAATTGTGAAACTCAAGAGTTTCCCACTGGCAATTTCCGAGCTTGTAATGTATCACTTGATGTCTGTATAAAGTCTTAAACTCAAATGGCAGTTTTACCAATAAACAGAACAATAATAAACATCCACAGGCTACCCATTTGATCAATCAGCCTAGAATATGTGTAACAGACCAAAGCAGCTAGTTTATTCTGAGTATGAATGCTGTCAAAAGGAGTTAGAGATATAGCTGTAAGCTGTAGCTAACTTGGCTTGGGCATCCAATCCTTATGTCAAACATATAAAGGTTGAATTTCACTCCAAGCCATTCAGAACGAGTACATTTCTATATAATTACATATCAAGTCGGTACTCGGTAATATACACTTACATATAATTCTGTAGTCAAAATGAGACTATTACAGTTGTAGTTCAAAATCTAGATCAGCTGAAATTATTATTTCTATGTATTATTTTTCATTAATCATCTCAAATGAGACAAGGCTTTGCCCAAGCTGTGTGTTTAAGTTGTGCATGTCTGTTTTCTTTTAACAGATTCACCTTTCTCACCAAAAGTAGAACATCTACAATAGCTACATCTGCATCTTCAACTTTACCAGAAGACTTGAACGCCATTGATAACATAATAATTCATATTAATGATGATATAGAATAAGAACATTTATCTTAGATTCTTAGTATTCAAGCACCAAGTTTGATCTAAAACGAAGTCGTCAACATTCTCAAAACAGCATCTTATAGCAGGGTTACACTCAACTACAGTTGTGTCCAAATGACCCTCTATTCACTATGTACTCAAGCTGTCAAGTGTATGAATTGTATATGGTTATTTTGTCATCCAGTGTCAGAGTCTGATGGGCCCTTGTCTTCTTCTACATAAGGAAAACTGCAATAGTTGAGTGCATGTCTCACACCGCACTGTTTTTTCAGTTAAATAAGAGCATCTTCCAGGTATTTGAAGTGCACTTCTTGATTGAATTTCTAGAGTGAAGTGAACACTCTACACAGTATTCTACACAGTATTTTTAATACAAAATGTCACAGAATTGTGCATAAGTACACAAATACGGATGCACCTTACGTCTTCGGCAGGAAAATTACATATAAAGCCACATCTGCTTGAATCACAAACACACGGAGAAAGGAACAACAGAAAATCCAATACTGTGCAAACAGACCCAGGCAATTAGAGTCCAGAAAGAAGCAGTCTACAGACAATAATAAAGCAGTCATTATACGGTCACTGAGCTTTTCACAGCCAAACCAAACAAGCACTTCCAAAATCACCAGTCAAAAACACATTTACGAAAGCCGCCGTATAAGACTACCCTGGTCTCTTACCTCAAGAGCTTCCAACGTCATAAATCCCGATATTGAGAATCCGTCAATGATGTCCTCCTCGGCAGAGGTAGACTCCTTCCTCTTCCTCCTCGGTGGCCTGGGTCGTGAGGAGGAGGAGGGCTTGGTGCTGTTTTCCCTCTCAGAATCCGAGGATAATCGAAGCACGGAGCCCCGGACATGGTTATTCCTGATCCCGTTAGACACCCGCTCCCGGTCTCGCACCGACCGAGACTTCCGCTTTTTCCGGATCCCGCTGCACCGCGGGGCATCCATTTCACCAGATGACACACTCAACCGAACACTTCCTAGAAGGAGGTTCTCGGCTCAAGCTCAGTTGTGGATGCAGAACTCGCACGATTCCCAACAAACACCTGTAATTGAAAGCTTAATAACAGAACTCCAGCGGGAGATGTGCTGTTATCCAAATACCACAACCGGCTGATGTTATGTGACTTTGCTTGAAATGCAATACGCACATGAGATTCCAGAAGGATAAATGCATATATCCACAAGCACACAATCCAAAATAGAATCCTGTTAAGGGTTGCCAAACTGGAAAGTATCCAAACTTCCAAATTTGTTTAAGGGAAGCAAACGGGCAGATCACTTGAAGTGTCTTCTAACGGAGCTGTAACAGGTCTCCACATGGCTGTCCTCACGGACCCAACACTCTGTTTAAGTGCAGTCTGACACCTCCCCATCCTACAAGTCAAAGAGATAGAGAGCAGATGTTTGAGATGTTCTCTATAAGAGCATTCCCAGTATCCCCACCCTTGGCTATACATAGGAATACATCATGCAGGCATATGAATAAAGCAATTTTCACAACACATTTAAAGATCATCTTAAAACGCTTTCCTTTTGATCTAATTCCACAGTGAATACAGTTACTTTCACATTCCTATCTTCCTAGATCTTACAGTTTCTTGAAAGAAAACAAAATCTATTGTAGGAAATGATTCAGAATGTGTTCTTGCAGATTAAATACATCATATAATGAGCCATTTACAGAGCTGAGTCTTGATCTCCTGTATTACATATTCAAGAGCTTATATTTCTCCTCCTGCACAGTCATTATTCTGAGACCGCTATAACCGGAGACAGGCGGAGTAAAATTATTCATTTTTCTTAACGGAGCTGTAGATCAAGAGAAAAAAATTGTCATTTTCTAACAGCAAATTTTTGTTCATCTGAGTACACTGACAGAACATTTATGGCTTATTTCTAGTCATCTCTTCTATAGAATTACATGTATGTACTTAAAACACCAACAGCAGCCACGAACAATCATTCCGCACTTTACTGATAATCTCTACTGAGAGTTCCTCTGTTTATTCCTCAATGTCACCAAACCATAGATAAAACACAAAAAAACGTTCAATACTACTAAATATGTCACGTTCAGGGTTGTCAAAGAGAAGTTGGGTTCTTCTTGGATTACATAAATAACAAATACTAACAAACCAAGGCCTGCACAGCAGCTGAAATTATTCTTTATAAGCATTATTTTCCATTAATCTCAAAAAGAGACAAGGCTTTGCTCCACATAATAAATAATTGCAGTGTTCATGTATAATGTTCTGTCATTATAAAGTTGCTTAAGTCGTTTGTTTTTTAAACTAATGGAGCTTTTTCTACCAAAAGGCTGTGGTTAAAATGTATTATATAATACGTGATGTCATATATGATCATAATCATCCATCTTCAAATTCACCAGATGACATTAACACCTTCAGTAGCTACATTATGACATTATAAACTTCAACAAATGACAGAACACATACAGCATCTTCTGCACATTATGACATCATTATCATCTATCAACTTCACTAAATCTGCAGCTATACTAACATCACAATCAAGCATCCACTTAAACATTATCAATGACATTATCACCTACATTTTGGTAGCCAAAAAAGTACTTTACTAGATAGCATGAACTCTTACATTATAGCAACATTGACATCATAATCAATTATCTTCATCAAATCAGCAGCTACATTATGACATCATAATCAAGCATCAACTTAAAAATCATCATCTGTTGAAATCACAAATAGAAACATAAACTATACTAGATAAAGACTTACAACAGCTATACTGACATCATAATCAAGCATCGAGTGTAAACTTCACAAGATAACATGAAAATCTACAGCAGCTACATTATGACATCATAGACATCCATCAACAAACTTCACCAGCCACCAACCTTCATCTGCCTTAAAAATACACCACTAACAGTAACAAACCACTGAATATCAGCATTGCAATCTGACTTTTTCCCAATTATTTATGCATTCCAGTAACATTTTACCAACAGCAATGATCAATAGTCCCGGTCGGATATTATTACAAATATATTTCACAATCACATATCCCTTGAACCTGATGATGCCCTGTGCTGGCACTCCTGTCAGACACGCGCGCGCGCGCGCACACACACACACACGCCAAATATATAAATGGTTTTAATGTATTTACACTCCCTGCCAGCCCTCCCTTCACTCTCGCTGTCTTCCATGAGTCCTTTATGTCTCTCTCTTTTTCTCTCTCCGTCAGTAAATCTCACGCACCGTGGCAGGTCCAGCCCACAGCAGCAGCAGCAGCAGCAGCGCCTGGCACTGCCTCCTTCAGCTCTAGATCCACCAAAACACAAAGCCTGCCTTCTCTCCTGCAGGACAAAAGCAACACATGCAAAGCCTAGCGAGTGGAGAAGGGTCGTCCGAGCGAGTCGTCGACATTCGGAAAGCGCGCTACTCAAGAACGGAAAACAAAAGAGAATTTTTTCCACAAACAAATAAATCCTGCAAGGAAGCGAAGCTGCTGATCTCCGCGAGTCCGTGCTTCAGGATCCCAGAGCGAGCGGGGACCGGGCGGATTGATACAGTACTGCCGCAGTGCCGCTTTACAGGCGATCCGCTTCCTCAGCGCATAATAGTGCTGCGCTCTCACAGAGGGGAGCACTGGGTTTAAATGCACGAGACATTACTTTTAAATATGATATCATAGCAAACACTATGTAATTTAACATACCATCCGTTTCCATTACATTGCCATCTGCGCTGATTATCAAAATAATTAAAATAATTGTATTCTGTATGTCGCTGATTAGCCTACTTGATTGATGCCTTAAATTAGGGTGTTTAACTCCGGCTATTTAAAGGCTTAAACAAAGCAGAAGTATGTTTTAATTCAGTATTTATACTTTAAAGAACGTTCAATAGGGTTTTCTAAAAGTTCAAGAGACCACCCAAATTAGAATTCAAGTTATATATGCCTATAGGCAAGTCAATATAATATGTAAGATTTTAGGATTCAAATTTCCAAAAAAAAAACATTATATATTAAAATATAAGTTATATATTTTGTTGACATGTGTACTTGCATTATTCCAAACATTTCCAAGAATGTTTAAATCCAGAGAAATTAGCAATTTTAACCAGGACAGTGCATCACCTTTCAATGACATACCCGCGTTACCCTCAATTTCCAGATTTTTATTTTGTAGAAACCATGGAAACGTCAAAGACGCTTTAATATATTATGTGTTCTATTATATAGACCAGTGAACAACTGTTTGGATAGATTCATCCACAGAAAACGAATCATTGTTATAAATCTTGTTTTCTTGATTTACTGCAAGTACCATGTTTTACCATGCCTAATATCGTTCTAGTGTACAACAAGTGTCTCATAGTAGCCACCAAGCGAACGCACAGAGTAGCATTATAACATAACTTTCAACACACTCAAATCTAATATGATAAAAGTGCTAACCCACATATGCATGAGCAGAAGCGCTCATCTGCGGCATAATAAAAGCTCTGTGAAAATTCAATATAGGCTACTTTGCATGCTGAATCACTGCATAGGCAAATCAAGTTTATTTACAGACAAATTGGGGGAAAAAAAGTCTTATGGAGAAACCTGTCAGTAGTTTATAAGACACATTGTCCCTTTATGTTCTTCCATCTGTCCAACCACAGTGTGATGACTCAGGCCTTATTGGCGCCCATGATTCAGTGAAAACAATCCTGCAATTTATAGCACCTAAACTTACTGGCTGCTAATCAGACTTAGTAATTGCACAGGCTATTAAATCTTCATCTGGCAACGCATAGGTTTTCAACAAGAACTCTGATCAAGCTAAAGAGCAGCATACGTTTCTTTTGAGCCATGGCAACTGATCAATGCACAATGCAATTTCAAAGTGTTTTATCATGCTTTGAAACATAAAAAAATAAAAAGTCACTGCATGATCAAAAAATTGTTCAATTTGTGCATCTACTACTGTTTTACCCTCAGGCTGTGCATGACTTTCTAACACTATGCAGTTATTTGGGAATTTGTAACTGCTATTAGGCAAAATGTACAATCAATTAAGCCTTCAAATACATCATTTACGTATACACATTTTGAATAAGTAAGATGTTTCTCATTCCTTTACACTATTAATATTTCTTTCATTATGTAACAGGGACAGGTTTTCCCTTTAGGCCCACCCAGGGGTGACCTAACGCACCCCTGCTACCGTATCCAACCGTACTGAAACCGGAGCCTAACTGGAGCGGTCAAGAGAGGTGCAGCTGGTGCTAATGAGTAAACTGCTCCCTGCGACACTTTATGATATAAAGGCAAACCATTCTGTGTTATATGTTCAGATATTTATCAATTTCTAATGGTTTTATATTTTGATTGCATCAGCAATTATTCATTATAGGAAATGGATTGGAATCACTAATAAAAAAAGGTATACTGTAAAAATGTGTCATGATTTTATAATGTTTTACAGTAATTTCATACAATAAAACACTGTATTCTGTACTGTAAAATCAATGCAGACATTTTATAAGGTTAGGGACAGAGAGGCAAACTGCTGGAAAAAGCGGTTATGATATCAGATTCTTTTAGTTCTTTTTAAAGAAACAAACAATATAAAATTCTCTGTGTAGAAGGAGCTATTCAGCTTATGAGTGAGTTCACCCACTTGATCTGTTTAATCCATCTTTTACACACCCTGATAAAGAAAACACAATCATTTACTCATGCCATATTCATGCCTCGTAAAAAAGAGCACAATACAACGCTTCAAGCAAATATGACTCTGCAACACTTTCCACCATGTAAACTATCAAGCATCAAGATATGGATTTTCTACTAGAGGTCCTGATTCCTGGAAATTTATTCAGCTAATACAGTGTGTTCTAAAGAGTGGGACGGTACAACACCGGGCATATTTATACAGCGTATAGATCTGACTATACGCTCCTCTGCCTGTGATTAATAGACCAATACACTCAAGCATAATAATGCGAATGTATCAAGTAAATATGTGTGCGAGAAGGGAGGAAAAAGAACGTTTCTACTTAAAATCGCAGCATTCCACCACCTCTATTAAATTGATTTTTAAAGCAACAATTGTGTCAGAGCATAACACGCAGTGCTTAATTCATTCTCGTGCAATCAGGCCAATATTGTCCTCACCCCATCATTAACCAAATGCCTCATTTGCACTTTCATTAGCTATAAAGATTTTTCATTTTTTCTGGCACCCGATGGAGAGTCACTGTAACCATTTGCATGCTGTGTATCCATAGTGTTTTTATCGATGTTGTCTGAAATAACAGAGCGAGCTCTTCTATCTGCTCCCCGGGAGAGAAGGGATGTAACAGCTGTCTCCTTGACACCAGATGGGCGGGACTGATTTTGTCGTCCATTTGTGGGTTTTAATTAGTCAGTAAAACACTAAATAGGCTGATGAAAAAAGCAAATTATGAAAATGAAGATATAATCTAATATTTATCTATTTATAATCATTTAGTATTTTGCTTCTATCAGCAGTTATTCATTATATGATGTGGAATGAAAAAAGCAGGGCGGTTGGATTTGGTACTGTAGAGCTGCACAATTCTGGATCAACTCGGAATCAATTTTTTTTTTTTTTTAATCGAGATCTCAAATCTCCCACAATTCTGAATAGACACCTAAACAAAAACTTGTCATTTATTAGAGGTTCTGATTTTTAAAAATCAGTTTGAATGAATACAATGACTCACACATAAAGACTTGACTTGTTTCATTACTGGATGAATTTGCATATTTGAATTAAACTCTTGAATGAATGATTCAATGACATTTTTTTAAGTAACTTGTTGCCACCTATTGGCGTAACAATCTTTTACAATCTTTATTAAATGATTATGATCGCTACTGTAGACATCAGGGTTTATATCCAAATTATTCCATTTGAATAACTATAACAAAGAAATAACAATACTGTGTGTGTACCTTGTATGACAACTACTCTATCTGGCTCAGCAGCAGCGCCAATGCAGATTTGAATGTTCCAATGTGATCGTACTTATCAAATGTCTAATAGACATCCGAATCAGTGTCATTCATGAATGAAGATTTTTTAAATTGAGACTGCAATATTTTAACAAATAAATTTGCAGCTCTAGTATAGCTCGTCATTTTGCAATATTTTACACAAATTCTGTAGACTATTTGTTTGGCTATCACCAGACCAAGCTCAATCTTTTAAGACTGAACATTGGTCTGGGGAGTCTGCTCTGTATTTTCTACTGCACAAGAGGCCTGATCAACGGGCATAGTTCAAATGACTCTGTATGAAACTGGATGGTTCTTCAACCAATGAGATCAACGATCCATCGCTTCTCTATCTATCATTGTGTTAAACCAACCAATAGCGCGTCAGGTGGATAAGCCGGTTAGTAATTGGTCCCGTAAATTTGTAACAGAAGCAGGATAGAAATATGTACAGGTTTCCAGCCTGAGCTGCAGGGCAAAATCAAATCGCCGGCAGATCGGGCTGGGTTTACCCATGTCATTTTCGGCCACAACGCAACAAATTATCATTCCAATACACATATGTAAATACAGGTCCTTCTCAAAAAAATTGCATATAGTGATAAAAGTTCATTATTTTCCATAATGTAATGATAAAAAATGTACTTTCATATATTTTAGATTCATTTGCACTCCAACTGAAATATTTCAGGTCTTTTATTGTTTTAATACTGATGATTTTGGCATACAGCTCATGAAAACCCAAAATTCCTATCTCAAGCATATTTCATCCGACCAATAAAAGAAAAGTGTTTTTAATACAAAAAAAGTCAACCTTCAAATAATTATGTTCAGTTATGCACTCAATACTTGGTCAGGAATCCTTTTGCAGAAATGACTGCTTCAATGCGGCGTGGCATGGAGGCAATCAGCCTGTGGCACTGCTGAGGTGTTATGGAGGCCCAGGATGCTTCGATAGCGGCCTTAAGCTCATCCAGAGTGTTGGGTCTTGCGTCTCTCAACTTTCTCTTCACAATATCCCACAGATTCTCTATGGGGTTCAGGTCAGGAGAGTTGGCAGGCCAATTGAGCACAGTAATACCATGGTCAGTAAACCATTTACCAGTGGTTTTGGCACTGTGAGCAGGTGCCAGGTCGTGCTGAAAAACGAAAACTTAATCTCCATAAAGGCTTTCAGCAGATGGAAGAATGAAGTGCTCCAAAATCTCCTGATAGCTAGCTGCATTGACCCTGCCCTTGATAAAACACAGTGGACCAACACCAACAGCTGACATGGCACCCCAGACCATCACTGACTGTGGGTACTTGACACTGGACTTCAGGCATTTTGGCATTTCCTTCTCCCCAGTCTTCCTCCAGACTCTGGCACCTTGATTTCCGAATGACATGCAAAATTTGAGCGACAGTCCAGTGCTGCTTCTCTGTAGCCCAGGTCAGGCGCTTCTGCCGCAGTTTCTGGTTCAAAAGTGGCTTGACCTGGGGAATGCGGCACCTGTAGCCCATTTCCTGCATACGCATGTGCACGGTGGCTCTGGATGTTTTTACACCAGACTCAGTCCACTGCTTCCGCAGGTCCCCCAAGGTCTGGAATCGGTCCTTCTCCACAATCTTCCTCAGGGTCCGGTCACCTCTTCTCGTTGTGCAGCGTTTTTTTCCACACTTTTTCCTTCCCATTGAGGTGCCTTGATACAGCACTCTGGGAACAGCCTATTCGTTCAGAAATGTCTTTCTGTGTCTTACCCTCTCGCTTGAGGGTGTCAATGATGGCCTTCTGGACAGCAGTCAGGTCGGCAGTCTTACCCATGATTGCGGTTTTGAGTAAAGAACCAGGCTGGGAGTTTTTAAAAGCCTCAGGAATCTTTTGCAGGTGTTTAGAGTTAATTAGTTGATTCAGATGATTAGGTTAATAGCTCGTTTAGAGAACCTTTTCATGATATGCTAATTTTTTGAGATAGGAATTTGGGGTTTATATGAGCTGTATGCCAAAATCATCAGTATTAAAACAATAAAAGACCTGAAATATTTCAGTTGGTGTGCAATGAATCTAAAATATATGAACGTTTAATTTTTATCATTACATTATGGAAAATAATGAACTTTTATCACAATATGCTATTTTTTTTAGAAGGACCTGTATACATTTGTTGTCATCTAAATGTCTATGTTTTTCTTTTACAGTATTCACAAATTAGTAAAATTAGGAAACGTGTCCTATCAAAAATGTTGACTTTTCACTTTTTGGCATGTCTGGATCAATGTCAGCTACTATTTTTTTAAATCCTTTTTGAGATGTTGTCATATTGGAAACACACATGCAGGCTTATATTTCTGCACTGATAACACACTCAGAACTCAACATGAAAGATCATATATACAGTATATATAAACACACTCTGCATCGACGTATGTTTATATATAGTGTTGGATGTGCTTGCCTTTCGAAAGCTTGTTTATTTTTAGCCCTAATGCAGTCTTAACTGCAGAGCATTACAAGTGTATGTGAAAGTGAAGTCATTTATTCCCCAGCCCCTATGGACAAAATGATTACAAAAGCAACAATGATGTTTAAGCAATGTTAGCATTTCCTCATTTTTATATGCAGCAGGAAGCTGAGTGTAGTTCACAGTACACAATACTGATGGACCATTTACACTCAGATACAACATCCAAGGCCACCTGCTATCTTCCCGAAGAACTTTCTACTTTCACACTTCAAAACATTTCATCCAAAAAGCCAGATAAACACTCAAGTGACCTTAAATACTGGAGGACATTTACAGAACTTTTTTAAACATTGACCTATAGCAAAGGCTACTATAACAAGAGCAACTAAAGGGATCATCTGTAATTCAAGGAAGAGTATTGATCAGGAAAGACTGATAAAACTGAAACCAAAGCCATAAAAGAGAGCAAACAATTGTCCATCCTCTAAAGGAAAAAACTCCTCAAGCAGCTGCAGCTAAATAAAATTCCTCTAGAAGTAGTGACTCCTTGCGGTCCCTCGGCTCAGAATCTTCCAGACACCTATCAAACACACTGGCAGTGCAGCTGAAGTCTCTCTAGCCCAGAGGAAAACATCACATTGTAGACAATTAAAGGTTTGCCATACACACACAACAGCATCATTCAAAAGCAATTTTAAGATCTAAATCTCTTGTAAAACCTTATCCAAAAAAAGGGAAAAAGTGTCTTTTAAATATGTTGTTTAAACCCTGAACTAACCTTTTCAAATCTGTCATTATGGCTTAAATGCCACTCATTCCTCTTGTCCTGCTCCCTGCATGCGCTGACAGTCACACTGTAACACATGGACCTCTGCCAGCATATTATTACCAACTTTAACAACCATCTGTGTCTCTGACTCAGGGGATGAGGTTTTGATAACTCCCCTGTCATTCCTTGTCATCCTCTCCAAAGTGACAAATCCATGTATATATGTACTTTAGAGAAGTGTGACGATAAAAATCTATCATTGTACCTTTCATTTCAACACTGCAATATTTATTCTTACAGTTTTGAAAAAACAGTTTTGAGCATGCCGACAACAAATTGCTATTTATGTGGATCACACCATCCTTTTATGTTCACTATAGTGACAGATGGCACAAAGGTGTAAAATCCCCTGACGCCAAATGGGTTATATGAAATAAAAAAAATAAAAAAATTAATAAGATTGTAAAACTACTTCTCTCATATCATTTGCTTCTGTTATTCCTATGAATAACCACGCTCCATTATCACTATCTCTAGAGTTGACTGTCTGTATATTCTTTGGAATACCAGTACACACATACTGTATATCCAGATACACATACAAGCATGAATGAAAGAAAGAGCTACACCGTATTACATATGCATGCTGCGCATGGTTTGCTGTTATATGTTGCAAAAATCAGCAAAATGCCATGACACATTATTGTAAGCGCAGTTTAGATTGATAGATGATAGATAGATGATAGATGATAGATGGTAGATGGTAGATGGTAGATGGTAGATGGTAGATGGTAGATGGTAGATGGTAGATGGTAGATGGTAGATGGTAGATGGTAGATGGTAGATGATAGATGATAGATGATAGATGATAGATGATAGATGATAGATGATAGATGATAGATGATAGATGATAGATGATAGATGATAGATGATAGATGATAGATGATAGATGATAGATGATAGATGATAGATGATAGATGATAGATGATAGATGATAGATGATAGATGGATAGATGGATAGATGGATAGATGGATAGACGGATAGACAGACAGACAGACAGACAGACAGACAGACAGACAGACAGATAGATAGATAGATAGATAGATAGATAGACAGACAGACAGACAGACAGACAGACAGACAGACAGATAACAGGCGGACAGGACAGACAGACAAACCGAGATGGATGGATGATAGACATGAGAGATTATTAGTCATAGTATTATTAGTACACTGTAGTAGACTGTTAGGTTAAGGTATAAAGTATAATAAGATGTAGTTGTAAACTTAAAGTCAGTAGAATTGCTGTTGGGGGAGCAACAAAATGAGCAAATATCAGACTGTCTACTAATACGCTATTATTATTTTAATGAGAGTTAGTTGACATGTAGCTGCAAGGGTACTTATAGTAAGGAGAATGTCTAGAGTGGACTATCAAAATAAAGTGTTCCCAAAAAGTCTGGCACTACATGTTTGATGCTCATCTGTAATCTGAATCGGGCTGTTTTATTTCAGCAAAGATCTCCAACATGTCTTGCTGAAAAGTCAATGGGTGATCTATAAAAGCCTGCCTTTGTTTCATTTGCAGTGAGTAAAAGAGGAAAAGTTAAATGGGTAAAACAGCTTCCCTAAAACAGTGTCAAGGGTGAACTTGAAACATTCCGTGACCCAACAGTGAGGCTGTCATTCAGTGAATCAACACTGCTCCATTACCTCCTGCACCCTCTTGTCAAGAATACAAAAAAGCTTTTACTTCAAATGCATGTTTAAGGGTTTTCCGCACAGGGCTTTGGGAGAAAAAAATGGTGGTGGGGGGTGGGGAGTGGGAGAGTAGTGGATGGATTGTGGAAGGGAGGTAGAAGTGCTATGTTTTTCTTTCACCGTTTTACAGCATGAAAGGAAGTTCGCAACACTCTGCTTCCTGTCGTACATGCTGCACTGGGTCTGCTGAATGTCCAATAACAGAAGGGCCATTAGCTCAAAGCATGTGTCGGGGGGGGTGTGCACGCAGGCAAGTTGAAAGAGACACAGATGAGCCACCCAAAACTATTCCTCTTCCCTGGCACTGCGACATTCAGCCATCTGAATAGACAATTTACATAGCGATATGTAAATACAGCATATTCTCTCAGCCCCCATCTTGAAAGCATGCACACACACGTACCCGAACCAGGCTAATTGTTCCTTTTAAGAGGCAAAATGAGAACAGTATCTCATTGTGCAGGCAGATGATGGAGAGAGTGAGAGAGAGAGAGAATGGGAGAGAGAGAGAGAGAGAGAGAGAAATAGAGAGAGAGAGAGAGAGATAGATAGAGAGAGAGAGAGAGAGAGAGAGAGAGAGAGAGGGAGAAATAGAATGAGAGAGAAATAGAGAGAGAGAAATAGAGGCTTCTCTCCGGAATAGGAAGCAGGGATATTTTCCAATTATTCAGCCTTTCTCTGCTATCCCAGAGGGCAAGCTCTGGAGCGCGAGAGAGGCAAAGAGAAAGTAGCACTCATTTATTAGTATTAGGGGCCTCTTCTGTTTTTCCTCCCAGGCCCATGGACCCAACACACACACAGAAAAACGTACAAAACTTGCAGGGTGGCAAAGGAAATAGAAGGACATTAGCGGAATTAAGAAAACCAAAGAGGTGCTTTGATCACCAAAAAGTATTTGGGTACTTACAGTTGAGGTCAGAATTATTCAATTCTTATTTTCCCTTGGTACATATGATCAAAGATGGCTGTAAAATCCTTTGAATATTCCTATTTAATAATTGTTTAATCGACACGTCATCAATAAACCCATCTCCAGCATGATGCCTCCGATCTTTCGAATATTCAGATCTAATATGACCTCTGACCTGTAAGGTTGCCAGATTAATAATCATACACTGTTTGTTAATTGGCCATAGGAGAAATGGCACGCCGACTGAGCCTGGTTTCTCCCAAGGTTTATTTTTCTCCATTATGCCACCTGACAGATTTTTGGTTCCTTGCCACTGTCACCATTGGCTTGCCTCAAACTCAAAGCTATGGCGCTGTAATTTGTGATTTGGCAATGTCTGACCTGCTTATTGCGGTGTAGCATTAGCACTCATGCTAGCAGCCAGCTGCTTGAATACCGAAGATACACAGTTCACACTCAGATTAGCGAACACAAAAAGTAAGCCTATACAACATGCCGCTGCCATTCACACTTTGTTTTCCGTTCATCCATTCATACCGACATCCTTATTAGTGCTTCCTGGAAAGCTGTTGCATTCAGTGGTGCTTTAATTATGTCCATTAACAAGTATTTAAAAATAACAGGAATGAATGTGAATTAATCCCTCACACATGAAAGAAAAGGTAAAACGATATCTGCACAAGAAAGTATATCAAATGGACCACACTGTTAAATACAATATACTGTGTAGGATGCAGGCTATGACTGATGTCTGCCTACTGTCCTCCCATGATAAACATCTGAGAGGTGCTCTGTGCCCTGTACGGACTCGTCTGACTATATTCAGTGCTTTCTCTAGCACTGCATGCTGGCATTACTGTGATGTAGGTTATTACATTACCTCAATGACTCCAGCGGCTGCTGTACAGAGATGAAGCCATACATCAAACCTCCACGCGTCTCACCAGACCTGCAGCTCACTGACCTCTTCCTTGATTTTCATCAGTCAGTCCGTCCGCCTGTGTGGACAAGCATGTTCCTAGATCAACACTCCAATCAAGGTTTCATTAATGAACTACTTTAGATAACATGAACTAAGAAATAACACTAACACATTTATTAATCTCAGTAAATGTTAATTTTAACATTTACTAATACATTATTAAAATCAAACGTGTTTGTTAACATTAGACAATGCACTGTAAACTAACATGAACAAACAATGAACAGCTGGATTTGTATTAACGAACATTAACAAATATTAATAAATACTGTAACAAATGCATTGCTCATTATTAATTCATGTTAGTTAATACTTTAACAAATGAGACCTTATTGTAAAGTGTTACTTAATCAGATTTGAGGGAAAAGTTTGTTTTATGTTGATCCAGGAACATGTCTTAATTTTTTTTTAAAACACAGTGAATGTGGACAAGCATCCATCCAATCCATTCATCCATCCATCTAATCCATTCCAATCCATCCATCCATCCAATCATCCATCCATCCAATCCATCCATCCATCCAATCATCCATCCATCCAATCCATCCATCCATCCATCCATCCAATCATCCATCCATCCATTCCAATCCAGTTCCAATCCAATTCAATCATCCATCCATTCCAATCCAATTTCTCCATCCAATCCTCCATCCATCCATACATCCATCCCAATCCAATCCAAATCCATAATCCATAATTAAGAAAATTATTTATTTGAATTTGGATGACGTATTATCAATATAGACTTTCTATATTTAAGTAGAAATTGGACTTCCTACCTGAAATTGACAACAACTTTAATGTGTGCTGGACAAAGACAGTATTTCATTATTTCTTCATTTTCTAACAGCAGGCCACTAGATGCTTTATTTTATCATTCCTCATCTATAAATAGAGACGGAAACTAAAACAGTGAAAGGGAATAAACAAAGCACCTTGTAGGGAAGAAGTGACATCCTGATTTTTGATCATTTCAGCAGGTAAATAATTTTCCACAGAAAAATGTGTCTCTCTGTCATTGGCTTGCCAGGCCTATTGTCCTTGAGCGATGATGCTGCCTGCGTGCATGTCTGAGGAAAAAAAAACACCCATATCACGATGAGAAACAAATTGCACTGTCGCTCTGAATGAATTGAGTGGACAGAAATCACAGGTTTCCTCCACTAAACCTTTGACTGAGCTACGGCTGTGAATTGCTTTGATACATGCCATAAATCCAGGAGTGGGATGGATTTTTGCATCCGGAAAAAATGGGGAGAAGACCGGCACATTTCTGCAGTAGTTTCAACTGAGAGTGCACTCTATGTGTGCGTGCCAAGGAGGAGTTCAGGAAGAGTCAGAGAATTACAGGCTATCATAGCCAAGTGGGTGTCAAATTATCCTTTCAGCGCATTTACACCATCACATGTTCCTCTGTGTGAGTGTGTGAGAGTGTGTGTGCCCCCTAACCCAGCTGCATCTCCACTGTAATGAGCTTCACTGAAGATGGAGAGAGAGTGTGAAAGAAAAAGAAAATCTGTGTATGTGTGTGTGTGTGGGAGAAAAGTGATAGCACGACACCATGTCGATAAGGACCAGTTTTCAACATGTATTTTAATGGCCAATTTATTACTATATATATATATATATATATTTATATATATATAGCGGCTAGTTGCGGTAAGTGTAAATAGCTACTAGATTCTATTTGCACTAAGTGAAAATAGCATATTTTCTTAGCGATAATTGCTATTTGCACTAAGTGCGAGTAGATGATATTTACACTAAGTGAAATAGCATACTAATTGAACATAGTGATATTTTCTATCTACACCATGTAAAAGTAGCTGATCTTTGCAATATATGTAACAAGTAAATACATGCACTTTATACTTTATTTTGACAGATACATGCCATTTGCACCTCAGTATTGTTGTGCATTACCAGGATGCAATGATTATATTTAAATTAAAATTAAAATTATTAAATGGATGCCGCCTCAATGGGACAATAAAAGCCTACACCGAACCCTAACCCTACCCAATAAATGTTTTTATTATTATTAAATATAATTTTGTTAGGCACTTTATTTCCACTTTTAGAGCATTTTCTTTATTACACTCAGGTACATATAGGGCACACCGGGGCTAAAGGGCAGTATTCTTTACGCAGTAAGCAAGCTGCTTACATACATTTATTGTGGAAGTTGCTTTTACAAACAATTTTTAATTGAAAATGTTCTTTTTCAGATTCATGCATCCAACACTAAGTATAGCCAATTTAAGTCTGGAAACAATATGTTGAATTTATAATGTCACACTTACAAATTTTCTAACAGTTTAAATGTTTTTCATACATAAAAAAATATATAGATGGATTTTAGGGTCCTTCATCATATCCTTCTTGGCATCATAAAGTTTGAAAACCCCTGCAATGTACACTTGGCAATACTGTAAATACTGAATGCACAATGTATTACCCAGTATATTTTATATATGCCCATTTAATGTAAATGTTCAAATATTATTTCTAAAATAACTTATGAAAATACAGATTGTGTTGTGTTTAAGGTTGACTGTACATGTGTGTGAGAGAGAGAAGAAACGTGAGCGTATAACTCTTGTTTGTGACCACATTAACACCTCTGTGTTCACTGTTGGCTCCCCTTGCATCATACATGCAACAAACTCTGTGTGCGAGCATCTCCTAAAGTCCTGTCCAACAAACAGAGTAGGATGTTACAGCCAAGGAAAGATGAATCCAATAAAGAATTTTCTCTTAGAACAAAGAAAAAGAGAATAATATATGCATGCTGAAATTTGAGAGTTTTTAGAAAAAAGCTAGTAAAACAATACAACATAAAGGTGCGGAGCACATACAACTACATGATGACATTTTGACAATAAAGAGTGAAACCTAAGTGTGTGTGTGTGTGTGTGTCGGCATTACCATACTCCTGATGCTTGTGGCCTTAAACATCTGAAAACTTAGAGTGGTTAGAGGAAAACGAACAAACATAGTATGCTACCCAGACAGCAACATTGTGCCGGCCCAGATCCAGGCTACATCTGGTACATGTGGATTCTACGCATACCAGATGTGGATCAGATCCGAATAGACACTATAGGCCCTATTTTAACGATCTGAGTGCATGGCCTGAAGCGCATTGGTGCTGGTGCACCTTGCTAGTTTAACGAAATTGTCATGCATCAGGTGCATGGTTCAAAAGGGTTGTAGCTGGTCTCTTAATGAGTCCTGGGTGTGTTTTGGGCATCACTTGCATTAAACCAGAGTCTCATCTCCGTTTCCATTTAAAAGCCAGTAGCGCTCGGCCCATGGCAGATTCACTTTTTTACATGGCGGAATTTGCAAGTGGAAAGACTGAGCGCTTCTCCAGAGAGGAATCGTTTTATTGCTAATATTTAAATATGTTTGTGTGCTGCTGAGCGTCCCTGTGTGAGTAATAAGCAGAGTGTACGCGTGTTGTGCACCCGCATAAAGCTGCATATTGATCCCTTTAAATAACACAAAAAAAACTGATGTGCAACAATGCGCCTGAACACACCTCATTTTCAGACCAGCACGCCCATGGGCGAACAGATGGGCGTGAGCATTTGCTATTTAAACAAATGATAACTGAGTCAGGCTAACTAGAGCTGAAAAAGTGCTGAAACTAGTAAAAAACACTTGTGCCACGCATGGCATCACATTGTGCCGTGTGTATGATAGGGCCCTCTATTGCTGTCTGGGTAACATTGTGATTTCAGGCAAACAAAAAGTGTAACAGATTCAAATCCGGGCCTGCATTTGGATGTTATCGGATTTTGAATAACGTATGATTCGACACCAAAAGACAAGGCACATGCTATCACCATGCAAAGATAAGCAAACATGATGCATGAATGTTTAAGTAACTAATGACTAGTTTTTTTTCACTTTTGTGTAATTTTCACTCAGTTTCATTAAAACCACATTTAGTTTAGTCAGCATCAGAATGAGAAGTCACTTATCTATAGGGAATTTCAAAAATAACATACTTATCCCTTTCTCCACAGCACTGATTCAAGAAAAAAATGATGGCCAAACCAGCCAACAAGATTGTTTAATTCATACTGAGGTAATGAACTGAAAAATTGATCCAATTTTCATAATGGTTTTCAATGACCCTACAAAAGAATTTCACTTCTCTGTTATATAGTCATATTAAACAGTTCAGCTTTTAATGCTGACCTTACACAGCCATAAATGAATCATTTAAGAAGATGGCCAGACATAAGGGAGATCAAACTATAAAGTTCAAAAGCTGAAACATATGGCTATCTGAAATTTAATGTGCATTCATAAGATAAATGAAGCAGAGTGTAAAAGCAGGACAGTGGCCTTTAAGGATAATGGAAGGATACTGCTTGTATAATTTTAAGGTTTTGGCATTTAATATGAAACACATCGTTAATGTTAGAACTGTTTTAATAGTGTGATCATATTTTATTTAGTATGAAAGGACTCCTCAAATATTTTTAGGGCATATCTGGTGTCATTTCCAGACAGTTTTTGTAGCTTTTTTCATTAGTGATTTCATTACAGGCAGAGCAGGGTTTGTTTTACAAAACCTTAAGGTGAGAAACTTAACCTCCTGCCAGTATAAAAGGTGCCCTTAAAAAGGAGGCAGTCACATTTGTGTCAGCTTTCATTTGAAGCATGGGACACATCTGAAGGCTTTTATTGTTATCTTTTAAAAGGCCATTGTCCTCTCTCTCCAGGCCTCCATCAGCACTATAAAAATGACAGCAAGTCGACGTTACAGAGATTTAGGGCAGACGCAGCGGGCTCGGTTTGCCTTCTCTTCCCCTCTAATGAGTACAGTTTGTAGTCTCAAAGCTCCAGGCACATGAAGGCTCTGATAATGAGAGAAACAGCCGCTGGGGAAATCCTGTCGCACACAGTGTCATTCAGGTCTGCCTCGTGCATTTCCAAGCTCTGTTCTCTGAGGGCGCACTTCAGATTACTCTACTCTTTATAGACGTATTGTTGTTGGTGTTTGCTATAGCAAGTATTAGTATAACTAGTACTCAGTGTTAGGGGTTTATTCAAATCCCTTCCTAGGTATTAAACTTTAGTGTGTAACTCATACCACACTGTTTGTACAGACATGAATCATACATCAAATTGTATGGTTTGTGAGCTAGTACCTTTCTATGTGATTGGATGTCAGTCAATAATTCAGGCAAATAATAATAATTTTAAAAAAATCAGGGAACTGAGTCAGGAACATGTGAGCTCTTTTGACTTGGGCTGCGTTTAACTCCACATTTAGACATACATTCGCGCGCTTCCCCACGGGTGAATCCCCTCTGCGATTTTGAAGTGGGTTCAACTTCGTTAAGTGGACAAGGGAAGTTTTTTTTGGACACACCCTCAATTTTGGCAGAGAGAGCGAGTCTACTCACATGTACACTTTATTCGCTTCAGGCAGATCTACAGACCACAATGAAACAGTATTGTGAAGCCACAATAGCAAATTGCACGATGGGCTCCACAGCAGATTCCAAGTGATCAAGGGCTGCATTCCATTTAAACCCATTGCAAGGGTTCTGCCAGTAACGGGCACTCATGCAAAGTAAGCAATGACGTACATCTGAGAGAACAAGATGGAGGGAATTTAGGGAGGGAAGGGCATAAAAAAAGGACTTAAACGCAGCTTTGGGTCAGGAAGCAATCACTCAGAACATCCTAGCAACATCTTAGCAACGGTATAATGACACGTAAAAATAAAAATGCAAAAAGAAACCTTGGCAACTGCATCAATAAAATGCAAAGCATCCATAATCTCACTGTGTAAAAAAGAAAGCAAAGAAAACTAAACAAAATGTAAATAAATAAATACTTTGGCTGTGTGCTCCGATCCCTCAAGCCTGAACTCCAGTTATTGTAATCAGCATCCCTCTGACCAAGTTGCATTCAAAGGTTCTCTGAGGTCAAGCATCCTCCAGACAGGAAGATGGTTAAATTGGCTGCCCCTTCACGACGCAGAAGGGATGACACACAATCTCAGCCACCCTGCAGATTCAGGAAGGTTAAAGCAAACATAATGAGTGGTAACAGTGAAAGCCAAAACCATTTTAAAGATATGATATTTATAAATATCACAGATTTGGTAGCAAATGATGTAATGGTGGTTGTTTTGTAGTCTTTAAAATAAATCTTGCAGTGCTCTTTGCTGAAGGTTCCAGGAATATTTAGGCCCACCTCTTGAGATAGGCACTCATTAGTAAGGGCACTGAAATGAAAGAAGAATAGCACCTCTCTCTATCTCCTCTACTTTTGCAATGATCATTAGTGGAGCACAAGAGAGGAGGAGAGCAGAATTGGTGCTGAGTCGTGAGTGGAGCTGTCACAATAGTGCCAAAGCAGCTCTCTGCTCTGAGGAGAGCAGTAAGAGTGCTAAACTGACCTGAGAGAAGAGACCAGGACATGACTTTTTTGTCAGATGCCATCCATATTGCAAGGTGCAGCATGATTAGGTGAAATGAAAACTCAGGATGGTCAAAAAACACATGAGGAGATCCACCGGGAAAAAATATGTAATTTGATCTGGGAATTTCAAAGTGATTGTGTGAAAAAAATACAGACTTGACAGATTCAAGTCAACATTGTTCAGAAAGTTCAAAAAGTTGCTAATTCCAAACATTTTAGAGCTAGTAACAGAGGCTTTGGCTACTGATAGCAGACTAATACAGTTATTAATGCAGCGAGTTATTATAGAGAGAGAGAGAGAGAGAGAGAGAGAGAGAGAGAGAGAGAGAGAGAGAGAGAGAGAGAGAGAGAGAGAGAGAGAAAGAGAGAAAGAAAGAAAGAGAGAGAGAGAGAGAGAGAGAGAGAGAGAGAGAGAGAGAGAATTACTTCTGTGCACCTCTGTATGTCTGTGTGTCTCTTTGGCAGCAGCGTCTACTAATACGAAACTATAAGAACAGCACTTTTATAACCTCGGGGAAATGTCATGTAGATTTTAAAGAGCACCTATCATGGAATTTTGAAATTTCCCTTTCATGTAGTGTGTAACATAGATTTAAGTGAACAAAAACATCGTGCAAAGTTTGAAATATGACAGTGCACCGTATATAAAGTTATGTCTTTCAAAAGTAAGAGTTGACTCTGAGTCATTTTTATGAATCGTTAGAAGACCGAAGCTTTTTCTCTGACTAGATGAGGTCAACTTCTCAAGTTATTTGAATACGATATGCCCACTTCTTGCGCACGCCAGTGAAAACTAGAAAACTTCATGACAACGAGACGCTGTGTTCTCAAGTGCATTTGAAGACTAAGTGGCTACAATTCATATATACAACTGTACCACAGGAGAGTATAGTCCGAGTCTTGTGCTTTGTTCACGCCATTCTGAAGACGATTGCTTTACCAACTAAAATGCAATCAAACTTGGATTCGCGAGCCGGCTGATATTGAAGGAAGGTTCAGTTCCAAGTGTATTTGCATCAGCTTCCTCCTCCGTATCACAAACTGTAAGTGTTATTAATAATTGTTGCTTTTATGTTTTATGTAGCCTAGCATGCTTATTAATAGTTTGGTTTGTTGTGTAAGCACCGTTAGCTTCTAGGTCTTCAATGACAATTGTATTGAGATATGTGAATTGTTTGTTGTTGTTTTCGGAGTTTTCTTTAAGAATAGAGTCAAACCTCGTAGTAACGTTACTGCATTTTTATTTATTTTTTGGTAAAAACTTTATGTTTATGCATCGAGTTGACGCTCCATTGGCCTGAAGTGACAACTAACGTTACATTGATGCTTATTGCTTACCATCGAGAAATATCCTGCTCCAGTCGTGGTGTTTGCGATTGAGTTTGTAGATCATTCTCATCTCCAGACGTTTCCCCTTCATATTTAGGCTCGAATTGATAGGGTAAAATTGATGCCATGTTTGTTCATACACTTTATACGCGTTTAAACTTGTTAAACCGAAAACCATTTTGGTGATGGGTGTTCTGTTCCGTTTCCGAAAATATCTGCACAGACTATACCAATCACAACTGACTGGGTCATCGGACCAATCACCGCAGATTAGCGTCACGTAAAGGCGGGGTTTTGAAAAGTGAATCACTAAACGAATCATTTGAGAATCGCTGTCAAAACAGGTAAAAATAAATGCATATTATAAGAAAACTAAAGTCTTTTTTTGTCATTGCATGCATGCAAAACTGTTGTTGGGGACTTCTAAAACAATATTTGGAACCTTTTAAATGCCATAATAGGTGCTCTTTAAGTTGCTAAACTAAGAGCAGTGCTGACAACACGTTTCTGTATGAGTGTGTGTATGTGTATGTGTATGTGTGTGTGTGTGTGTGTGTGTGTGTGTGTGTGTGTGTGTGTGTGTGTGTGTGTGTGTGTGTGTGTGTGTGTGTGTGTGTGTTTGAGTGGGAGAGCAGAGAGAGCAGGAGAAAGAGTATGTGCGTTTCGTACATAATTCAACTTCATAGGTAAAACTTGGAAATAATTTGTCGTTTTTTATCCAATTGTTTACTATATTTCTTTGCTTGGGTTTTGGTTATTTTGCTGTTGTGGACTGTAAAGACATTTGAAATAACTGAAATCATTTGGCGAAGTGATATAGAACTGTAATGCGGTCAAAACCTGCCTTGAACTACTTTTGCCGTGCGTTTCCCTGAAAATAATTGCAAACCTTAGAACGTTCATCAGCCAATCAGATCCAAGCATTCAACAGTATTCAATTTAATTAACATTAGTAAACATTCTTGAGCCTTAATTTACTCAGGGAGTTAGCTTGCTGTAGGTTTAGTCGTTTATTTAACTTTAATTTACCCTTTAAGTTTGCTTTGCAAATAATAGGCAATAGGTTTCCAAACTTTTTAAATCAAAATTGTAAGGATTTACAGTGTACTTTAATAAAGGTCTATGGTGCTTTTTTGAGCTTGACAGCATCTAGTCCACATATACTTTTACTTTAAGAAAGCAGCATGAACATTTAACAAAACATCTAACTTTTTGTTATACAGAGGAAAGAAAAGGTTTGTAACAAAATGAGGTTGAATAAACAATGATTCAAATTTCATTTTTGGGTGAACTCTCTCTTTTAAGATGCAGTTGTAAATGTTTCTGAGAGGAAGGGCACCTCCATAGACATGCTCTCGATTCGTCATGCCTTTGATAGAGAGAAAGCTCTATTCACAAAACCAGTGGACAAAGACACAGCAGCACTATTTTTCTGGGCATTCCAGTCAAAATTGAAACATCCCTATAAAGTCTCATGTCCAAAACTTTAATATAAATGCGGTCTCAAAATCTAATTTGACACGCAATTCAATGCAGTTGTGCGCTGACAAATGGACAAGTCGATCAGATTTGGTGACAGACGGATTTTTCCTCCCTTTAGTAGCTTTGATTTCATTTCACGGAGCTGAATGAAATGTGAGTCAGATGCTTGAACATCATCTATCACAATTCAGTATGTCAACGGCAGCCTGACACAAATTTTCATTTGTTTGATGGCCACAAGCAAATGCATTCAATTAGTTGCAATGAATGGTGGCGCTGACTCTCTGCCGCTCACACGCTGGGCTGTCTGAGCGACATTCTCTCACAATGGTTTTCAGAACCTTCCGGCCTGCCCTTTTTATGTCAGGCTTTGAATCAGACATCAGCCTACTCTTTTGAAGCTATCTGAGACACAATCACATAAACAATTCTGCCACTTTTTTCTAGCTTTACTTTAGTTTAAAAAAAAAAACTTATTCAGTTACCACCTACAATCTAGTTTAACAAAGAAATGTGCAAAAAATGTACCTTTAGGTGCACAACAGCTTGTCACAAGTGCATTATTAAAAGGAAAAATGTTTGCACATTTTTAAAGGGGTCATGAACTGCACTGATTTTTACATAAAAAATCGATTTAGAAATAAAAGGCATTTTTCCTCGATTTTAACCTCTGGTTTGAACGCTCTGTTTGAAGGGATGTGTCTGCTGTGAGACTTCAGTGTTAATGCCCACTGCTGTGATTGGCTGCTGTGAGACTTCAGTGTTAACGCCCACTGCTGTGATTGGCTGCTGTGAGACTTCAGTGTTAACGCCCACTGCTGTGATTGGCTGCTGTGAGACTTCAGTGTTAACGCCCACTGCTGTGATTGGCTGCTGTGAGACTTCAGTGTTAACGCCCACTGCTGTGATTGGCTGCTGTGAGACTTCAGTGTTAACGCCCACTGCTGTGATTGGCTGCTGTGAGACTTCAGTGTTAACGCCCACTGCTGTGATTGGCTGCTGTGAGACTTCAGTGTTAACGCCCACTGCTGTGATTGGCTGCTGTGAGACTTCAGTGTTAACGCCCACTGCTGTGATTGGCTGCTGTGAGACTTCAGTGTTGCGCCCACTGCTGTGATTGGCTGCTGTGAGACTTCAGTGTTAACGCCCACTGCTGTGATTGGCTGCTGTGAGACTTCAGTGTTAACGCCCACTGCTGTGATTGGCTGCTGTGAGACGTCAGTGTTAATGCCCACTGCTGTGATTGGCTGCTGTGAGACTTCAGTGTTAACGCCCACTGCTGTGATTGGCTGCTGTGAGACTTCAGTGTAAACGCCCAGAACTCAGTCACTGATAAACCCTTGCTGTTTGATTGACAGTTCCAGCATTTTTTGATCGCTATAATATTATTTAATCACAGTTTAAATAACATTTTCATCCTACTAAGAGAAACCATGTGAAGTTGAGCGTTTAGTCTTTGGTTTGATATACTGACACATAGACAAAGAACATCTGACTGTACATGAACCAATTTATCAGAAATCACTGGTCACAGATCAGGATCATTACAATTAACACGGTTACTTACATGTTGTGGCATTACTGTCGAGTCCATATCGTAAAAAAGTCTCTTTGCAAAGTCTGCGCCAAAATTGTGACTGATTTACCAAAGAATCCACGGTGAAATGTACTGAATTGCTCAACTGAGTAGGCAGGGCCAAAGTTGCAAAGATGAAGTAGCTGTTGATTTTAATCTGCAGAGCGGTCTTTCACCTATAGGCACATTGCACATTTCACAACGAGACGCGATGTGTCAAAAGCTCAAGGAAAATTTGATTTCTCAGTTAATGACCCCTTTAAAGGGGTCAGCAAACGGCCATCATGATGAGAACGGAGTAACAAAAGTCATACAATTAAAATAATATTAGCCTTAGTGAATGAACAGCCTATTTCAGTTACAGGCGTTGGTCTCTTTTCTGCACATATTCCCCAGTAAACTCTAGATGACCCAGGAAAGGTCCCTGTGGAAAACCACCATCATATCTATTATTTATGACAAGGTTGTGTGTAAGGATGTTATTGCAGGATTTATGGAATAAACTAGGAGGTAGTATTTAGAGCATATTATTCAGGCGTCTTAAAACTCTCTTTTATTCTCAATTTTCCCTCGCAGGTATCACTTACAAACTCACTGTGATATTGGACTTTGAAGCAGTTTAATGGAAATGCTGACCCAAACCAGTACCCTGAGAGATGAGTCAAACAAAACCTTGTTCTTGGAGTTAGAAACACAATTTTACCCCAAAGCCTTTAACTACAGGACGAAGAGGAAATATAGTCTCGGGGGCCGGCTGTAATCTTGAAAGAGTGATTAAGAATGTTTTGTGTCGGCGGTACTCGACAGAAAGGTTCCTTGGTGAGTGATGCTTGGCTGGGCTCAACACAGGCCTCTAATCACACTCATCCATCTGGCCTTTCATAATTCCCTGATTTATCGCAATATTGCAATAAGGTTCTTAAGGTTCTTAAGCTCTCATTTTCCAGTCAAAGCGAGAGCCATAATTTAATTTCTCCTCTGCCAGGAGTTCATTTACGGCGTCTGGGACGAACGTTCATCCTATTGACATGGGAGGAGGAGATATATGCTCACCTTGCTCTTGCTTTAGCAGGTGCTGTTGTGTGCGTGTTTCCAGTCAACCGATCTGGATGTGAGCAGATTTAACAAAACAAGCAGGATTAAAGCTCATATCCGACTGTGATAATGCATGTAGAGATACAAAATGTTATGACAGGGGCAACATATGCCTATGCATGCATTATTTAATGGCAGCAGCGAGCAATCTGCTGTGCCAAGCATCGCTGTTTTCAAACTCACACTATAAACCCCAACACTCAACATAATTAATTGGTTTGAGTAAAGCCAACTCAAATTAAACTAATTCATTTTTGTTTTTTTTTGTAATTAAACTTTTTTATTGTTCAACTGTCAAAACTTTAGAGAACATCACCACAGCATTCAGTAATCATCTTTGCAATAACACATTCAGCCACTAGTCACCATCAGCGGTATACAATCATAACAAAAGCACATGGAATTTAAACAGTTGTTAATCAGTCATACTATATGATCCCATGTTTTTTTCATTTCTCCCTAACTATGCAGTCTCTCTAACATGTTCTCATATGAAGCAATTTCAATCATCCCATCAATCCAACTAATTATTTTTTGAGTATTTAGAACTTTCTTTTTCTTTTGAGTTCACAAAACTAACACATTTGAAGTAATCTGAATTGTTTCATTGTTAGACAAACTTATATTTCTATTTCCCACCATGACTTGCTATGACACTCAAAAGAAAGAGTAAATGTTTTTTTAGCATTGTGTTACCAATTAGCAAGGTAGCATTTATTGTATTAACTACAACAATTTAAGTTGATCACTTTAATTTAAAGGGTACGTAGCACGCATGCGTTTCTACCAGTCTCATTTTAATCTTGAGTACCGATAGAGCAGTATTGCATCTTTCATATCTCCGAAGAGTCTTTAGTTTTATCATATTTAAAAAAGACAGAAACGCTGTACCGATTTTTGCTGAAAACAAACAAATTCGTGCAAGCTCGCTGATGGCCGTGCTCTTGCTCTCGCTCGGGTTGATCAGCGCACGCTCATCCGGGAGAAGTGTCCATAAAAAGATTTTCGCCATTTATGATGTCATACAGGGTATACTTGAAAAAAAAACTTCCAGGGAATTATCTGAATCACAGTGTAAATGCATGAAATAGCATTAGACCCACCCTCAAATATATGAATTGGCTTGCTAAAAATTTGAAGTTAAGAGCGATATGAAGACAAAATAAAAACGGCTTGCTTAAACAAAATTTCTTAACCTAAAAAATTTGATGTAACTGATTGCCTCACTTTTTTGAGTTTTGCCAATTTATTACAGTGCAGATTTTCTATAAAGCATATGCTTATTTTTTGTTAGAAGAAACTGGTTTACTTCAGATTTTGCTCACCTCTGATGTTGGATCCAGCACTGATATTAGTTCCTCTCCCATATCACTTGAAGATACATCTGTCTTCAGTGACACGTGATACTTCAGAAATCATTCTAATAGCTGATGTTGTGCTCAATAGACCCTTCTTTATCAATGTTGTAAACAGTTGTGCTGCTTAAAAGGCTCGGTTTTAGAAGAAGAGTTTAATGGCATATCACCCATCATCCATACACTCTTGCATAAACAGTTACCATGTGTAAATGGCACTTCTCCCACTGCACACCCTTGGCGGTTTAATCTCAATCTATACAGATAGCCCACTATGAGGGATTAAATCTTAACACAGTGATAATCCCATCCACCAACCAAAAAGCAATTCACCACTAATCTGGTGTACACACGGTACCCACTGCCACTCTTGCTGTCATTAATGTTTTCTTACTTCAGACTTTGTTTCTCTGTTTTCCAGGAAATCCTGGATAAGCCTCTTGATAAAAAAAGACTGATATGAAAGATGGTAAAACACACACACACACACACACACACACACACACACACACACACTTAAGCCTGAGTGGGAAAAATAAGAGCATATTCTGTGGAAAGATATCCCCTGATATCACACCTCAATTAGAAAGTAATCTCATCCTATCCTATTACATTTTGATGGTCAGCTTTTTGCACTGAAATGGATTGTGGGATTGAACAGCATAGCTTAATGTCCTCTATTTACACTGTGTGAAAGAGGGTGGCACTACCAAGCCTACATTTCAAACCAGGTCAATTATTCCACAATGAGGCAAAATGAAGGCATAACATAACTGGAAAGCAGAGGGTGTGAATATGAAGAAAGTAGGGATGAAAAACAAATATAGAGAAATATATTTCTCAAAACATTTCTATCTATCCATCCATCCAACACACACATACATACATACAGTATATACACAAATTGGTCTACATGTTTTGAAAGAGGGTAAACAGAAACATTACAATATGAAACAGCTATTATATTAATAATTATATTTATTATATTTCAAATACACTGTCGTTCAAATGTTTTTGATCTGTAAAAATGTTATGTTTTTAGAAGAAGTCTCTTATGCTCACCATGGCTGCATTTATTTTATTAAAAATACAAAAATACAGTAATATTGGGAAATATTAAAATGTAAAATAATTGTTTTCTATTTAAATATATTTTAAAATGTGATCAAAGCTGAAATTTCAGCATTATTACTCCAGTCTTCAGTGTCTTCAGAAATCATTATAATATGATGATTATTGTCAGTGTTGAAAACCTTTTTTGATCAATTTAATGCATCCTTGCAGAATAAAAGTATTGATTCTTTCAAAAAAAAAAAAAAAAACTTTCTGCCCAATAAAGTATATATCTACTCTCTTTTATATTACTATAGTATTCAACGAGTGTTCAAATCCAAAAGTGTGATTCTTTACAAGCTGCTGCTGGACTGGTTTCATCTCTGCTTCTCCGCCACACAAACTGCTGTGCTGCATTACAATTAACAGGACAAATAATATTCCTGTAGTATCCTCAGGAGGTATATTCTTTTGTTTAGACAGAACAGTTTGTAATCCACAGTGAAGATATTTCAAAATTACATCCAAAAACCTGTAGGGGAAAAAAACCTTAAATGACTGATAGAATACAGTTTGCCATTTTCAAATCAGCTCTCCAAGGCTTATGAAACTGCTAAAATAACAATGAGAGGATTTTCTCAGTTCGCACAGACCCAAGGGATCGACACTACTCTTAAACTTGAACACTACATTACTGTTGAACACATCCAAAAAATGTTGTGATGTCTTAAACAGAAAATGACTGCTGAGGGAGGGACCAGTAGCGTTATCCAGCTTGGCTTACGGGCATGAGAAGTATCTGTTGCTGATTTAAACAAGCATAACTCTTCTCCGACTCGGCCTGTACTATCGGACGTAAAGCACCTGTCTGGAAGATGCTGCAGAAAGAGCCTATTGTGTACTCCAGTCACGAAGGGAGGGTCACACTGGGTCAATCGGCTGAGAGATGAGTGCTGGGAGTGGGTCAAATGAGAGTGGAGTCTCTGGCTAAACCAGGACGTCCAAGCGTCTGTGTCTTGACCTGCAGACTATCACAGTGAAAACGTTGAAGCCCTGCAGGATTATCCACCAGGATAATAATGTTGGTATGATATAATAATAATAATAATAGTTATTATTATTAATGTATATAAATATATTAGTGCTGTCAAAATTAGCGTGTTAATGCATGCGTTTATTTTTTTCAGTTTTAACACGTTAAAAATATTTAATGCAATTTACGTAGCATCCGTTTTTCTATCATCCTGGCTAGCATTACATTATGATCACGCTCTTATTCGTGCAAATGCTTTTAAACCGTTCAAGCACGACGAGACCAAAGAGAACGCGCTGTCTGTGAATGTCCTGACACACGCGACGCACAGAAAGACGCGCACTGTAAAAAATTTAACCGAAACAGAAAGTTTCAGCATATGGTGAATAACTAATAGATCTAACCTTAATTTAGTTTTACAATAAAATATTGTTAAATTTACAGATTTTGGAAGTAATTCCAAATCATGTGTAATTCACAGTAAACTGACATTCCCAGAATTCCCTGCATGACACTTCACATTTGATGTATTTTCTTCTTTTTTTTTGTCTTCGTATTTCAATTGGTTTGTAATTTAACATAAAAAGAAATTTTACCGTAAATTGAATGTACATTTTTACAGTTTGCACATAATTATTACAATATAAGCCTTTCAATTATACGGTTTTGAACTGTAAAATAGACAGTAAACTAAGTGCTGTCCCGTAAAACCTAAAATGCACAGCTGCCGTTTTTTGACCATAAATATTACAGGGATTTTTTTTTTTAAATCGCGGTATTATTTATTCATTCTACTAATCCTATTTATTATATCTTACAGTTTTTTACAATCGCTATGACAATTTTTTCAATACTTTTAACAAATTTCCTAAACTCTTAACGCACCAACACACCTACATCACACAATTGGCAAAACAGTTCATTTCATGCTCAAAATCACACATTGTACTCTAAACTCCAACACTAATTTTCAAAATACAATAATTCACTAACACAATACACTATGTCTACCAAAACCATGTGTACACATGTTCTCTTCCAACAGGAACATTACGTCAATCATAGCACAATGTCATAAAAACACTAACATCTGATGGAATTACGGAAACTGCATGATTTTGTGTGCCAGGTGTGCCCTTATACAATAAACAGTACATTTTATTGTTCATTGATTGTGTGTTTTTTGAAGACTCTCTACATTTTTGTTTTGTTGGATTTAGTAAATGCAAAATCAACAATAAATGTGTTAATTGTATAGCCTAAACAGACAGATGTTGTGCTATCTGCGTTAAGAGTTTAGGAAATTTTAATTCAGGATATTTTAAATATTTGTTGTAAAGGCATCTTTTAATGAATGAAGGCTAGTATCACTGATACTAATACTGATACTGATGAAATTAAACATAGAATTAAACAATTAAACACTAAGTATAATTGAAAGCTATCAATTTCAACTTTTCATTTAAGTGGACTTCTTACCTGTTAGACATAAATTGAATAAAGTTATCAAACACCTTTCTTTGCAAACTGCAAAAATTATAAATGAAATATAGATTAATCCTTATTAAAGCTATAATTTTCTCTGTTAACTTTGTTCTTTGATGAACATTAATCACAGCATCTGGTTCATTAGGCTGCTGTCACTTTAAGAGCTGCCGTTCATTTAAGGCGTTAGTGAATCAATTTAAGACCGCTCTTGTGGACATTTTGGCATAATTCTGTGTTATTGTTTGTTCAAGCATGAAAGAGAACTCGATCCTGGTGCGCTCTTTGTGCGTGATACTGCTAGGTCACAAGATGCTTTTTCTACTCTTACATCATTCTGGAAGCAAACTGCAGATTCAAGTAAAAATAATTGTCATTATCTGGATTCCTGCAGGTCTTCTAATGGGTCATTTAATCTTCATTTAAATCACAAAAGAAATTTTAGATAACATTTGGCACTGCCATATCTTTGTTAAACTACTTGTTTAAACATTACAATGATAAGGTTCACCATTTTTTTCTTAGATTGGGACTATAGTGACAAGCATTATCATTAAACACATGCAAGCACAGCAGGAACAGAATAACCTATTGTAACAAGGGAGGTGTGCACAATATATCCATGTCTTCCTACAAATATGAGAGGGAACCCTTCATTAAGGTAATTATGTGGTGTCTAATATTCTCTGATTGTTAAAGAGAAGAAAAGGCCCTGGCTCTTATGTGGGGTTAATTAAGCTGAAGATAAGCATCGACTGTCAGGTTGTGATTTACACACGCACACATTCACACATGCACACAAATCTACAGCAGTTAATTAGAGCTCATAAATGCTTCATAAGTCATAGCCGACAGATAACTGATGGGCTTTAATGGAGTCCTTAGCGGGGGATTTAACCTTTAGTTGTTTTACACTGGTCAGAACACACACACAAAGCACATGAAGCGGAATGTCAGGGTCAAACCCTTAATCTATAAAACACAAAGAGAGGCTAATTTAGCAGTGAAAGAGCAAGGGCAGAATGGAGGCATGTGAGCTAAACTGTATCTAAAGGGAGGCTGAGATAATGAAGGGGATATTATTTTCCCTTTAGTGTTATCAGCGTTATTCTGTATACATCATTTATCATGATTGTACATGTGGCTCTCTCTCATTCTGTCATACAAATATACAGTCACTACGACACAGAAGCCCAGATTTACACTGCCGAATGAGTTTGACCAGTACATTACACTGATACGGATGATATCTGATACTTGACCCGGAGTCTTTGTGGAGAAAAAGAGGAAAGAAAGGGAGATGTGAGCAGCAAAATAACAGTGGATGGATGGATGGACGGATGGACTAATGTAATGATGTATAGGAAAAATATCCAACGAAGGAATGAAGGAATAAAAAAGAATAAAATGAAGGGAGGGAAAAAAAGTGTGGATAAAAAAGGGTGGATGGTGTCACCCTGGGCCAGCTTAGAAGATGACAGAATTCCCCCACTTCAGCCCGTGAGGAGGAAAAGAAGGAAAGTAAAGATGGAAAGGAGTGAAGTAAGGAAAAAAGGAAAGGATGAAAAAAAAAGTGAGGATGATTAGATGTACTGAACAGAAAATGCACCCTGAACCGTGACTTATTCAGACACCACCACCCCCACCCCCTCTCTCTCTCTCTCTCTCTCTCTCTCTCTCTCTCACACTCTCACACTCTCTCTCGTAGACCTTATAACCCATATCTTCACTGACTCTCTCTTATATGAGCCTATTGATCTGGCAGCGGTGTAATTTGATGACCGCAGGAAGTCTTCATAACTGTGCCCTTGAGTGTAATTAATAAGGTCTAGATAAAGACCTCTCATAAAATGATATCAAATGAAATAGACAAGTATAAAAACAAATCTGGCTTCATTCAGAGTCATGAAGCAATGCAAAACAACATTTCTTCAACTTTTATTTGGGCAGAGTCCGTTTATTATCTTGATTGAACACGAAAATGCGTATTAATAGTACGAGTAATAAAACTCATTTTGGCGTGCATATTGTACGCCGTTTTTGGCGTGCATATGATACGCACTTTATGGCGTATTATCGTCCGAACCCCCACACCCCACCCTCACCCTACCCAAAAGCGTGTCATATACACGCCATAAAGTGCGTATCATATGCACGCGACAAACTGCGTAGCATATGCACACCAAAACTAATTTTGGCGTATACATTCTACGAGATTGTATACTCGTACTATTGATACGCATTGTCATGAGATCGTGTTGTTTTTACACTTCATCATTCATTCATTCATTTATCATTTATTCCAGGCAATAGCACAAAAAGTACAAGGTAGACAAATTATAATTTAAGTCATATAGTGCAAGGAAAACAAAAAAAACAAACAAAAACAGAATATAAAGTGTTCAAATATGACTATCGAATTCTGCCTGAAAGGGAGTGGGAAGAAGACTACTTATTTAATCCCACCCCAGTTAAACATTTAGTGATTAATAATGAATCCTTCATTGTTATATTTATCACGGATTACTCACAAATGTTATATCATGGTGGCGTTACCACAAGTAACAAGTAATTTTTTATAACAACAATTTATACTAACAATGTAATCGGAATAAGCAATAGCAACAATAGTAATGGACAATATACCAACGATGGTAAAGGACAATATACCAACGCTGGTAAGAAAACACCGAGCACATGATAACACTATGAGACAGAGTACAACATCACTTTAACTATAATGTAATATAAATAAAATAAAATGCCACAATTTTAATGGGAAATATACCAACGATGGTAATGGACATATACCAATGATGGTAAGGAAACACTGAGCACATGTTCACACTATGAGACAGGATACAACAGCAATTTACATTAAAGACCCTCATTAAAGACCCTCATCTCTATATTTTAACCAGATCCAATGTTTATATAACAGTTTAAATTGATGAATAGTTCGGCATTGCTTTTGTCGCATAAGTCCAATTTGTTCCAGAGTTTCACTCACAAACAGATACACAATAATATTTCCTAGTGGTTTGGGCTCTCGGTAAAGAAAAATTTCCAAAACCTCTTAAGTTATGAGCTCGCACAGGAGTTTTAAAAAAACGTTGTAAATTAGGGGGTAATAATTTGTTAAATGCTTTATATAAGAGTATTGATGTATTATATTTTACAAGATCATCAAATTTTAGCAACTTTGACTGCATAAACAGATTATGAGTATGTTCTAGAAAACCAACCTTGTGAATGATCCTCATAGCTCTTTTCTGCAATATAATTAGAGGATTTATTGTATTCTGGTAAGTATTCCCCCACACTTCAACACAAAAAGTAAGGTAGGGTAGTACCAGGGTGCAGTATAAAATACGGAGTGCATTTTCATCAAGGTATAGTTTTGCTTTATTTATAATTGAGAGGCTTTTTGAGATTTTTGTTCTCAACCTATCGGTTGTTTCCAGAAACAGGGACTTCATTTGTTATAATGCATTTATAATTGCATTTTCTTGGATCGGTTCACTTTCACAAAGCAACCTTTCTAAGTGTACCAAAACGTGTTCACGCAAATTACATGCAAGTACAATTGTCCTCTTATTGGTCAGAATTTCCTCTGTCTCCTCCATCAGGATGATTGAGAAGTCAGCTCCATTAGCATATTGTGGCTTTGCTTGTACACCATCCCGCTGTTAAATTATATACTACATTCGTATTAATACTGCAGCAAAATCAAACGCTCTCTCTGGATCTCCCAGCGCTGTCTGCAGGTTAACTGTGTCAAGACACACGCAAACACCGCAGGAATGTTATAAATCTGCTAGAGCAGGAATCAAGCACAGAGCAATTACGCAACATTGTAATTATAATACCATTTGGTTAGTTGGTCCGTTGGGTTCGACTGCGTTTACACCTCAAGCAAACTCGTTCAGGCGCTCTCAGAATGACTGATTTGATGCAGATCCGAGCATGAATGCCATCTTCACATATGCCTAAACGAACCGAACCAGGTTCCGAAACAAACTCTCAGGTGTGAAAGCACCCTTAGATTCCAAAACATGTCCAAATGTTGTCCCAACTTTACAAATTATACAATCAATGTTGTGCCAGTTCCCAGCAAACATTGCAGCTTGAAAAATTATGTGGTAACTATTATATAAAAATGATTATTGCTTTACATTAAATGACTTGATTTATGCTGCTGTTGTTGTTGTTATTTAGCTGTTGTATGATTCAGAGTTCATATTTTCACCGGATTACAATTGTTGATTGAGATGAGATTTGTGCGTCGAGGTGTTGGGGTATATTTGCTTCTCATTTCTTCAGCATGCAATTTATTTGCCTGGGTAAAATTTAGTCAAATGTGTGCCTTTTAAGAGGCAAATGATGTTCATGTCATGTTTAAAACATGGAGATGAAAAAACTACGACTGCATTGCTAAATGCTAAAAATCTTTAGTTGCCTTGACAATACGTTTTAGGTTCAAAAGACTACATTCTAGGGGTGGGCGACATAGCCTCAAAATGATATCACAATATTTCAAGAATATTTGTGAGGATATTTATGACAATATAGAAAAGAAAAAAATACATAGAACAAAGTTTCATTGGTGATTACAGCTGGTAGGCAGCTGCATTCAAAATGAAGGGCAAACAAAATGAAGGTTTTTTCCATCCTTTTCCAGTGAGCTACTGTACATTTTGTGTAGTAAGGTGGCAGCAGCAGCAGTCACACAGCACGTGTCAAATGGAAGCAAAGTAAAAAAATATCCTTGGTACAAGTTGGTAGTGTTTTCACTGGTAATCTTAATATAACATAACTCCTTAACATTTTAGTTCAACAATAACTAAAGTAATTCATGCCATGGTCTGTCTGAATATTCAATTCTGATTGGCTGGAAGGTGTGCAATAAAGTCATTTAATGCACATGTAGTTTTCATTGAAATGCACACACACAAACACACACACACACACACACACACACACACACACACATAAAGACACACACACACACACACACACAAAGACACAGACATGCCACTCACATACAGAGAGCGGAGATTGCGCTGCGCATTCAGGAGCACAGAAATAATAGTTGTAATCAACGCCGCCCAGAGACTTTTAGGAATAAAACAGCTAAGCTACTGGATCACTACATTTTATTTCTCAGCAACGATGGGGTTACATTGCCATTTTTAAGTAATAAACATACATCTTCATTGTTAAGAGAGACGCTGAACAGACGCAGGCACGAATCGCTCTCCCTCTCGATCTCGATAATTAATTCAAATAAATGATATGACTCATTCATTCAAATGTTTTGTCAGTTGTCAAGAGGTCTGACCGCTCCCTTTCAGGTACTACATTTTTTATCATGTAAAAATGTATACCAGTGTTATCGTGGACGGTACTCATTAATTGGAAAAACGTTTTTAAGTTGACTTTAACTGGAGCAAATTAGTTGAGTTAACTTAAAAAATTGAGTTTGATAGGTTCTCTTTTTTTTTCAAGTTGGCTTAACTTGTTATATTAGTTGCCTTGACAAGAATCTGTTACTCAGTAGATAAACAAAAGTATTGGATTAGTTGAGTTAACTTCAAAAGTTTAATGAGATGAGTAGTATAAAAAAATAAGACAACCTAACTATTTTTTTTTCAGTGCACAGAAGTCATGCAGGTTCGGAACGACATCCTTCTGGGTGAACTATCCCTTTAAGACACATTTGCTGAGCAGTTGTACAGTATTGGAATGTAGAAACTTCCTTCAATCCTTCAACAACATGTTTGCCACATTCTTGTCAGTAACACTCGCATATTTTTGTCCCAACCATCTGGACCAACAGCAGGACTGGATGCCCTCTGTCAGACTCCCTTGGGAATGGGGAAGGGTGAAAAGCAGGAGAGTCAAGTTAATTATCCCAGCCAGTTTGTCCACAGACAAGTGGGGAAAAGCCTGCACATGTCCCAAAACGTGTGGTTTTAACTTCTGTCTCTCTTATTTTACACTGAGCATCATTGTGATGCCTGAGCTCCCAGACAAAGATAAAGCCAGTAGAGCAAGAAAGAGATCTCAGTGGGTATCAGATGCTTAATCAGAGTTTGGGGGAAAACAAGGAAATGAAAACGTTGTGCTAACGTTCCCTCCAGGCCCCTCCACATCTCACATTAAACATGTCATTGAAGCTGTTAGTATGCAGCATGTCTAATTAAATACAATGCCTGTTTTCTTTCTTTCTTTGCAGATGCTGATTGGGAAATGCATCCTGGGCCAGCTTAGAAGAAAGATGACAGAATGCCCCCGCTTCAGCCCGTGAAAGACTAGCTTAGAAGGCAAGATGGATTTCTCTGTTTCTTTTATTCTTTTGCTTATCACTTTTGTGCGTGTTTTCTTCTTGTTCTCACAAGCACAAGCAGTTATTTCTTATTGAGAGCTTTATGATTTTAATTCTTTACCGTTTAAATGTTGTTCACACAGTGAGACCAGAAAGACCTCAACACAATACACACAGGAATCACACAGACCCTCCAGTGTTGCTGTGTTTAGTGTAAACTACACAGCAGACGTTTGTGTGTGCGGGACTCTGATGTCCAGCGCTTTGAGAGGGCTCTCAACCATTTCATCTTGTGCTTTGTGCTATGGCTCTTTGAGGAAGTCCCTGTGTTGAAGGTGCTCATGATGAGTGAGTGAGTGTGTATGTGTGTATGTGTGTGTGTGTGTGTGTACATTACTATACTCGTGATGTTTTGTGGCCTTACGTTAACATCTAATAAACTTCAACTGAAAAAAAAGAGAAAAAGAGATCTTAAAGAGTGGTTCGAGTGACAGAGTAAAACGAACATAGTATGCTACCCAGAAAGCAACATAGTGCTGGCCCAGATCCAAGCTACATCTGGTACATGCGGATTCTACACATACCAGATGTGATTCGGTCTGACCCGACACTATAGGCCCTATTTTAACGATCTGAGCGGATGGTCTGAAGCGCAGGTGCACTTAGGGCGTGTCACAATCCACTTTTGCTAGTTTAACGACGGAAAGTGTTGTACTCTTAAAGGGATAGTTCACCCAAAAACGAAAATGTGATGTTTATCTGCTTTATCTGCCAGTGCATCCAAGCTGTAGGTGTCTTTGTTTCTTCAGTAGAACACAAATTAAGATTTTTAACTTCAACCGTTGCAGTCTGCCAGTCATAATGCATGTGAATGGGTAACATGTCTATGAGAGTAAAAAAAAACATGCTTAGACAACATGCACAAAAACCCTGCTGCTCCTGACGACACATTGATGTCTTAAGATAAGAACTGATCGGTGTCTGTGAGAAACCGAACAGTATTTATGTTATTTTTTTTACCTCACATCCAGACGAATCTCATCTAGTATCATTACTTCCGTCTAGTAAGGTCAAATCGGCGCAATCATATATTATGTAGATGCCTCATTCGACCAATCTGCGCAGGCACTAATGAGGTATCTATATATATATATATATATATATATATATATATATATATATATATATATATATATATATATATATATATATGATCGCGCCGGTTTGACCTTACTAGAAGGAAGTAATGATACAAGATGAGATTCGTCTGGATGTGAGGTAAAAAAAATAATAAATACTGTTCGGTTTCTCACAGAAACCAATAGGTTCTTATCTTAAGACATCAATGTGTCGTCAGGAGCAGCAGGGTTTTTGTGCATGTTGTCTAAGCATGTTTTTTTTTTTTTACTCTCATAGACATGTGTTCTACTGAAGAAACAAACACACTTACATCTTGGATGCACTGGGGGTAAGCAGATAAACATCAAATTTTTATTTTTGGCTGAACTATCCCTTTAATGAGTCTTGGATGTGTTTTGGGCGTAAAGTGTAATAAACCAATTAGAGTCTCATCTCCCATTCCCTTTACAATGGCGGATTCACTTTTTTACATGGCGGAATTTGTGAGCGGAAAGACTGAATGCTTGTCTAGAGAGGAATCCTTTAATATTTAAAAATGTTTGTGTGCTGCTGCGCGTCCCTGTGTGTGTAATAAGAGTGTACGCATGTTGTGCACACGCATAAAGGTGCATATTACTAATGAGCCCTTTAAATAACACTAAAAATACTGTGACGTGCAACACACCTCGTTTCCAGACCAGTACGCCCATGGGTGAACAGATGCGCAAGTGCATTTGCTATTTAAACAGCGTGGCACTGGACGTGAAAATGATAACTGTGTTGGGCTGAAACTAGCAAAAAACACTTGCATCGTGTCTGGTGTGTGTGTGTGTGTGTTTGTGTTTGTGTTTGTGTGTGTGTGTGTGTGTGTGTGTGTGTGTGTGTGTGTGTGTGTGTGTGTGTGGGCATGTTTTTGTGAAATATCAGGACACAAATGTGTATAATGACATGGGTATGACATAGGTATTACAAAAACAGGGTGAAATATGAGGACGTTCCGCATGTCCTCACTTTTCAAAATGCTTATAAATCACACAGGATGAGGTTTTTTCACAGAAAGTAAACTGCAGTCTCCTGTGATGGGTAGGTTTAGGGGCAGGGGCAGTGTAGGGGGATAGAAAATACGGTTTGTACGGTATAAAATGCATTACGCCTATGGAATGTCCCCACATTTCACAAAAACAAACGTGTGTGTGTGTGTGTGTGTGTGTGTGTGTGTGTGTGTGTGTGTGTGTGTGTGTTGCTCTAAAGCTCACTGAGCTTCTGTATTCTCTCCAAGAGTTAATATAAGTGAGTTTAAAAAGGTCTGACCTGTGAGCCAAAATCCCGTTTTCTGATCACCTAAGATTCATATCACCAGCACAAACTCGACAGTCGTTTTTGAGATACTGTAATGTGCTGTTGGGAGGTGAGGGGATTTAGAACAAGTGAAATGGAGAATAAATACTCAGAACATCCAGTGTGTGGTTCAGGATTTGCCTACACTGAAAGGACCAAAAGTCCTCACAAGGTTAATAAAACCCAAACACACCTACATAAACATATTACATAATGAAAATGTAAAAATGCAAAAAAGTTTGCATAAGGGTGTGAAATATCCACAAAGTGCAAGGTATTTACAAGTGCCAAAAATATAGCCATTTTGGATGTGGAGGAAGTTTTGGAGTTCTGATATATACAGTATAGTTCTAGAGCATAACAGACTCTTATCTCAGAAGATCAAGGAAAGTATGATATGATCCCTTTAGGAGTAAAAATGCGGAGAAAATCTTTTCATGTATCCCATTTGCCCATCGTGTTCTGGCTTTTAGTGACTTTTCACGCTATGATCTGTGAGCTATAGTGAAAATGATTATATGCAGACACCTGAAAAGCAGCTTCTCTAATCAGACAGATGGAAGAAAAAGTAGCAGTAGAGAGAGAGGCAGCGCTTTGAGCAGAGGTATTAAAGAGTACTTTGAGGACAGCTCTGACAAACTGCCTACACTGATAAACGGTGTTCTCTGCAGTGCCGTCCTCAAGTGAGCTTCCAAGCCTTTTGCAATTGGGAAAAATGTACCATGCTGTAATTCTGCCTGTTTTTCTCTCTTCATCCCCCCATCTCCCTCATTCACACACAATATAACATACATATGTGATGCATTTCACAGTGCACACAGCCGCACATACATTTTAGTTCGGCCAGATTAAGGAACAAGCCGATTATTCACAGATTATGATGCCATTATGATTCAACCATTGTGTTCATTTATTATAGAGATTAATCCCATTATGCTGCATATTCCTTTCATGGAAAACTCTAGATTGTTTCATCTGTAAATTGTCAATCCTTTCCAAACTGGACACAGAAAAAAAAAAATCAATATACTGCAATCTGCATATCATTTTAATCTTAAATATCGGTATAGCATGCAAAGAAATTGATTTGGGATTAAGGCCTGACCCCATATGTCAGATAAACCTCTTATCAATGGGAGTGACAGTAGTGGTCGGATTCTTCCTTTCATCAGTGATTGAGTCTCATACCTAGTTACTTCAGGACAGTGACATAAAGAGCAATGCAAAGCGTCGGATAGAGTGGTGCAAAGCACACCGCCACTGGACTCTAGACTAGAGCACTGGAGACGTGTTCTCTGGAGTGAGGAATCACGCTTCTCTTTCTGGCAATCCGATGGACGAGTCTGAGTTTGGCAGTTGCCAGGAGAACGGTACTTTCCTGACTGCATTGTGCCAAGTGTAAGGTTTGGTGGAGGGGGGATTATGGTGTGGGGTTGTTTTTCAGGGGTTGGGATTGGCCCCTTCGTTCCAGTGAAAGGAACTCTTAATGCTTCAGCATACCAAGACATTTTGGACAATTTCATGCTCCCAACTTTGAACAGTTTGGGGATGGCCCCTTCCTGTTCCAACATGACTGCGCACCAGTGCACAAAGCAAGGTCTATAAAGACATGGATGAGCGAGTTTGACCTCAACCCGATAGAACACATTTGGGATGAATTAGAGCGGAGACTGCAAGCCAGGCCTTCTCATCCAACATCAGTGCCTGACCTCACAAATGTGCTTCTAGAAGAATAGTCAAAAAAATACCATAAACACACTACTAAGCCTTGTGGAAAGCCTTCCCAGAAGAGTTGAAGCTGTTATAGCTGCAAAGGGTGGGCCAACTCCACATTAAACCCTACGGATTAAGAATGGGATGTCATTAAAGTTCATGTGCATGTAAAGGCAGGCGTCCCAAACCTTTATCAATACGCATCTGGAAAGTATTCACAGTGCTTCACTTTTTCCACATTATTCCAAAATGGATTTAATTCATTATTTTCCTCAAAATTCTACAAATAATACCCATTATGACAATGTGAATTGAAATCTTTGCAAATTTAATAAAAAATACAAAAATCACATGTACATAAGTATTCACAGACTTTGACACTCAAAATTGACGTCAGGTGCATCCTGTTTCTACAACTTGACTGGAATTTGATTGGAGTCCACCTGTGGTAAATTCAGTTGATTAGACATTGATTAGATTCAGAAAGGCACACACCTGTTTAAATAAGGTCCAACAGTTAACAGTTAAGTGCATGTCAGAGCACAAACCAAGTCATTAAGGCCAAGGTATAGTCTGTAGACCTCCAAGACAGGATTGTATCGAGGCACAGATCTGGGATAAAACATCTCTGGAGAAATCTCCAACCAACCTGATGGAGCTTGAAAGGTCCTGCAAAGAAGAATGGGAGAAACTGCCCAAAAATAGGTGTGCAAGTTAGTAGCTTCACACTCAAAAAGACTTGAGGCTGTAATTGGTGCCAAAGGTACTTCGACAAAGTACTGACCTTATCGCTACCAGATTTTTGGTCCTATTATTTGGCGTACCAAATGAGACCGCTTAGGACTTGGATTGAGGTTGACTCGCCCCTGTGCCAATGGTGGGCTTTAGAAAATAATATTATTCACCCATTACGTCTACAGGATTTACTGTTTACTGGTATTCCTAAGAAAGTTTTGGAAAAGTTTGGTCCAATCATATGTCTTTCTCTTAAAACCTGAAAAGCGGCAGAAAAGATCATGGGAGCGTCAGATTCCTACTGTGATTCCACCCCTATTTGGCTTAATAGTAATCTCTGCACAGGTAAAAAACCATTTGTTTCCAATTGCTGGGCTGAGTGTGGTATTCATACCCTAAAATATCTGTACAATGATAGTGGGCTTAAGTCCTTCCAGATTCTAAAAGATGACTTTTCTCTCCCGGGATTTTCCTTTTTTCTCTATTTAAGATTGAGATCCTTGTTGAAATCTTATGGTGTACCCTGGTCGACTAAAATATCCCCTCATCCTATGATAAACTGGATAGATTCCAGTATGCCTTCTAGAGGTATTGTGAGTATAATTTACAAAATCACTTTTGGTTCAACAGTACTCAAACATTCCAACTGAGGGCTTCTGGGAGAGAGAACTTAATACCATGATTGACTGTGGTACTGTCTGGGGGAATTGTTTTGCTACCTCAAGAAATCCGGCTCATCAAATGATTCACTATAAATTAATCTGTAAGGCATATGCCACTCCTTGTTTACTATATAAAATGAAAAGAAAGTCTGATCCCTCCTGTCACTTGTGTAACAGTGCAAGCCCTGGTACATACATGCACATGTTCTGGGACTGTCCTCGAATTGAGCAGTTCTGCTCTTCTGTCCAGGACTTGTTGACAGATCTTCTGAGGACCCAAATCCAAAAGGACCCATTGGTTTTTCTCTTGCTGGATGATTCTTCGCTAACACTGTCTTGTCAGTCAAAATAGGATTTTGTCCGCTGTCCTTACTGCAGCTAAAAAGGTTATAATGAAACTGTGGTTGGAACCGTCTACCCCAGCTGTGTCTACGTGGAGGGCCTATTTGTTGGACATTGCCGTATTAGAATGTACCACAGCTAAAGTGCACTGTGCCTCCAGAAGGACATTACAATTTTGGGTGGATCTTGTTAAGATTTGATCAAAATGTTAAAATCCTGAGATGTCCCTTTATTTTTAAGTGTGCATATGTAGGTATGTATATTTTGCTTATTTGCTTTCCTTCTTTTTATTTGGGTCATATTGTATACTAATCTTTCTAAATGTATCTATTCTAATATTTTAAAGTCTTATTTTTATGTCCTGTGGTTGTGGGTGGATTTGGGCTCTGTTGTAAATAGTTAAATTTAAAATGTCTAATAAATAAAGAATTTAAAAAAAGTACTGAGCAAAGGCTGTGAATACTTATGTACATGTGATTTTTAATGTGAATAATGGATGCACTGTGTATGTGTATTAGATGAGCATCTTAGTATTTGCAAGCAATGATGGGTCATGCCTAATGGCTCATCAACTTGTGCCAAATATCATGAAAGAACTGTCAAACTTCTCAATGCAAGGTTGCAAAGAATGTAGGTCTTTCACCATCTATCATACACAATGTTGTCAAAAGATTCAGGGAATCCAGAAAAAAATTCAGTAATCTCAGGAAACGAATGTGCATGACCTTTGAGCCCTCAGATGGCATTGCATGAGAAGCCATCATGCTACTCTGTTAAATATATTCACAGTGGCTCTGTAAAGTGACAATGGTTTTCCAAAGTACACCACAGTCTGCTGGTGCATCAAGGAATGCAACTTTAACCTTTAATCAGTTCTATGCAGATATGCCACCAAGTTCTCGGAGTCTGAGCTCATCTCAGGTCTAAAACACAGTGGAAATATGTGCTGTGGTCAGATGAGTCCACATTTCAACTTGTTTTTGGGAAAAACAGACATTGAGTTCTCAGTCCCAAAGACTGAGTCCCAAAGTCCTAGGCTTTCATCAGCGACAGGTGCAAAAGCAAACATCTGTCAGGTACCACTAAGGTGGAGGCATATATTGAGATTGTACTGAGACATTTAATAGCATCAAGATGACATCTTTCATGGGAAGCAACACAATATCAAGCCTCATTCAGCATGTGCGACAACAGAGTGGTTTTGTAGACACTACGCCATAGAGTGAATGTGCTTGACTGCCTGCAGTCCAGGGGCCGTATTCACAAAACATCTTAAGGCTAAAAGTAGCTCCTAACTTAAAATTTAGGAGAAACTCTTAAAAATAATGGGTGTGTCAGTCCTAATTTTAAGACTCCTAAATTTTTGTATTTTTGTAGAGTATTTCACAAAGCATTTTAGCACTAAAACTAGCTCCTAAATCCATGAAACGCCAATAGTGATAATTAATGTATCTTTAATGAAAAAAAAATTGTCAGATTACCTGTGGTAGTTGTTTTTACAAGTTCACACTTACAAATGATTGAATAAAGTAAAACAATATAAGCGTATGTAATGTGCTGTCCGAAGCAATTGAGGGCACTGAACTCGGAATTTAGCCCAAACCCAGAGTTCTGCCCCGTATTGCAGACCGAGATTGACACACGTCCCCTCCAGATGATATGGTCCCTGTCGACAGGAGAGAGAGAGAGAGAGAGAGAGAGAGAGAGAGAGAGAGAGAGAGAGAGAGAGAGAGAGAGAGAGAGAGAGAGAGAGAGAGAGAGAGAGAGAGAGAGAGAGAGAGGGGGTCGTCCGCACCACAGACACCTGTAATTAACACACAGTTGAGAACAGAATCTATAGCTTCACCTCTGAGTGGAACTGAGCATGAGCGGTTCATTATCAGCTAATTAATAAAGTCACTGGTTAGCATGTTCACGTCCCAGAGAGGCGTTCAAACTGTGTCACATCCAATTTATTTTTCCAATAGGACAACCCTGCAGAGCAGGAAACAGGAAACTACAAAGAAGGCTACACTGTAAAAAATTTCAGGCCTTTCCAATTTAAATTTTTCTAGTGACCGGTCACATCTAAATTTTTCAATTGGCCAAATTGAATTTCTGTGAATTGATACAATTTAATTCACAGAAATTCAATTTGGCCAATTAAACATTTTAAATTGTAGTAACAATTGCTTATTTCTCACTGTCCCAAAAGACAAAAAAACTGAAAACATAAATATAGTTAGCAAAATGAACACAGACAACAGGGTTGACATTTTATCACATTACTTTATTAACAAGTCAATTCCAACACAGGATATTTGGTGAAAATACATTATTTTCAATAAGGAAATACTCTGAATACATACAAGAAGTCCTCTGCAGGCTGTCTTGATGTGATGAAGAAAATGCAGCACTGCATATGATAAAGACCTGCAAATAAAAATAATATTAATGACAAAGTTTCCCTGCATCACATCAGTCAGGTGACAGAACAGAAGTGACTTCATTATATAATGAGGATGAGATGAATGAATGGACGAATCACGAGCTTGACCTGTTTGATATTGAAAGGCAATTGAGCCCTGAGAGAGGCCGACGCCAATCTAACGGCACCGTGTTCAACGGTCGCATGCCGCACATATCACACAAATGACTTCATTTACTTATTACCTATTTTTTTTTACATAAAAGACCTGAGGAAAATAAAACTATTGGCTACCATTAGATAATTATGTGGTAACCGAGAACACACTCATGAAACCAATGAATGCATGAACTGATTCTACAAAATGTCTTTTAAACTTCATTTCGGGTCATAAAGCAACACTCTGGAGAATAATTTCAGTGCTCAATACTCACCAACGCCTTGTGATGATGAATATCTCTATTCTCTTGGGAATGTTTGTTTCGGTCTTCAGCACCGGCTGTTTTGGCTCAGCTGGCGCTTCCGCACGCGCATCCGCGTTTGAAATCCCCACACGAACGGTTTTCCTCGGGCGCATTTTGCGCATGCGTATAGAGTTTTTCGGACGTTGGACTTGTTCACCCAACATGGATTTTTCACTTCGACTTCATAGATTGACTGAGCACAATTAAATATGTTTGGTGAATATACAATTAAAATTTTTAATTTGGAAGTAACCTATTAGGCCAATATGTAATGAATTGCCACAAATTTTCCCCCAATTTTTGTTTTTACAATGTATATATTAACACACACACACACACACACCTTAAATCTGCCATATCCACAGTATAAATTCAGTCAAATGCCTCTCGGCGCAGTAAATCTATAAAATCCACACACATTTTCTTCTAAATCAATGGTGAGAGGTTTTATTCTTCGCTATTTCAGCTCAAGGCCTGTCTCTTTTGATTTATTGCCTGTCATTACAGAGTACATGCACATGTTCGGTGGTTTAAATAAACTTTCATTTAGAGGGCTGATTGCACAAAGCATATGGACCCTGTCACCACCTACCGTTTACACACGCTAATCTTCACGCCCACATACACTTTTACAGTAAGTCTACCTGTGAGTTTCAACCTTGTTGTTTCTGTTGTAATATAATAAATGCCACAGTGCACAATGCCAAGTGTGAAAAATATCAGTGGAGGAATACATAATTGAATTTATAAATGTCTTCTGAATTAAATGAACACAAATGATCTTATATTGCACCCCTGCTAACCTGTTTAAATGACCAGATAATCCGCATCTATTTGAGCAGTATGGTGTATTTTGGGCATTTTCATACTTGTTTCAGTTATTCACCCTTCATGACTTTGATAACGAAATTGGTTAAAGTCCCCTGTGATGAAAATCAAGCTTTTAATGTTGTTTATATGTCTATGTGGTGTTTTTAATATGCTTTAAATGAACACGGCACTACTATAGGCTACTAAACAGGCAAATTTTCCAACTTTCCTAGAGAAAAACTGTCGAGTTTTACATTCAGCCAATCTCTGGGTCTGTTGCGATTTTCTAGGGCGATATAGCTAAGGACTATACTCTCATTCCTACATAATAATCAAGGAACTTTGCTGCCGCACCATGGATGCAGCAGGCGCAATGATATTACACAGCACCTGAAAATAGTCCCCAGCTAGGTAACTTCCAACGTGACCGGCACTAAGTTTGTGTAGTTGCAGAGTTGAAGCCGGCAAATTAGGTAGTGGATGTACCTGTGCGATTAGCCATAGTTCTGCGTGTTGTAAAGGGCTATGATAGTAAGTCGAAGGTATACTCTACCATCATGTACCATCACAGAATATCAACGAAAAACAAGGAACAAAAGAATCAATGGTTGGCTGCTCTGATATCAAAACACAGCATTTTGGACCAGATGACTTTTTGGAAAACATGGCCAGTGTTATCCGTACCACGGTACGGTGTCTAAAGGATACAGCCATCCCAACAATCTTCAGAGCACAGACAGGACCAAGTGTATCATCACCCATGGCGTCACGTTGGATATGTCGATGGATGTATTTATATCCTATTTTTCCGTCAGTCTTAGTACACAACGTAAATACAGAAGAGTCAAGTTACTCCTTGGTAATTTTTTTGAGCGAGATGCTAATGGTCTAATCTGATTCAATATGAGCTATACTAAAAGTGCTACCGCCAGACTCGGAGATCGGCTCAAAAACGGTAAAACTTTAAATCTAGGGGAGTTGGAAAATTAGCCTATTTTCAAAAATAGTTGTGTGTTCCTTCATGACAAATCATGTGCAAATTCAAATTCATTCATCATGTCAACAACACCACTGCTTAGTATTTTCTCCTTAAACTGCAGTGAACCAAAGACAGACTCAAAAACACGGGTTGAAATCGCTGGTGTTTCTGACGACAGAAACTACCTTGTAACCAATCACGTCAACGAGTGGATCTCTGAGCTGGTGTGAGTGGAGGTGGGGATCATTTGCATATTTGTAGAACTGCAAATACTAAATGAGGTAAGGGTGAAGTTACATTCAAGCTATTTTAAGGTGTGAAGATTTGTTTTTCTTCTTCAAATTAAAAACAATTTTCAAATTGAAATATGTCATTTTGATAATAAAAGATTAGTTTTAAGGGATAAAATTATTGACTACAGGGGGATTTTAAGAAAAATTTTAATTCATAATATACTCCCCCTTTAATTATACTCTGGAGCAGAAAAATAGATGCTTTGAAGAACATCCTAGTCTCTCTTTTCCAATGAATAGAATTATATGCAAAATGTATGCAAAATTACCATAAAAGTATCATAAAACTTGTTATCTTCTCCCTCCAGTGAGCTGTAAACCATTTCTACCAGGATAAAACTAAATCAGTTTGAGTCACTAATTTATAAATTTAATGGCATTGTGAGTTTGTGACCAGTTCTTGAACAAAAGATCTGACTCACAAGAACAGTTTGTTCACAAATGGAACACCACTTTAAATCACACTTTTATTCTTATGTGGTACTTTAGATTATTTTTAGAAGACTAAAAGCTCCAGTTCGCCTTAAGAACACAAAAGTGAGCAGTACATTCATAAAAATGTGTCCCTTTGTTCCAAGGAAAAAAGAAAACCAGGTCTGAAAAGAAAATATTACAATTTTCCCATTTTAACTGCCCAACTGTGACATGTTATTAATATTAGTGATCGTGTCAGCCTGTGCTGCCCCCTCCCCCTTCAGTGGACATAGTGCCACTCATGTTCAATTCTGCCATTCATGGACACCCACTTGAAAGATAAAGAAAGAAAGAGGGAGAGAGAAAAAATGCTGTTTAAACATTGCTAATCCTTTAATTGAATGCAGATTTATTCGGAGCCTCTGGTCGGACTGGATTAAAGGCTGGTACAGGGGGGACAGCTGTTTGAATGTGGGTCAGAAAAGCATTCTGCTTGTTGCAAAAATTGATTTTTACACCCTTTTTTGGAAAAAGATGTTACATTCATTGTCTGGGCATGTAACATGCCACTTGACATGCTTCAACAGCTTTTTGTGCGCAACAGTTCTCAGTTTCTTCCCTTTATTTTCTCAGCGCATTAAATCACCTATTCCTGACCTTCACAGTGACCAAAGACAATATACACACACAACAACATAGAGAGAGATGCTGTATTATACCTTATGGGTTTTCAAACAGGGGAACATGAGAAAAATAGGGGGGAAAAGTAGATTTAAACTACAAAAATGTTAAACATAACTTAAAGCTGCACTATGTAACTTTACCGTCCGCTAGAGGGCGCCTGTTAAAAAAACTGCATAGCTTGATGACGGCAATTTTGAGCTCAGAATCTTGGGACATGTGGTCTTCACCTCACAACCTGTGGGGAAGAATCAGGATAGGACTCGGGAAGAAACCATGTTCATGGATGCGGTTATTACCGTTACTTTAGTATGAAGCAGAGCATGACCGAGTGTTGTGGGAGCTGAGCAAAGCCGCCGGAGCGATTGTTACGCAACACACGGCTCATGAGCAGCGGGACTTTTATTATGGCGGGACACAGTCGCCGGCGCCATTTCCGCTTTCCGGTCCTGAATATGAGGTAACGCAGCTCTGTTTATCATATTAGATACATTTTAAAAGTGTGTTTAAAATTATGTTATGACATTACTCTGTGCGTTCGCTTGGCGGCTGCTGTGACACTTGTTCACACTAGTGAGAGTAAACAAGTTTTTTTGCAAAAAAAAAAATATATATATATATATATAAATATAATATATATACAAAAGTATTGTCGCTTGTGTACAAATTGAACTGAAGTGCCGATGAAATATATTTCTTATCAAGATTTTTTTTTACAAGAAATGGCTCATTTTAATCCCAAAAGCTTCTCAGTGCAAAATGAAACTGTCAAAAAATATTCTAATATTCACAGCTTGGTAAAGCCCATTGAGTCAATTTTTGCAAAGACATAAGTGTTGACGCCTTGTCATATGAGCTTCACCTGTGACTAATAATGGATCAATTAGATCTCAGGTGTGTATAAAATGAACCCCAGTACACTAGACCTTCACATCAACTGCAACTAGACCTCTGCAAACATGCCTAAGATTCACCCTGAGACTAAAGTTTTGATTATCAAGAGGCTGAAGACCAGATCCACTGCTGATGTGGCAGACACCTTCAAAGTGTCTCAGCGTCAAGTACAGAAGCCAGCACTAAACAAAAGACAATTGAAAAACCGTGTGGCATTTGCCAAAGCCCACAGCCAGCTAAAAGGATGGACGCTGGAAAAGTGGGAGAAGGATTTTTCAGATGAATCTTCTGTTGAATTACAGTCGCCGCAAATATTGCAGGAGACCTACTGGAGCCCACATGGATCTGAGATTCACCCAGAAAACAGTGAAGTTTGGTGGGGGAAAATCATGGTCTGGGGTTACATCCAGTATGGGGTGTCAGAGATCTGCAGGGTGGAAGGCAACTTCAATAGTCTAAAATATCAAGACATCTTAGCTACCTCTTATATTCCCAACCATAAAAGAGGCCAAATTCTGCAGCAGGATGGTGCTCCATCGCATTCTTCCATCTCCACATCAAAGTTCCTCAAGGCGAAGAAAATCAAGATGCTCCAGGATTGGCCAGCCCAGTCACCAGACATGAACATCATTGAGCATATGTGGGGTAGGATGAAAGAGGAAGCATGGAAGACGAAACCAAAGAATATTGATGAGCTCTGGGAGGCATGCAAGACTGTTTTCTTTGCTTTTCCTGATGACTTCCTGAGTCCTTGCCAAACCTCATGGATGCAGTCCTTCAAGCTCATGGAAGTCATACAAGATATTAAATTTGGATCTCACAGCACCACTACTTAATTTGCTGACATATTTTTGTATTTGCAGTAAATTTGTTCAATTTCTGTATAGGCGACAAAACTTTTGTCTTGCCAAAATTTGACCTTTCTGTCTTGATTAAATGATAAATCTTTTTTCAGTGAAACAAATTTATTTCAGTTAATTAAACGTCATTTGGGAGGGTTTTAGCTTTTCATATGAGCTATTTCTAACACCAATTTATTAATTAAAAGTCAGGTTAATAGCAGGTGTTTCTATAAAATAGATAAGCGACACGACTTTTGTCAGGGACTGTATATATATATAAATAAATAAAAAATATATATAGGTCTATGCAATGGAAGTCAATGGAACAACATGAGGGTGGGTAAATAACTACATAATTAAAATGTTTAGTCCCTTTGTTTTCCTCAGATTAAAAGAAATCATATGAGGGCAAAATTTAAAATCCCTTTAAGAGCCATCAAAGTTAACATGTAACGAATAAAATGTGTGACATTTAAAAATATATATTCTATTGGCACCCATAGTTAATAGCATGAAAAAATCTGCATATAGTTTAGAAAAAAATTTTTTGTAAGCAAGCATCAAGTACAACTGGGTTGATAATGTTGCAATGAATTGCATTATAATTGTTATAAAATGTGTTTTATAAGACAATATGAACAGTTTTATAATGTAATATGCATACAGTAAAGTATTACCAAAGTCCCTTTAAGACAAGTCATTTCACTCTGTGGCCATCTTTGAAACACCTCTCAGGCATGCAAGTTTAGCTCCTGTCTCTTTGAGTGAGGAAATATCAAATTCTCCAAATCTGTTCGCCAAGTTTACGATCAAATTTCAAATTTGAAATCACCAATGAAATCTGATATCAACTGTCTCATAAATTTTGTTTAGAATCATGATAAAAACTGCCTTTTTCAGCCTAGACAAAGCTAATGTGCAATCCTAACGCACATCTCATGCTGCGTTCCAGGCAGGTTTTTGAGCCCGTAAGTTATGACTTCAAACGACGACTCATGACTTTGCAGCGTTCCAGGCAGTTGCTAAACTGTGCAAGGAATTGTGTTAGCTAGATTTAAACACGGGTAAAACATGGGTTATGGGTCGCCTGGAAAGTGGCATTAGAACACTGCCTGTTTCCATAACAACCGGAGCTTCTAACGGCAGCTGCAGTGATGCAATGACTTTACCAATCAACGATTGGCTTTCATTTACAAGGCGGGGCATTGCACTCTCTCCTATTTAAAAGTAATCGTAGTGAACCATCTTCCTATATATAAAGTCTTTGGTATTACGCAGTTACTCAGGTTTAACCATCTTGGTTAAAGAAAGCATGCTGAACTGGGATCTAATATCTCTCTGTCTCTAACTAACAGCAACCTAAAAAGAAAAGAGTTGACATTTCCACATCATTGCAGCTTTTGGCCGTCTATAGAGAATAATATCGGCATGGACTCTTCTCAGCTGCATGAAGAACACAGAGCTCGACTTCTCTCAGGGGCATGTCAGGCCTCCCTCAGATGCACAGAGCCGCAATGGTGTCCCTCTCCTCCGGTGAGCTGTCAGTCTGCTGTGACATTAGAAACCTCTCTATCCATTATTCCAGCAGACCCCACAGCACGCCAACAGGAGCTGCCGAGAGCCATGACAGCGGGAGCTCTGTGTATCAGGAAGACTGACACCAGCACAAAGAGGAAACTGCAGGCGCAGCGGCCGGAGGCATGACACAGAGAGACACTGGAGATGGGAGAATGTACAGACACTCCAGGGTTGAAGTGATAATCTGTTTTAAAGAGTTTAAACTGAGGTGGCAAACAAGATGCAGAACTGTAGTCTGAATTTGCCATAATCATGAACATGTCACCAGGGAACATATGAGGTCTTTTCAGAAACATTAATAACATTAATATTGTGAAAATGTTTAAATACAATACAATTTCAAATAAATATATATTTTAAAAAAGAAAAAAAGAAATCCCACCAACACAAAACTGCCACCTATATAAAACTGTATTTGGTTTGTAAATAAAATAAAATAAAATAAATGTTCCCATCCCTGGTATATGTGCACACATGTTAGCAGTTAAAGGGATCGGTCACCCAAAAATGTAAATTCATTCATGAATTACTCACCACCACACCGTTCCAAACCCGCAGGACCTTCGTTTATCTTTGGAACACAAAAGAAGATATTTTTGATGAAATTCGAGAGCTCTCTGACCCCTCCATAGACAGCATGTAATTAACCTTTTCAAGGTAAAGACATCGTTAAAATCGTCCATGTGACTCCAGTGGTTCAGCCTTAATTTTATGAAATGACCAGAATACATATTGTACAAAAACAATCAAAAATAACGACTTAATTCAACAATTTAGTTCTGCCTGTGCCAGTCTCCTACGCAGTTGACATTGTATCCCGTGCATACGTTGTGCTGCTCGCGTGAACCACATCGGCTGCCGTAGATCCCGAGGGGGCTGCACTATTCACTACGGAATCTGCGTAGGAGATTGACACAGGCTAGAACGAAAATGTTGAATAAAGTTATTTTATTTTTAAAAATTCTGCGAACAAAAAGTACTCTCGTCTCTTCATAAAATTAAGCTTGAGACACTGGAGTCACATGGACTATTTTAACAACGGCATTGAAAGTGTTAATTAAATAGCTGTCTAGGGTCAGAGAGCTCTCGGATTTCATCAAAAATATCTTCACTTGTGTTCAGAGGATGAACGAAGGTCTTACGGGTTTGAAACGACATGAGGGTGAGTCATTAATGACAGAATTTTCATTTTAGGGTGAACTAACCCTTTAAGTCAGCTCTGCTGCAAGAGTAGGATTTATTCAACCCAAACAGTTCTAAACAAAAACTAAAACCCAAAATTGTTGAGGTCACAGATGCGTACTGCCCTTATGCAGCCACAAACCACAAGAAGAAATGGTTACTTTCTTCAGCAGTTCATTAAACGACTTAAACTGTGTGAGAAGCCTCTCAAACGACTTCCTCTTCCTCATGCGCTGTCAGGAAGTGACAGGGTGTTTCAGCGATGACCTCGTCTCGCCGTTACACGGCGCAGCGCATTAGTATTCCAGTAAGCCCGGGGAAGAAATACAACCTCAGCCACTGTTATCGAAGCTCGATGATTAAAACTGCTCCCATCAGCAAGATGCACACGGGGGATCTTAAAGTCATTAAAATAAGCAATAGTGTATTATTTCCTTCAGGTAATCGAAGCGAATTATTGAGTGCGCCTGAACGCTGTGGGCGACAAGTCTTTTTAATAAAATGGAGACAGAGGACTTCACAATGACGCCAGATGAGGCTCTTAACCTTCCATTAAAGGAGCACTGCAATGACATCGAGTGCGCTGACATCTTAAAGTGATTAAACATGACAAATGAAAAGAGTGTCATTTACAGAGCCGATGGATGTCTTCATGACGGAAGAATTACAGAAGGGGTCTCTGCCTTTATCCTATAGAATTACAACAAAGCTTATTTCCACTATCACATCATGTTCAGATTAATGTTACATGTCAGCTGGAAATTATCATCTCACAATTATACACCCTCGGTCAAAAAAGTGTCTTGTATGTAGTGTTTGTGTCTTACACCCTGTCAGGATTCAGTTAACACTCTAGCTGGTGAAACTCACACAACCCACCAACCTCCTCTAGCAAAAGACAGAAAGAAGTACAAAAGAAGTAAAGCTTGTCTTCTTGCCGTGAGTGAGTAGGAGTGAGTGAAGTGCCTGATGGCCCGCGGCACCGCTATCTGCCACTCATGCTGATTTGGCGTGTCATGTTGGATCTAACAAGGCCACGCTCTAAGGAGATTTGACCACACAGAGAAGTGATACTGCAGAAAAACGGCTGTTCCACTGATCCTCCGAAAAAAGACAGAGAAGAGGGTGAAGGCAAGGAGGTGATAAGTGCAAATTCACTGTATTTTTAAATGTGGGATGATTATTTATATGCGTCAATGTGTTGATGCAATTATCAATGGATCAGTTTATGTGCAGAATATAAAATAATTTAAAAAAACATTTTTGCTAGACAGAAAGACTTCTAATCTTTGGCAGAGAAACTCTTGTTTGCTTTCCTTGCACTGTTGAACATGTCTTCCTGGCTTTTTATATATTTTTTGACAGCACAATTAGACATCTTTTATATTTTGTAAGTGTCTAGTGTGTAAAGTGCTTTGAGAAGTGCCAGACTCTCCTCCGGAAAACTAGAGTTAAACTGTCAATCTGCTTGTTCTTGGACCCTAGGCACACATAAAAAATATGACATTTTTAAGATGTACAAGCACGTATAGACATAAACACACAGCCTGAAAACAAAAGACATGCTTGCGAGTCCAATGTTTCTACCACCCTAAGTGACAGTGATCTTTATTCAAGAAAAGTATTAGAATGTTTTATTTATAAAATGTAATGTTTTATAATAATATAATAGAAAACACGGCTGGAAACACATATGAAGCATCCTTAATATATCATTAAAGGCATGTCTGTGTCTCAATGCAAGCAAACCTACAATTACTCGCCTCTTCAGTGACCTTTCTGCCTTGATAGACCTTTGCAAAGCGTCCTTTAAAGTGTAATTAGCATCATTGATGCAGCTCAGAGTGAACCCTGGCATTAGGCAGCAGCACACTGGGGCTGATCTACAGAGAGACACTCCATCTGATCAGAGGTTAATCTAATTTCAGACTCACGGAGTGGCAGATCACACAATCTTTGAAGAGGGGGAGAAGATTAAAAACGAGAGAGGGGAGGGATAAAGGAACACGGTGTGAGAGAACAGCACGAGTCTTGACCTGACGTGGGATGTCAGTGAGAGAGAGATAAAGAGGAGGAGGAAAAATAAGTGCTCTAGTACCTGTTTGATATGATAGCGGATAAATCCAGCTGACATCAACCCCAGTAAACAGAGACATTCATCCTTGAGAATGCATGAGATAAATATTCTATTCATATATACAAGCACGGCTGACACAGGTCGATTTCCAAGTAAATTGAAAACATAATCTCAAATGCTTTTCGCTTCCTAAAAAACTCTCAGAATGTGGCTCACACAAGCAGGTAAGAAGAAACATTAAAGCCACTTATTCTGAAGCCCCGTTCACAATACTTTTTTAATCTCAGGAGGTCGGCAGTTTGCTGTACTGTTCAGCGCTATTGACGGTAAAAGACAAAGAATCAGCATTCTTGCTGCTAAACATTCACATTTGTAGGAGAAATGCATTTGCAATTGACTTGCTGCAGTACATCCCTTACGAAAAAATAAGTATACTTTAAGTTCATTTTATTAAGTACACTTAAGTAATGTTCAAGTATATCTAAGTATACTTTATTTAGTAAGTACTAATATCAATGTACTAGAAGTATACTTTTAAGTGTACTATTTCAATACTGCCTGGGACTAAATTGGCCCACCTTAGTATATAAAAAGTATACGACTACGTTTCCCATTTTTACTACAACTGTACTACAAGTGAACTTATAAGTACTAGTAGTTTACTGTTTTACTACTTGCAGTATATTTTTTAGCTTATGCACTGTAAAATGTAATAAGTTGACTTTACTTGAGGAAACCGATTGCCTTAAAATTTCTAAGTAGTCTATCCATTTTTAGTTGGCAAAACTTAATCTTGTAAAGAAAATGCATTAACTTAAAGGGGTGATGAGTTGAGAAACCAACTTTCCCTTGAGCCTTTGATATATCAAAGTTCATCATGATATAAGAATATTCTGTAAGTTTGAGCTGAAAATGTCCTTGTTAGTCAAAGAAAAGCTTTTATAGACACCAGGCCCAGAAAACGAGCTGGAATCCAATGACGTCATGGGAAGAAGAAACGCAACTCAACTGATGAATATGTGCTTCTGAAGTCGAGGAGCTACAGCTTTACAGAGAGCAGTGATCATGGCGAGCAAAGTAATATATGTCTCTGTGCCAGGTTGTGGAAGATCACAGTCGCTGCATAAGCTTCCTCCGGATGCTACTATTAGGAATGAGTGGTTGAACTTTATTTTTAATGAAGTTCCAGCTCACGTGGGGAAGACATGTACGTGTGTTCGCTTCATTTCACTGGAATCGTTTGTAAACAAGTCTCAGGTGCTGGATTTGCAGACACAGTGTTATGCCTTCTATATTGGATTCCACAGGAATGGTGCAACAAACTTATGTGAGTAAAACGTCTTTTTTATATGTAATGTCAGTCCCAGGGCTGCGGTCTACCAAAACGTAAGCCCATCGGCAGGCCTATGAATCTCAAATAGTGAAATAATATTCCTTTCTTGATCTCGGGGTGCGCGCACGTGTGTGTGTGTGTGTGTGTGTGTGTGTGTGTGTGTGTGTGTGTGTGTGTGTGTGTGTGTGTGTGTGTGTGTGTGTGTGTGTGTGTGTGTGTGTGTGTGTGTGTGTGTGTGTGTGTCTTTGTGTGTGTGTGCGTGCGGTTCGTGCTTATCGAACGATCAGGATAATATTCCAATCAATCTCGGGTGGATGAGGAATAAATCATTGTGTTTGTTTGATAAAGACGTTTACGAGCCCTGTGATCGAGAAAATCATTTAACAGTGTTCACATTACTAGGAAAATCTAAGGAAAATGATTGCCTCAAAAATTTCAAATAAGATTAAAAAAAACATGTTAAGACAAAGAGCAACAACAGATCTTAGGCAAAACATTATTACTCCTATATTACCCCTACATTGGAAAAAATTTCATTAAAGTAACAATCATGACTGATGAATAAAACACTACTTACAATCTTTTGACAAGAAACTGAATAGCTGACCCTGTAAAAATCAAGGTTTTAATTTTGACACTTAAAAAAATATCTTTGACAGAAATACGTATAACAGTGCTCTAAAAAATACATTTTTCAACTAAGGTTGACAGTTGACAATTTAACGCTTTAATTAAAACGAATGTTGACTTTTTGAGTGTACAACAACATGGTTAAAGGGTTAGTTCACCCCAAAATACTCTCCCTCATGAAGCTCTAAACCCATAAGACTTTGGTTAGACTTTGAAATACAAATTAAGATATTATTAATGTAATCTGAGAGATTCATTGAAAGTCCAAGTAACCAAAACTTAAAAGATCTAGTCATTAGCCACTCCCACATTTGATGATGTGCCACCCAAAATCACCCAAAATCACCAACTCGTAAAGACTGATTTGGTCGCCCTTTGACAGCTGCAATACTGTCAATGCAAATACTCACTCTACTGTTCTACACAGTTGAGTGCATTCTTCACCACAGTGGCCCTAAGTCTGATAGCAGCCTCTGATTTGGAAAGCAAGCCCTTTGTGATTTATCCATATTTAATGAAACAGAAATCAGCATCGTTGCAAAAGCTTCTCTCATATTACCCTCTTTTATCAGCCTTAGTCATTTCCCCCTTTTCCCTCACAAATGCCAACCTTTACGACACAAATCCTCAGAGAAATGGCTTGACTTAGGCGAAAACAGAGCAAAGAAGGAATGACAAAAAGGTTGAGATTGAGAAATCAAACTAATGAGTTTATAAAAGAAGAACAAAAGCCATGGCGAGTCAAGCATGTGGATCCACATAATACAACGCAATCAATGGAACAAATAATTCAATCATTTTCAGTTGTTGAATTAGCACTGTCAACATTTTTGGTAAAAACAAAAAGAGTAGATTAAATCAGAATCATATAAAACTATATTCAATGAGAATAAAATGAAAGTAGAATTAAAACATTAATAAAATAAAAAGATAAACTATTCATTTAAGAGACATTTTGTAAATTGTTGTTAACAACTCAAAAGCGGCTTATTCAAGAAAGTTTCATTTTAAACGATCACATATTCAACACAGTGAATGAAAATCATACTGAGAGAGTGGTTTACAGCGGTTTATAGGTAAAATGAAAAATGAGTGGCCTCAAGAGTGATCAATCGGTGAGCTGGTCTACGAGCCCCGCTCGCCATTTCAATTTACAGCTTGAATAATGTACCTCCTGAAAGCCTCATACTTCATTTCTACAAGACTCCATTAAAGGACTGATTTGTTCATTTTTCAGCATTTCATCTGTTCAGGGCGTTCAGAAGTTCACTGTTTTGAGATTACAAGCAGGAGTCAATGCTCCAACCGGATTGTTATGATTGACTGTTAATGTAGTTTAAAATCTAAAGGCAAAATCCACCCTGCAGGTTTTCGCTAGAAAGCTCTTTGACTCCGAGCATATCTATCCTTAAGGGTGCACTAATCTTGTGAAAGACTCCACTTTAGCTGTTAGCCAAATGATGACATTAGAGCCACATCTGTGCCCCTGGCACACACCACCTGTTATCATGGGAGTAAAATCACAGCCAATCAAAACCCCTGCTCTAGACCGAGCTCTCTTACTGAGCAGCTGTGCAAATTAACCTGCGCTCAGGCGCAGCACACAGGCCAAGAATCTGGGCGCATTGAGCCGAGCGGTCCTGTTCCATCCCAGCTATTCCATTCTGATCCATTTCATTCCATTCCATTTATTCCATCTGATTATATTCCACTCAATTACATTCCATTTCATTAGCCTTGGCAACACCAAATCCAGTCGGGGCCAGGAGAAGTTTGGCAGACCTATTATGCTAGATCACCCTGCCATTCTTGTAGTGCTTATATGTATCTGCCCTCTATAATCTCAATAAAGACTGAGCATATGGGTGCTAATGAACCTATTTGTTGAGGCATGTAAGGTATTGTATAGTAAGCATGGAACTACTGTGTCATCTTATAACAGCATGACTTTGCTAAATGTTAATGTTATGCTGCTGTCCTCCAGATTTTGTGTCATGGCAATGGCTTAGGTGGTGGTTGCAGATCTGTTCTGCAAGGGTCACGCGACTATATTTAATAATAATGAAAAATAATAAAAATAAATAATTAAAATGAGAAAAATGATTTTTAATTTAAAATAATAAAATAAAATAGTAAAAATAAAACAAAAACAAATGAAAAAATTCCAAAAACGCACTACTAATTTGAAAAGGTTGTCAACCAATGACAGCTCGCAAACACTTTACAAGCTTAAAAGGTGAAGTACGTAAGATTGATGTTAACATTAATTTCTCTTAATGTAATTTATAGCTCATTGACTACTATTAGAATGCCATTCATAGGCTTATCTCCCAGTGCACTCAGATCTCTTTCCAGCTTAACCTACAGCGAAAACTTGGGGAGTAGATACTGTAGCAGGCGGAGCCAGAGGGTGTTTGTTTGGGCCATATATATATATATATATATATATATATATTGGCATCTACATATATATGTAGATGCCACAGACACTCCAGACACGTCGACACACCCGTTGTCTTAGAACGGTCTACGTGCCATCACTCTCAGTACGAATTAATGATTCCACAACATTGCTTCTGGTTGTAAAACTGACAAGATTTAAATTAGATAACCTTTAACAGGAGGGAATGGGTTGCTTTTTATCCCCAGTTCAAAATTACAGTTTACTGTAGAGTTTCACAATTATGAAATACCTTAAAAACTGATGAAAATAAACAGGATGACTTACGGTATCTGGTTATCTGTTATAGGATCTTATCACTAGGTGGCGATAGTAAAGCTTAAAGGTCTCTTTACTTTTATAAGGTGTTTGAACGCAGATGTGTCCACAGTGTGTGTAAACAACCAGCCCATAATGGTAAAAATCCACCCAATACTTTTTTCTAATCTCCAACAATCATTATCAATCTCTCAAAAAACGAGTGAGACCGGTACGTGACTGAGAATGAGAGTCTCGCTCTTTCCACGTCTCTCACTCATCTACCTTGCCACACACCTATACAACAATATATAGATTAACATGACGGTACATCCTAGTCAATGAGTTAAATAAACATAAGATCTGTGTCTCCGACTCCAGTTCAAACATGTAAGGCTGCAATCCACAACTGGTTATTTCTGACATTTAAGGCTGAGTGAGATTCGTTTTGTTGTTGATGGAGTATCCAAAGCTTGTGTAAAGGAGCCACTGGATGGGGGCAGGGAGCAGCAGCATTTACATTTAAAGATCATTTGCATTTACAAAAAAAAATCTTTGCTCACTCACAAATAGGGGCAAATTTGACAAGCTATAATAAATGATCTGGGGGTATTTTGAGCTGTAACTTCACAGACACATTCTGGGGACACCAGAGATTTATATTGCATCTTGTGAAAAGGGGCATAATATGTCCTTTTAAAAAGCGTGGAAAGTGAAGTAGAAAAAGAGCAATGACGTCATCAGCGATTTCAGAGTGAGGGGCTCTGATGACATCCCGAATGGCTGTTTCACTGTGGAGGGTGTAATTAGTAGTATTACTAGTGTCGCAGAAGCCACATACTTTACCTTTAAACTGTATCCTTCCCAAATTGTGCAGTAATGTATTCTTCTTGAAACAAAATGGTTTATTTTCTTTTAGAGAGGCTCCAGAGCATTTGAAGAGCCAGATTGGAGTTGATAATCTCTTGAAATAGCATGGGCTGAAGTATGTTTCCTCTCGCTCATCTGTCCAACACACTAATCTCTGGGATAAAATAGCTATGGCTAATCGTATTAGCTTAATCACACTGACCACTTGAGGTTGCACAGCTTTGAGTGGATTTCTAAAGCAGCCACTACAGAATGCCGCATTGCACCCTGTAATCTTCTACTGCAGCCCGGAGTGACATAAAACACACATGCAAACACACTTACACGTGTACAAACACAAATGAGCTCTGAATGACTATTGGATGCGTCCCATTCCTGCTTCAGAGACGAGTCAAATCTGACTGATTGTGCTTGGAGCAACTGGCAAATTGGAGCAGAATTACATGTAACCATTAAAATTACATGATTATTAATTGTATTTTAAGAAAGAAAAAAAAAGAAAAAAAAAATATTTACATTAAAGCATTTGGCATATTTTATTCATAGTGACTTAAGGGCATATACTTTTTCAAATCAAATCTACAACCTGAGCTACAGGAATGATTGAAATGTATATGCAAAAATAAAATGGACCCACACTGGACAAAATTTCCCCTCCTCCCACCACCATCCTAATAAAGTCCATTCTGACAATTGCAGTTTCTTCAATATGTGAACTTGAATATGTTTTTTTTTATTATAAAGTGTTACTGTTGTTGTTTCAATAACTGCATTTTGAACAATCCACAGTCTTATTTTTTAAATTAACTCTTCATTATGGACTCATTAGCATACTAGTCAAAGGAGAAATAATGAATGATTAAGTTGTATGTACCTTTTTCTTAGATTATTTTCATAAGAAAGAAAAGTGTTTACAACATAAACCATCACCCACTTTTAATTAAAACACTGCACACAGTTATTTTATCTAATGAAAAATTATTTGCACAGATAGGCAACAATAGAAAAATGAAAACAAAACAAGATTAGCCAAGCAGCTGCTATAGGCATGCAACAACAACGAGAAAGATTGCACAAACATTTTCCGCAGTCAAAAAAAGATGTTATTAAATTATATTTTATTACCTTGAATTATGTCCAAAAGTGCTTTGCATAAAACTTTCAGCATATTGGAGCCCTTTGCAACCAGACAGCAAGAGGCTAAACAAATTCTCATTAGTTTGGCATCAGGAAGGGTTGTAAATATTTAAATGTGTTGTTCTGCTCATGGTTGAGAATTATAGAACTTGTGACTGTTACACTGGGAAAAGTATGATTGTGTTCAGTTCCAAGGAAACACTTCATCTCCTCGGAGTGAAGAGGAGCTCTGTAATGACAGGATAGACGGCAAGCCAGCAGGGGGTCTTCAGGAACAGTTTGTGCAAACTCACAGATGATTCGCCACACACACACACACACACACACACACACACACACACACACACACACGTCTGGTTCACTATCTTTGTGGGGACTCTCCATAGACGTAATGGTTTTTATACAGTACAAACTGTACATTCTATCCCCCTACACTGCCCCTGCCCCTAAACCTACCCATCACAGGAAACATTCTGCATTTTTACTTTCTCAAAAAAACTCATCTTGTGTGACTCACACAGACAGTGTATACCATTTTCAAACCAAAAGGGTTGATGATATAAGACATGAGGTGGGCACATTATGCTGGGCTTGTTGTTTTATCATTTTTTTATACACTACCATTCATAAGTTTAGGGTCTGTAAGAATTGTTTTTAAAAGAAGTGGTGTATATATATATATATATATATATATATATATATATATAGTTAGCAGCAGATCCTTTAAGCCCTGTTGTGAGGTGGAGCCGCCGTGGACCAAAATTGTTGGTCTAGTACATCACACAGATGCTCAATTGGATTGAAAGCTGGGAATTTGGAGGCTGGGGCAACACCTTGAACTCTTCATCATGTTCTTCAAACCATTCCTGAAGAATGTGTGCCATGTGGCAGGGTGCTTTATCCTGCTGAACGAGGCCACTTCCACCACGAAGCATCATTGTCATGAAGGGGTCTAACCTAATATGTAACAATGTTTAGGTCTATGGCATGTGTCAAATTAACGTCCAAATGTATGGCCAGACCCAGGGTTTCTCAGCAGAACATTGCCTGGAGAATCACACTCTCTCCACTGGTTTGTTGTCGTCCCACAGTGCATCCTGGTGCCATCACTTCCCCAGGTAAACGGTGCACACATTCACAGCCATCCACGTAATGTAAAAGAAAATTGGACTCATCAGACCAGGCAACCTTCTTCCACTGCTCCAAGGTCTAGTTCCAACGCTTGTAGGTGCTTCTGATGGTGGACAGGGGTCATCATAGGCACTCTGATTGGTCTGCAGCTATGCAGTAGAGTGTGTGACACATTCCTCCCATAACCATCTGTAAGTGTGTGACTTGTTCCACAGTAGACCTTCTGTTGGCTCGGACCAGACAGGGGTACAGTCTTTGTTGCTTTCTTGCATCAATGAGCATTAGGCGCACAACACCCTGTCCTGGCTTGTGATTTGTCCCTTGTCAGACAACTGTTTGTAAATTCCCACCATTGCTGACCGAGAGCAATCCACAAGCCTTGCCATTTCAGATATACTCTGACCCAGTCGCTTTGCCATAACAATTTGGCCCTTGTCGCTCAGATCTTTATCCCTCCCCATTTCTCCTGCATCCAACACGTTGATTACAAGAACTGATTGTTTGCTTACCCTCTAAAATCTACCCATACCTTAATATATGGCCTTGTTAGGAAATGATTAATATTTGGTACACCTGTGGGTACACATTTTGGCTCATCTGTGTGTGTGTGTGTGTGTGTGTGTGTGTGTGTGTGTGTGTGTGTGTGTGTGTGTGTGTGTGTGTGTGTAATCCTTTATGATCTTATAACATAATCAAATAAAAATGTTTGATCTTTGGGTTTCTAGCAGTAATTAAAGTCTTGAGGCAGCAAGCGCACCTCCTCCTCATCTCCCCTGTCGCTCTAAACAACGCAAAACAATTTGAAGTAGGCTTAGGATCTCAACATTATTCACAAGATCGAACCTTCCAGTGACTGTCTGGCTAAATTAAATTACATGAGCGGAGAAACAGGCATGTTTAGATGAAGCTAATCATATCACAACCACGTTTGATTTCCAAAAGTGCATGCTATGAGGAACATAAATTAAGCATCATGCCGACTGAATGAATGAGAAACTGCAGCAATGTTATAATCATCTGAAATATTCGCCATGAGAATTCTGATGATTGCATTCTTCTTAAACACATTTTGGTTATATATTGGACTATTTTGCTACAGAGCAGTCAAGAGACAGTTTTTTTTATGTAAATTATTTTTTCATGGCATACTATCACATTTCTGTATGCTACAACATAAGAATAAGAACTGCAAGTCGTTAATCATCGTATAAATAGAGGATCGACTTGCCGCTAATGAGAGTTTGATTTCTTTATGTTTGTATATAGCGCTGGTAGTGCCGTTTGCCTTTATAATAAATTCAATTGATGGATGACTCTGTCGCTAGGGAAGATCCATCATGTGACTGACAACACTTGCTTATTTAGACGGTGGAACTGAATAAAGTGCCTATTCCTGCACGCGTCTCTGACGTGAGATGGTTGTGGATCATGGAGCTCAAAGCTGTCAGGCATCAGCGATTACTGTAGAAATGCCAATTTGTACGTAATTAAAAGACACAGAGAGAATCTAAAGACTTAAATGAATTAGACAACTATAAAAAAATAAGGATAACTATATTATTTACTAATAACAGGTATAATATTAGATGGGAAACAGACATACAGACAGATAGATACATGGACGGATTAAATTATGGATGGATGGATGGATTAAATTATGTATGCATGTATGTATGTACAGATGGATGTATGGATGGATGGATGGATGGATAGATTGAAAGATATATGATGGATGGATGGATATGGATAGACTGAAAGATATATAATAGATAGATGGATGATGGGTACATGAATATTGGGATGGATGGATGGATGGATTTTTGTAGCATCAGTGTTATTTGGGGGTCAATTTGACCCTAGGCTCTTTAAGCCGTATAAAACATACGAAATATAAAAATTGTACACACATTTGTTTTGGTTGTTTTATTGAGGTCACTATAACATGCTGTAATTTTACATATTCAATATAATATTCAAACAACTTCCCTCTGTTTAAGGGCTCTAACCTAACCATACCTGTAGTATTGCGAGAACCACCAGTAGTAGTTCATATTATAATGGTCATGCTGCCGCTCCCACTCCCCACTTGAACGACAGGGTAGACAGAGCTGCTAATGTCATCAAAATTGTTCCAGGGGGAATTTCTCTCAAAAACTAACCACACACATACAGACAAGCAGCTTCTCTCTTCCCACACACACACACGGCCTAGTGCCCTGTTCTGTCTCTGTCTATGGGAGATAATTAAATCTGGGCAGGAGGTTGATAAATGTATCAGCAGGCAGTGACAGGCTCAATGGCTAATGTGTTCCAGGTGAACATCTGCCTGATGCCAGCAGGGGGCACCAGGGGGCATGCCCTCCACCGCCCTCAGAGGACACAGCTACAACACCTATCACCACAGCAACAGAACAGCAGATACTCCTTCCATACCAACCACACCACGAGAAAGAGAGCATCAAGAGCGCAAGCCAAACTCCCAAGAATTTTTATAAAAATTATTTTGCTACTGGATTTAAATAGGCAAATGCTTTTCATTTCTTAAACAACCAAGTAGGAAGGTGCATCATGGCCATATTCCAGGATGACAATGTAAAGATGCATCAGGCTCCAACTGTGAAAGATTGGTTGGAAGGGAGCATGAAGAATCATTTTCACACAAGAATTAGTACCTCTGAGTCCAGACCTTAAATGCATTGAAAGTCTTTGGGATGTGCTGGAGGAGACTTTACAGAGTACTGGACTCTTGCATTGTTAATATAAGATCTTGACAAAAAATTGATGCACCTCTTGATGTCAATAAATGATGCATTTGCCTATTTAAATCCAAACACAGATTTGTTTTTGGCCGGGCAATGTACATATAGGGCATACTTATATAATCTAATGATTTAAAGTTGCAGTGTGTAATATCTGCGGCACTAACGTCACAGAATTCAAAAACAAAAATAATTATTTCCAGACACTTTTACTGAACTTACTTTATGTGATTGGTCAACAAGCCATCGTTAAGCCAATGTCTCTGTCGGGCTGGTTGAGATTTTCAAACAAACAAAGAAATCAACAAACAGATGGCTTATTTTCTCTGCATATTTATCTGGGATCAGAGAAAATATGGGTAACACTTTACAATAAGGTTCAATTCACAAAGGTATTGTGAACAAAAATGAACAACAATATTTGACAGTATTTATTTCTAGGTTGTTGTTCATTTTTAAATATAATATTCTTCAGTGTTAATTTATGTTTCTTCATAATCCATTATATTAATGTATAGAATTTGAAATGTTACAAATATATTAGTACAGATACAAATTAGTATTTATCAAGATTAATCATGCATAATGCATTAAAAATAACTACATACTTTAAGAACCTATAAATATGGGGAAATGAGAATAGGTCCACACAGATGTCAGAACCTCCAGCATATTTGGGATAGGTTTGCTCAACTGTTTGTTGTATTACTCAAGAGAAAACACTTGCTCGACAAGTGGCCTGTGATATTACAGAGAAAAAGAAATTACATTAAAAGGTGTCAGTCATAAAATATAGCATGAATCCCAAGAGAAACATGCAGCATTCTGAAAATGTAGATTTATTCACCAGGTCTCAAAGGAAACGCATCAATGTTATGAAATGTGCAGCCAAGCATATGCCTGCTGGGATTATTAAATAACATTCTTTTAACCTTGGCAGAACGTTTCCTTCCCACTGCCTTTTTCGAATAAGGAATGGAGTGCAGATGGTTCGGCCTCAGGCGGTTGTTGAAAGGTATAGGAAAAAAGATCAGATCTGCTGTTGTTGTTGTTTTCACCCATTACCTTATGATCTATGTGAGCTCAGATACTGCAAACTTTAAACACACACACACACAATTAGCAATAAAAAGCCCTGGTGGTATGCCACTGGCAATATGGAGGCCAGCTATTCTATCCTGTGCACGTGTATATATACTATATTGCCAAAATTATTGGGACACCCCTTTAAATAATTGAATTCAGGTGTTCCAATCACTTCCATGGCCACATGTGTATGAAATCAAGCATCTAGATATGCAGACATAGTGCACAGAAGTTGACAACACCGCAGTTTCAGAACCGCAGCCACAGAACCGGAAGTGAGGGGCGGGGCTTAAATGGGTCAGCGTTGCACTACCCATAGTTGCTTTTTTCACATGGATTTTGATTGGATATTGTCTAAAATATTTAACAACAATGCTTTTAAATAAAGTCACTTTTCTGTTCATATAATATGCATGTCATGATGTACAATGATAACAATTTTAAAAAGAAAATTATGTCAATGAATGGATACAAACACAGTAGTTTTTCATGGATACAGGCTACACCTATACACTGTAAAAACGTTGTAAAGTGTTTCCCATTTGACTGTATAGATATATGTTAGTATTATTTACTTAATATTCATGTTGTTACAAATAATATTTAGACACAGAGAATGTGACTTTTAAAATTTTCAAATGTCAATAAAAATAACCAGGCATTGAACAAGTGAAACATGTTTCTCTGTATACAAATAAATAGCACATTAATAAAATATTTCTAAAATAATAGGTTTAAAATGTATTTAAATTTCTCATATTAAAAATAAAATAAGTTAATCTTAAAACACAAAAACTTGTGATTCTTAAGCCCATCTTGTGACATTTCTGCAGAAAGACTTGAAAAGATGAAAGATAATAAGTTGTATTAATTAATAATTATTTATATGGAATAGGTTTCCATGGCCGAGCAGCTCATCCAAGCCTTACATCACCAAGAGCAATGCAAAGTGTTGGATGCAGTGGGGTAAAGCACGCCAGCACTGGACTCTAGAACACTGGAGACGTGTTCTCTGGAGTGAGGAATCACACTTCTCTGTCTGGCAATCCGATGGACGAGTCTGAGTTTGGCAGTTGCCAGGAGAACGGTACTTGCCTGACTGCACTGTGCCAAGTGTAGAGTTTGGTGGAGGGGGGATTATGGTGTGGGGTTGTTTTTCATGGGATGGGCTAGGCCTTTTAGTTCCAGTGAAAGTAACTCTTAATGCTTCAGCATACCAAGACATTTTGGACAATTTCATGCTTCCAACTTTGTGGAAACAGTTTGGGGATGGCCCCTTCCTGTTCCAACATGACTGCGCACCAGTGCACAAAGCAAGGTCCATAAAGACATGGATGAGCGAGTTTGGTGTGAAGGAACTTGACTGGCCTGCTCAGAGTCCTGATCTCAACCCGATAGAACACCTTTGGGATGAATTAGAGCAGAGACTGCGAGCCAGGCCTTCTCATCCAACATCAGTGCCTGACCTCACAAATGTACTTCTAGAAGAATAGTGAAAATTTCCCATGAACACACTCCTAAACCTTGTGGAAAGCCTTCCCAGAAGAGTTGAAAATGTTATAGCTGCAAAGGGTGGGCCAACTCCATATTAAACTCCATATTAAACCCTACGGATTAAGAATGGGATGTCATTAAAGTTCAAGTGCATGTAAAGGCAGTTGTCCCAAAATGTTTGGTAATACAGTGTATATACACATGATCTACGAGTGTGAGGAATAAGAAATCTAAATTAAGCATTAGAGTTAAATGCAATATGTTTAAAAAAGAGCTTGCCCATTAAAAAAAAAAAGTGTATAAAAAAAAACATTAACATTAAAAGTATATTGAACAAAAAAGTGACAAAAAATGAAGATGGACGAGCACGGCTGAACCCGGCAGAAAAAGAGCAGGCAGCATAGATGATATTCCCAACGTCCATCCTCTGATTTGATTATAAATTACATCTAAAATTAAAAAGCAGTAACGGGGAAACAGCAGTCATTGATTTCCAATCCACCCAGCAGAACGGTTGTGTCAGTGGGAGGGAGGCAGGCAGACGATTCAGGTTCAGCGCAGGCCTTACATCTCTCAGAGTGTCTGTGATTGTGTCCAAGATGTTTAATTACACTCTAAGTGAAGAGAATTACTGTAAATCTTTCGATAACAGCACTTAGACAGCAGACAAGTGAAGACTGAGAAGCCTCCTTTATATTTTACCATCTATTTGAAAAGCTAAACCAGCTAATCTGCTCCGTTGTCTGTGCTAAGCAGCCGACAATGACTGTCTGGATGATTCAAATCACCCTTTCAACTGTGAATAGAGAGATGCACACTTCATTTCAATTTAAGTACAACATAAGGATTATATTATGAGTCAGGCCTGTGCACACAAGCAAGCCGAAGCACGAACAACAGCTTTCAGCTTGTTTTTATAGGAAGCCACCAGGATTAAGGGTCAACACAGTTAAGTATAGCGATCAAGGAACATCTGTCACTAAAGTGCACGTATATGCGTGTGTCTGTGTGTGTGTGAGTGTGTGAGAAAATGTTGAAAACCATTGTGCTGCTTTTTTCGATGAATATAAAGTTAAAAAGAAAAGTATTTAGATACTAATTGTTTTTACTGTCACTTTTGATATTTATTGTGTCCATCCTTGCCTTAATTTCCTTCCAATAATGCGTGTGTGTGTGTGTGTGTGTGTGTGTGTGTGTGTGTGTGTGTGTGTGTGTGTGTGTGTGTGTGTGTGTGTGTGTGTGTGTGTGTGTGTGTGTGTGTGTGCGCGCATGTGCCAACAATATCTTTAGAAAGTCAAAGAGAGAATGGATCAGTCATTTCTGCACGATTCTATAAGCCATGCGCTTTCCTTTTCTCATGCGTGCATGTTGGGAAGTTTCTGCATTCGGTACATTGGACTAATTACTGTAGTTGTGTTCGACCCACCCAATTTATCACTCCTCTGAACATTTAATTAGCTGCAAAGCTCTCTACAATTAAGCCCGGAATTAGGACAAATTGAACTGCAAGCTTAGCAACTAGAGGGGGGACGCCATAGCGGAAAGAGCAGATGATTGCTGTTATGGGAAAGCTGCAAGCTAAAGATTTAATTCACAAGATTGTTTTCTTGTTTTCCCCCTTTTGAACTCAGCACCGGCAATACAGCCTTTCAGGCTTTGTAATGTCTTCAACAAGAAGCCAAAACAGTTATTTTTCTTATAACCCTGCCAAAAATTCAATAGCAAAAATCATTTGAGCTTAACCGTCTTGTCATGTTTGTCTTTTACACAAGTCAGGAATATAACAGTGCTAAAAGAGCAGTTAACATCGTGAGCGATTTAAACTGGAGTTAAATACATTGGATTTTGCACATGGTTTGTTTATAGCCAACATCACATTCAAAATGAGTGCACACACTCAGAGCTCCTCACTGATTTATGAGAATATAACAAAAAACAACCACTAAATTCTGTTCCACTTTCTAAACATACAGGTCCTTCTCAAAAAATGTGCATATTGTGATAAAAGTTCATTATTTTCCATAATGTAATGATAAAAAATAAAACTTTCATATATTTTAGATTCATTGCACACCAACTGAAATATTTCAGTTCTTTTATTGTTTTAATACTGATGATTTTAACATAAAGCTCATGAAAAACTTTTTTGACTATTTTTGTATGAAAAAAAAATTATTTTATTAGTCGGATTAAATATGCTAATTTTTTGAGATAGGAATTTTGGGTTTTCATGAGCTGTATGCCAAAATCATCAGTATTAAAACAACAAAAGACTTGAAATATTTCAGTTGGTGTGCAATGAATCTAAAATATATGAAAGTTTAATTTTTATCACAATATGCTAATTTTTTTAAAAGGACCAGTAAATATGTACAAGGTAAAAAAGCAATGTCCAAAGACTTTGGACTATCAAAATTTTCCCTCTGGGATTTATATCTAGTCAGGAGAGAAGTGCAACTTCAATGGGATTACAAAATGTGTTTAAGCTTCATTTGAGTAGAGTTACATCCTTTAATTATCTTGTTAAATGGGGCATTAAAAGTGGGTACAAACAGCAACAGCAGAACAAAAGCAAGGTAATTCATTTCTGAGCCAAGTCTCATCAGACAATCGATTTACAGCGACTGGGGTAAATGCATGCAGATCCTGAGTTTATTGAATGGGTGAAAAAACTGCTAACTGTCAATGGAAATAAAAACGGTGGAGAAAAATATAGATTTTGTTTTGTTTCTCGTCATGCTTTTGCTCTACAGCGCTCATGAAGCATCTTATATAGTCCTCTCCCATCAATTTCTATAACGCAAGTCTTTTGTTATGTGGATTCGACATTAACAGTGCCGTTTGAATTCTTCTCACGTCGAGATCCCAGCTGCCGCGCATTGTCTCATACTCTCTCGCACTCACACATCACTCACACATCACTCAATCCATCAATCCCACCAGACTTAAATCAAATCATGCTGTCGTTACCATCAAAAACAGATAGAGTAGGAGCAAATCAGAGATCAAACCTGCGTGAGCAGATGCAAACTGGCAGTCATGCCACACGCCTAAGCTGGCGCTAAAATAGCATTAGGCAAGAGCCTTGGGATGCAACCAGGCAAGTCTCCCATAATGATCAATTTCCTCTCAGGTTAAATGCTAGTTAGCCTCGGCGGACCACACTGAGGTAGTCTGGAGGTGTTTTGGTTTCAACATGTGGAAAAAAACAGAAGGAGAAACAAAAAAGGACAGATTCTTGATGCCAAAATATCTTTAATTGAAGTAACACAAAAGGTCCTTGAGCTTTACTGGCCCACTGGTTGCAGCCGCAATCGAAGAAAAGTTCAACACACACACACACACACACACACACACACACTGTACTGCAATTCAAGGCTTGCAGACAAAAAGAAAGATGTAAAAGTAAGCTTTTCATCCATGCCCTGACTACTAAAATCATGCAGTCTCTTTTTTGAAGCCCACTGTTCACAGATCAAAGCACCATTTCCAAAACACATACACACACACACACACACACACACAAAACTTCAGTACCTAGTGCCAAGGCCACCCTGACTGCCTCTCAATCTGTGCTTTCATTGAACTACCAGGTGGAATTCAGAGATGCGGTACACCGAAGTGAGAGTGAGGTAAGAATAAGTCCACCATAGACGGAGACAGAGCACAAGAGGTTCCCTAAATAATGCCCCAGTCCATCAATATGTGAGGGATTAAAAGGCAAATCAATGTCTGTTGGGTGGCTGCCAACTTCCAGGCCAGTGCCTTTATGCTGCTAAAGCTTCTTTTCATCTTTCACCGTCAAAGAAGAATGAAAAGATTCAAAATCAGGCTTGTGATAGATATGCCAGCTTTGATAGCAATACTATAGAGACTTCAAAACATGTCAATTTGGACACATAATTACAACTCTTAGCAGAGATTTAATGATTTAAAATGAAGAAATCACACTATGAACACTGAGCTCAGAGATTAAATGGCGTCTAATCACATAAGAGTTGTGGTTATTAAAGCAAGACGTTTTCGGCAGGAAGTCAGAGATACATTTTTCCTTTCTCCTTTCACCTGGCAGCCAACCCAATTTCTTTCCAGTTTTTCTGACCTCATATAAGGGCCCAAGTCAGGGTGAAAAGAGGTTTTGATTAGTTTTATGAGTTTTGCCTCATGTTCTTATAGATCCAGTTGCTTTCATCTGTTCCTCCTTTAAATTCATAGCACATTCCTGATGTTATGAAACAATTGCGTAGTGCCAGGCTCACCACGCAGCAAATGATGAGAGATTCTGCGAGCTGAGGGGGGTGGGGGGGTAGAAAGTCTGACTCATGGGGCCATTTTTAGATTAAAAACAAAGCATGTTTGGTGAAATAAAACTCTTTGTGTGAGAAACACTTTGTGGCAGCTCCTCTAAAATAGAAGAAATCTGACAAGCATTGTTTTTTTTTCAAGTACAAACACAAAGCAACTTATTTCTCATGAGACCTTTTCTCCTTTAGTTTTTTCCAATCTCACAGAAGCGCCGGCTCTTTATCAATAACAGGGTTAGTGGGAGCCGGGCTGAAATTGATCACTGCAGACAGACCGTCCAGGTCGTAGATAAGTAACCGAGCGGAGTTCAGAGACCCAGTCAGAGGAGATCTCCTCTTATCTGGAGGGGGAAAGAGCCCATTGAATCTGATGGCACCTGGCAGAAAATCAGTGCCTATTGAACACTCAAGTGGCTCTCTGCTGCCTTAAATAATAGGCAGCATAAGCTTCTAAATAAAAGCAGAATTGGGCCAATTTTTGCCTCCCTTCAATTTTTGGAAGCTTACCAGCTGGATCGGCGCAGCAGGAAACCGCCGCGCATGCACGTCTGAATGGAGAAACATCATCAGGTGAAGGCAAGATGATGAAAACAAATTGCTTTTGCCTTTTTGCTGAAAGAGGAAACGAGTTCACAAAGCATAAAACATAAGCAATCTTTGTACGCGAGAGAAAGAATAAAGACAGAAAAGAAAAGACGACTAATCTAGGCCAATCTTCCTATTCTATAAACATGTCTTTATACAGCACTACCAATATAAAGAGGACATTTTATAAAACATAAGGCATTTAAAAGCCTTCAGGATTTTTGGCAGCGGGACATTACAATGATGAGCGTGTACGTTTATTTACCTTTCAGCGGGATGCGTTCATTCTCATGCAAAACAGCAAGAACGCCCTCGCTTTTCTGAGTCCACTGCATATAAAACCTCTTATTAAGTTTTGATTTAATCTGCCAGTGCATGTGAGTGAGGGGGAAAAAGACATTTTAACAGAAACTTGGGAAATTTTGAATAGCTCTGCTGATAAAAGGTTAATTGAAGCAAAGGCGGCCTCTGTGTCTTAGGTCTTTTAATTCAATGTGAGGTGCCAAAAAACAGTAGAATTTGATTAGGTTGTTCAACCCGGCGCTTGACTTGGGATAATCGCACAAAGAGACCCAGACTGTAGAGTGTTTGAAAAGCTCCAGCAGGACAATGGGGTTTAGGTCTTCTTTTATGGCACGGCCTAAATGTGACAAATAACACAGGAACAGAAAGGAAATGAAAATATTTAGATTAGGGTTGAAAATGCTTATGCTATGTCTGACAAGCATAACTGCTGTGCAATGTCGTCAGACGTAGTGTAAGCATTTTGAACTGCGAGAGGCGCGGGCGCTACACTTTTCCACGAGTTGAATATGGAAGGCGATTCCCCGGAAGCTAGATAATTTACTTTATAAAGTTTTAAATATGGATATTTTTCTCACACAAATGCATCGCTTCGCTTCAGAAGGACTTTATTAACCCCCCAGAGCCGTGTGGAACAGTTTTATGACAGACAGATGCACTTTTATGAACTTCAAAAATGACCCAACAGTCACTGCCATTATAACGCTTGGAAGAGCCAGGACACTTTTAATATTACTCTGATTTTATTCGTCTGAAAGAAGAATGTCGATGATTTTAACGTGAGTAAATCATGGGATAATTTTTATTTTTGGGTCAACTAACCCTTTAAGTACTAATAAACAGCCAATATTCTAGTAATATGCATGCTAATAAGAAACTAGTTAATAGTGAGAATTGGATCGAATGTAAAATCGGAATATTTTGCATTTTCTTGAAGAGAAGCTCAACAGTTTTTATGTTTGCTAACACAGCAATTAGTCACTGGTTTGACTGGAATCCCCTCATAAAAGTGCATCTATTGTGCCTGGAATCTCAAATTGCAGTAATACACAAGGTTTAATTTGTTTGCTAAAAAAATTATCAGATCTGTCTCTTTTGAGTCATTTTGAACAGTCCCGTTTTCCATAATTTTATTGAACATACTAAAATGATTCTCAGAAATACTTGAAATATCAAAACTGATATTTTAACAGGTGTAATATTTTCTCTAAAGAAAAAACAGACCCATCACTGTTGGACCTGGATTGTTCCAAAATTCCTCTAAAACCAGCCAACAGACAAGTTAGAACAGACTGGGAGACCAGCTGAGATCAGCAAACAGGTTTAGGTTGCTTTTAGCTGTTTTTGCAGGGATATGTAACTTGGTTCCACAAAAAGATCAATTTCAATTTTATTTTTAAAAGTAAAGGTTTACAAATGATCAATTAATCACTAAATCCCCCAATAAATGAAAATTCCAACCCAGGCTCATTGGAAATACGTGACTGTGCCCACATTTTTACAAACCCTGAAATATGTACCTCCAGGTACGTTTCCCTGCACAATTCAAGAAAAACGTGGTGTAAGCACGGAATTTTAATTCCTTTTGAAATACATTTAATTCTTTGAATTTGTAAAAGTAGACATGATTTTATGAATATTTAAAGGCTACTTTTATATTTTGGAGCAACTAACCCCACTCCTATCCTAAACCTACCCACTTCTCAACAATAAAACATAGACAAATAAAAGTACAGTCACAGGTATTTATTGCAAAAACTGACCAAAACAGTGTAAAAGTATTAACTCGTTGCCTTCCAAGTCTTCTGAAGTCATACGATATCTTCATGTGAAGAACAGAATTGATCTTAATGTTTTAATCACTGAAATTATGATCCAATATGCCGCTCCGTGTGAAACCCTCCACTCGTTCATATTTCATTCAAATAATACTCTTAACTCTTGAGCGTGACGCAGTCGGTTACGAGAAACACAAGAGCCAATGGCATTTACAATCAAAGCTGAGGTAATGATGCAATTGGTCACGAGACATACGACAGCCAATGCTGTCAAAGCTGACGTAACGGCGGCAATTTTCAAATACGATCTTCGGTGGGCGGACTCAAGGCTGATCGCTTTTGGGGATTTTCTTCACAAAAATCAATCGTTTGGCCTCGAAACACTTGGAATATTTTTACTTTTTAAATAAATTGTGCCTGCAGTCATATCTGCCTGTTATATCCTGTTGTTTTTTATAATACACAAATGGTTTAGGGAAGGGGTTGAGAAAAACTGATCCCACTTACCGCCTCTAGTGGACGTTTCACCCGAAAAGTGCAGGGAAACGTACCTGGAGGTACATATTTCAGGGTTTGCAAAAATGAAGGCAGAGTCACGTATTTCCAATGAGCCTGGGTTGGAAAATTCTGTCAAATAATTATGTGACCATGGACCACAAAACCAGTCATAAGAAACATTTTATGAGTTTTATATATCATCTGAAAGTGGAATAAATAAGCTTGGGTATGGTTGATGTATGGTTTGTTAGGATAGGATAGGACAATATTTGTCCGAGATTAAACTAATCTGAGGATGCAAAAACAAAAACAAAAATCTATAATTTTGGCTACTGCCACAAATACACCCGTGCGACTTATGACTGGTTTTGTGGTCTAGGGTCACATATTATTTTTGTTCATTAAATTTTTCCATTCATACAATGAAAGTCAATGGGGTCCAAAACAACATGAACAAAATGTTCTGTGTTCCACCGACATGAAGGTGAGTAAATGAGAGTTCAAATTCAGTACCCTTGTATCCCTTTAACAGCCATACTAAAAGACTCCAGCATCATTAAAAACAAAGGCCTTATGCTACTCGTGTGCTGAAATTCAGGAATATCACAGTGGCATTTGAACGCAGGCAACAATTCTGTGATAAAAATGAAGACTCCTGGCTGTTTGCTCTCGCGGTGTATAAACCCTCCTGTCCACCCACACTGAACAGATCAGAGATGGGGCATCTTTTCAAACACGGAAGCTAAAAGCAGTATCAATCAGGAAACACTGGATTTTTGACAGTATACCTCAGCTCTCTGTGCATTATGGCCAATCACGGTGGCAGCAACATGTGCCGTCTCCTCGCATCTCAAAAGTGCTAAACTATTTGTAGAAAACTCTGTGTGATGGGGCCTTGAAAATGGCAATTTTATGTTGATCTGGGACCAGGATTTTCACTAAGTACCTGAGGACGAGTTACATTGAGTTAAAACTTTTTGCTCAATTGCACACGGCACTTTCAATTATTTGTTCAAGAAATTACATATTCCAGGAAGCAAAATGAAGCCAATTTTCTGGACCATTAACATTCTTTTCAGGATAAATAAGCACCTTTTCTTCTCATTGATTATTCTCAATGGTCATTCTCATTTCTGTACTGAATTACAATGATTTTTTTTTTTTTAAAGCTACATAAAAACAGTACAACAAAACCATGATATAAATACTACATTTAAAAAAAAAAAAAAAATTATATATATATTTATCATTACAGCAAGGAGAATGAGATTTTGCATTACAGTAAATGTGCTTAACTAAAAATTTTTATCTAAACTAAAATAATACAATTAAAAAATGAAAATGAAATAAAATAAAACAGACCTACTTTCGTTTAGAGCTTAAGGAAATCTTTCCCTGTAAGTGGCATCCATTCCCCTGTCCACTGGTGCTGTGACGATCACTAATCATTGTTAAGTGATCACCGTTAAAGTAAGAGCACTCAAATCTGATTTAGAATTCATAACGATGCTTCTTATAATGAGATGAAAGTCAAACTGCTGAAAATGCATCTCTTCCACAGAGCTCTCGTAAATGAGAGAATGCATTTCATAACAAATTATCTACACACACACTTCTGAAAGGAGGAGAAGCCACGTAATTAGCAGACAATTGATGCTTTGCGCCCACTTCCAAAATGATGATGAATGTCTATGATAAAATGAAAATAATCATCAGTCTGGGACGAAGGGGATTAAAATCAAGATAAACTCTTTCAAACAAACAGCTGTGCCGTAAAACCCCGCTAAATCGGATAAACATTCAGCGCTCTTGAACGTGTTAATTTCCACTGAGGCCATATTTCAATTTAAGAGTCTCACTTCATTTGCTTTTAAATGGCTTTTTTTTTACAGTGTATTTCAACCTCTCATTCTCTCTCTTCAAATACACACAAACACACTCATAAACTCTCAACAGGGTGTTGACTATCATTACGATGGAGTGTCTCGATACCTGTGGAAATCAGTTTCACAGCAGTGGGCTTACAGGCAGAGCTAATTGAACTCGTTGTTGTATTTATAGAATTAGAGAGGAATTAATTGGCCCAGAACAAATGGAGCAAATGTAACAGAAGCAGATGTTACATGGAGAGGAAACAGGCCACATGGGGCAGGTAATACAAACACGCTTTACTGGCTTTTTCAGCCGCTCCACTCTTCAGTTCACTTGAAGGATGCTCCAGTATAGAGAAAATAACACTAATCCACATCATGGAGCTGATACGGTTTTACATAGCGGAAAAAAACATAAAGAAGTCACTAGAGCTGTCATTTTAACACATTTATTTTATTAAAGGCTATTAGTTAAAAATGGAATTAGTTAATTATTAAAAAACAGACACTAGATAACGTAATCATGACCCACACACAAATTAAAGGTCCCGTTTTTCATGTGTTTTGATGCTTTGATTGTGTTTACAGTGTGCAATATAACGTGTTCATGTTTCGCATGTAAAAAAAAGTATTTTTCACACAATTTACTTATCTGTATACCGCTGTTTTCACTGATGAAAAAACAGCCAGAAGGAGTTCTGATTGTGCCAGCGCTTCCCGTGTTGTGATTCGACAGCAGCTTACCGCAAGTTGACCGGAAATGTCACGCCTCTTATCATAACAGGGAGTTATGCTCTAACAGCAACATTACACACTAACTAAAGTTTGAAAAATGGGATCACGAAGAACGGGACCTTTAAAGTATCTACCCATCTATTCATATATATTTACCGCCCTATCCATCCATCCATCCTTCAATCTATCCATACCACTATATCATATCTATGTATCCATATCTACCTCTATGTAAACCCATATCTATCCATCATATCTACCCTTTTCTATCCATATCTATCTGTCTATCTATCTGTCTGTCTGTCTATCTATCTATCTATCTATCTATCTATCTATCTATCTATCTATCTATCTATCTGTCTATCTGTCTATCTGTCTATCTATCTGTCTATTGTATTTGTCCACATATCTATTATCTTTCATTCCATCTCTCCATATCTACCCATATCTATCAATGTCATCCATATTCATATATCCATATTCATCCATATCCACATCTATCCATCCATATTCATAAATCCATATTCATCCATATCCATATCCACATCCACCCCATCCATAGCCATCTATATCCATATCCACATTCATCCACCTATCTCTATCTGTATCTATCTATATCCATCTACATCCATATCCACATCGATCATCCCTATCCTTATCCATCTAAATCCATCAATATTCATAAATCCATATATTCATGAATCCATATTCATCCATATCAACATCCATCCATCCATCCATCCCATCCATATCTATCTATATCCATCTTCATCCATTATCCACATTCATCCATCCCTATCATATCTATCTATATCCATTCATATTCATAAATCCATATTTATCCATATTCACAACCATCCATCCATATTTATCCAAGTTAATTAATTTGATTAAGCTTCTGAATCAATTGACAGCTCTAATAAAAACACAAATAAGTATCTAAAATGTTCTCTCTCTCTGATTAAACTTGGCAGAACAACACAGAAGATGTTACAGGTCAGTGTTTCCAGCCCAGCCAAGGTAGATTCGTCCATTAAACAGAAATGCTAACATATTAAAGGCTCCTCAAGTGTAAAATGCATTTGGTGCCAACAAAAGCCCAAATAAGCGGTAATTACTTAACTGCACACTGTGAACCCAGTAGAGAGTGATTGGACTACACATTTCCACACAGCAGGTGTGTGTGTGTGTGTGTGTGTGCACGTTTGAAGAGCAGAATGCTGCTGCTTTTACGAGCGCCACTGACTGAATTGATTTTACAGTCTAGGGCAGTTTATGTCTTCAGGAAGTTATGGGCCGACAGACAATAGAGCTTTAACAGTGCTTGTCTGGCTCAAAGCACATGTGTGACTGCTGGCACTCATGTCTATACTGTAGAAGGAGATAGTAAATTCATTCCCTAGCTGTTTTAACAAATTCTGCACTGGATTGACAGCTCTGTCAATAAGAGGGAGAGTTACTTATTATGCATAACATCGGACCCACACTTTAAATAAGAGCACTGATGACACAGAGAGAGAAGGGGATGAAAGGGAAGTGATAAGCTAGAGAAGAAAGCAATGCATGGGCATGACAGAAGACATTTGGAGGAGAGCAAAAGCAAGGTCAAGATGAAAGAGAAATAGGGTGAGGTTTATTTAGTTCGGTCAGGCGGTGCACACGATTAAGCTGTCAGGTGAACAGGGACAGTATCGACTCACAGACTGGGAGTGAGCACTAGCCATCATTGTAATTTATTATTGCGAAAGCCTGATGCAGCAGAGAGATGCGTCCATGCTTTACTGCGTGCACTGTGGGTCCAGTATGAACTAATGGCAACATTACAGACGGATCTCAGACTGGAACACTCTTAGCTTTTTTAATTTCACAAATCAAGTAATTTGGCCGATGAGTTCTAAAGTAGTGTATATTTAATGGCTAGCTGACTACATTGATTATGTTTTAACAGCAAATTCCAAACTTGAACAGATGGCTCCAAGAACACAAACTAAAAGGGTAGCTAATTCTATTACATATTCTTAATGATTTGACACACTCGATTCCAAAAGACATGAAATGGTATGAAAGGTTCTTTTTATATAATCAAAACTGATGCAAAGCAATCCAAAGCTGAATATTCAAAATCTGGGAGGGATCAGAATACAAGCGACTTTAGATGGTTTTTAAAACATCAGTTCAGATGTGTTAAAATGTTATACAAATAAAAAATGTTTTGCACTATATCCTTATTTTCTAGTAAAAATGTTTATAGCAGTAAAAAGATGTATACTATATGTTCCTATCTCTTCATGGCCACAGGTGTATAAAATCAAGCACTAGGCATGCAGACGCTTCTACAAACATTTGTGAAAGAATGAGTCGCTCTCAAGAGCTCAATAAATTCAAGCGTGGTACCGTGATAGGTTGCCACACGTGCAGTAAGTCCATTCGTGAAATTTCCTCACTACTAAATATTCCACAGACAATTTGGGACAATTTCATGCTCCCAACTTCGTGGGAACAGTTTGGCTTCCTGTTCCAACATGATTGCACACCAGTGCATAAAGCAAGGTCCATAAAGACATGGATGAGCGAGTTTGGTGTGGAGGAACTTGACTGGCCTGCACAGAGTCCTGACCTCAACCCAATTTTTTTTTTCTTACTTAAATGTCATAAACAGCAACAAATAATGCCTACTCTTTAAGTGTCAAAACCATGCTAAAACATCCCACTTGGCTAAACCTACACAAAACAATAAGTGTGCAGCATAGCCAGAGATTTCAGCAGTATGATAACAGAGTCCATGAGCTCTAATAACCTCTGTCTGGTTCAGACACAGAAAAAATGATGTGCCCTTTGTTTGCTGAGGAGCCGGCCTAATGTGTTAGCTACAACAGACTGAGCAGAAGTTCAATACTCCACACACTGGCACACACACATAAACTCAGTAATAAACTCGGCTTATTATTGCACCCTGATAAGGTCAACCAAGCCACTGAAACTGTACAAGAGTCATTTAACCACATAAACAGAGCAAAAGAGAGGGGAACAGAATAAGAGAAGGTAAAGGAGAGAAAGTGAGAACAAACAAATGCATGCATACATACTGCACATTATCTATATCATACGACCCTTGACCACTTAAATGTCCTAATTTCTCCTTTTCACATTAATGAATGGGCACTGAACCTTTGAAATATCAAAAATGAAATATGCAAAAATCCTCATAAAGGGTAGCTTTTTTATACAACTAGTGCTCTCTATTCCAAGTGTTCTGAAGCCATAGCTTCGTGAAATCTTAAAGGGACAGTTCACTCCCAAAACGAAAAGTCATCATTTACTCACAGGGCCCTATCTTTCACCCAGCGCAATTGACTTTGTACACCGACGCATGTGTCATTCCTATTTTGCACCCGCGCAAAGAGCGCTTTTCCCTCCACAGAAGCACGTCGCTAAAATAGTAAATGAACTTGCGCTCCCTGGGTGGTTCAGCGCAAAAAAGGAGGCGTGTTCTGGCGCAAACAATCCCTGGTGCTATTTTGCTGTTCCATTAAACAATTGCGCCACTGAACAGAAAAAACCTAGTCTAAAGTCAGTGGCGCGTTGCGCGTTGTTCATTATGCTATTTTGAGGGCGCATGCTTGACCATAATGTATAGCGTGCACAACGCGCATACACTTTGCTCATGTAATCTACACAGATGCAACAGTTATTTTTGCAAATCATAAATTGTTACACAAAAAAATATTAACACATGAGATGACGGAAATCATTGTGGTGTGCCACGAAGATGTGAAAAAATAGGCATAAATCTAGCTTACAAATTATTCAGGCTTACAAGAACATCAGTCTCCTCGGCTGTGAACTGCTCCTGGCGTGCGCCTGGTAAATACGCCATAATAATAGCAATCCATAATGGAACTTGCGCACCTGCTTTTAAAGGGAATGTTGAATCACGATCTGATTGGTTTATTCACGTTACGCCCAAACCACACCTATGAATAATGAAGCTACTTCAGACCAATCCATTTTAGATTTGCGCCAGGCGCAAGAGCCATTTATCCAGCCGGGAAAATAGCAACAGCGCCGAGACCCGCCCACAAAGTTTCTTGCGCTTCGCGCTTTGACACTTGCGTTTCAGATCGTTAAAATAGGGCCCACAGTCATTACAAGTCTGAATGACCTTATTTTCTTTCTGTGAAACATTCACACACACAAAAGATGTTTGAAGAATAATTAAAAATAAATTGTTCACTGTTTTTGTTCATACAACACTATTTTAATGATCTGAGCACATGGTCAGAAGCGCATGGCGCAGGTCCTCTTAGTGTCCCGAATCCACTTTTGCTAGTTTAACGAAGGTTACCGCGCCCAGCGCATGGTCCAAAACGGTTGTACCTAGTCTCTTAGTGAGTCATGGGTGTGTTTTGGGCGTAACGTGCAATAAACCAATCAGAGTCTCATCTCCCATTCCCTATAAAAGCCAGTTGCACTTGCACCATGGCGAATTCGCTATTAACATGGCGGAATTTGCAACTGGAAAGACTGAACGCTTCTTCAGAGAGGAATCCTTTTATTTTTAATATTTAAAAATGTTTGTTTGCTACTGCGTGTAATAAGCAGAGTGTACAATGTGCCTGAACACACCTGATTTTCTGACCAGCACAACCATATGGGTCCAAATGTATTTGCTATTTAAACAGCGTGGCGCTGGATGTGAAAATGATAATTGCGTCAGGTTGAAACTAGCAAAATAAAACATGTATTTACACTAGAAAGAACTTTAACTTTAGCATTACATTAAGCTACACTGATATTCAATAAAAGCTTTGTGTAACTTCAAACACAAATCCAGTAAAATAGTGCAGATAGTATTTGGCAGAGGCTATTTTTCTTGGCTACTTATCTGGAGTGTCTAAACGGAGCATCATGTAAGGGGATTCAAGGTTAAGCTGCCCTCTTGTGTGCTCGGCATCCCTCGGCACAAACAGTATCTGAGAATCTGCTCGGTTCTTTTCCCTGAGCCCTCAACACGGTCACTGGCGATGGAGAAACAGCGCATAGATGAGCAGGGCTTTAACCTGGCCTGTGACTCCATGGCAGTAGATTTCCCTTGTGTCTCTGCCCTTGATTTGTTCGCTCGGCTCTTCGTACATCTTCACTTGTGTGATATATGGCTGGTAGTAGCGAACAGACACAGAGGGACAGCCATGTTATGTCACCTTTATAACGAGAGCAGTATATTCTCCTTGGCCTGACTCGTCCTCTCCCTCTCCGGCTCTCTGAGGATCTCATCTTGTTCATTTTAAAGGCAAACTCACACATGAATTCAGTTTTATTTTGCGCTTCTCGATAATACCTATCCAACCGTTTCATGATGTGTCAGCAATACCTTTGGAGGTTCAGTATAAGGGTGAATTTCACAACTATGTAAATGTAAAAAAAAATACATTTAGCAAAGTTACATTAATCACCTCCAATCAGATCCACTATTACTATAATGCTGCAAAGTTATTGTTGCATTATTAGCAGTGCTGGGTATTACATGAAATCTGGATTACATAATCAGATTCCAAAAATTAAGTACTTGCAATAAGATATTACATTTTAAAATACTCATAATCAGACTAAAGTAATGCTTGCATCTCGATCAGCTCCCTAGTTCAGTAGTCAGGCCACTGATTAGTAGGGTTGGAAATCGATTCCAAGGCGTTGGGAATCAAGAGTCGATTCCAACATCTGGAGTCGATTCCATCGAGGGGAATCGACTCCTCTTTAAGAGCTATTTTCAGTTCTACAGAGTTAAGCATTCATTTGTCTCTCGCTCACTAATAATGAATGGAAGTCCATTTCATTTCTGAAAAAGGTTCTTTCGGACAGTTAGTTTCAACGAACGAGTTCAGCAGTTATTTTGCGTCATTGCGTAATGACATCACTAGAACGTAATTCTAACAACTTAATTTTACAGAAGGCTATGCCATGCTGAAACATTCACTTAACACCATATGTGAACGCATATCACTGATTATTAGCCTTCCTTTCATTCACTTGGGTTAATGGTGTTTATTGTCATTGTTTCTTTCTGTGATCCTGCATTGTGGACAAGTTTACTATTGCACCCAAAAACTCCATAATTGTAGTTTAAATCGTGAAACGGTTATGTTGTCCACATGGTAGGTTTTGAACGCTGCTTGGTCTATGATAACAGATGCAGATGTCAGGGTTCTTTCTATAATCCAATGATAAATCTGAAAGAAGATGCGTCTAGAGTACAGATTAATGACAAGAGCCTACTGTTGCTATAGTAACGAACGCAACTTCCTTGAGCATCTGACAAACAAATAAACTGCACTCTTATATCAATGTTGTTGTTAATATTGTGGTTATTTTGTCTCATACATACTGTGCAAAAGCATTTAAGTAAACTTTCATTTAACTTTAATGTGCACATGCATTTTAGACATGTCACGTCATTTTAACCATGCAATAAACACACATCCTTGAATAATGTGCTATCTTATTTATTTATTAAATCGTATTTACTGCTGGGTTATGGGTCATTTCAGGAGCATCCATAATTACAATTTAAAATGAATCAGAGTTATCGAAATGTATTCATTTTACAAATAAAGTTTTAGAGAAGGATAGTTTCTACATCCGTATATCCTGCGGTCAATCCAGGACTAGGTTCCTCCATCAATTTCGTTAAAAAACAAGAATCGAGAAAGATTTGAAAACAACAGTCCGGAATCAGGAATCGGAATCTTTTCGGAATCGAACAGCCCTACTGATTAGGACATTAGTCAATGGTCTGACTCCCTGATCAGTGCCTTTACTACTGAACTAGGGAGCTGTTTGAGATTTAAATCATTACTCAGTGAATCATTTAACCATGTATTACTGTCTTTGGAAGGCTTTTGTCTTTTAAACATGTTAAAATGTAAAAAGTTATATAATTTCATATTTACATGCAATGCAGGGATTTCCCAACTCTTTCGTCAGCTGAACCTCTTTGACCTAATATATTTACTTGAAGTACCCCCTAAGATTTTAAGTTAATAAGTTAGCTGAATAATACAATTGTCAATAATAATAATAAATTAAATTAAAGTTGATGGTCATGGCATGCGCCTATAAGAAAAGGTAAAATAAAAAAAGGTAAAGTTTTATTTTCAATGTTTTTTTTATTTAAAATTATTTTTTATTTATTATATTTATTTATTTAATTGCTTTTCATTAAAGCAATTAAATAAAGAATGGAATATATTTTCTCTCTCTTTGTTTTTTATATTAATATGGTATAAAAAAAAGTGGCTGATATCCTTGAGATTTTCCATGATTTGCTTTTGCTCTCAATATCTGCCTTAAAAACATTGGGACAGGCATAACAGCAAGCCAGGTTCACACTGTATGATTTTGGCCATGATTTGGCCATCTGTGATAAGTTTTGTGAATCCTAAGATTCCTCTGATAAGCCAATATCTGATTGCTAGTTTGACACGATCACTGACAACCGATTAATGACCATTAATGACTACAGTAAAAACACCAATAGGAGCGCAGAACCCCATGATGTAAATAGTGAGACAACAACAAACCACCACTTGCTCCATACACATCAGGCCCTATCATAAGGCAGGTGCGACGCAAGTGTTTTTTGCTAGTTTCAGCCTGACACAGTTTCGTTTTCATGTCCTGCGCCACGTTGTTTAAATAGCAAATGCACTCGCACCCATCTGTTCGCCCATGGGCGTGCTGGTCTGAAAACCAGGTTTGTTCAGGCACATTGTTGGCACGTTGCTATTTTGAGGCAGTTAAAAACGATGTGTAGTGTTATTTAAAGGACGTGTTAATAATATCCGCCTATAGGCTTGTGCACAACACGCGTACACTCTGCTTGTTACACACACAGGGACGCGCAGCAGCACAGAAACATTTTAAAATATTACAAATAAAAGTATTCTTTTATCCTTTCCACTCGCAAATTCCGCCATGGTGCAAGCACAAGTGCTTTTAAAGGGAATAGGAGATGAGACTCTGATTTGATTTATGGCACATTATGCCCAAAACACACCCATGACTCATTAAGTACAACACTTTTGTACTTTACAAAACACCCATGATCATGATGAATCATTAACACCCATCATTTTTTCCACCATTAACCTGCAAAAGTGGATTTGAACACGCCCTAAGTGTACCTGCGCCGTGCGCTTTAGACCATGCGTTCAGATCGTTAAAATAGGGTCCATCATTTTAGTTTTTTTCTAGGTTTCTTTTCCGTAGAATGATGATCAAAATGATCATGATCAAAATTATTGCAAGAGATTGTTTTTGTTTGCTAGCCAACATTTCTATCCTGCATAAATGCAGCTCACATCACAGAACGTGTAACGGATTGATGTTGTAAAACCCCAGACGAGCATGTTTGCATTCATTTTTTAACACGTCTTGACTGTCGAACATTCTGACATTAATGATTACTGATACCTTACAGTGTGACATGGCTTACAGCAGGGATCATTCTCGCAAAGGACTATTATAAATCATACAGTGAGCACCCGGCTTTAGTCAAAGTCTGGCTTACACATTTGGTAAAGTATAAAAGACTCTACAAACGCTCAAATGAATAATATGGGTCATTTAAACAATCTTTGTTGTCTTTAACTGTTCAAAGACACTGATGAGAAAGGCTTCAGCCCGTTTCCATTGTAAATGAAGACTATAGCCTGCTCTCTCTCTCTCGCTCTCTCATCAGTAGGGGAGGACAGGCGCTGTTAAAGGCCACATCTTTAATTACACCCTGCCCACAGCAGTTAAATGTCAGGCCATTTGCATTACATACAGAGTGCAGTGGCATTCGGCGGGCATTAGCCTCTGCTGGCTCTTTCGGTCACAGCCCAGTGAAGGCTATAGCCAACCAACCTCTACCAGTGAAAGTACCAACTTCAATCAACACCTCCTGAGTGGGTGCCATGCCATCCGAAGATGATGAATTATACTGAAAATAAGCTCCGGGCCCAAAATATACTCACACTGCAGTTGTTTAATTTACTGGTTTGCTTGTTCACATGGAGAACGGACAGTAGTATGTGTTTTTTTTTATGTAAAAACCACACAAATTTCAAACTGATGGTTACAGATGCAATGCATATGAATGTCAGAGACCGCAGTAAAAAGATAATTATATCTGCAAATAAATTAACAGGTTTATATATTTTTTGTAATATATAATTAAATACAACAATTGTTGCAAAAGTTTTTGAAAGAAGTTTCTTAAGCTCAGCAATGCAAAAAATACAGTAATATTGTGAAATACTATTAATTTATTATTATTATGTAAACTGTTTACTTTTTTAAAATACAATTTGTCCCTGTGATGGAAAGTTACTTTTTTTTATTACTTTAGTCTTCAGGTTCCATTATGTTCAGAAATCATTCTAATATGCAGATTTATGCTCAAGAAGAATACAAATGGGTGTTCAATAATATTTTTGTGGAAACCATGACTTTAAATTTTAAAGTTAAAGTTAAATTTAAATAATAAAAAAAGCATTTATTTGAAATATATTTTTGGTGTAACAATGTAAATGTCTTTACTGTTTTGATTAATGAACAGAAATATTAATTTCTTTATTTTAAAAAGTGACTGACCCCTAACTTTTGAGTGGTTTTGATTAAGGATGTCCTGGCATGCAGCATTGTTATTATGTTCTTTCTTGGGGATTTACAGAGACTTGGATACAAAAAGCATAACAACATATGACATCTCAGAAATCATATGCAAAGTCATCGCAGTAAGCCTCTCCAATAGGACCCAGCGCTCTTCTCTGCAGTACGGTGAGGGCATGAAACAAAGATTAAGGACTCACGGAGGACTCACAGTGCTGTCATTTAGACTTGTTCTTGAGCAGGAATGAGAAGCTGTAAGAACGTGCCATGAACTCTATCACCACCCAGGGTATCCACATCTACTTCCATTACATTCCCCACAGGGCTGTCGATTTAGCCTGTTTCTTTTCTCATCTGCCTTATATTCCCCATACTAATTAAAACCTTAATAGCAAAGGCCTTTTAGAGCTTCACGGTGGAGGCATGGATGAGTGGAGGGAGGGACATGAGTACACAGGAAAGGAGTGATGTGTTATTGGAGACCACAGGTGGTGGTGCTTCCAAGTATCTGCCACATCCGAGCAATCAACACATGGGGAATGAGAGGGAGAGGAAGGAAGTGTGGCAGGCAGGAAAAAGAAAAGAAGGGGGGCTAGAGGAATGATATCTTATGAATTACTAAAACACTGCTCTGTTATGTATTATACAGTACAAATTCACTCAGGTGTAGGTGTGTGTGTAGGTGTGTTTGTGTATATATATATTAGGGCCGGGACACGATTAAAAAAATTAATCTAATTAATTAGAGGCTTTGTAATTAATTAATCGAAATTAATCGCATTTTAATTGCAGTAGTTTTTTTTAGTACACCATTGAATAATGACTGAATACATAAGCTTAATCAACAAAATTTTGTTTATTTATTTATGTCCAGCGTTTTGCGTTGAGGTGATATTTGAGGCTCGATACGCAAATTCCTTGTTGCATAGCTTCCACACAACCATGCTCTTGTCGACGCTTCCATCCTTTCGTTTTTTAAAACAAAATTTGCCAAGCAAAGCAGTCTCGTCAGCTTCTTCGTTCATGTTCACTGTGGTTTGTTGTGTTCAGAAGTCAAGAACGCTAGTTGGTGTTCCAGTATAAACGGTCCGACGAAACTCATTCATTAAAAAACGTTCCGCGGTGCAAAAATAAGTTAAAATTGTTATCAATTTTTGCGTAATTAATCTTAATTAACGCGTTAAAGTCACGCAATTAATTAATCTTAATTAACGCGTTAAAGTCCCAACCTAATATATATATATATATATATATATATATATATATATATATATATATATATATATATATATATATATATATATATATATATATATATATATATATATATATATATATATATATATATATATATATATATATATATATATATATATATATATATATATAAACTTGCACTAGCTATATTATTAGATAAATGAAATAACTCTTTTGAAATAAATAAATGAAAATTTTAGTGAAAATGGCCAGATGGAATGAGCTGTCCTCTGCAACCATATTGTTAAAATGGCTAAATCTGGTCATTGGGTTTTATATAAATCACAGTATTTACATAAGGTGCAAAGATTAGAAGTAGTTCAAAACTGTCTATCATATCTTTGTACCGTCTCCCCATGCCTCCAATACAAGTTCTTTTCTGAAACCTCTTTTGGTGCACCTGGCAGAAAGGAAGGAGTGTATTGAAAGAACAGGTGTTTTCCTTTACTCACTGGTTTAAAGCAGCACCATTAACCACTGAAAAAGGTAAAAAGGTTCCAGATCAATCAAGTTCTCACATTCCCAAACCTCCGCTTCCTCTTTCTTTCTCCCGTTCCACTCTCCAACACTATTGGAGTGCGTGCCTAATCGTGAATGAGCCTCCCTACATTGTACCGCTCAGGCTTTTAAAAAAAGCAGTCAAAATGTCAAAATAGCTGAAATCGCAATGAAGCCCTGATGTAGCTTTGTCCATTGTGTGTGACACAATAGTGCAGCTACAGCATTCATCTGCCCCTCAGCGGCGCGGACATTGTTCATTTCACTATTCACATGACAGCCTATATTCAGACAGTGCTATTCATCCTGTCTGCCTGCATCTCCTGATTTATTTCACAAGGTTAATACTCTGATGGATTTTTACTTGGGCAAGGACGAAGACGCCAGCTGCACATCCTCAATCACAGCAGAAGGCCCCCTAACCTCACTCCATTACAGCAGCGCCTGGTTCTGAGACAGAGAGATGGGAACAGGGAGGGATGCCACATGACTTCCTTAAGGTGAAATGGACAAAAAGGAGGATCTGGTGAAACGTAGCCTACTTATTTAAACTTTTCTGCAGTGTCATGCTAGGCAGCCTTGCCTACTGTGACCCATCATTGGCCCAAAAATCCTGCTCTTCATAACTGTACGAATACAAATATCATATGTTGTGATTGATTGAGACTGTGCTGTGTTGTACAGCACTTTCACTTTCAGTGTGGAAAGACTAAGTCAAAATAGCTTCTTAACTGGGAACTCATCGTGTCGTACCTTGTTTGGACAATGTGTTAACTTTAATATTGCTAAATTACTACTTACTAAAAACCTGTTGATCCATGCACATAAACATACACTACTGTTAAAAAGTTTAGGGTCAGTAAGATTTAAATTTTTTTTTTTATTCATCAAGGATGAATTAATTTGATCAGATGTGACAGTAAAAACAAAGTGTATTTTAAATAAATGCTGTTCTACTTAAAGACTCATGAAAACATCACAGTTTCTACAAAAATATTAAGTTTCCAACATCATTAACAAATGTTTCTTGAGCACTAAATCAGCATATATGAATGATCATGTGACTAAAGACCTAAAGACTTAAAATGCCATCAAAAAAAAACTATTGAAGTTAATTTTGGTATCACAACATTATAATGTACAGTGTGAAAAATGTAGACTGGGTAAACCCAGCCTGATCTGCCGGCGATTTGATTCCGCCTTGCAAGTCTGGAAACCCATACATTCATTTCTACTGCTTCTGTTACACTTTTGCGGGAACAAATCAAAGACTGGCTTATCCACCTGGCACGCTATTGGCGGGTTTAACGCAATGACAGATAGAGAAGCGATGGGTCGTTGCCTGTTGATCACACCTCTTGTGGTCTGATTGGTTGAAGAACTATCCAATTGCGTATAAAGTGATTTGAACTATGCCCGTTGATCAGGCCTCTTGTGCAGTAGAAATTACAGAGCAGACTCCCCAGACCAATGTTCAATCTTAAATTGAGCTTGGTCTGGTGATAGCCATCCAATGAAAAATGCTCATTTAAATTAAAATATTTTAAATGAATAGTATTTTTAAACATTAACTTTAGTGTTATATGATGGCAAGGATAATCTAAATGTAAAAATCATGGAATTGAGCAACAGTTAAATATCCAATATCAATATGATAAAACCTCTAACATTAGCCGATGACTATATATCATGCATCCCAATAGCAATTATTTTTACACAATATACACAGATGCACACATTTGTATTCTTAAAAGCAGCACATTCATTCATCTTGACCTGTATCATCACATCATAATCCACCCTCGACATTCCTGCAGTTCCATTCAAGTCTAAAACTCCAGTAATATGCAGTGAGTGTTGCAAGAGCAATTACAGAGGTAATCTCCATATTAGCATAAAACACATGCTTAAGACAGAGCTCATTCAAGCATATCCACGCTGAAATTACAGACACTTTACTCCACATAATGTCATTTTCCACAAGGTTACTCTTCCTGCTGTGTTCTTCTGGAGATGTGGAGAGGGAGAAAGAGGCATTAGGAGAGAGATTATGGAGGATGTGACGGTTTTAGAAGTAGAGACATTTAGCATTAATGTGTTTTTAAATGTTTTTAATTTTCCATTGTAAAAATGAGGTTAACAGGCCCTCTAGTCTAGTCTAATTTTACATGCTATTTTTTATGTCCTTGTTTGTGCATCTGCAGTTTCTTCGGCTGTTAATGAAGGCAGTGATGCCCTTCCTCCCCACAGTAAACAAGAATGTTTGGTGTTTTAAGATCCTGGCAAGAGAATCAAATGGATTTTACATCTAGTTTATTTCTTTTTGAAGAGTAGTGCAGCTGATGCCAGATTTTTCCAGAATGACATTTGGTGGAGGGGGCAATTAAAATCTGAAACAAGTTGCTTTTTATTTAAATCTGTATCATCCCATAACTCAGCAGTAATACAGAGGAAGTAGATGAAAGATGAGAAACAGCTGTAGAAGATGAACAGACTTTGGAAAAAAAGCATATGATCCATATGGATTGCCACTTGCATCGCGCAAATAAATATTATAATAGAATATAAATAATACAAAAATATCACTGGTTGCATCTACGAGAGTTAGACAACATCGTTCAAATAGTGAGTATACACCGATCAGGCATAACATTATGACTATAATTATGAATTATGAATAACACTGATTATCTCTTCATCACTGCACCTGTTAGTGGGTGGGATATATTAGGCAGCAAGTGAACATTTTGTCCTCAAAGTTGATGGGTTACAAACAGGAAAAAAGGGGCAAGCATAAGTATTTAAGCGAGTTTGCCAAGGACAAATTGTGTTTAAAGTCCCTGTAAAGTCAAAATTAAACATGTGTTCTGAGTTTCTCACAACACAGATAAATGTGTTATTAACCACCTAGCCAAATTTGAATCATAAAAAAATCTGCTAAGTACATTAAATATCTTATCGAAATCTTGAAAAAATAAGCAGCATTCTCTGCTCTCAAACGCTGGGGGCGTGTCCACTGTCGGCGCCGAAACCACGCCCACTCACGGGAAAGCTGCCGTAAACACACAAGACAACAACAACACTCAAGTACAGCTCACGAGTCACGACGGCACCAGATGTCAGCGGGACGGGAGGATGAAGGCCGGGGCGAGACTCGAGACTGCAGCGGATTATCAGTGAATCCCAGTTGTTGGCGATGAAAGTTTGTAAAACTATCCGGTGTAAAGACACTGCAGAGGCAGGTGTTGGTGGTGATCCTCAGCACTCCATCAAGGTAGCTGTTCACAAAATGTATTCACCTCTTCTTGAGATCGTCTTTTTTTGTTTTGTAGGCTGTTTTGTAAGTTGTAGGCTGTAGTAACTAACGGTACTAACTCGCAATCTAGCGGGTGAACTGATGCGAAATTGCGAATGTGCTCTAGTTATGGGGGAATGTGCTCTAGTTATGCTCCTAGGCTCCAGTGCGTCATCGAGCCACCGTTTTAACCCCGCCCAAAATATTTGGAACACAACAATGGTGAAAAACTTCTTAACGGTCTAACTTCTGAATTCAGTACTACATAGTTTACAGTCTTTGTAATGAGTTTCAACAGTACATTTCTAACATTTATAATGTGTTTAGATACAAATCTCAGAATTGCCTTTACAGGGACTTTAAGGACCAAATTGTCATCTCCAAAACTGCAGCTCTTGTGGGGTGTTCCCGGTCTGCAGTGGTCAGTATCTATCGAAAGTGTTTGAAGGAAGGAACAGTGGTGAACCGGCAACAGGGTCATGGGAGGCCAAGGCTCATTGGTGCACGTGGGGAGTGAAGGCTGGTCCATACTGTAGCTCAAATTGCTCAAGAAGTTAATGCTGGTTCTGATAGAAAGGTGTCAGAATACACAGTGCATCACAGTTAGTTACGTATGTGGCTGCATAGCCGCAGACCAGTCAGTGTTTTTAAACTATTTATACCATGCTGACCCCTGTCCACCGCCGAAAGTGCCAACGGTGGACACATGAACATCAGAACAGGACCACGGAGGAATGGAAGAAGGTGGCCTGGTCTGATGAATCACATTTTCTTTTACATCATGTGGATGGCCAGATGTGTGTGTATTGCTTAACTGGGGAACACATGGCACTAGGAAACACTATGGGCAGAAGGCAAGCCGGTGGATGTAGTGTGATGCTTTGGGCAATGTTCTGCTGGGAAACCTTGGGTCCTGCCATCCATGTAGATGTTACTTTGACACGTACCACCTACCTAAGCATTGTTGCAGACCATGTATACCCTTTGATGGAAACGGTATTTCCTGGTGGTTGTGGCCTCTTTCAGCAGGATAATGCGCCCTGCCACAAAGCAACAATGGATCAGGAATGGATTGAGGAGCACAAAAACGAGTTTGAGGTGTTGACTTCCCCACTGATCTCAATCCAATCGAGCATCTGTGGGATGTGCTGAACAAACAAGTCCATTCCATGGAGGCCCCACTCACAACTCAGAGGACTTTAAGGATCTGATGCTAACATCTTGGTGCAAAATATCACAGCACACCTTCAGGGGTCTAGTGGAGTCCATCCCTCAACAGGTCAGGGCTGTTTTTTTTTTGCAGCAAAAGTGGGACCAACACAATATTTGGAAGGTGGTCATTATTTTGTATGTATATGCATCAGAACTAAATGAATTACTCTGGATATCTAAAACACACTTGACTGCTAAATTTCTTAAGTTTCTATTGCATTCTGTATTTTATCATCGTATTTATAACTATGTGAATTCATCCACCCTAATCCAAACATTAAAACCGCTCTCAGTCTCTGCTTGACAGAGATACTCTCTCTCCTCCCCATGTTTCACAGGAGTTTCCAGCTTCTCTCAGGATGTGGGTGAGAAGATTGCGAATCCCTTGAAGTGTCAGCTGGTGAGAGAATTTCTCCCCACAGAGACAGAGAGACCCCCCTCGGGAGAGCATTGCCCCTCACCTACATCTTATCTAACAAACCACTGGAGAGACAGAGCTAAAGCACGGCAGTCTCGGGGCTGGCAAACACGAGAGATGTCTGCTAAATCAGCACAGTCATGGAGTTATAGTTGAATGATTATGTGCATAAAGAGACGACAATTATTAACAAGAATAAATTAATTTTAAATAAAATGGGAGCATCTGTATTAAACTATTGTAAGCTGTCTGCTCAATGTAAAAAAAGCTACTTCTGGTTGCCACGCTACTGGAAGCAACCTTTAGATGAATATGTAAATATAAGCTGTGCACTTCCCCTCAAATAAAAAATAATAATAAATTGAGAGCGGTGAATGTAATATCAAAGCTGCTTTTTCCAAATTATTAAATTAAAATAGACAGCTTTGGTCACCATTCACTTACATTGTATTTGAGGAGGAGCTTGGGAATCTAGCTAAACATCTCCATTTGAGTTACATGCTAGGCCCTGTTTACACCTGGTATTAGGATGCGTTTTAGTCAATCAGATCATAAATAGATGAGGAAGACACATTCTTGGTTACACCTGGTGGTCTCCTTTCTCCACTTTTAACCACTTCTGTCCCAATTTCTTTGAGGGTAGGGTCTATTGGTGGCCAAATGTATGTTTTTTTTTCCAGATCTTTCAACCTAATGGATGAAATAGGTAATTCAACACGATGGACAGCTTTTGTTTGTGCCCTGAAAGCCGCAAAACCATGCAGAACGCTGTGAGTGTGTGTTAGAAATCAGGAATGGTGAGAGAACATTGTACATTTTTGTCTTCAAACTAAAAGTTTAAATCCCATCTGGCTAACGCGCTTCCCATAATGTTTACGCATTAGGTCAGTAGGCGGAGTGTAGGCGACCACATGAGCATCAACACCACAAAATTGTTTTCGACTATCTCTAGAAGTGGTTGAAAGTGGACAAGCTCAAAACTTTTTAGGGCCCGTTTACACCTGTATTTAGCATCGTCAACTTGTGATTTATGGATTGATGAAAACGCATTTCACTGCCAGGTGTAAACAAGAAGAAAACATATTTTGTAGAGGAAGGAAAATCTCATTCCCAAACCTGGAGCATGTATGAGTGTATTCCAGGTATGCACCTACTGTATGCATGAAGTCTTTTCACTTCAAACTGACTAGTTTGCTATCACACACTGCTGATGCAATAAGAGGTAATATGTCTGTCAGACAAAAGAATTCAGTATTGCTGAAACTGGAAGTAACAATGAAGAGATGCTTAAACTCACTAAAACAATAATCCAAAGCAACAGGCTAGAGAATCACAAAAACTCCATTGCAAGAGAAGTAAACATGGAGCTCAGTGTCTTAAGGTGATGATACATGGGGCAACTTTTTGGGCAAGGTTGCTAGGCAACACGAAATGAAGGTTTTTCCAATACTGTGCCTGTTACAGCCACTGCCCGGTGTACAAACCCAATGACCTGTGTTTCATCCGGTAGACTATTTTTGCGAACCAGCTTTAGGATACGAGCCTGAGCTCAAAGTGCACACACTGATTGAAAGCACCATTCACTGGTTCAAATATAGTCATTGCCCGTGGCGCTCTAACCAATGCCAGAACCAAAAATGAGCTACAAGGCTAAAAAGCTTTGTTTAAGATATTACTCATGGGTATTAGACCACCCACAAATCCAGTTAATGGAACAACTAGGGTTGAATTACTACCACATAGACCACCAAATACTGGGCTCTTTTGCAGAGAGAAGTGCGTGAGCAGAACCAGAGAGGGTGTGAGTAACAGCTGCATAACCCATTAACATGTACAGGGCCACACAGACCCCTCGGGTTCCTGCACAGTCACTGGGGATGAGCAGAGACACCATGACAACGCAATGGGGAGATTCCCTCTCCCATTTCTCCTTACCAGTTTTGACTAAAATATCCTTTAAAAGGAATATTCTGGGTATAATATCGTGTTAAACTTGCTAATGCCATAAACCCTAAAACCCTGCAAAACTGATGCGCTAAACAGTATTATGGGCAATTTTATACATTAAGCTTTACATTCCTGCATTTAAATTCTCCAAAAATGTACTTACAGTGCCGAAAATATCAGAACATTTTAAATTCTGTCATCAGTTACTCACCACAAGTTGTTCCATAAGACCATAAGCCATAAATAAATTGTACATTTGTACCTTGGGGTAGTATGGCCTTTTATGAAGCTATCCAGGTGTGTGTGTGTGTGTGTGTGTGTGTCAGAGAGAGAGACTCTGTAGCTCCGCCCACTGCATGCCTGCACCAGCTCTGCTGTTTTAGAAAGAATCCATACAGCGTATCTGTCTTTTAAAAAAATAAATAAAACTAAAGACTCTTCTGAGATATGAAGGATGCAATACTACTCTATAGATACTCAAGATTAACATGAGACTGGCAGAAACGTGTGTTATGCCACTTTTAAGACTTTTAAAATTGTCTTAAAATATGATTTTAATAAAATATATGATAGCTATACTGTTATATAATAAAACATGAATAAATAATTAAACAAAAAGGCAATTGCTATCAGAAAAAAAATGCTATTTGATTTCCCCCGAATCATGCAGCCCAACTCAAAATATATTTTATGACCCACAGAAGAAATAAAAGTTTAAGGGTCAGTAAATCATGACAGAATTGTCTGTTTTGATTGAACTATCAATTATGCCACAAATGCTGTTGATTAAGCTTAACTTATTAAACCTGGAATATTACTTTAAATTTAGTCACTATTCCAAATCATGTCATATTCATTCAAATCAGTTTTACTTAAATGGCATCTAATTTTATTTAAAAAAATATCTATTATATTAATTTTAACATCAGTATCAACATTTAAGAAAAAAATATGAATTATAAAAGTGAAAAAATCCCATGGTTGACTTAATTCATTGAATTTACAAGACTAACAGCTGATTACCCATGGGGTCAGCACAATGGAAAAGAGAAGCTATATGAATGAGACAATGCTAGTCAGAGATACGGTGTGTAGTCCATCCCCTGGAGGATGTGTGTCTAAAACAGTGAGTTTGACAGAGATTGGAGAGCTCTGGGGTTCCTGTGGAAACCATCTCAAGCATCAATATCTCACGGTCGGTTCTCCTCCTGATTCCCCTTCAGCGGTTCTGTCCCCCTGGGTCCGTCGCTGCTCACAAACACAGTCTCTCATTGGCTCTTGCTTGGTCACGGCCTGGATTTACCTGACAAGCGAATCTTGCTTTAGCTTTAATCTGGTTTCTTTAACCTAGAACGCTGAGGCGAGCTTCATTCCTGAAACAGGCACTTACTTTTTCCGCTGTGTGATATTAAGAAATGAAGAGAGGGCAAAATGTGGAATAAATTTGCAAGCATTAAACTAAAGGATGAGCCACAGCATGATTCAAGACGTTTCCATCAAATCTCTAAGACATATGAGGCAGTATTGTAGACATTTAATCAGGCTAATCATAGATCAAACAACACTGTCTGAGAGTCTCTGACTGAGAACTAAGAATTCAACATCTTACCACCACACAACCAAGTAAATGGTGTTTACACACTAAAATGAGTGCTGCCAATCGATTAAAAAAATTAACTAATTAATCACACATTTTTTCTGCAGTTTATATTTTTATATTGTAATAGAGTTACTCTCTAATTGAATGTAGAAACATTAATTAAAATAGCAACATTAAGCGCTTTGAGTACCCAGAAAAGTGTTACATAAATGTAACAAATTATTATTATTAATTATTAGAAACAACTTTAAGACTGTATATTATAAATATTTGTTGTAATGGCATCTTTTTATGAATGAAGGTTAGTATCACTGATACTAATACTGATACTGATGTGTCTATGAAAGCTATTCAAGATTAGGCTTTAAAAAAATACTTTTCATTTAGGTGAACTTAAAACAATCTTCACATAAACCATTATAATAAATTTACCTGTGGCCTTCCTATTAGAAAGAAATTTAATAAAAGTTATCAAACATCTTTCTTAACTGCATAAATTATGAATTAAATATAGATTAATCCTTATTAAAGCTACAGGTTTCCCTTTGTTCTTTGATGAACATTAATGACAGAATCACAGCATCTGGTTTATTAGGCTGCCCCACTGCCGAACATGACATGCTGGCACACGCGTCTCATTTACTCAACTCTAAGTTCATTTAAGGCGTTATTTAACTAATTTAAGACTGCTCTTATGAGAATACTTGACAAAAAGGGCATTTAAGCATAATTCTGTAATTGTTTGTTCAAGCGCGAAGGAGACCTCGATTCTGATGTGAGTGTGTGCGATACTGGTGTGTATGTTTCTGTGTGTCGTGTGTGTGTCAGGACATTCACTGACAGTGCATTCTCTTTTCTCTTGTCGCACTTGAATGGTTTAAAAGCATTTGTATGAATAAGAGCATGATCAAATAATGTAACACTAGCCAAAGGATGATGAAGAAAACGGATGCTGCTTTAATTGCATTAAATATTTGTAATGTGTTAAACTAAAAAAATAATCGACTGAACGCTAGAGTCAGGCTTCAGAAGGAAGCAGAATCTCATTGAGCTCCATGTTAAACGCCCAACTTTACAGCAGAAAAAAAAAGTGACAACTGTGAGGGGGTTATAACTCATTAGTTTACACTATAGAAAGCCTTAAAGTTCTGCATAACTTAGGGCGTGGCCACTTTGAGTGACAGGTGGATAGCCATTTATCTGCTGTCTGTTAGTCATCACGTCACCTCAGCTCCACATCCCGCCTCTTTTCCCATTGTCAGTTATCCATGAGTTTTTTTACTCAATTTTTTTTTTACAGGTTAACACACTAATTTTGACAGCACGAAGCAAAATACAATAAAAAAATAATATTTTTAACATGGTACAACGGTCCAACATGGTAAATGAAAAGATATTATTTACACTAGCACTAACATTTATTTCATATTGAAACTTGAGTTTTGACTGTACATGACCTACTGGTTTACGTCGGCCTGTTGTCGCATGTGATCTGGGTGAATGGCTGTAGTACTGGCAGTTCCTATATCGCCACTGAAGCCAGAATCCACCTACTACACTCTCTGAATCACTCCATCTGTTCTATCCCAGCAACCCTCACTGCAGAAGCCCTCAGCTTAGGGGTCAGATCAGTGTCAATCAAAGTGCTTATAGAGGTAAGAGATAATGGTGATCTCATTGTACCTTCATCTGTCCATTTGAAAGTGTGATTTAATGTTTTGAACTGTTTGTTTAAATGAGATGCATATGAGAAAGTATCTCAGTCTCTTCAGCAAGGCATCCTTCATTTTCATGCAAAACTAATTTTGTAAACAAATCCACCAAAATAATCGAGTTATCCCCTAAGATGCAACAGTTTATTTTCTCTCCTCTCCTGCATCATATTTTTTGCTTCTCCTGTTTTCTCGCCTCGCCTGCCGTCAGTCTTCCCATGCCATTTAACAGCAGAACAGTCATTAACCAAACAGCAGGGTTGCTATGGGAACATCACACTGCCACTCATGACCAGCCGGCTGAGATGAAATAAATATGGATGCCAACTGGGTTTCAGAAGTGTGTACCTGCAAATATTTATAAAAGTAATACAAACAGAGGGTAAAAGACTTTTGGTGTGAAACATTCTCATGTACCTACATGCACATCTCTCCAAGCCCTTAATTCCCAGTCTGGTGTTTCATATTCTCTGCATTCTGTGAAGTGAATCCACCTTTTTAGCATCATGAATGACTGTAGCAGTGATGCAAATGACAAACGGAGCTGCTAAGTGAATGTTGTGTTTAAATACTTAATCATCTAGTAACTGCATTAAAAAGTCTGTTTGATATTTAATAATTCTTGATGACACGAATCACAGAATATCAGAATATAAGGGGGCTCCTTCCTATAATAAATATATATTATATACGAAATATATAAATGCATATAGTTATGAATAAATATCTTTTGAATGACTTTGAGGGTAAATACTATGCATGACATAACTTGTATAACTTATTTCCAAATTAAATATCCTTTGTTTTTGAGAAAATGTGTATATGTACACTAACATTCAAATCCGAGACAGGACTGCTCTTGAGAAACTGAAGTGTTTTGGTAAGATACCAATAGAGTGAAAACTGATGCTTTGTGCTTCACCATGTCTTGCTCTCTCTCCTTGTCTTTTTCTTTCATCCTGTTTCTGTCTCTCTCCCTCTGAGTGGAAGGCTGAAAGCGACTGTAGCTCAAATTGCTCAAGAAGTTAATGCTGGTTCTGATAGAACGGTGTCAGAATAGACAGTGCATTGCAGTTTGTTGCCTATGGGGCTGCATAGCAGTCAGGGTGCCCATGCTAACTCCTGTCCACCACCGAAAGCACCATCACTGGGCACATGAGCATCAGAACTGGACCATGGAGAACAAAGCAACTGATGAATCAAGTTCTTTTACATCATGTGGATGGCCATATGGCATGCACTATGGGAAGAGGGCAAGCCGGTGGAGGCAGTGTGATGCTTTGGGCAATGTTCTCCTGGGAAACCTTGGGTCCTGCCATCCATGTGGATGTTACTTTAACACGTACCACCTACCTAAGCATTGTTGCAGACCATGGACACCCTTTCATGGAAACGGTATTCCCTGCTGGCTGTGGCTCTTTCAGCAGGATAATGCGCCCTGCCACAAAGCAAAAATGGTTCAGGAATGGTTTGAGGAGCACAACAACAAGTTTGAGGTGTTGAGCCTCCAAATTCCCCAGATCTAAATCCAATCGAGCATCTGTGGGATGTGCTGAACAAACAAGTCAAATCCATGAAGGCCCCAACTTGCAGGACTTAAAGGATATAGTGCGCATATATAATATATGCGCACTATATAAATCAATCAGGCATAACATTATGACTAATATTGTGTCGGTCCCACTTTTGCTGCCAAAACAACCCTGACCCGTCGAGGCATGGACTCCACTAGACCCCTGAAGGTGTGCTGTGGTACCAAGATGTTAGCAGCAGATCCTTTAAGTCCTGCAAGTTGGGGCCTTCATGGATTTGACTTGTTGGGGAGCAGTCCTGTCTCGGATTTGAATGTTAGTGTACATATACACATTTTCTCAAAAACAAAGGATATTTAATTTGGAAATAAGTTATACAAGTTATGTCATGCATAGTATTTACCCTCAAAGTCATTCAAAAGATATTTATTCATAACTATATGCATTTATATATTTCGTATATAATATATATTTATTATAGGAAGGAGCCCCCTTATATTCTGATATTCTGTGATTCGTGTCATCAAGAATTATTAAATATCAAACAGACTTTTTAATGCAGTTACTAGATGATTAAGTATTTAAACACAACATTCACTTAGCAGCTCCCCGTTTGTCATTTGCATCAACAAGTCAAATCCATGATATATATATATATATATATATATAGAGAGAGAGAGAGAGAGAGAGAGAGAGAGAGAGAGAGAGAGAGATAGTGAGTGTGTCAACTTAGTCAAACTTTGTTATATAGCAGAAAACTTAAATAATTATTAACTTAAATAAATGTTAAACATTGACTATGTGTCAATATATATTTATGTAAATATATTTATTAAAACATTGACAAAAAAAGTTCTCAGATGGAGTGTAAACATCTGAACTGCCATACTTTTACTTCACAACAACATTAACATGATCAAGCATGACCTACGCCCCATTAGCACACACACACAAACACACACACATACACACGCATGGTGAATGAATGAAGTGCTTACAAAACCATCATTTGCCCCTCTACAGAGAGATTCAGCTAGTAAACAAGCTGAAACATCGGCCTCAGGCCCTCTTCAGTGGAGAGAGACCAAACATAATCCCCCACAATCCCCTTGGGCAGGCTGGTAAAGTAGAATTCATTCGTGCGGCAACCTAACAGTAGGGGGAAAGTGAAAGGATATTTTATAATGGAACCCCACTGGTTACTAAGACGAACCCTGAGCCTCGGACAATATCTAATAGATGGACTCAAAGGACTGGCAGAACACACTGTTAAAATTGTAGAGGATTATAATATTGGCAGCCCACTTCAGGATGAATGAAAGGGAGAAAGAGCACTTATGCACTTCAGCAAACGGTTTAAAGCAAGTAACTAGTAGCACTTTGTGCAAAGGCACTGCATAGTTTTCAACAAAACCAAAAGAGCCCATGCCACCATTATGACTTAAATACAGAAGAGAAAATATGATTGACAAGTTCTTAGAAGTGTGCTCAGGCTAACTGCACGGTACTGGTCGCTTGAAGCAAAAAAAATGAGTCACGAGCACTTTAGCACCTGGAGAGAATCCACTTAAAGACGCTAAACACCCTCATTCAGAGCAGACTGTCAATTCATATCAAGAGCACACAAAAGCAATTATACTGTTGTGGAAATTACAACATGTGAGGCTAAATAAAATAATAAATCAACACAGCTGTTGCTGTCGAGCCGCATAGATGCCGGTTATGACACGCGGTAGCAGCGCTAGTGATTGACCCGCTGGCACGTTTTTGTTCCTGTGTATCCTGTCTGAGGTCATGTTGATTAAAACAAATGTTTTAGACTACATTTATACCATCACCTTTGCCGCACACTGTTTAATGGGGCAAAGGGAAATAACAATTATAGAGAACAATTCATGTGTTTGTTGAAATGAGCCGTGCTCAGAAGAGGCTCATCGTTTTTCACCTCAAGGCTTTTTTTTTAACCAGTTGCATCAATCCAAGGAAATGGAAAGAATGTGACAGTTTTAGGTCCTCAGTAGCATTGCCCCCGAATTAATGGCAGACATGATCTGAAGTCAGAGCAAATAGTGTCCCAAATATAATTCAGAGTTATGCGGCCCATAGATTTGAATTGAGGTCAAGGACAATCAAGGGCACGAGGCCCTGGGCCGCCAGCTTCTTTAGAAGCCACCTCTCATCATTGCAAAAATCCATCTTAAAAGCCCACTTAAGTGCCTTGAAACACACAGCATTTTTTAATGTGTTGACGTAATTTCCACTTGACAGGGTGGGACATATTGAACAGCTCCTCCCATTTTATAAAAAAAAAACAGAAACAGAGAGTAACGGAGATATGACGAAATTGACAGGCGACTCCCACACACGTCCCGGTTCCTTGGTTGAAATAGCAGTTCCCTCACAATTTACAAATAGTTGGAAAATTTCTGGGATAGTGTAAGTACTATGTTTTACATACGTAGTGCACCTTTAAGTTTCAAAATATGTTTTTTTTTTCACAAATATCCTTAAGTATTAATTAATAAACATAATTAAGTTTTGTGGAGTTGCACAACATGATAAGTACAACATCGAATAACCTTGCCTTGGCATAAAAGGTTCAAATGATCTGATATTTGTCGACCTTTACACACGGGGGAGGGGGTACCCCGTCATGAGGGGGTCCTTTCTATGACATCATTTCCATCGGCAGGTAGTTGCTCCAAGATGGACCAGCACTGCACTGCAAAACGGAATAATGCGCCACAGCTAGTATGCAAAATCATGTACGCTTCTGGAAAACATCCCTGCAGCATTGATCCAAAGTGAAGCCACATGCAGTAAACATGCTGACATTCCCTTTCCCATAATCAGTGACAAAGGGCTTGTTATTAGGGGCTCAAAAGCTTTTCCTTTATTCGAGACAAACCAGCTTTAGCAAAACACACTCTGCGATTAGAAAAACCTTTCTATCTGCCCACACAGAATGGAGGTCTTTTTTGTCGTATTGAATTGTGGGAGTAGGTGGTCTTGCATACCTGTGATCTCTTCTTTCAGAGGTACAAATGCCTGCTAATAATACCTTGAGGACATTTCCACTGGGGTGAGGACCTCAAGCCAAACAGACAGGCACTGAACCTTGATTGAACCAACAACGACTCAAACGACGCGTGTTTGATCCAGGGAAAGGGGTGGGGGGTGGGAGTTAAAATCAAAAGGAAGCTGGTTGAATTACATGGCCTCCGGTACACATAACCATGTCCATGTGTGTTTGTCTGGAGTGTGTTTTCCACAGGGGTAGCAGAAGGAAATAAGAGCCAGGAGTGACTTATCACTACAGGAATGTAAGGAGACCCAGGGGATGGTTGGAGAGCTGCTGAGAGCCACAAACCAGAAGAGACTGCTGGGAGAATAACCAGGAAAAGAGGGGAAAAGGTGTGGAGAGCTTAAGTAACAGAATGACAGAAGTACCACTTAACGTTTTTGTTCACACCTTCACTTACAAGTCTTCGAACTGCGCTGATACCAGATGTGGAAGACTGTATCAAACCCCTGACTAAATGTCTGGAGTACAAATATCAAGAGGAAAACTCAGGACAAGAGTAGTCAAGCTAATCTTCCAAATACACTACTGTTCAAAAGGTTGGGATTGGTAGGGTTTTTATGTTTTTGAAAGTCTCTTATGATCACCAAGGCTACATTTATTTAATCAAAAATACAGTAAAAAAAATTAAATAACTTTTCTATTGCATATTTTAACACAGAATTAAGTGTCATATGATCCATCAGAAATATTCTAATATGCTGATTTGCTACTTTAGTATAATATTTCTTTTCAATGTTGAAAGCAGTTGTGCAGCTTAATATTTTTATGGAAACCGTGATATATTTTTAATACATCTTTGGTGAAGAGAGTTCAAAAGAACAGCATATATTTGAAATATAAATATTTTGTAACATTATAAGCGTCTTCTGTCACTTTTGATCAACTGAATGCATTCTTGCTGAATGTAAGTACTTCATTTAAATCTTTCTGAATTCATTTAAAACCAAACTGAGCAAGATGTTAAAAATGAAAGTTGATCCAAAAATGAATATTTGATCATCTTTCCAAACGATTTAAGTTGTAATTTAGTTGTTCTGCCTTTCATTACCTATTTTTCAACCAAAGACACCAAACTGCTTTAGAAATCTTGGACATTTGCACACAGACCACTTTTAGAATCCAAGAAAACAGCAACCATCCCCTTTTGTGTTCCAAGTTCGAAAGGTTTGAAATAACAGGAGGGTGAGTAAATGTTAGCAGATATCATTTGAACAGTGTATCATGAAAAAGGTCTGCAAATTTACAAAAGCACAAAGTCCACTCCAGAGGGAGTTATTCTGTATATCAGTCCACACTGTTTCTAAAACTCCCTGAAACACCTTGATTGTAGTCTTTAGTTTTTTCATCTGGAAATGTACACATCACTATCCAAGGCATACAGAAAAAAATGAAGCCTGGTTGAGTTGTGTTGAAATCAAGCCTGCTGCACTCGTGTTGAAAACTGAAGCCAAAATGTCTCGTCCCCAGGTGGTTGGCCCCAGCATAGCTCATAACCCCCACCCCTCCATGTATTTTAATGGATGTGAGACAAAGTAAATAATCAAATTTATTAATTATTTTAGAATATGTTTGCTTTGTAAATAAGTTTGGTTTTAGTTTATTTGACGCTATAAAACGAGGAGGGTGGGGGTGACGTCATGATTGACAGCTGAGATTGACAGCTTCTCTGAGCGAAGTTGTCACTGAGGCACCAACTGACTTTTTTTCGGGTGGAGAATGGAGCTTTAGCTTGAATTTTTACATTTCTTTAACTGTTTATTTCACACTGACAGAGTGAATTGTTCTACAACCCCAAATCAGAAAAAGTTGGGACAATATGGAAAACGCAAAAAAGAAGAAAAAAAAAGAAGTGATTTCTAAATTTACTTTGACTTGTATTTCATTGCAGACAATATGAACAAAAAATATTTCATGTTTTGTCTGGTCAACTTCATGTCATTTGTAAATATGCATCCTTTCCTGTCATTCAGACCTGCAACACATTTCAAAAAAAGTTGGGACAGTAAAGCATTTACCACTTTGTAATGTTGCCATTCCTTTTCACAACACTTAAAAGACGTTTAGGGACTGAAGACACCAAGTGATGAAGTGTTTCAGGTGTAATTTCGTCCCCATTCTTTCTGCAAACAAGTCTTAATGTGGGCTACAGTACGGGGTCTTCATTGTCGCATTTTGCGTTCAAAATGCGCCACACATTCTCTATTGGAGACAGGTCGGGACTGCAGGCAGGCCAGTCAAGTACCCGTACCCTCTTCCTCCGCAGCCAGGACTTTGTAATGTGTGCAGAATGTGGTTTTGCATTGTCTTGTTGAAATATGCATGGACGTCCCTGGAAAAGATGTCTTCTTGAAGGCAGCATATTATGCTCCAAAATCTTTATGTACTTTTCAGCATTAATGGTGCCTTCACAGAAGTGCAAGTTACCTTTGCCAAGGGCACTGACACAACCCCATACCATGACAGACCCTGGCTTTTGGACTTGTTGCTGGTAACAGTCTGGATGATCCTTTTTTTCTTTGGTCCGGAGCACACGACGCAAAAAAAATGGCTGAAATACTGATTCATCTGACCACAGTACACATTTCTACTGTGTGATAGTCCATCCCAGATGCCTCCGAGCCCAGAGAAGTTGACGGCGCTTCTGGACACTGTTAACATAGGGCTTCCTTTTGGCACAGTACAGTTTTAACTGGCATTTGTGGATGTAACTACGTATTGTGGTACTTGACAAAGGTTTGCCAAAGTAGTCCTGAGCCCATGTGGTAATATCGCTTATAGGTGAATGACGATTCTTGATGCAGTGCCGCCTGAGGGATCGGAGATCACGGTTTTGTCCTTTGTCCTTTTGCCCTTGTCCTTTACACACTGAAATTCCTCCAGATTTCTTGAATCTTTTAACTATGTTATGCACTGTTGAATGTGAAATATCCAAAACTCTTCCTATCTTTCTTTGAGGAACATTGTTTTTAAACATTTCAATAATTTTCTCACGTATTTGTTGGCAAACTGGCGATCCTCGGCCCATCTTTGCTCCTAAAGGATTAGACCTTTCTTTGATGCTGCTTTTGTACCAAATCATAATTACAATCACCTGTTGACATCACCTGTTTCAAATCACATCATTATTTAACCATTTTACCTCATTACTAGCCCTAAATTGCTCCTGTCCCAACTTTTTTTTTAAATGTGTTGCAGGTCTGAATGACAGGAAAGGATGCATATTTACAAATGACATGAAGTTGACCAGACAAAACATGAAATATTTTGTGTTCATATTGTCTGCAATGAAATACAAGTCAAAATAAATTTAGAAATCACTTCTTTTTTTTTTGCATTTCCATTCTGTCCCAACGTTTTCTAATTTGGGGTTGTACATCTGTGAGAGTGTGGGCGGGCTTTTGATATTGCGGCTCTACTTCCTGCTTTCTACTGTGCATCTGTCCTAGATCTGCGTAAGATGTCAGCGCCATATTCAGACATTGGCGGCTTCACTTTTCTTCATTGGAAGGTAGTGAAGATGCGTCGTCAATATTATTTTACAGTCAATGGTTGAAACTCACTGTTTTGGTAACATTGGTGACATTTCCGAAACTCACTCAAAGTGGTTGACTCCACTAAAAAATGCTGGGTTGAAAATGGACAAACCCAACAATTGGGTTCTTTTAAGCAAACAATTAAAAACAACCCATTTACTGGGTTAAAACATCCCAAACGCTTGGTTAAAACAGCCCAATTATTGGGTTTGTCCATTTTTAACCCAACTTGGGTTGTTTTTAACCCAGCATTTTTTAGAGCGTACACATTGGTCCAGACCAATTAGAGCACAATGTGCTTTTTGGAAGGAGACGCTTCATAGAAACAGGAACTAAAAAAAAGAGCAATACTGGCAACAATGTATGTGAAAATTTATGTGATCATCTGATCATTCAAGCAAGAAAATCTATTCTAGTAGAGCCCAAAAACAAAATCTAAACTCTCCCCCTTTAATAAAACACAAAATACATGAATTTTGACAGACAGCATCTGTACACATGTTCGCTTCCTCCCGAGTTGACAGCAGAGACAAAGCAGTCGAGGAACATGTCAATCAAACATCCTTCATTCTGCAGAACCAGCACAGAGCTAATATATGTGAGTCAGTGCGCCTTCAGCTTGAGAAAGGATGTTAATTATCACTGAATGGATGATGTAAGAACATTAAAGATTAATATGACTTTATCAAACTTTAAATAAATGTAATATTCAGTTTAATCATGCAGGGTTTTTTCCTCAGTGAGGCCGAACCCCATCACTTTTCCTCTCAGGGGAAGGTTGAACATCTGTCTGCATCCTTAAGAAACATCCTCCGGCTGCAAGTTCACTGTTAATCAGACCGATAACTGTACTCCCTTCCCTAGAGACTCTCTGTTATACTGCACACTGCTTATTTTACAATCTGCTCCTGTAGAATGAGTTAGCAAAAATACAGCTTTCCTGAATCAATTTTACTGAGGTGCTGAATGCACCGAGGTACAAAAGAGCATGAAAAGAGGAAAAATCAATAGATCAACGATCAGGAAGAAAGTAATACACTGCAATTGTTTTTCTTACATTATTTTTCTTAAAGCAAGATACATTTACTTGAGAAGCTAAATTATGTAAGAGAATAAGATTTGACACAGAATATAACTTAAATTCAGTTTATTGCTCCTGCACTGGGAATTTTCTCCCTGTTCAAACCTTACTACATTTACTATTTGCAATGTGATACAAAATCTTTATTAACTTTTAAGTTGTTGAAAATAAAAATTATTATTAATAACTTAAAAGGTTAGTTTACCCAAAAATTTAATTAATTACCTCGTCGTTTCAAACCTGCAAGAATCTTCAAATTTCCAAATTAATTTTTTTTAATTAAATAGAGATATTTCCATGCAGCTTCAATTTTGTCACTTTTAAAAGTTCATAAAGAGATTATGAAAACTAATACATATGAATAAAGTGATTCATTACAAATTTTCTGATGAGACACGACTGCTTTATATTATGAACAGAATTCAATTTAGGCTTTTATTTTATTAAAAATAAACAGAAACTCAACTGAACCTGGTTGACTCGCAAGAACAAACCTCATTGGTCCTTGCGGGAGCTCAAACATGCTTCATAACACGAGAATGAACCTCAATGATACTTACGGAAGCTCAAACGTGCTTCGTAACATGAAAATGAACCTCATGGGTCCTCGCTGAAGCTCAAACGTGCGTCACAACACGAGAATGAACCCCATTGGTCCTTGTGGAAGCTCAAGCGTGCTGCGTAACACATGAGAATGGACCTCATTGGTCCTTGTGGAAGCTCAAGCGTGCTGCGTAACACATGAGAATGGACCTCATTGGTCCTTGCGAAAGCTCAAGCGTGCTGCGTAACACATGAGAATGAACCTCATTGGTCCTTGCGGAAGCTCAAGCGTGCTGCGTAACACATGAGAATGAACCTCATTGGTCCTTGCGGAAGCTCAAGCGTGCTGCGTAACACATGAGAATGAACCTCATTGGTCCTTGCGGAAGCTCAAGCGTGCTGCGTAACACATGAGAATGAACCTCATTGGTCCTTGCGGAAGCTCAAGCGTGCTGCGTAACACATGAGAATGAATCTCATTGGTCCTTGCGGAAGCTCAAACGTGCTGCGTAACACATGAGAATGAATCTCATTGGTCGTTGCGAAAGCTCAAAGGTGCTGCATAACACATGAGAATGAATCTCATTGGTCCTTGCGGAAGCTCAAGCGTGCTGCGTAACACATGAGAATGAACCTCATTGGTCCTTGCGGAAGCTCAAAGCGTGCTGCGTAACACGAGAATGAACCTCATTGGTCCTTGCGGAAGCTCAAGCGTGCTGCGTAACACATGAGAATGAATCTCATTGGTCGCTTGCGAAAGCTCAAAGCGTGCTGCGTAACACATGAGAATGAACCTCATTGGTCCTTGCGGAAGCTCAAGCGTGCTGCGTAACACATGAGAATGAATCTCATTGGTCCTTGCGGAAGCTCAAGCGTGCTGCGTAACACATGAGAATGAATCTCATTGGTCGCTATAAAGCTCAAAGGTGCTGCATAACACATGAGAATGAATCTCATTGGTCCTTGTGGAAGCTCAAGCGTGCTGCGTAACACATGAGAATGGACCTCATTGGTCCTTGTGGAAGCTCAAGCGTGCTGCGTAACACATGAGAATGGACCTCATTGGTCCTTGCGAAAGCTCAAGCGTGCTGCGTAACACATGAGAATGAACCTCATTGGTCCTTGCGGAAGCTCAAGCGTGCTGCGTAACACATGAGAATGAACCTCATTGGTCCTTGCGGAAGTTCAAGCGTGCTGCGTAACACATGAGAATGAACCTCATTGGTCCTTGCGGAAGCTCAAGCGTGCTGCGTAACACATGAGAATGAACCTCATTGGTCCTTGCGGAAGCTCAAGCGTGCTGCGTACACATGAGAATGAATCTCATTGGTCCTTGCGGAAGCTCAAAGCGTGCTGCGTAACACATGAGAATGAATCTCATTGGTCGCTGAAAGCTCAAAGGTGCTGCATAACACATGAGAATGAATCTCATTGGTCCTTGCGGAAGCTCAAGCGTGCTGCGTAACACATGAGAATGAACCTCATTGGTCCTTGCGGAAGCTCAAAGCGTGCTGCGTAACACATGAGAATGAACCTCATTGGTCCTTGCGAAAGCTCAAGCGTGCTGCGTAACACATGAGAATGAACCTCATTGGTCCTTGCGGAAGCTCAAGCGTGCTGCGTAACACATGAGAATGAATCTCATTGGTCGCGTTGCGAAAGCTCAAGCGTGCTGCTGCGTAACACATGAGAATGAACCTCATTGGTCCTTGCGGAAGCTCAAGCGTGCTGCGTAACACATGAGAATGAATCTCATTGGTCCTTGCGGAAGCTCAAGCGTGCTGCGTAACACATGAGAATGAATCTCATTGGTCGTTGCGAAAGCTCAAAGGTGCTGCATAACACATGAGAATGAATCTCATTGGTCCTTGCGGAAGCTCAAGCGTGCTGCGTAACACATGAGAATGAACCTCATTGGTCCTTGCGGAAGCTCAAACGTGCTGCGTAACACGAGAATGAACCTCATTGGTCCTTGCGAAGCTCAAGCGTGCTGCGTAACACGAGAATGAATCTCATTGGTCCTTGCGAAAGCTCAAAGGTGCTGCGTAACACATGAGAATGAATCTCATTGGTCCTTGCGGAAGCTCAAGCGTGCTGCGTAACACATGAGAATGAATCTCATTGGTCCTTGCGAAGCTCAAGCGTGCTGCGTAACACATGAGAATGAATCTCATTGGTCCTTGCGGAAGCTCAAGCGTGCTGCGTAACACATGAGAATGAACCTCATTGGTCCTTGCGGAAGCTCAAACGTGCTGCGTAACACATGAGAATGAATCTCATTGGTCCTTGCGAAAGCTCAAGCGTGCTGCGTAACACGCGAGAATGAATCTCATTGGTCGTTGCGAAAGCTCAAAGGTGCTGCATAACACATGAGAATGAATCTCATTGGTCCTTGCGGAAAGCTCAAGCGTGCTGCGTAACACATGAGAATGAACCTCATTGGTCCTTGCGGAAGCTCAAACGTGCTGCGTAACACATGAGAATGAATCTCATTGGTCCTTGCGAAAGCTCAAAGCGTGCTGCGTAACACGCGAGAATGAACCTCATTGGTCCTTGCGAAGCTCAAGCGTGCTGCGTAACACATGAGAATGAATCTCATTGGTCCTTGCGAAAGCTCAAAGGTGCTGCATAACACATGAGAATGAATCTCATTGGTCCTTGCGGAAGCTCAAGCGTGCTGCGTAACACATGAGAATGAATCTCATTGGTCCTTGCGGAAGCTCAAGCGTGCTGCGTAACACATGAGAATGAACCTCATTGGTCCTTGCGAAAGCTCAAGCGTGCTGCGTAACACATGAGAATGAACCTCATTGGTCCTTGCGAAAGCTCAAGCGTGCTGCGTAACACATGAGAATGAATCTCATTGGTCCTTGCGGAAGCTCAAGCGTGCTGCGTAACACATGAGAATGAATCTCATTGGTCCTTGCGAAAGCTCAAAGGTGCTGCATAACACATGAGAATGAACCTCATTGGTCCTTGCGGAAGCTCAAGCGTGCTGCGTAACACATGAGAATGAACCTCATTGGTCCTTGCGAAAGCTCAAGCGTGCTGCGTAACACATGAGAATGAATCTCATTGGTCCTTGCGAAAGCTCAAACGTGCTGCGTAACACATGAGAATGAACCTCATTGGTTTTCACAGAGGCTTAAGCCTATAAATGACTAAAATGCCTGTTTGAGCTGTTTTAAATGAAAGCAACTTGCACTGACATATCTTAAAATATGTCAATGCCATTGTTTTGTCTCAAGATGCGCACCAGTTTTTTTCCAAGGCATGTTATACTTCAGTATCTTAATTGAACTAAGGCCTAATCCGGGCTTAATCTAAGCCCTGTCTGTGAAACCAGGCCCTGATGTGTGTTGATTAATGTTTAAATGTGAATAAAATACTAAATTAAATCTGTTCATCATATAAAGTGATCAAGTCTCTTCAGAGAATTTGGACTAAACCACTCCAATCATATGGATTAGTTTTACAATCATTTTATGAACTTTTTGAGGCTTCAAAGTGTCCGTTGCATAGCTGTCAATGGAGACAGAAAATGCTCAGATTTCATTACAAGATCTTTATTAGTGTATCGAAGATGAACGAAAGTCTTGCTGGTTTGGAACAACATTAAGGTTGAGTAAATGATGACAATTAACATTTTTAGGTGAACTAACCCGTTAACACAAATTCAAGTTGTATTATTGTACACAAATAGCCTACACTTATTTGGTTTTAAGGATATTAACATAATATGAAAATGATTTTTTCTCTATAGCTTATATAAAGAAAATCTAAATGAAAAATGTGAAACCAGTATGGGACTAGCAGGTGTTTGAGAGAGGTGCATTTGCCAGCTGTGTAGGACATCCGCACAGGTGTGTGGGTGATCCAGACAACAACAACACAAAACACAGCCTTTCTAAAGACTGAGGCATGTGAGATGAATAGTTCTCCTACAAACAGACCGAAACAGATTCACAGTCCAGCCTCAGACTTGATATTGTGCAGCAGAACAGAGTTAAAAAAAAGGGAGAAAGTGAAAAGAGAGGAAAACTGTGGCCTCTGATCTTACGGAGTAACAGCGCCCTCCACTGTAAGGATGGAAGAGAAGACACCAGATCATGAGCAAATATATCTCACAAGCCTTTCAGATTTTAGAGATTTCCTCTCACAAAAAAATTATGCATTTTAAATAAAAGTGTTTTTTTTCCTCAATTGGACTTCTCTCTATTCAAAAATAAATGTTAAAGAAAAAATGGTGCATGACGGCACCTTAGCACTTAAGGCAATAATGTAAAAATATCATGCACAATCCCCTTGTCATTTGTGTAGTAAAACTACCACAATATTGTTATGCAAATAACATTACTGTGTAAACAGTGTTATTTCACACAGATGATATGCTATTATGTACAAAGTAAATATTAGCATAAAAACTAAATTATGTTGAGGTGCATTATTACAATACTTTTAAGGAAAAAAAGACAAAAATTCAGAGGCTAAAAGTACAGTGAATTTTTCCAGGCTTGCAATTAAAGGTCCATCCAGAAACAAATGTAAGCCCTGAGACTATAAATATAGATAGTTTTTTTAATATTTATATATGTATATAAATGATTGAGTAACAAAGATATTTTTTGAAAACCCTCTGCTGTTGAGGGCTGTTTAGTGTGATTTACAACCGTCCACATCTGCTCAGAGAGTGAAGTTAACAGTGGTGTGCACTTGACCTGCTGTGTCTGTGCTGTGGGGACCTGCTTTCTGTTTTAACTACCCATGGAGGGAGGTAGGCAAATGGAGACATGAGGCGCGACAGGGTGGAGGGGTTGCCATATCCTAATATCTATTTAGTAGATGAGCTTAGACTCCATCTCAGAATTGGCTACTTCCCTGCACATCACAGCTTCACATATCAAAAGATGAAATAAATAGTAAAACATGGCAAATAAACACTTCAAGAAGGACATGACTCATATCTAATAGCGCTAACACTGGAGTCAAATGTTTGCGATGTCTTCAATGCTATTCTGAGATCACTGACCTTTCATCTGACATGTTTGGGTGCCATTTTGAAAAGGGCAGACATGACAGTGAGATCTTTGTGCATACACAAAAACTGAAGTATTCACAAGCAGTTCTGTCATGTTCTAAAAAATCCTCAGACTCTTAGTTTTCAAACACCACCTGTCTTTAAAGAGATAGTTCACACAAAAATTAAGAACACAATGCCAAGGTTTTAGGTTCGATTCCCTGGGAATGCATCAACTGATGAAACGCACTGCAAGTCACTTTGGAGAAAAGAGTCTACCAAATATACATAAACGTAAATGTGAACAGTCGTCATTTACTCACTTTTATGTAATCTGTTTGACTTACAAAAACACAAAAGAAGATGATACTTTGACAAATGTTGAAATGAAAATCTTTTTTTTTTTAAACAGACCAATAAAAAAATTCAATCAAAATTATGACAACTTTCATTTTGAGTGAATATCCCTGTCTAATACGACAGTTAATATGCTTAAATGTAAATATTGTAAATATTAGATATTAGCTTTTGTATTTTCATTGGCACTAAGTGAAAACAGAGCACAACATACATTTATTTTATTATTTATTTGGACCCACTTTTTTATTAGGTGGCCTTAACAACTAAGTACACTACTTCCTGCTTGCTACTGTTCGGACGCTCTTGCTTACTGCTCCGCGCTTTGCTCTATCGCTTCTATATTTTATCTCGTAATTTTGTAATTTCAACTTCTGTAAATCATTTCTGTAGTTACATTTATAATTAAACTGTTGACCTTTCCCTTACACCTAACCCTAACCTTAAACCAACCCATACCACCACACCTGTCCCAAACTTTACCCTTAAACTCACCAATACCACCACACCTGTCCCTAACTTTACCCTTAAACTTACCCATACCACCACACCTGTCCCTAACTTTACCCTTAAACTCACCCATACCACCACACCTGTCCCTAACTTTACCCTTAAACTTACCCACACCACCACACCTGTCCCTAACTTTACCCTTAAACTTACCCATACCACCACACCTGTCCCTAACTTTACCCTTAAACTCACCCATACCACCACACCTGTCCCTAACTTTACCCTTAAACTCACCCATACCACCACACCTGTCCCTAACTTTACCCTTAAACTTACCCACACCACCACACCTGTCCCTAACTTTACCCTTAAACTTACCCATACCACCACACCTGTCCCTAACTTTACCCTTAAACTCACCCATACCACCACACCTGTCCCAAACTTTACCCGTAAACTTACCCACACCACCACACCTGTCCCTAACTTTACCCTTAAACTTACCCACACCACCACACCTGTCCCTAACATTACCCTTAAACTAACCCACACCACCACACCTGTCCCTAACTTTACCCTTAAACTGACCCATACCACCACACCTGTCCCTAACTTTACCCTTAAACTTACCCACACCACCACACCTGTCCCTAACTTTACCCATAAACTTACCCATACCACCACACCTGTCCCTAACTTTACCCATAAACTCACCCATACCACCACACCTGTCCCTAACTTTACCCTTAAACTGACCCATACCACCACACCTGTCCCTAACTTTACCCTTAAACTTACCCACACCACCACACCTGTCCCTAACTTTACCCTTAAACTTACCCATACCACCACACCTGTCTCTAACTTTACCCATAAACTCACCCATACCACCACACCTGTCCCTAACATTACCCATAAACTCACCCATACCACCACACCTGTCCCTAACATTACCCTTAAACCAACCCATACCACCACACCTGTCCCTAACATTACCCTTAAACCAACCCATACCACCACACCTGTCCCTAACTTTACCCTTAAACTCACCCATACCACCACACCTGTCCCTAACATTACCCTTAAACCAACCCATACCACCACACCTGTCCCTAACATTACCCTTAAACTTACCCACACCACCACACCTGTCCCTAACTTTACCCTTAAACTTACCCACACCACCACACCTGTCCCTAACTTTACCCTTAAACTCACCCATACCACCACACCTGTCCCTAACATTACCCTTAAACCAACCCATACCACCACACCTGTCCCTAACATTACCCTTAAACCAACCCATACCACCACACCTGTCCCTAACTTTACCCTTAAACTTACCCACACCACCACACCTGTCCCTAACTTTACCCTTAAACTTACCCACACCACCACACCTGTCCCTAACTTTACCCTTAAACTTACCCACACCACCACACCTGTCCCTAACTTTACCCTTAAACTTACCCACACCACCACACCTGTCCCTAACTTTACCCTTAAACTTACCCACACCACCACACCTGTCCCTAACTTTACCCTTAAACTTACCCACACCACCACACCTGTCCCTAACTTTACCCTTAAACTAACCCATACCGCCACACCTGTCCCTAACTTTACCCTTGAACTTACCCACACCACCACACCTGTCCCTAACTTTACCCTTAAACTTACCCACACCACCACACCTGTCCCTAACATTACCCCTTAAACCAACCCATACCACCACACCTGTCCCTAACATTACCCTTAAACTCACCCACACCACCACGGTCCCTAACTTTACCCTTAAACTTACCCACACCACCACACATGTCCCTAACTTTACCCTTAAACTTACCCACACCACCACACCTGTCCCTAACTTTACCCTTAAACTTACCCACACCACCACACCTGTCCCTAACTTTACCCTTAAACTTACCCACACCACCACACCTGTCCCTAACTTTACCCTTAAACTCACCCATACCACCACACCTGTCCCTAACATTACCCTTAAACCAACCCATACCACCACACCTGTCCCTAACATTACCCTTAAACCAACCCATACCACCACACCTGTCCCTAACTTTACCCTTAAACTTACCCACACCACCACACCTGTCCCTAACTTTACCCTTAAACTTACCCACACCACCACACCTGTCCCTAACTTTACCCTTAAACTTACCCACACCACCACACCTGTCCCTAACTTTACCCTTAAACTTACCCACACCACCACACCTGTCCCTAACTTTACCCTTAAACTTACCCACACCACCACACCTGTCCCTAACTTTACCCTTAAACTAACCCATACCGCCACACCTGTCCCTAACTTTACCCTTGAACTTACCCACACCACCACACCTGTCCCTAACTTACCCTTAAACTTACCCACACCACCACACCTGTCCCTAACATTACCCTTAAACCAACCCATACCACCACACCTGTCCCTAACATTACCCTTAAACTCACCCACACCACCACACCGGTCCCTAACTTTACCCTTAAACTTACCCACACCACCACACATGTCCCTAACTTTACCCTTAAACTTACCCACACCACCACACCTGTCCCTAACTTTACCCTTAAACTTACCCACACCACCACACCTGTCCCTAACTTTACCCATACCACCACACCTGCCCCTAACTTTACCCTTAAACTCACCCATACCACCACACCTGTCCCTAACTTTACCCTTAAACTTACCCACACCACCACACCTGTCCCTAACTTTACCTTTAAACTCACCCATACCACCACACCTGTCCCTCACTTTACCCTTAAACTTACCCACACCACCACACCTGTCCCTAACTTTACCCTTAAACTTACCCACACCACCACACCTGTCCCTAACTTTACCCTTAAACTTACCCACACCACCACACCTGTCCCTAACTTTACCAGTATCCCACCTCAATATAAGCCAAAGTGTTTTGCAATACAATATGAACACAAGTACATTGCACTTATTTTTTGATGCAAGTACATAGTAGTTAAGGCCACCTAATATAAAGTGGGAACATTTATTTTATTAAGGGGGCTTTGTACTGTTATAGGGCCAATGTCAACTGTCAATATTAAAACTGTCATTAATATTAATACCATCTAATGAGCAAACACACCATCATTTGTACAAACATGAATGACGTGCGTCTTTAAATCCAAAAAGACTGAGGAAAATGTTATATTTTAAAAAATAGAATGTTGAATAGAATGTAAATGCTGACAGAGCTTCAATTTTTGAGCGAATCCCTGAATATGTTAACAACAAAAATTACTATGAGAATGAAATATTTTAATAATTTGACAGCACTAATTAAAATGCAACAGAACAGAAATGACAATGCCACAGCGCATCAAATAACACAAAGCAAACCAGGTTCAATGCAAGACATTTTTATGGAGGTGTGTAGAGAGGAGGTTGTAAAGAGTCAGAAACACCCACCCACACACACACACACACACACACAGCCTGAATTGGTGTGCAGGGACCAAGTTCATACATCCCCAGGGAGCTTTTCTAAACAACAACTAGGCAACATCAAGAGAACACAATCTTCCAGAGTAGTGTGGCAAAGATCAGTCTTCCTGACAGCAGTGAAAAGACAAGCTCTGACCCCATCATACACACAGCAAAAAAAACAGCATGGAGAAAACTGCTGTAACTAACTGCTCTAAAAGCCACCCTCCAAAATCACACGGCCAGACGTCTGTGACCATCGGGAGGTCATGGTCTGAACACAGCACCACAGCTAAAGGGTGCGCTGTTTCATCAATACCGAATAACAGATCCTCCCAGCGCACATGGCAGCAGCCAAAATGCCTTTTAATGGTCAGATGGACGGATATATATCTCACGCAGAGCGTGACGGCCTTCAATTAGAGCTATTACAGGGCGGCAGGGATCAATATGGTGTCTGCCATGAAGGACAGGGACTGAGAAAGGATGAATCTGGTTGTCCACAGAGATTGAGAGCATAAAGTTCAAGAGGAGGCCTGGATGTGAGGTCTTCAGGAAAGCCTACAGAGTAAACATTGCTAAATTACAGGGTCAAAAATCCCATTATGCTTTACATTTTTAATCTAATTTTATCCAAAGCTGTACTATTTCAGAGTTTTGAAACACTGACGTTTCTATCAATACAGCAAATAGAAGACACTATTTCGGCAAAGCCAAAATTGTTCTAAGTAAATTCTGGGTTAGTCGATGTTAAACAGCATAATTAATTAGCAAAAAAATTAATTTCTACTTCTCTTTAAAATAAAAGCAAAAAAATATGTTATAATAAAGCACAAAAAAAGTTACAGTAAAGCATTTACAATGATAGTAATTTGAGCAAATCTGTAAATGTTGAAACACTCTCACTTTCAGAAATACTTCACAAAAAGACAAACAACATCAGTGTTAACATTATTTTAGTTTGAAAAAAATATCACTTACTTTTTGTGTAAAGTTAAATGCAATGTCATTGCCAAGGCAACATAACAGCTAAATCTTTAAAAACGACTGTACAAATGATGCCAACTACTTGAGCTCAAATAATGTGCATATTTTAACAGAATAATTAATATAGGTGTTTTATAGAAATTATTTTATATAATTATTTATAGAAATTATTGCCTTCCATTCAAAGAGCTTCACAAACACGTATAACGTACTTGTATTAAACCATCATAAAGGATTGGCATCTGAGTGAATGAATTCAAGCAGCAAAATGCAGTGTTTATGACAAACAGTAATGCAGAAGCAGCCAAATTCTTTCCTTTTCTTTAGCCAATTTGCATTATTTCTCTAAACCTGTCGCTAAGAAACAAGAGAAGAAAGAAAATAGCCTCGTTTAGCAATAAAGCCAATCTCCTCCCTGGCTGCTAAATTAGCTTTGGGTAAAATAGAGCCAGAGCTATTAATCTTGTGCAGAATTAATCATTTCCGATGAGTAATTTGCACGCTGCACCCCGTCTGCAGGCTAATAGAAAGCAGGGCGGGGAATTAGAATAGACAGGCGAATATTAGCTGACGCCTCTAACGTGCATCCCATTTGGATAAAGGCACTGACAAGGTGGCCATTAGTTTACATCTTTAAAACAAACAAAGACAAGCATTAGAGAATTAACACTAAATCCACATCGGATATGAAATGGTTGCATTCGCTAAAAACAATCAGTAGGTCTTGAGGGGCAAATTCACACTGTTGAGATTCAGACACCTGGGATGAACACCCAGTAGATCTAAAGCTACAAATATCAGCTAAAAATAAATCCATGGCAACACAACACACACACACACACACACACACAAAAAGTGGATAGTACTTCTGTAAATAAAACAGAAAAATAGAGGGAGCGGAAATTACGAGTATGATTTATTATGTCCTTCAGAGTCCCCAAACTCTCTTTCATTTATTCTTACAAAATGAGAATCTTACTAAACCAGATTATTCAGTCTCTATGGTCTATAGGCCCGATTCACCCAAGCAAAGCACCTCTACATCACTGCACAAAAGCTTAGTGCAAGAAATTTTCAGAATATGCATTTTCAAATGGTGATTATAAATGTTGAGTAAATATAGATTTTAGAAATACAAAAGATGAAAGAGACTTGACAAATTTGATTTCGCAACTCAATCTAACAAAAAAGTATTTTATATCTTTGAATAAAAGACAATATATACAATTTTTTTTTTTTAAATCCAAAAACAATATTAGATATTTTGTTGACATAAATCCAGAGGAATAAGCTATTTTAACCAGGACACGGACTGTGTCCATGCGTTGCCTATCAATGACATCATACCTGCATTACCCTCGATTTACAGTTTTATTTAGTAGAAACCATGGAAACACCAAAGATGCTTTAATATATTATGTTTTCTATTACATGGGTGAGCAACTGTTTGGGTACATTCACCGACAGAAAACAAATCATTAAGGGTAAAGTTAGGGACAGGTGTGGTGGTATGGGTGAGTTTATGGGTAAAGTACCATGTTTTACCATGCCTAATACTGGTCTAGCTTACTGCAGTCTGCAACAAGTGTCTCATGGTAGCTGCAGAGAGAACGCACAGAGTAGCATTATAACATAACTTTCAACACACTCAAATGTGTGTAATATGATAAAACAGTGCTGCGTTACCCCACATATGCATGAGCGGAAGAAGCGGAAGCCGTGTGTCGCGCTCGTCTCTCCCTGCTTCATACTACAGTAACGTTAATAAATATTTTATACATTAGGTCATCCATGAAAATGATTTCTGCCCAAGTCCAATCTGATTCTTTTCCATCGGCTGTAGAGGTGAAGACAACAACTCCCATGATTCCGCAAAATCAAGGCATCCTCGAGCTACACCTTTGTATTGAATAAGCGTCCTCTAGTGGTGAAATTACAGTAACACTTTATTTTAGGGTTCAGTTATTAACTAGTTACTTATTAGCATGCATATGATATTGGCTGTTTATTAGTACTTATAAAGCACATATTAATGACTTATTAATGACTCTTCATGACCTTTTGCTACATCCGTTAATCCTAACTAATACCTAAACTTAAATGCTACAAAAACTACCTTACTATTAATAAGCAGTAAATTAGAAGTTTATTGAGGCAAAAGTCATAGTTAATAGTGAATATGTGTTCCCCATACTGAAGTGTATGAAGTATACGAAATTGCATATTGCGCATTTAAGTTAAAACTATTATTTTTGTCAAACTGTGTGTAAAAGAAACGAAAATTAGTTTCAAACAGCTGTCTTCCATTGGCCAAACAAACAGATAGCCCTGCTATCCATAAACCCACACCATTAGTTGGGCCATTGTTGTTGTTTACAGGATGATGGCATGGTTGGAATTACAGTTTTTTGACCTGTGGTTAGAAGCATAGTATCTTTGATAACATGACATGTGGACTTAAATAGATTGTGTGCTATATATACACATTTAATTTGATGTAGCGGATCCATAATCAGCACATTTATAAACACCAAAGTCTTTCAAAATACATAAGTGAACCCCGGAGAATGATGCAAGAGGGAAACTGCAATAAATCAAGCATCAAATCAAGCAAAATGACAGGGAACAAAAATGCCAAGATCAATAAAGCAATATTTAAATGAATCATGAATGAATCATGTATATGAGAGTAAGTGTATGCCATTTATATACCGCAAGTTAACAAGTAAAAAAAAAAAAAAAAACTACTTTTGTGGAAATTAACTATACTAATCTGGCATTCATTGCAATCTTGAATTGATAATTTAGCAGAAGTCATTACTCCACCACCTGCGTGTGACATTAATGGTAGTCCTATATTGTTGAAGCAAAGAGAATCAAACAACGTTACTATGGTTTCAGAAAACAGTCGTGACTAGTAGCAAGTCAATTTCTCCAACAATGCATCAGTGCAAGTCACATTGTTGAATAGGAAATGCTCTGGAGAGGATACTCAAAACTACAGAGCCCCTAAGTGGACATGGTGATAGGGAAAAAAAATATAAAATAGGAGGGAAAATTCACAAGTTCCCACACAAAACAGACAAATTCACATAACTATCAAGTTCCTGTCAGCCACACCCTTTCTAATCACTAATAATTAAGCTTTCAATTAAGCCAAGTCTGGTACATGGTAAAGATAAACCAAGATCAAGAGATCTTAATTGTCTTTGATTGTGTTTTTGGGGCACAGTTTAACATGTCTTAACGTTTTTTTTTTTTTAAAGCGCTGTATTTTTCATATATTTTATTTTAATTCTACATCTCTGTTTCCACTCTCATATGAACAGCTCGTTTGACTTCCTGCTTCTACTAAGCCACTCCCTCCGAAATACGCAGTGTGCTCAGACTGGTTGGCAGGTTGGTAACTGTCCCACTGTATCGTGATTCGCTGAAGTGTCCGGGCACGCCACGCCCCATACCATCCGTTTTTACGCGCTTAGTTGGAAAGTAAATAATTGCATCAAATTGAGCCAAATCAGACCCAGACCCAGGCTTTCAGTAAAAGCCTTTGTGCAAATCCAGCATTGAACTTGTGTAGATTCTGGAAGCTGTCTCCAGCGCTGCATCCAGTGTAGAAAACATCACAGATTATAATGGGTTCTATATCTTTTGATGCGTTGCGTCACGCAGCTTGCGTTCGGTGTAAACAACTCTTCCACTTCCATTATACTGTGCCACATGGCCTCGCCCACTTCATTGGGGCAGTGTTTATGTTAATAGCAAGGGTTTATGATGTCACCAACCCGGGAAGAAGCTTGTTGTAGTCCAAACTGCCTGATTTTGTATAGGCAATAAACTGCCATAACTTTAAAAGACAATATCTCTGATTGCATTGAACTTTCAGCGCTGAAACTTTGCAGATACTGTTTATGCTCAAGAAGCAACATTACACACTAACTAAAGTAAAAAAAAAAAGTGAAATCGCATTGAACCACCCCTTTAAAATGATTTGGTAAGAAAACAAAAAAAGAAAGAAAACATTTCATTTTGAGTGAGTAAAACCACATTGTCAATTTCCCCAGAAATAAACAGACACAGTGGCTCTAAGTGAAGCAAAAATGTTTCTCTGTAATAAAAGATCAGAGGAAATGTTGGTCTTCTGTGATTTACGCGAGCCTACAGTGACTCTAATTATAGCGGATAAGTTTTACCAGCACAGTCAACTGTCTGTTTCACTTTTGCATTGATTGAAACAAGAACAAAGGAGTCACATTCAATAAGAAGAGGAGACTGAAACCTTTATCTGTCATTTTAAATATATTAAAAGAACACAAAGCACATTTTGATTAGTGCAAAATCGGATATGGTCCCATGACCGTGAACGATATTAAGAGATTACCAACCATACCTAAACAAGTGTGTGATCCTGCATGCTATTACGGTCAGCGATGTAAGGGGAAGTCAAGCGAAAAATGTATACTCTCATGGTGGTATTAGAAGTTTAGATAGCAGGTAATGAAAGCAATCATACGGAGGAGTAAATATCACGGCAATAAAAGATAATGAACACTACAGACTTCACATTACAACTGGGTAGTGTACATTCACAGCCGGTAATTGTTTTACATAGGGATGTGATGTAATTTCAGAATTTACATGTGCGTAGTTGATTTTATAGCCAAACTGCCTACTGTTTTATGACAAATTCATATTTTAATTCCCACTCCCAATCTCATCTCTGCAACACAGCTGCTATTTGGTGTACGTATAGAGATTACTTTTATTAGTATATTTAGTTCATTAACCCGACTGAGCATGCCGCCCTTTGTAAAGCAGCAGTCATTCCTAGATCAGTGTACCGGCTCTGAATCAATATAATCTCATTCATCCGGACATGATAGGCAAAATATTCATGAAGCTAATTAAATCAGTTTCATTGTTTTTCTGATGTTTTCATGTGCAATCAAACCTGTTATTATGCTAATTCATCTAATTAAACATTTTGCCAAACTGCAACAGTGTTTCCAACAGTGGATTGCATAAAAGGGGAAAAATGTGTAAAAATCTGATTTTCAAATGATCAAAGAACTCTTAGCAAGACTAATATCAATACTTGCATGGTCACTGTAATAATAAAGGATATACAACAATCAGGCATAATGTTATGGCAGGTGAAGTGAATAACACTGATTATCTTGTCATCATGGCACCTGATAGTGGATGGGCAGCAAGTGAAAATTTTGTCTTAAAGCTGATCAAAAATGGGCAGGCATAAGGATTTAAGCGTGTTTGACAAGGGCCAAATTGTGATGGCTAGACAAATGGGTCAGAGCATCTCCAAAACTGCAGCTCTTGTGGGGTGTTCCTGGTCTGCAGTGGTCAGTATCCATAAAAAATGCTCCAAGGAAGGAACAGTGGTGAACCGGCAACAGGGTCATGGGCGTCCAAGGCTCATTGATGCACATGCGGAGCGAAGGCTGGCCCGTGTGGTCCAATCAAACAGACGAGTTACTGTAGCTCAAATTGCTCAAAAAGTTAATGCTGGCCTTCAAATTCCCCAGATCTCAATCCAATCGAGCATCTGTGGGATGTGCTGAACAAACAAGTGCAATCCATGGAGGCTCCACCTCACAATTTACAGGATCTCCTGCTAACATTTTTGTGCCAGATACCACAGCATACCTTCAGGGGTCTAGTGGAGTCCGTGCCTCAACGGGTCAGGGCTGTTTTGGCAGCAAAAGGGGGAACCAACACAATATTAGGAAGGTGATCATAATGTTATGCCTGATCAGTGTATATAAAAGTAGCTTAATGGTTAAGATATAAGATAGGAATCAAAAGATTGCAGATATGAACCGAACAAGGGACAAATAAACGCATTAAATAAACATATTTATCATCATTCCTGTCTGTAACACAACACTATAGGATTTTATGAAGCAACAGAACCACAACGGAGGAAATTACAGCTACCTGTAGTTACGCATGCAGTGTAAGAGAGGCCTATCAAAACATTCAGATAAGGTTGTCAGATATGTGGAAATTAATAGCACTGCCAACCAAGAAATCCCACACTTGATTTAGTAAATTAATACAAATGTAGTGTAAATTAATCCTCCAGCATCAAATATTTGTAGAGCTTCACTCGAAGTATATTCTCAGCCTTTTCAGAAAAGCTGAGGCCAGACTCTTCCCAATCTCTCTTGATCTCTCTCTCTCTCTGATGAGAAGCAGAGAACACGTGAATAAGGCTTAGGTAGAGGAAGAAAGAGGGCAGGAAATACCACTCAGTCAGTTCTTGGTGAGACGACGTCTGCATAGAATGTGCTGGAAGAGCTCTTCTCTCAGCTGGGTCCGCCAGAATGAGCCCTGCTCGAAGGCACCCACAGAAATGGAGTTGATCAAGACCCTGCGGAATGCAGGAACCCTCTAGAATTCTAATAGAACACGATGGAGCAGAATGTGAATGAGAGTGGAATGCCACTGATGGAACAGAACCGAAATAAATAATTCACACAGTGCCTCTCTGCCAGAACAAATTTTGATGAGGAATCACCAGAGCCATCAATAACCACTTTCCCTCAAAGGAGTCATTTAGCTTGACCCTGTGAATCTGAGCCATTTCATCCTCTGTAATAACAAGATTATGTCTCAAAGCACAAACACTATAATCTAATCTTTTCCATGAATTTTAAGCGTGAGAACAATAAGAAGTATGATTTGTTTTGAAATTGTTTGTTGAATCTGCTGCTTTTGGCAGCACCATTACATGAAAAATAATCACGGGCAGGTCTGACCTCTTATTCTTTCAAAGCTCCGACAGCAAAACATCATTACCGCCACCTTCAAGGCCAATTGATGTCTCGCTCCTCGAGCGACATTATACACCATATGAGAGCTCTGAATTAAATTCTCACTGTCAAACTGCACAATACTCTCGTTTGAAGCAGCCAGGCTGAATCAACTCAGAGCTGCTTTTCATAATGCACCATGTATTTATGTCGGGATTAATTTACATTTTGCATGAACCTGATGATTTCCTTCATTTACACTCAGTCAACTGTGTTAGCTGGATGAAGGAAACAGAGGCTGTGTAAACACTGCTAATAAATTAAGCTCAATTCCTCTGCCACATCGCATTTGCACCCATTTGCCTCTGATTGTGTTTGTTTATGTTCCATCTGGTTGAAAAGGAGTAAGTGGGGGAATAGAGGTAACGCTTTCACTGGCGAATCGTTAGAACTAATGAAATCTATTTCTGCGCCCCCTTCATGCACCCACTTCTACCTCCTCCTCCTCTTGCTCAAAATCTAGCTTGCTGAGAGAGAAACCATTATGATCACACCAGTAAACCATTAAATGAAGGTAAAAAACTGGCAGCTGTGGTTTCCAGAAATTCAAAGTAAAACTACAATGCACAGGGTCAGATTAACCAAGACAAAACGCCATTAGGGTAACACACAACATTAAAATAATAAAAAAATTAAGCAAATAACTTTTGCCATTGAGATGACTGAAAAATTCTGATTTTTTTAATTTTGGGTGAACTATCCTCTTAACATAGTGGCTAAATTTATGCAACTGGCCCCTGTTTTGCATCGCAGGCATAAGCTGAATTCATGTATTTATTCTGCCTGAAAATTCTAAACTATTTTGTCTAAATAAATTAAATTAAACACTAAAATTCCAAAGTATGAAAACTAAATATTCATTTTGAGATTTGCTAAAGCCGGTGTTAATAGATTAAAGTTTTAGAAGATTCACTTTAAATGAGCGTTTAATGACGATATTAGCTATTTAAATGCACAATTAAGGGAAATAAGCACAAACAATTAAATACTCAATATTGGTCAAAACCTCCATGTAAAAAAATATATATACAGGTCCTTCTAAAAAAATTAGCATATTGTGATAAAAGTTCATTATTTTCCATAATGTGATGATATAAATTAAACTTTCATATATTTTAGATTCATTGCACACCAACTGAAATATTTCAGGTCTTTTATTGTTTTAATACTGATGATTTTGGCATACAGCTCATGAAAATCTCAAAAAATGTGCATATCATGAAAAGGTTCTCTAAACGAGCTATTAACCTAATCATCTGAATCAACTAATTAACTCTAAACACCTGCAAAAGATTCCTGAGGCTTTTAAAAACTCCCAGCCTGGTTCATTACTCAAAACCGCAACCATGGGTAAGACTGCCGACCTGACTGCTGTCCAGAAGGCCATCATTGACACCCTCAAGCGAGAGGGTAAGACACAGAAAGAAATTTCTGAACGAATAGGCTGTTCCCAGAGTGCTGTATCAAAGCACCTCAGTGGGAAGTCTGTGGGAAGGAAAAAGTGTGGCAAAAAACACTGCACAATGAGAAGAGGTGACCGGACCCTGAGGAAGATTGTGGAGAAGGACCGACTCCAGACCTTGGGGGACCTGCGGAAGCAGTGGACTGAGTCTGGAGTAGAAACATCCAGAGCCACCGTGCACAGGCGTTTGCAGGAAATGGGCTACAGGTGCCGCATTCCCCAGGTCAAGCCACTTTTGAACCAGAAACTGCGGCAGAAGTGCCTGACCTGGGCTACAGAGAAGCAGCACTGGACTGTCGCTCAAATTTTGCATGTCATTCGGAAATCAAGGTGTCAGAGTCTGGAGGAAGACTGGGGAGAAGGAAATGCCAAAATGCCTGAAGTCCAGTGTCAAGTACCCACAGTCAGTGATGGTCTGGGGTGCCATGTCAGCTGCTGGTGTTGGTCCACTGTGTTTTATCAAGGGCAGGGTCAATGCAGCTAGCTATCAGGAGATTTTGGAGCACTTCATGCTTCCATCTGCTGAAAAGCTTTATGGAGATGAAGATTTAGTTTTTCAGCACGACCTGGCACCTGCTCACAGTGCCAAAACCACTGGTAAATGGTTTACTGACCATGGTATTACTGTGCTCAATTGGCCTGCCAACTATCCTGACCTGAAGCCCATAGAGAATCTGTGGGATATTGTGAAGAGAAAGTTGAGAGACGCAAGACCCAACACTCTGGATGAGCTTAAGGCCGCTTATCGAAGCATCCTGGGCCTCCATAACACCTCAGCAGTGCCACAGGCTGATTGCCTCCATGCCACGCCGCATTGAAGCAGTCATTTCTGCAAAAGGATTCCCGACCAAGTATTGAGTGCATAACTGAACATAATTATTTGAAGGTTGACCTTTTTTGTATTAAAAACACTTTTCTTTTATTGGTCGGATGAAATATACACATTTTTTGAGATAGGAATTTTGGGTTTTCATGAGCTGTATGCCAAAATCATCAGTATTAAAACAATAAAAGACCTGAAATATTTCAGTTGGTGTGCAATGAATCTAAAATATATGAAAGTTAAATTTTTATCATTACATTATGGAAAATAATGAACTTTTATCACAATATGCTAATTTTTTGAGAAGGACCTGTATATATTTTAGTTACGGATAATACAGTATAATATATATATATGCCTGATTGTGTGTGTGTGTGTGTGTGTGTGTGTGTGTGTGTGTGTGTGTGTGTGTGTGTGTGTGTGTGTGTGTGTGTGTGTGTGTGTGTGTGTGTGTGAGATTAGGTGATTGCTTTTTCTACTCAAAGCCTGTTCAGTGTCATGACTCTAATCAGCTGCTTTTGAAAGCTGCATTTATGGTTATTCCACTGATAGCATATATACAAACACATACACATATATATGTGTGTGTTTGTGTGTGTTGTGTGTGTGTGTGTGTGTGTGTGTGTGTGTGTGTGTGTGTGTGTGTGTGTGTGTGTATCCCTATTCCCTAGCATCATGTTTCCCAGCTTATGCTTGCCTTCTATGGCTGTCACAAGTGAAAATCTCACCATTTACAGAAGCCTGCACAGGTCATTTTCACCCGCACACGCAAACATACATCTGCTCTCACACATACACTTGCAATTCTCAGATTATTCACACATTAAACAAACAAACACATGGAAAAAAACCACACTAGTGTAGACTCACACATGCTATCAGTGGAATACCGTAACCATAAATGCAGCTTTCAAAAGCAGCTGATTAGAGTCATGACACTGAACAGGCTTTGAGTAGAAAAAAGCAATCACCTAATCAACCACGAAAATCATGTAAGCCACAGTTTAAACTTATTTGATTTTTCAAACACAGGCAAAATGGCTCACTTCATCTAAATCTATAGGTGGGCCGGCACTTGAGATGAGAGTGTGGGTTTTTTAAAGAGGCGGCCATAACAGCATTGATTGGTAGAAGACAACACACAGCATGTACATTTTAACCAGACTGGGGGCTCTTAAACAAGAGCATAACAGCATGAAGAGTTCACTTGTTTCAAAGGAAGGTCAAAACCGAAACCAAGTAGAAAGGAAAAGGAAAGAGGAGACAAAGGGAGGGCCATAAATGAAACAAAGATGTTTTGACAGGGCTAATCAGCACCAAGCCAAGAGTTCACATTTGTTATGATGATGAACTCCTCAGATTGTTTTACACAGAAAACCTAGGAGCAGTGAAGAGCTTTCTCAGATAGAGACAGCTCTAAATCTTTCAAAACATTTACTTTGGCCAAGAACGAAATGTAATCCTCTGCTGTCCAGCCATGGAAATAGTGCAACCTGGGATGTCTGTGTACTGCATTTACATTCCCACATTACAATTCAAGCTAGACAAGAGCTCAATTCCTAAACCTGGAGAGCTGCATCTCAATTGATTTCAGTAGCGTTTTCCATTACTATGTTGCTAAACTAATAATATCATATTCTAGTAAGAATCAAACTGCATAGCACATATGCACATACTGGATAAGAGTCATTTTTAATTAGCGGTAACCAAAAATTGGAGGGCCAAAACCATATGACCTAAACAATATTGTTTAATTAACACTTCTATGATTATGTGTTTTGATATCGACAATGTCGGTTTTGTGCATTCAATGCAGGCAATCATGTCAGCAGCAGTGTTGGGTAATGCAGTAACACGTTACTTTTAAATTTACAACAAAATACCATTAAAAAAATAAAAAGTAACAAGTTACTTTGATTTGTAATTCATTGACTGACAGCTCTCCTGTCCCCATGTTGAGAGAAATTATAAGTAAGTTGTAGGGCCGCTGAAATCGCTCCAATGGCGGCAGCGAATAGCGGGTGAAGGTATCTGCGCGTTCGGTGTTCTCAGCTGGGCAACATGGATCTAATTCCAATTCCTCTTTATCTGACTCCATTTTATCATAATTTAGAATTTAGATTAGAATGCCAATTTGGTTATTTGGTCATTTATGTTTAATAGTTAGACACACATTTAATTATTCCGTTCAACCCTTTGTGGAAAGTACCCATTCATGATCTCATAGAGATCGTTAATAATTCCAGAGTAAGTCAGAATAAATCAAAATGTAACAATTTATTAAACAGTCAGGTATAATTCCAATTACATAATCAATTCAAAGATCCTCAAAACATTGAATACTCTTAAGTAAAGAGGGAGATGCGTTCCTGACTTTCCATAGGCTACGTAACGTTGGCTGAACACAACGTTACGGGGGAATCTGATTTACAATATTGCGCCCTGACTCTTCTGCTACACTACCTTAAGTATTCAGACCTGACAATAACTTCTTTCAAATGGTAACATATGTTAACAAAGGGAATATACATTTAATCACTGTCTCAGACCTGTATTGACAAAAGACCAAATGGTTGAAAGCCACACCTACCATACTATGCAACATCTCTTTAAACTCTTAAAACCATTGTTATCTTCTTGAATATTTCTGTGGGGATGAGATATTTGTACCAGTCGCACTAAGACATTTCCAATGATATCAAACACATATATATTGTTTAGTATTTGTTCATTTTTAGATCATATAGATTTTGACGTATATTTCCAATGGTTACAACCTGAGGGGAAGTAGGATGGGCGGAGAAATAAATACATGTAAATTAGAGCCATTCTAAGTTGATTCACTCAGTTTGACGTCATCTGCAAAAAGTGTCCTTTGTCTTCAACCAGACAAACCGGCATTACTTTTTAAAGCCTTTCAGTGGACAGGGTTAGGGTTAGGCACGCACCCATGCTCATTTCTGTATACTCTAATAATTAATAACATATATTCTTATTCACTTTTTGTGCCTTACATTAATTATTATATTGATTAATAATACATTGTTAGCTAATCTGTGTGCTTTATGTACATTTCTGAAATACATAACGTGGACAAATCACGTTAAATTGTAATGTAGACGCATGCATTTTCTGTGAAGCTGCTTTGAAGCGATATGTATATTGTGAAATGATTTGAATTGAGTTCTAGACAAAAAAAGATTCAGTATTCCTCAAAATGAGTAAAAACAGTGAAATTAACCTGCAATAATTAATTAACACATATACTTTATGTATTCAATCTCACTTTATTAAACAGTGTCTTTGATGCTGGCATTTGATGATCCAATTTAACCATACTAATAAGCAAAAATACTATTATTGTAAGGCCCTGAGCATTTTCTATGCGGTTTGGCCGTCCATCCACGTGCAAAAACAGTATCCGGACACTGAAACCGAACTTTAAAAAAAAACTCCTGTCAGGAGGAACATTTTTAGAAACACTTCACTTTAACCAAAAAGGATGCTAAAGTAGCAATACTGTAAGTAAAATGTGTTAATATCAAGGGGATCTCTGCATAAAGCTTTACTACGGCTGGTTTAAAGTCACCATGAAATGGAATATTGCAGTATTTACTATAAATTCATCTCTGCACATAATTATTTATTTTTAATTCATGCGCTTTATAATCTTTCCCTCCCTCTTGCATCTCTTCTCTGATGAAGTTTTTTGGTGGGACAACGTGTCAATCACAGCATGTAGATGAGATCACAGCAATAAGAAACCACAAGCTTACTCTGCCATCTTGGATTTGTTCATTGCAATTATATCTTAGGACTTACCATAATTAAGATATCTTAAATGTATACTTTAAGCAAAAACAAATCAAAACAAAATTCTCTCATCATTTACTCATTTCAAACCTGTATGACATCTGTTCTTCTCTGGAAAGATATTTTGAAAAATGTTTCATATAGTTATTTTTTTCTTTTAATCAAAATCAGTGGGATCCTTTAAAAATCTACTTACATAGGCAGAACGCTAGGATTTGGAAAACAGAGTGAATAAATAGTGCTGGAAATATGCTTTATAACATGTCATTGTTAAATAAAAAAAAATAAAAAAATTGAGGTAAAGACCATGCAGACATATGCACAGACACACACAAACAAGGGCCTGAGCTTTGATCCAAAGTGTAAGGAAGTTGCCAGGGCGTCTGGCATGAGAAACGATGACTTCCTGGGAACAAAGGACTTTTTCTAAGGATCAACATTTGAACACTCTTCTCAATACATAACAGCCACACCCAAAACACACCATACTGAGACACACACATCTCACACTCACAATCTACCCATCACCCACTGTTTTGCCCATTTGCTCCCACACTGAAAACCCATTCTGAACCTATGCAATGCTAAATATGTACAGTGTGTAACCATGCATGCTTAGTATCATTTGAAACGTGTCAGTGCGTCTGGTAAAATGGTCTCATTCTCCAAACCAGAATACAAACCTCCAAGAAGTTCTATAAGTTGAGAAAATATTGTGTGACTTTAAGGAGGTGATCACCCAGATTGCTAATTCAGGATACCTCCTGTATGTAAATAAGTATTCTCCTTCACAAATGGTGAGAACCCATTCAAACACAAATTCTGATTGCCCATTTGTGACCCTGAATAAGGGGCCAAAACCTAATTATAATCACAGTAAACCACCATTTGGTATCTATTGAATTATCTGGGTATTTAAAGGAAAGTGACACTAAACTCGAGGAGTCTGTATCTAGATATCCCACACTGTTTGTGTGTAGTCTTTCACGACCAGGTAAAGATTTCTGGAATCCTTGATTCTTGAATTATTGTTTCGATATATGATTGATTGATGCTTTTATCCTTTGAATTGAAGTTTGATCGATGTTTCTTACCTGGTTAATAAATCGTTATGTTTAAATTTATTCTGACTTACTCTGGAATTATTAACGATCTCTATGAGATCATGAATGGGTACTTTCCACAAAGGGTTAAACGGAATAATTAAATGTGTGTCTAACTATTAAATATGAATGACCAAATAACCAAATTGGCATTCTAATCTAAATTCTAAATTATAATAAAATGGAGTCAGATAAAGAGGAATTGGAATTAGATCCATTTTGCCCAGCTGAGAACACCGAACGCGCAGATCCCTTCGCCCGCTCTTCGCTGCCGCCATTGGAGCGATTTCAGCGGTCTTACAGCTTGGTGACCGGCACGTGATGCTGCAGTGCTCGAACAACGAGCAGCATGTTTTTCAGCGAAGTATTGGATTCTAAAATCATCAAGAGGTTTGAGCTTCTCTTTCTTCAGCTGTTGTGGTAAGTCAAATTCATTCTGTCTTGTTTAGAAATGTTTTGGGAAAACCGAATGTTTGACCGTGTAAATCCGAGTTTGTGAATTTATTGAATAGACATAACCACATATCAGACATGGTTAACAACAGCGCAGATAAGAAATGAAAACTCTTGCTATTAATTGTTAAAGATCTCCTTGTCGGCATTCGCGCAACAAGAGATTGAAACTAAACTAAACGATCTATTTTCTGAAGAACTATAAATTAAAACCTAATGTGATTAAATCAGCTAAATGAGTCTCCATTGTCTCATTAACTATGTGCGCGCGATGAGAGCGATCAGACAATAGAATGAAAAATCTAAGTTCAGAAACAATTAAAAAACATGCGATTTGATAATGCATTTGTTTATGAAAAGCAAAATGGGGAGAAACAGGGGTGATGCAATGCAATGTGTTAAAGCTAAGAAAACTTTTGTTTGACCAATAGCTGTTACTGCTACAAAATCGAAAATACTCGACAAAAATAATCAAGAGGCGGTAAGATTAAAATCTAAAACTGATAAACAGAATGATAGTGATGTTTGTTACTATTTTTGTCAAGAAAACGCACGATTTAATGTTTCTGAGTGGCTCATTTGAGCCACGGGCATACCACGCCCACTCGGAGAACACTTTCTCCCTGTTCCATGGGAGCGTTTAGCCAAAGAAGTAACACAAGCTAAATCTATCACATTTTGTAAATCAGTTAAAATTGCCACTGTGCCATCTTGCAGGTTAGTCTTTAAATAGACTAAATCAAGCAAATAGGCATTTGAAATCTAAAGAGATACAATGAATGTGCCACATCATCCCTGAACCACAGCCTTTTCATATTCAAATGCAATGACACGAAAATACAATACGAAACTTCACTCTCAAAAACAGAATTTGAGCAGGGATTGGACTGCACCCAGCATGTGCTGCTAGTTTATTGGATGTTAACGACAACAGAGTCCTCTCATTGGCCTTAATCTGACTGTTGTTGTACATGTAATGAACATGCCAGTCGGCTGTGACTGCAGGGCCAAACCAAAATCACGGTCTTTAATACACTTTGACAAATATGTTGTTGCGTTTGACTTCTCTGATTTACTCGAAAGTATTGATTTTAGTGCATTATGTGTACCCATTGTTTCGCATATCTGTGTCAGGTTAGTAACGGACTGCAGTCCGGTTTGGGGTGGAGCTTTGAGGCACACCGACTGAGATTGCAGAGCTCCGCCTAACATTTGGCATTATTACCAAGACTGACACGTTATGTGATCGTGGGCCCGCATAATGGAAAGTGCGAGGACCCTGTGCGACTCTGAGAACCTAATGAACGATTTCAATAAATGTAAAGAGTTAAGTAGAATAATCAAACGTTTATTCATATTTGTAAAGTATTGGAAATCAATAAAAACCTTTTCATTAATTGAGCCAGCTCAAATAACAAGGTAACATGGAATGATTTGTTTTATACATTTGAACTTACTATGATGTATGTTGTGTTAATAACTCAGTAGATCATGTTGTGTCCATGACACCACAAACTACGCTCAGGTTAGTTACGGACTAAGATGCGGTTATTGGTGAAACACACCAGACTGATGTTTTAGAGCTCCGACTAACACTTGCGCTTAAGGTAATGATACTTGGACTGAAAGAAGTTGATAGGCCAAACGAGTCTATTCCGTTTAGAACAATAATACATTGTTAGACCAATCTAAATAGGGCAACCTCAATTCCTAATTATTGTAACGTTGTTCTAATTACGTAAACGTGGAAAACCACGGCATGATTATAGAAAGTTATCATTAGAGTTATAACAAGTTGGTCGCTTAATTCATTGATAATGGTCATGGCCTCTGATTGGAAACAATTTTGCATTAATTAAGCGAAGTCAGATCCAAGAGAACTGAATAAAAATATTCTGGAATGATCACAGTGGTAACGGACGTCCAGAATATCAGTGTGTCACCTCTGCCTTAATGACCAAGACTGACGAGTTGTGGCAAGAGATCGTAAACCCGGCGGTGCGAGGCTCAATGTTATCGGAATCTTGATTGCTGAGTATAACACAATGTAAAAGATTTGACATGAATATCCTCAACTGCAGTGTTCATGCAAGATCTTCAGCTATTGATCTCTTTAAAGTGGTCAATAGCAGTGAGTTTAATAATTAAAACATCCAAATTGCAATGATCCTGTCTGTATTTTCAAATTTGTAATTGTACTAAACATGCGCATAGAACACACATTATAGTTGTTTGTGCTAATAGATGCACATAGGCTAGTTAAGTTTATTCTTTAAAACACATGATTGCTTTACTGTAAATGTTGCATTCAACACTTAGGTAAAGGTTGTAGAGATGCTACGCATTCTAGGCCACGTATCTTGTGTAAATTGGAATAATCGCAATACTGGAATTGTATAGCAATTTCAAGTTGCATGTGTGTCTGTCTATGTTGAATTTGTTTGTCTTCTGAGTGGAAACTCTGCTATTTCCCATATAGCTGCAGTAAAACCATGTACAGGAGCATAGAATTGCCATCTGGCTACAGTGTGAATTACAATTGCACTAACCATGAAAATGTTTCCATCACAACAGGACTCAATAACTCTGACCTTTGCAATTTCTAATTTGAGCAAGTTCTAATACTTTTCATTGGTTCAATTCCCAGTGCCAAAATGGAGGAGTTTTGATATTATCTTATGCCTACAGAACTAGAAAAACTAGAAGTGTGGCACGGATAATAGAAAACCAATTCATCCTTCACTCAAACTAACTGTAATGAGAGCAACTAGAAGTTTCTGATTAATCCTGAAAAATTCTCCAGCAGAACTGGAGTTTATAATGCTAAAACTAAGAAAAATTCTCCAGCAGAACTGGAGTTCATAATGCTCAAACACAGCAGATTGTGAAGTTTCTGATTAATCCTGAAAAATTCTCCAGCAGAACTGGAGTTTATAATGCTAAAACAAAGAAAAATTCTCCAGCAGAACTGGAGTTCATAATGCTCAAACACAGCAGATTGTGAAGGCTTGACTGCAAGAGCAGCTTTAAGTGTTAAAAACTGAAACAACAGCAGAAATTAACTGTGTTTCTCTCTAAATTGTTTTCTCTCCAAATTTGTTTCTCTCTAAATTTGTTTCTATCTCAGGTTGACAATTGCAATTCCTTGGAGGATGGACGACCAAAGTCCCCCTCCCCCTGCATCAGAGCCAGGGCAACGGAAAATTGTCAGAACTTGAGACGTGAGAGATGGGTGCGAATATAAATATGATGGGGTCATTCACATCTCACAATATGACTACACGACCTCCCAGTGTACCACTGGTACTAAATTATGCAACACAGATTGATATTGATTAGATTCCACCCATCTCCCAAACATGAACATAGAACACACCCTACACGACAACATCACCTGGAATAGACCAAATCTATTCAGGCTGAACATTACACATCATAGACGATAAAGATGGCATAGAGTCTAAAAGTGTACTTCACTAAAGATCTATTGCCCATTTTTTCACACAAACACACAAACGCAAAACACACACACACACACACACACACACACACACACACACACTGTTACCAGGAATACACAATTCTATTGTATGACTAATCATATTTAGATCTGCATTAATAACATATGGGATTCCTGAACAAACACAGTGGTTATTATATACCGATAACTTATAGTGTAGGTGAATGTTCAAATAACATAGACAATTTCACCAATCCACAAAATTGTACATAGACATCTAAAAATTTTGAATTGACCACCTGTGGATACACCAAATCCAAAGAATGTCCAAAATTACACCCAATTCCTCCTGGTGGACTGATTAGAGGGAACCTTAACAAGACTCTATTACATGATGTAAATTTGGTGATGACGCATGGAACTTACAACATTTCCAATATTTTTTCTGCTTATACAAAACATTGTAATGCCAACGATAATTCATATGCATGGCTACAGTCACGAATCGATGATTTAATTTCTGATTACAAAGACAGACTTGCTGTCCAAATTCCATCTGCTCGTTCAAAACGAGACCTACTTGGTAACATAGCAGGCTTATTCGGATCAATTAATTCAGCAGCTAACACCTACCAAATAACCAAACAATCACAATTCTCAACATGGTTGATGGACCAGATGGCCACTGGGTTTCAACACATCACCAATAGCAATGATAACCTAATCAAAGCGGTTAGATCCGAAGCGCAGGCGCTTCTAACGATCAGCCATACATTGTTCAATCAGACCCGTACCATCGAGCGTGACTTAGCCTGTAGATCATATACACAAGATTTGTTCACTGCCACAAGACAGGAAATTTTAGACCTTCGTCTTCATAAAACTCCAAGACATGTTTTAAACGATTTGATTGAGATTTTAGACCTACATAGATGGTTCTATTCGGAGAAAATGAAAAATGTAAGATATTCAGAACTGTTATCTACAATTATGATGTATACTGGAAAAGAATGTACTGGTTGCATTGAGTTTTTTGCCACCTTTCCTTTGATCCACCCAGACCAAGTTTATCCAAATTCCACTACTATCCATTCCATCGGCATGGTAGTTAAAGATCAGGTAATTAAATGGGACCACCTCACTGATTATATGACTTTGAAGGGTACTGAGACCTTATTTACCAGTCGCACTTGTTGTCAAGAAACTCATAATTATGTTGTTTGTACATGTAACACATTACAACCTTTCTCTCCCAATGATAACAAACTTGTGAATGTCCAATCATTGCATGGCCATTCGAATGCTGTTCAAGTGTCTCATACACAGTGGTGCATCATCAGTGAGATGAATTCTTTCACATATGGAGGAATGACCTGTCCTGCCAATTACTCCTTTTGCTTGGAAGTGACAGAGGACTTTTCTATGGGTCAGATTGACATCCTTGGAAGGATGCCGCAGGACGCAGAGGTCTCTCCATGGTGGGATGACACCTTCTATGAACACGGAACACAAGCACTGGTCGAGACGATGGACTTGGTACAGAAAGTCATCCTTCAAACAGAGTACCACCTTTCTCAAGCGCAAGTGGAGACAAACTTGGCGCGAAAGACTGCACAGATTCTGACTAGCTCATCTATTCGATCGGCACAGACTGCATACTCTTGGTGGGACTGGATACTTCGAGGATGTGCTGTGGGAAGTGCCCTCATCTTCTTCCTCACAGTATTCCAATGTTGTTACTTCAGACATCTCATCAGATCTGTGAAATCATCCACCAACGCTATCTTGGCCCTCAGTCCCCTGCAACTACCCACCTTACAAAGACTGAAGTGACACCAGCGAAACCCTTGTGAATGGCTCACGGTGCCAAAAGGGCAAATCTGTAAGGAAGTTGCCAGGGCGTCTGGCATGAGAAACGATGACTTCCTGGGAACAAAGGACTTTTCTAAGGATCAACATTTGAACACTCTTCTCAATACATAACAGCCACACCCAAAACACACCATACTGAGACACACACATCTCACACTCACAATCTACCCATCACCCACTGTTTTGCCCATTTGCTCCCACACTGAAAACCCATTCTGAACCTATGCAATGCTAAATATGTACAGTGTGTAACCATGCATGCTTAGTATCATTTGAAACGTGTCAGTGCGTCTGGTAAAATGGTCTCATTCTCCAAACCAGAATACAAACCTCCAAGAAGTTCTATAAGTTGAGAAAATATTGTGTGACTTTAAGGAGGTGATCACCCACAGATTGCTAATTCAGGATACCTCCTGTATGTAAATAAGTATTCTCCTTCACAAATGGTGAGAACCCATTCAAACACAAATTCTGATTGCCCATTTGTGACCCTGAATAAGGGGCCAAAACCTAATTATAATCACAGTAAACCACCATTTGGTATCTATTGAATTATCTGGGTATTTAAAGGAAAGTGACACTAAACTCGAGGAGTCTGTATCTAGATATCCCACACTGTTTGTGTGTAGTCTTTCACGACCAGGTAAAGATTTCTGGAATCCTTGATTCTTGAATTATTGTTTCGATATATGATTGATTGATGCTTTTTATCCTTTGAATTGAAGTTTGATCGATGTTTCTTACCTGGTTAATAAATCGTTATGTTTAAATTTATTCTGACTTACTCTGGAATTATTAACGATCTCTATGAGATCATGAATGGGTACTTTCCACAAAGGGTTAAACGGAATAATTAAATGTGTGTCTAACTATTAAATATGAATGACCAAATAACCAAATTGGCATTCTAATCTAAATTCTAAATTATAATAAAATGGAGTCAGATAAAGAGGAATTGGAATTAGATCCATTTTGCCCAGCTGAGAACACCGAACGCGCAGATCCCTTCGCCCGCTCTTCGCTGCCGCCATTGGAGCGATTTCAGCGGTCTTACAAAAGCCAATGTACAGCCAGAGGGAAACCTATATATAATTTATCACAGAACCGTGAGGTGAAACACACAGAGAGAAACAATGAAAAAGAAAGAGAAAGAGAGAGCCCTTGAGACAAATCCTACCTTGCCCTGTCTACAGCTCCATTATTACCTGATACCTGTCAGGTCATCTGATGCTACCGCAGCACTCCACAAGCATCAAAGCATGGCTCAAACCTGCCATCAGTCAAACAACCTCAAAATCACAGCAGTCATTACAGAGGTTAAAGTAGACTTCACACAAGGTGTTCAAAACACAACATCTATCTGCTAAGTGCAAATAGGACGGGCTGCTCTGGTTTCTGAATGACTGATTTGCACTCCGATCAAACAGACCAAAGAATAAAAGAAAATATATTGGCTATATCAGAATGACCCAAACAAGGTTTTTCTTCCAACTCAAATCAATCAATTCAAATCGGTCAATCAATTTTAACACTAAAACACAAAAAAATGCAATTCAAAATGCAGGTAAAACAATCTAATATGGAAAAATCTATATGGAAAATTCCTTCACATTAACAGTACATTCTACTTTTCTTGGAGTATATACTTGAAATGTAAACTGGACACAGCTATCATCAGCTGTTACAAATACAACCATCAATAAAAGCCAGTGACATAGTGATAGATAGACAATAGATAGCATTTTAGAATAATACCTAACATAATGTGACTGAACATAGATTGAAATTAATTTAAATGTGATCATTAAAATGCATTTTATATTTATGAACATGTAGTGAACATCACTTGTAAATTCAGCGGACCATAAAAGCATTTGGATGCACTTTAGAAATGTATGAAATTTATAAACTAAGTGGCATTTATTGTAAAGAAACATTTTGGTTCTTTCCAAGCAGAACATGGTCTCTAAAGCTGACGATCATGAATTTTCACGCAATCCAGTCATTTAAATTGGAATCCATGTGATCTGGAATTTTGAGTGAAGGCTAAATATTTCCCCATACAAATTTCCCAACAATTTCGAAAGTGACTTCTTTGTGAGCTGTGCTTTAGAAATCGCTACACTATTTACAACAAACAATGGACCTCTTTCCCGCCAAACCTCTTCAAAATGTTGCTAATGTGACGCGCAGGTGCACTTAGGCCATGTCCGAATCCACTTTTGCTGGTTTAACGACGGAAAAAAAACGGTCAGCGCTCCAGGCGCATGGCAAAAGGGTTGTCCCTAGTCTCTTAATGAATCATGGGTGTGTTTTGGCCATAACATGCAATAAACCAATCAGAGTCTCATCTCCCATTCCCTTTAAAAGCCACTTGCACCATGGCAGATTGCTATTTACATGGCGGAATTTGGGAGCGGAAAGACTGAATGCTTCTCCAGAGAGGAATCCTTTTATTTTTAAAAATGTTTGTGTGCTCTGTATGAGTAATAAGCAGTGTACATGCATTGTGCACCCACCAATAGGTGCACATTACTAACACGTCCTTTAAATAACACAAAAAAATACTGCTCTATTGACTTTAGACCAGGTTTTTGTTGGTCAACGACGCAGTCAGTTCCTGTAAATAGCAATGTGCCAACAATGCGCCTGAACACACCTGGTTTTCAGACCAGTATGAACAGATGGGTGTGAGTGCATTTGCTATTTAAACAGCGTTAAGCTGGACGTGATATTGATAACTGCGTCAGGCGGAAACTACCAAAAAACACTTGCACTGCGCCTGGCGTCGCATTGCGCCGGGTGTATGATAGGGCCCCAGGTGTCCAAACGCTTTTTGGGGGCCACTGTATACATTATTTGATGTCCCATTTTGTCTCTGTACACTCTTTTTGGCTATTTTTTCATAGAGAACAAACATAAGGTTTTCATTGACAATTCATTGAATGGCAAAACATTCAGCACTTCTTTGCCAAGACTGGCTTGCTGTAGAAAGATGAACTGCATTCATTAGGAATTCTCTCTGGAGAAAATCACTGGGAAAAACAAACAACCAATCCTAGACATGCTGTATCTACCCGTGTGGAGAAAGAAACAGGAACGTTAAAGAGAAAATGAAGACACAGGCACTCAAACACAAACAACCCCAGAGCAACAGAGAGCGTCTTTACACAGCATTGTCACGGCAAGTTAAAAAGAGGAAACATGAGACAGATCCAGACAGAGAGCAGCAAATAGAGGAAAGGGAGGAAGGAGAGATGAAGGGAAGTGATATGCTGTATTTAATGAGGTGGAGGAAGGCAGAGACAGGGAGCCTACGGACAAATACACCTTCATCGGTCTGCCTGTCCGTCCGGGTTTCAGAAAAAGCTCAGAGAATGCTCAATGAAGGAGATGTGGCCATACTGGATGGGAATTTAAACAACCTGCGGTGATATAAAATGTACAGCTGTGGAAATCTGAAGCAGCCAACATCATCTCCTCCTTCCCGACTGTGAGACACCAAAGTTGATTTATCTAAGCTGATTCTTATTGATTATGTAGCAGGGATAATTGTAACACTTGTGGTTATTGCTTTACAGTCTACTCTGAAAGAATCCACAAATAAATATTCAGCCTTGTGGCAAAATAAGTAATATTTTAAGAGGTTGCCGTTTTCCAAAGTTCACCAGTTTACAACAAAATAGCAGAAAACACATCTTGCAGCATTAGCGGTTCACTGAATCAACATCAAGTTGACATAACTACTAGTGTAGTATATTTTAATATATTTCAATATTAATGGATGGAATATTTTATGCATACAGTTTATATAGTAATTGAGAGCTTGTGAATCAGACTCAGAATATTAACTGAAATGTGTATTCCAAGTATTAATGCTAAAGGCCTAATGATTTAAAATAAATAAACCAATAGAATTGAATGTGCTCCAAACACACGGTGAGAGGAACACATGGTGTGACTGAAGAGGGTCCACAGATTGCTGGGATTCACAGTGAATTTGGGAAGGATTATCGAATTCTGTTTGTTGAAAACTATTTAATTGAGATGAGGTGAATATATATATATATGTGTGTACATAAGGAGATGAAAGTGAGAAACAGAGAGTGTGAGGGCTGCAAAATCCTTCTGCACCCCCCATGAAAAGTCTGTGTGTGATTATGGAAATGAACACCACTTACAGATTGCAGTACGGTTCATTGATTTTCTGATGGCAGTCTCGCCAATCCAAGACAAACTCTGTCTGTGCCAAGACAAGCAGGACCCCTGCTTTCAGCTCGAAACCCAAAGCTACTGCACTCTAGAGTTGAAATAAAACACTGTTATAATTCCATTCATGTTCAAGAGATATTTGTGCCATACTGTATAATCCAATCACACTGCCTAATCACATTTGCATTCATTTTCTTGGCAGATGATTATCAAAGCAATCGGCATATGTTGTTGCAGAAAGTGCAAATGCTATCATAATTACAGCAGGTAGCTCAATATATAAATGAAGATAAACAAAAAAGAAGTGCCAGTGTCGGTGAGAATAAAATAAGGATGTTGCCTTTTGGTAACTACATCATTGTTCATTACAGTTTGGTCCACTTTGATATTTAATGGCAAGTCAACACATTGTCTATATGAACATTAAAGAAAGAGTTCAGTAAAAAATGACAAACGTTTCATTTTTGGGTGACCTAATCCGGTAATGAACGACAGACATTAAGAGGGACGCATCAGACATGGATTCTTGGAACATTATGTTTTTTTCAATAGCTCATTCTTAGAGGGATAGTTCACCCAAAAATGAAAATTATCCCTTGATTTACTCACCCTCAAGCCATCCTAGGTGTATGAGACATTCATTTTTCAGATTCAGACGAATAAAATTGTACTTTATAATGGGTTAAATATGGATATTTTTCTTAAACAAACCCATTGCTTTGCTTCAGAAGGCCTTTATTAACCCCCGGAGCCATATGAATTACTTTTATAATGGATGGATGCACTTTTTTGGGCTTCATTTTTTGGGCTGCCATTCACTGCCATTTTAATGGAAGAGCCAGGACATTTTGTAATATAACTCTGATTGTATTCGTCTGAAAGGAGAATGACATATATACCTGTTATGGCTTGAGGGTGAGTAAATCGTGTAATTTTCATTTTTGGGAGAACTATCCCTTTAAATCATTACATCCACAACCCCAAATCCTATGTTTACATAGTTAGCAAATAATATTAAAATATGACCACCAACCTGTATGACATGAGCCTGAGAGAGTAGGGGATCCTCCAATTATTGTTTGCTCTCTAACTAATTAAGGAAAAAATGTAATGTGTTAAACAAAAATACAATATTAGGATAACTAACAAGAAGCTAAAGCTCATCTAAATGTGTCATTGTGCCACTTACATTACATTTTAAAATGCAGGGATATGAAGTAAAATGTATATGACTTTGTACATCAATAATGAATATCGTTGATTAAATGTATTTGCAATGTATGCATGCATCATAAAGTATCAAATATAAGAATAAGGAGTTATGTTATCAGAAGCCAGGCCTGCCATGCGTGCAGTAGTTACAGCAGACCAAGGGCTCCATGGCATACAACATAGTTTTAGATATTTCAATAGATTACTGCAATTAAGTACAATGAGTAAAAACAACACGAGAAGTTCCTCCGTGTTAATAATATTGAAAAATAAGTGTGGGATATCAAAACAGCGTTTTCAAGCGCTTCCTTTAACATAAATATTCACGGTTGAACAGTACCACCCAGTGGCCAACTGTGTAACTGCGTCTGGTAAGTGGAATCTCCTCGTCTGGCAGATTCAGATCAAAAATTCATGTCGAATCCGTTTCTTAAACCCCACGGCTCATCTTTAATTCAAAACCCACCTGCCCGGTTTTTACGTTACACTCCTGTCTGAGGTGCTCCGACAAATCTTTAGCAATGCTGCTGCAAGTAATCTAAATACTGAAATATTCAGAAGCGGCGCAAGAGTCGCGTGCTCTACCAGGTTTTTACTTCCGCTGACACGAGCAGGTGAGCATGAAATCTATCAAGAGCCTGATGCCTTGTGGGACTTTAGCAAGAAGGCAGAATTAAATCTTTTTTTCTTTTTTTTTAAAGGTCACCTTGCTTTTAGGTCTTATATCATGAGGTTTTTTCAACTCACCAGAATATCAAAATTGAGAATTCTTATTTTTTTATGTAATATCGCAGTATTTATTATAAATTATTTATTTGTGCACATCATAATTTTTTTATATAAATTTTATTTTTAAAAAATGTACAATTCGCATGCCCTCATCATTTTTTATCAAAACAGAGTGGTGCAGGTATGACATCACATTGTATGCGGAAGCGAGTTAGCATTTTAGCACTTCCGGTTCCCTCGTCCTGAAGTCAATGGGTTTTTTGAATGGGTTTTTGCTTAAATGGCTGGAATAAGGTCTGTGGTGAACACAAGCTCAAGACACTTTAAAGTTTTATTTACCCCACTTGTGATTTTTTTTTAAGCTTATATGTGTCTTGAAAAAGGCGCCAACGTGAAAAATTCCTATAGTATACTATAGTATATTATAGTAAAATTACAGTAAAATTACTCTAGTAAATACTTTAGTGTTTTTGAACCATATAGTAAAGATACTACAACAATACAGATATTGTTACTTTACTGTAGTATATTTACTATAGTACGGTTCAAAAACACTATAGTATTTACTAGAGTAATTTTACTATAATATACTATAGTATTTTTTCATGTGGGCAGTTGCTAACAAGTGACTAAATGGGACTAAAAGGCAGTCAGGGAGATTCAACCGAGCAGGTAAACTGGATCCACTTTTACAAAGTGGTCCGTCTCATTATGCTCATAATTGTGCTCTTGTAAACGAGTATAACAAACGTTCTGGGAAAATGTTTTTTTAAATAAAACTGAAAGAGTTGTCGGAAGCTTATGGTGACGCTGAAGTTGTGAGACTGTGGTGTAGCCTAGGTTGTTTATAGCCTGCCTTTAGCTTTTTACTTGCGACTGGATTTAACCTTCAAAATTCATAAAAGTTGTGTTGATCTGTGATAATTATCTTGATGGACAAACTGTGTAAGTATCATAAACTTTTGTTGATCACAGAGCTTGTTTTTTGTGATAATCCAAAAGCCTATGAGAAAATCCTAATTAGTTTTTCTCAAGGAAACCAGTGCAATGCTAACTGACGGTTGGCCTACAAAGTGACATCTTACCTGCACCAAACTGTAACTTCCCCTCCTTGCAACAACTTTTAGGCTGTGTTTGAAACATACCCTCATTCACTATTACCTACTTTAGTCCACTAATATTGTCCACTTGAAGGAGTGTATAAAAACGAGTGAGTGAATTCGGCAACTTAGCAAACTGGCAGCTCCAGTAGTAATGAAAATATTTATCTTGAACTCTTTCATGGAAACTAGCATGTATAAACCTTAATTAAACAATTCAATCATTTAAAAATAAATGTATGCCCATATGATATTACGCTGTACCCACATTGGACCAGCGGTTTGGAAAATGGATGGATGGATGATTCAGCTGCAGGCGCCATATTCTGGTGAGACGCGAGAATTCATTTGGCGCGAACCTCACAGTGCATTATGGGTATTCTCTAGCAATTGAGTGTACATCAGTTGGACACTCGTTATTGTGGGATTGAATGAGTGCGCTACGTCCACTATGGTTTCGGACACCACTAATGGCTGTCCCCTCAAATAGTGGCCTATATAAGGGTATAGGGGGCGATTTCGGACACAGCCTTATTCTCTTCTCTGATGACGTGTTAACTGGTGCGAGGGTGGGACAGCCTGTCACTCACATGAAATCACAGCGAAAGCAAACCACAACAATCCAATAACCCGATCAATTTCCGATGGTGATGGACAAAATCAAGTCCCAGCCTACATTATTTCTTGTTCCTGTTCACTCTGATATTCACCACAATAGGGAATAAAAGACTATCACAACTTCCATTTCATGCCGACTTTAATTTATTTCCAATTAAGGGAAACTGTTTTATCGTAAACCATTTTAAAGCAATACTTTTTATTCATTTATAAGATATAAGATTCTGGTTACAGACATTAGCTATCATTTGCTCTGGACTAAATGTTCTGTACTGATGGACAGCTGTTTAGGCCTGATTGATTTGGGCTTAATGAGGAAAGGTGATTGATGGTTTATGATTCAAACATGTAATTTCCAGCTACGGGATCTTTATGATAGTCAACAGCATCAGAATGCTTTCCACAGAAGACGGATAATTCACAGCAGGAGAAACAGGAATTAAAGGCCCTGAACAGCGATTGGATCCACCCTTCATTACCTGGGCTCAGCTATACACTATAACTGCCCATTTGCTCTAATGAGGTTTGACAATTATGAGGTTAATAAAGAATAATTTTGACAGGGTTTATTGATATGGTTGGGAATTAAATGATTAACTATCTCATTAAAATTAAGAACCTTGAAGTGCAATTACTTGTGAAATGAATTGACCTTCACAAGTGAAAAGATGTAAGTCCAGCAAAGATGGAGAAAAGAAGAAGTCTAGATTGAATGAAGAATGTCTTCATTGTATCTATATGTACATATGTAGCTATTATCATCTGAAAATCGTGAAATATAACAATCTCCTCATGCATCGAGGATTTAATATAATAAGACAAGTAATGTGCGTTTTTTGATCTGACGAGGGATCCCAAAATAGGATTTGCTCAGAGGAGTTGTGATCATTAACTCACCACTATAGAAACTGCTAAAACATCATTCAGAAAAAATGGTCACACAGCTTCCAGTTCCAACTTCTAACTAACTGGCTGCTTAATCATGTTTAGTACCAGGCCTCAAACCAAGAGAGCATTTATATTAAACTATAAACTGCATGCAAATAAGCCAAGAACAGTTAAAAAAAGAGAGAACATAGCCAGGCTACAAGCTCAGACCACGACCTTCCCTCACAGTGAGAAACAGCTTCAGATCAGACTTCATTCCCATCAGCACTCCATATCCAGGCCCAGGCAGAATCTGTGGGATTTTTTTTCACATTTCCATTGCCTATATTGAGGGAATATCTGCTTAACAAGTCAAGTCACCTTTATTTATATAACACTTTTTACAATACGCAGATTGTTTCAAAGCAGCTTCACTGTTTAAACAGGAAAATAATGCAACAGACATGAGCTTAACAGTTAACATTATTATTAACAGTTATATACTGTAAACGGGGCTGTAAGAAGCTCATATTGGGTAAAAGCATAAGCAAATTGGCCACAATGTTTAATAAACACACAATGGGTCTGTTTACACCAATTCTGTGTAAATCTGTTAGTTGTCTGAAGGCTGCAGGTTCTATAATTGCAACAATCACGTAAATATATTTTTTCTTATTATGCAACAATTTCTGCTAAAAGAGTGAACTGTATTTTACTAGTTATTCTGCATTTGTTGACAATATCCTGTTCATATTCGTGTTTTAATTAAGTACCGCTAAAAATGAGGGTTATTGGGATTTTGATTGAACTTAGCTGTAACAGCTACAACATGTGAATTGATGCCTGAACAAGCCCATTTGACACAATATGAGATCTCCATTAATGATGGCTTGGCACTTTTAATGGCTTTCCCAGACACCCCATTAAACTGGGCTGATATCTCGGGTCATTCTGTGTGTGATAAGTGCTCTTTCTGCCGTCCTGAGTTTTTAACACGCTTTTAAAAAATACAGCTGAGCATAAATTTCTTTCTATTGATTTTCAGTATCTCACTTTATCTTTTTTCTGCCTGTGGCTGTGTGACTGTGGCCCACACTCTTTACTATTTGATCGATCCGATGTTAGCTTGGCGGATAAGCTAAATCATCACTCAATAATCAGTTAATAATACTCATAATAGTTTCTTCTATTATGAATATTTTCTCCTAACCCCCTCAAGATTAAATTCTTATATATCAGATTCTGTCATTTGCAGCATATAAGTATATAAGCTTAAATTATTATTTATTATTATTTTCTTTTGTATAAAGTCAGCCGTTAGCATTTGTTTTTAAAAATATGAATTGGAAAGATTCAATTAAAAAGGTAAGAGAAGACACTTTGGCTAATCTGATCAGTCAGATCTGAGTCAAAACAGCGCTCAGGTCTTTGCGATATTCTTATGTGATAACAGTAGGTGGAGGCAAGTGACTGTTTTTATACGTTTTTATAAGTGAATCAATCAACTGAAAGCAGGTCATTGACTCGTTCACTCAACTGATTTCTTCCAAAACACTGATAGGACCTAAATGGAGTCATTGATTTGTTCACTCAACCAAACGCTGATTCATTCAGAACTAAGCACAATTGGCTGTTGTGTTTTGCTCAGAGATATGATTGATTCTGCACTGATTTTTTGGCAGAGCAAAAAATGATCTTCTATCAGATATTTGGAAAACAACAGCATTCTTGCTCATGTAAAATTGCTTAAGTATAAGCAATTTTTAACAATAATTTGTAAAAACCACTAATAAAATTAAAAGTATTGCTACCTGAAGTATTTACTACATGTAATTGTGTATGATCTCAACTCTGTGTATTCTTTGACCCTTACCTTACGCATATCTTGGGTCTTTAGTGGCGTCATTCATTACCCTCCTCCTTAGACATTTTTTAAAGTTAGACATCAACCTTCTAAGTATTCCTCAATCAATTCATTTTAAACAATATTACAAGAAAAAAATAATGAAATTGCAAAAGAATGTCTGTTTTCCCATTAATTAAAAAAAAAATTGTATAGGGTCGCTAACGACCCGAGGTGTGTAAGAGTGTAAGTATATTTGTTATGCACAACAATAATTGAATCTTTGATGACTGAATTCACGGATGATAGTTTTGAGAATATGTTTGAGATGGCGAATATGAGCCCGATGATGAATGAGCTCTGACGAGGACACTGATGATAAACATCTGCTCTATCTGAACCCTTACAAGCTCCAAAAGGCAACAAAAGGCTTTATATTATTCTTCTGTAATTGTTACTCTAATACCAGGAGAGTTTTATATTATGACCACAGATCCATCCGTGTTTGATATAGATCCGGGTCGCTAAAGACCCGAATATGTAATAATGACATATAATGCATTTAAGGGTTAAGATGTGTGTTTGTTTTGTTGTTGTTGTTTTTAGAGAATTGTTAGGTTGCTGCATATGGTCATTAATCTTAATTTTCCTTTTTTGTACTCATTTCATTCTCTACCTCTAATGAGGCGAATTAAAAAACTATTTGCACGGCAGAATAATATTTCTTTTTCATTTGCATAACTTTAAAATGTACAAGGTGTGATAAAAATGCATGTCATATTCATTTAAACTATGCTTTTCATCATTTGCACATTTCATTCCACTTACTTACTAACATAGTAGTACCACCTGTTTTGTGAACTAATTTATTATAATATGCATATAAGCACTACTGGGAAATGACAACAGGCTGTCAATGAACTGCGAACTCAACTGTGAAAACAATTCTTCTGTTTTCAGGACTCCTTTATATGGCTTCTTTATTTAAGGAGCTCAGATCTTATATTGGTCTGTGTCCATTATCAGCTTTTATTAATGAAGTGCTCGTAAGGGAGGTCAGTGTGCCCACTACAGTTAACAGCCACTCTTCTGCTCTGTTTGTAATTGAAATAGCATATGAACGGGTCTATTAAAAAGAAGGTCCCTATCAAAGCGGTATTCTATTGTAAATGCTTTTTTGCTTGTCACACAGTAAGGATACAAAGCACTGTACTGTATGTCCATAAAGGATCTATAAAAAGTAAATACAGTATGTAAGTAGGAGGGGTAAATGTTTTAAAGACAACCCCTCGGATGCTCTAAAGAATTAACAAGGTTAAATATTTATGGGATTTGCATTAGACGCCTTCGTAATGTCTTTTATGCTCCGAGTCAGGCATTGTGTGTATATGAACAGGGAAGTGCTTGACATTTGAAAGGCTCTGTGAATTAACTCTCCCCTTTTCATGCATCATGCAGCTGTCATTATTTGAAATGATGTAAAATGCAGGCAGACATTTTGCAGGAAATTACACCCTGCGCACAAGATGCTTGTCGACACAAATAGGAGCCTTTGAAACGAGAAACTAATGGGTTATGCTGATGTTCTTGAATTAAGAGCCAAACAGTCCAAACCGGTTTAACAGAGGCCTGTTCATGAGTGATGCTGTTATCAGACATGCTCTAGGGTTTACAGAGGAACCATCCATGTCTTATCGGTGTATATGGGAACGTATCAGCCCACAGCTGTCGCAAGGCGAGGACATTAGAAAATAAGATTTGCTTGATAAAATGGAAAGGGTTTATTTGCAGTCAAAAAAACTTTCAGTACAATATTAATAATGTAATAGGACAGAGGGTAGTTGAAAGCAACATACTAAGGATCTGACTCCCATATACTTAATTACATTACAGGAATAGTATGGCGGCATACATAGAGACCAGAATGTCACAGATGGCAAACACCACACACATTTTCTTCAGAAATGTAATATACACCTAAAACTTTTTTATTTTATTTTCTGAAAACACATTGTAAGCGTTATATATTTTAGAATTTATTAGTGATTATTAATTGTGTTCAAACACAAGAAGTTCAGATGTCCGTAACAGAATTTTAGACTTCTCTGGAGACCGCAGCACTGTATCAGACACACACTTCATTTCCCAAAAGCCAGTTAAAGTGCTTTTATAGAAGCACACACACATTTATCCACTGCCACTAAATCCCTGCATCAACTCTAAATCCTCCCTGATGCGACAACACAGAGACAAGCCGGTATTCAGTTCCAGCTCTGTACACACACAGCCCTGCTCAGGTCATTCCTCAATATGCCAAACAACGGCGTGTTCACAGACCACAGAGTGAGAGACATTACAGCTAACTAATGAGCCTCCATTTATTCTGCCTGCCAAAGCCCAAGATAAAAATACACTCTTTTACAGAATAGTCTAACAGAGAAGCACTATCTGAATGTGATGCCTGATCTGATATGCTGCTCTGGAAATGATAGGTACAGGAGAGAACATGAGAAAGATGTATTATGAAGAATAAACAGCAGCGTGACTCAAATATTGTGATAAGAGATATCATTTGCAAATAGAGGTAATTTACTATTTCACATCTTTGCTTGCTTACTATTTTTTGCAAACTGATAATGTACAGTCAGACACCGGTCATTATCGCAATATTGACAGACAGACAGGCTTATATCTTCACATGTTATAATAATAAATAATAATAAATACGCTTCGTAATAATAGTTACTAAATAAATGAAAGTTGCACTGGTTAGGTTACCCAGATATGATGCTAGATGGCATGATTTATAAATCAGATGGTGCATTCATGACCCCCTGGGAAATTCGTACTTAGGCTTTAGGAATTCTTGTTTACAAGGTCAGGTACGTTCACCTTCGTCAGAGAAAGATGGTGGTGTACCTTCTCTTAACTGACTACACAAAAATACAGCTTTTTTTTTTACTCTACTTCTAGAAAAGAAAAAAAACATGTGCATCAGGTGTGTTTTGCTTTTTTATGTTTCTAATTCATTTAGAAAGCCACAGTAAACTTTATTGTTACATATTGTAATGCTATATTACAATGATATCATATTTTGTGCAGGCAAATAGCTACTGTGTGTCCAAGAGCTGCCTCCAGATTGATCCAGGCAAGATCCGGGCAGTCTAGGATTGGCCCCGTCCAACTTCGGTGAAGCAGGTCCATCGCTTTCTGGGCTTTTCCCATTATTATAGGAGGTTAATAAGAAACTTCAGTTCAGTTGCAGAGCCTCTCTCTGCACTCCGGCCAAGCTATTTGTGTGGAACAGCAGAGCCAACCAAGCCTTCAACAGCTTCTCGTCCACCCCAACTCTCTCTGATCCAGAGCCCTTTGTGTTGAAGGTGGATGCTTCAGACGTGGGGGTAGAAGCTGTCTCGTAACAAAAAAGTAAGAGTGATAACAAGCTTTACTTGTGTATATTCTTCTCTCGCTGGCTTACCCCTACTCAGAAAAATTATGATATCGGGAACAGGAAGCTGCTGGCCATTAAAATGGCTTGGAGTAGAGGAATTGCCAAACACCCTTTACTCATCTGGACAGACCACAGAAACCTCACTTACATCCAGGAGGGGAAGAGGTTAAATTCTCAACAAGCCCATTGGGCCCTCTTTTTTAACTGGTTAAACTTTACTCTCTCCAATCGCTCAGGTTCCAAGAATCTCAAGCCAGATGCACTCTTGAGGCAGTTTGAGCGACCAGAGGGGGAGCCCTGTCAAGAACCCATTCTCCCCATTTCCAGTCTGGTGGCTCCCATCCAGTGGGATATTGAGACAGCTGTCAAGTGTGCCAAACTGCAGCAGCCAGATCCAGGTAATGGCCCTCCAGGGCGCCTCTTTGTCCCCGGAACTACTAGAACATGCAATCATGTCCAGAGGTATTTCTGGTGGCCTAAATGGTAGAGGGATGTCTGGGACTTCGTCACTGCTTGCTCCTTTTGTGCCCAGAACAAGGAGCCAAGGACCCACCCTCAAGGCCTGCTGCACCTACTACCCATCCAGAGACATCCTTGGTCCCACATTTCCTTGGACTTCGTCACAGGCTCACCAGTCTCAAGGAATTCTGGTGGTGGTGGACAGATTTTCAATTACAGAAGAAGTCACGTCTTACCCTTGCCCAAGCTCCCCACAACAAACCAAACAGCAGAACTGTTGATAAGGCACGTGTTCAGGATCCACAACTTCCCCCAGGATATGTTTTCTGATCAGCCCCCACAGTTCACTTTCCGGTTTTGGAAGGCATTTGGATCCTCAGAAATATTAACCCAGTTTCCTATTGCCTCCTTCTGCCCAGATCCATGAAGATCCACCCCATTTTTCATGTTTATTGGTTAAAACCTGTTGTTTGCTCTACTCTCCAGTTAGGAAGTCCACCCCAGTACATCGCATCATTGATGGCCAGCCAGCTTACACAGTCCGTAGGTTGCTGGATTTATGCCAGCTCAGCAGGAAGGCTCAACACCTGGTGGACAGGGAGGACTATGGCCTGGAGCGGACATGGGTTCCCGCTCGAGACATACTGGACCGACTCCCATCTCAGAGTTTCACCGGGCCCGAGGACACTTTCAGAAGAACATCAGAAGCTCTCACCTTTGTGTTGCTGTTCCCCTCCTGACCTCTCCTCAAGCCTTCAATGCCATGCTCCCTCCAGGCCTGTAGATAGCACTTACACCCTGAGAGCTGTTTTCTGTGCCAATGTCCCTAATGTCCCTTGTTAGCCTTAATTTCTTTCACAAATCTGTTTGTTCCCTGCCTTTTTGTGTTCAGTCCGGACTCCGGAGCCTTTGTACTTTGTTCATCCAGTTAACATCTCTCTGCCTTATTGTACTTTTTGACCCTTGCGTCTATTTTGTTTCTCCTTTTTGTGGAAGCTCGGCTCTCCTAGTTTATTTGTACTGTATTTTTTATTCCTCAAGTAAAGATTATATATTTAAAAAAAACACAAGTATATTGACTCATTGCTCTTCTGTCGGGGAGTTTGCTCAGTTGGAAACACAGTGCATTCAACTCTTAAATACGACCTTTCCATACGTTCAGTCGCGACGCTCTGGATTACTGAGTTGCATCTGATTGGTCAGTTGCGGCATTCTGTAATGATCCTATCTTTTACATTTGACTGTTGTGCCAAGCAGCCAATTCCAATCAAAACCATGCAGGTGTCTCTTATATTTTTATGTAGCTTCTATCATTACACCAAATGAAACAAATTACATCAACCACTCTTTCAGGGTCTATTTCCACAGTGTTTGGTAGAGCTATTCAAACTGCATGTCTTTCTCAGTCCCTCGTCAGTGTGAGCTCTTGTCCAGGTTACGACAGCTGTCCGCTTGATCTACAGCCTCAGGCTGCCGCAGTAATGTAGACCAAATGGCCTGAGTCGCCCACGATAATGCAGCCATTCTGGAGGAAATTGGAAATCAATTCTTGTCATCACTAAAGATAATTCTTCCCTTTTCTCCTTTCTTGTTTATCAAATATCTAAAGATAAGCAGTCAAAATGATTTCATGTGAAAGATAGTACAGGAGAGTTTTTGTTCTAGTTTAAGCAGATCAATTGATTTCAATATAAAAATATGTCAAGTTGTGCAATTAGCATAAGACATTTTAAATCAGAGAAGAACACACATGTAGACATATATTTGGATACACACACACACACACACACACACACACACACACACACACACACACACACACACACACACACACACACAATGAATCACTTGCCATTTAGGCTACCACAATTATCATCCTGATTTACAGCTGTGGAAACAGATGTCCTCAGGGCTGAATTTGACCCTAGCAAAATTAATTTATAAATATAGAATGACAAAAGGCAAACTCATTACTGTCCTCAGGGTATGTTCCTAATAATGAGTTTCTTAGTATAATTATATGAAGCATTTGAAGCAGGGTCCCAAATTAACACACACCAAATGAGAGTAAAAAGTGGCTGGTAACTTTATAAAGAATTGCAACATAGACAATGGTTTAAAATATAGATTTATTCAACATTTAGTTCTGGTCTTTAAATTTGATTAATATTCACATCATTTAACATGCGTCACTCCAGACCAGATATGTGATCAGTGTGGAGGCAATTATTTTTAAATTTAAAAAATATTTAAAATAGTTTCTTAGCTGGTATAAAATATTTATGACAATGCAATTTTCTTAACCCTCTGGCACTGTTTATTTGGAGCTCACACTTGAAGGTCATCTGTCAAAACAGAGCATAGACCATAAGGTTTTTTTCCAATGAAATGAATGTGCTACATTTTAGCTCAACATTTTTTTATAAATATTTTGGATTTCATAGTATTAAACAACATTCCCCTCTTAAAATATTAGGAAATTAATACATTATTTAAGTTAAAAAGCGCAAGAGGCATTAAAATTCAATGAATGTGTATGTGTGCATATGCGTGCAGAATTATTAGGGAATCAATTATTAGGTTGATTTTCTGATCATATTTTTGTTCCAGGCACATTTTACCAATTCCAAACCACATTAATCTTAATAACTACTACTAATTTTGTATTTAATCATTTATAAGTGATATATAATTGTCCATGAAGGCTGGAAATTAAAAACACCTTATATTCAGGTGTGCAGAATTATTAGGCACGTTTTCTTTTAGAGATAAAATGAGCCAAAAAATAGATTTAACTCAAAATCTCAAAGTCAAAAATTATGAAATGCCCATGAGGAGGATACAATACTAATGTAATACTAGACATTGCAGTTCAGGCATGACCATTGGACAGTGAAATGCTCATTGGGTCAGCAGGGTCAGACATAAACAGCTGGAGAAGAAAAGACACATGGTAACAGCAAAATAATTAAGAATTAGCTGTGAAACCATCAGGAACCCTTTAGTCTCCAGCTCCACCATTTTCCAGAACAGCAACCTTCCTGGAGTCTCCGGAAGAGCAAGGTGTCAGGATCTCAGGGACGTAAGTTAGGTAAAGAATCCTTAAGTTAGGTAAAGAATCCTTGAGAGTAACTCTTGAAGGACCAGCACCACATCCTCTCGGACCTCTGTTTGAATAATTCATCTTCTAGAATCTGGCAGTACGTTTTGGGAGTTCCTTTTTAGTCCATCTCTGCAAAATGGACTTGAAATGAACTGCAATGTCTAGTATTGCATTAGTATTGTATCCTCCTCAAGGGCATTTAATAATGTTTGACTTTTCAGTCTGAGTTAAATCTCTTTTTTGGCTTGATTTTCATATTGTGGTTTGGAATTGGTCAAATGTGCCTGGAACACAAATATTATCAGAAAATCAACTTACCTAAGATAGATAGATAGATAGATAGATAGATAGATAGATAGATAGATAAATAGATAGATAGACAGACAGACAGACAGATAGATAGATAGATAGATATATAGAGACAGACAGACAGACAGATAGACAGATAGATAGATAGACAGATCGACATACAGACAGACAGATAGACAGATACATAGATAGACAGACAGACACAGATAGATAGATAAACAGACAGACAGACAGATAGAGACAGATAGATATATACAGATAGATAGAGATAGACAGACAGACAGATAGACAGACAGACCGATAGATAGACAGACAGACAGATAGATAGACAGACAGACAGACAGATAGAGACAGATAGATATATACAGATAGATAGAGATAGACAGACAGACAGATAGACAGACAGACCGATAGATAGACAGACAGACAGATAGATAGATAGACAGACAGACAGATAGATAGATAGACAGACAGACAGATAGATAAACAGACAGACAGACAGATAGAGACAGATAGATATATACAGATAGATAGAGATAGACAGACAGACAGACCGATAGACAGATAGATAGATAGAGATAGACAGACAGACAAACAGACAGAGAGACAGATAGATAGAGATAGACAGACAGACAGACAGACAGACAGACAGACAGACACAGATAGATAGATAGATAGATAGATAGATAGATAGATAGATAGATAGATAGATAGATAGATAGATAGATAGATAGATAGATAGATAGATAGATAGATAGATAGATAGCTAGCTAGATAGATAGAGACAGACAGACAGATAGAGATAGACAGACAGACAGATAGACAGATAGACAGATATAGACAGACAGACAGATAGATAGATAGATAGATAGATAGATAGATAGATAGATAGATAGATAGATAGATAGATAGATAGATAGATAGATAGATAGATAGATAGATAGATAGATAGATAGATAGATAGATAGATAGAGACAGACAGACAGATAGAGATAGACAGACAGATAGACAGATATAGACAGACAGATAGAGATAGACAGACAGATAGACAGATATAGACAGACAGATAGACAGATATAGACAGACAGATAGATAGATAGAGACAGACACAGACAGATAGATTTTGCATTTGGATATACAGTATTTAGACATTATCAAATTCATTTTTTGTTAACATTTAGATTTTTAAATGTTGATCTGAAGTGTCAGTTTATGCATTATTATTATTCCGATGAAGTCATTTTTGAATAATGACTTAACAGCACCAGGGGTTAAATTACTAGGCCGTGTGACTGACCCTAGATTTAAACAGTGCTTTACTATATCAGTTTGGTAAAGGCAAAGAACATTATATGTTGTTTTTTTAATATCAGCTTGATGTAAACTGGACTCTAATTTTACATTAGATTTTGATGGGATTTGTTGGAATTTGCTCACAGTAGAGAAATCAAAGAGAAAATCAGGGGTTAATGAGACAGAGCTATGCTGCATATCAAAGTCAAACCTGCTGGAATAAGATGAAATATAGCAGGGTTTTTAAAAACTCTGCTTCCCATTTGTCAGGCAGATTGGCTGTGAGAGAAGCATCCTGTCTGGTTAGTGGCTAGGAAAGGAAGGATGTGGAAAGATCCCCTGGGAAAAGAGAAAACATCACTACATGTCTCGGCTCTATCCCACGAGAGGCTTTGCTCGATATTAAGTGCACACACACACTCACACTTCCATCTCCGGCTCATCATCCCACACCACACCCACTCCTGCAATCCATTGTCGATCTGTCCCACAAGCCCTCTCCCTAAAATAGCTCACCGTTGTCAGGTATGATAAAAACAGCAGGCACGCAGCGAGACGGCGAGAATGAAAAATTCCAGCCTGTTTGTTTGTAGCATTACAGGACTTGTATATTTACATCCTCGTGGGACAAAATCGAAGGCAGGAACCATCCGTCTTGTTAATTGGGACTGTTTATAAAGCAACACTGCACTGACAAAATGTCTTTCGCTCTCTTTTTGCTCTGAATTAAATACAGGGCCGTGTAAATCTGAGCTGTCATGGCTGTTTAGCATGTTTGTCAGGTTTATTCTCAACTCTGCTGTAATCTGCAGTCTTTTAGTGGTTAACTTTAACCTGAACAAAAGCTTTGTGAAAGCTGTTAGAAGCAATAAATAGCGGGTGAGTTTAGAGGCTGTTTACATGACACATTGTTCAATTAAAAAATGGTTTGGGCTGTTCACTAACATGGCAACGCCGTTTTGGGAGCCTGAAAATGCAAACTTTTGAAAACAAAGTGCACGTTTTTGAAAACAATACTGCTCTCTGTGTACACTACAAATAAAGTGAATTGTGAAAATGGTAATGTCATGCACATGTGTATTACGTGTTCAGTCTATGTAATGTTTCTTTACACACACACACACACACACACACACACACACACACACACACACACACACACACACACACACACACACACACACACACACACACACTTGACTGAGGACGCTCTACCTTTAAACCAGCAGAGCCCCTGAGGTCTCACCCTGCAGCGTCTGGAAACTAAATCAGGCTGATTTTAAAACAGAGAGATCTTGTTAAACTTCGCGAACAGGGCTCCAAGAAAAAGTTAGGGGACCCGGGAGGCAGTTAATAAACAGTGAAAGCACACGGCAGTGTTTGCCAAAGGAAACAGACGGCTTAGAGGGGGAAAAAGTCAAACTGTACACGCACACATTCCCTTTGCCAGCTCACTGGAGCCTGCGATGAAGGAAGGAGGAAAAGAGTGGCTTAAACAGGTACGGACTGATAGGATATCCTTAGGTCACAAAAATAATTTGGATGAAAGTAATCTCACCAGCCTGGAGTTTCATACATGAGATGAATACAAATGGCTTATTGTGGCGGAGAGAGGAAGTGGGAGGAAGTGAGGTCACCTGCAATCTCCTCTCAGATATTGCCTTTGTAGCCTGGCCTGCATGAGACAAGGTGATCATGACCCCAACACAGACAATATACTGCACATGGACACATCATTTTAAGATTGACTTCTCCTGTCACAGTCTTTTCTTTCCGTGGACGATATGGAAAAGTTATTATATCGTTAAATATAAATATATATAAATTAAAGGAAAATTCATGATTTTATCACAATTCTTTTTCATGTTTGTTTTACTATTTTGCAAGTGACAACTGAACAGTAGTACCAAATGAGCAGTACAACAAGACTAATTTCCCTATTTTAGAAGCAAAGCCTTACAAGGTAACAAAATATATAATGAAAAAGAATGGCAAACATTTATGAACTATCCCTTAAAGGACAAGGGGCAACATGTTTATTATTGGGTCCTGTCACTTTAAGACCTGCACGCATCTGATCTAGATACAGACACACATACGATTTTCTCTCAACTGTTTTCGTTCACTTTAGACATAATCAACTGTGTTTATGTAAACCGTGTGTATTTGATAGTATTAGTGCAACCAGACGCAAAAGACACTACTAGCACACAAATTAAATGTTTAACCGGCAAGGCTTTAAAGCACATGTTTGAAATGTACCGTTATGTCTTTGTTACCTTAGAATGAGCCATTTCTATTGCCATACACCGCGGGTCCGCTTACAGTGAAATCGCCATTTTGCAAGCCATGTTTCTACAGAAGCCCTAAACGGACAAACTGCTCTACAGAGCGCTAGCTACTCTCTGCTGTCTCAGACGACGACATTTTTGTCCTGTGTCGGCCCCTGTAGCTTCTCTATGTGCTCTAAAAAGGAGGGGGTGCAATTCACAACCTCACCACTAGATGTCGCTAAAATTCACACACTGCACCTATATTTTTGGCATAAAAGAAAAATGGAATAATTTTGACCCATATAATTTATTGTTGGCTATTGCCACATATATACCCATGCGACTCATGTCTGGTTTTATGGTCCAGGGTAACGTATCTGAGTGAAGCAGCTTCTCAAACAAAAAAAAAAAAAGTAGAGACTTGATTTTGTTCATCTGGACTGCATGGTTGTGGTTTGATTTTGCTGTGATGTCATGTGAGTGACAGGTTGTCCCACCCTTGTGCCAGTGAACACGTCATCAGAGAAGAGAACAGATGTCGCTGCTAGAGGGAAGGGAGTTATTTTGATTAAAGATTATGATTTCATGGTGACTTTAAACATGCCATCATAGGTGGAATGCGCCTGTGCTTTGAGAGAGAAACAGACACACATACTTTTCATTCATGACTGGGAATGAGCTGTGAGAAACACGAGCTATCAGGGTTGGAGTCACGGGACCAGCGATGAGCTGTTTTTTTACAACGGACATACTGACGGCCCCTCGGAGAGCCACTAGCCTGATCTACAGCAGCATTTGGAGCACTAAACACACACCACTGAGCTCATTTCCTCTTACAGCAAGAGGGAAGAGGCATTTCACGACACAAAGAACAGAAAACACAAAATATGAAGGCAACCAGTTATTGAAAGCCAATATGTCTTGAAGATGCTGCAAAACTGCACAAACTGTTAATTTGAATTAAATTAGAAGGTGTTATTTTGTTTACTTGCTTATTTCAATATGTAACAGAATTTATCAGCTATGTCATTATCATTATGTGAAATGATACTTATGGGAGAGAGATCTGAGGGGATTTTCAGGCACTGCTGATAAAAAGAATCGCATAAATACTGACAAATTCTGCTATTTATTGTGTGTTAAACAAAAGCTGCCCTGATACCTCCAAAAGGTAATTTTAAACTTGTTCTGTGTTACTCTACATCTCACCAGGAGAGAAAATCATGCAAAGACGGGTGAAAATTACCTCTGGGGCTGCTCAAGAGCTCACACACACACATTCATGTGTCAAAAGAGCAATTACATGCCGGCTTAGTTCATGAAGACAAATGTAGAGCATTTTTTCAGAAGCCGATTGTGACTTTTTATCACACTAAAACCCGGGAATTTCATTTGCAGGCTTTAAAGTGCACACTATTTTTAAATGGGCATATCCTGATGTCAACATTAGAAAACAGAACTACAGTGCAATAATACGGAGTCATATTTTGTCTAAGGCAGTGGTTTTAGCACTTTTGAAAAAAGTGTTGCAATCGTTAAATAAAACTAAAACTATTATCTTTTATCACAGTTACCGTAATCATTTTCATTAATTAAAACAAAGCTGAAATAAAAGAAAATAAATATTAGACAAGATTTTTTGCCCAATAAAAGCTCATTTTACAACAAAAACGTATACATTTATAAGTCCAGCATTTTAATAAGGATATTGAACTAATGATGCTTTTACTCTGCTGTCTTCACTTTAGCATGGGAATAATTTCAAGGTATCTCATTAGCAATTCAAATGAGCCGAGGAGCGACTAGGCCTGGTTCATGTTTTATGTGTCAGTTTGCATCTGACACCACTTAAAGTGGTTATTGAAAGGGCACCTAACCTGAAACGGAAAAAAAGTAGCAGCAACTGTTTTTGTTCTTTCCTTTGTTTTCTCTCTCAGAGGCCCTAAACCTAATATTTTTGTCCAGACAGTCTGTTCATGCTCTTCATAAAGGATCAGAAGTGTCATAAAGAGCCCATTACTTGTGTTTATGTGCTTGAGGGAAAAACGAATTGCCTCATCACTCCCAAAGCTACAATAAACAGGTGGTAATAAAGGTGACGACAGCTGGAAGACGATCCAATCATAACAAAGGCTTTCCAAAGAAGCGCTCCCAAACATCCACAACATTTCTCCTTCATCTTCCCTTCCACCTACATGCTCTCTGTCAACTGAAAAACTACCGATTTCATATTTCATTATCCCCAGTGTGAAGCAGCCTTTTAAATGTAATTTGGAGTTAATCACCACACTGGTTCATCACAAAATGAAATCATCCTTGCAGTAAAAATCTGATTAGCTTTCATGGTTCATTTTATAAAGCTGTGTCTGGCATTCCAAAATCCCGTCATGGATCCCGTCAACGATTAGCCATCATTGCACGCACCAGATTCTTACGCTGTAGAGCTGTGAACCTTTAACAGGAACACGCTCAGTGGACATTTTCATAATTACAATATTTAAGCCTAATAATACAAATTATACTAGAACTATATATATATGTAAAAAATACATTATTTATAAATAATATATGGCAATAAATGTTTTTACACGCGCACATACAGTACACACACACTACGGATGGACAGATGGAAAGGACTGATGAACAGCTAGATGGATGGATGGAATGACTGCTACAAAGAAGGATAGGACAGGCGGATGGATGGATGGAAAGGACTGATGAACGGATGGATGGATGGATGGATGGACGGACGGATGGATGGATGGATGGATGGATGGACGGACGGACGGACGGACGGACGGACGGACGGACGGACGGACGGACGGACGGACGGACGGACGGACGGACGGATGGATGGATGGAAAGGACTTAAGAACAGCTAGATGGATGGATGGATGGAAGGAAAGGACTTAAGAACAGCTAGATGGATGGATGGACGGACTGATGAATAGCTGGATGGATGGACAGTATAATGGATGGATGGACGGACTGATGAATAGCTGGATGGATGGATGGATGGATGGACAGTATAATGGTTGGATGGAAAGGACTGATGAATAGCTGGATGGATGGATGGATGGATGGACTGATGAATAGCTGGATGGATGGATGGATGGACGGACTGATGAATAGCTGGATGGATGGATGGATGGACGGACTGATGAATAGCTGGATGGATGGAAAGGACTGATGAACAGCTAGATGGATGGATGGATGGATGGACAGTATAATGGATGGATGGAAAGGACTGATGAACAGCTAGATGGATGGATGGATGGATGGATGGATGGATGGATGGATGGATGGATGGATGGATGGATGGATGGATGGATGGATGGATGGATGGATGGATGGATGGATGGATGGATGGATGGATGGATGGATGGATGGATGGATGGATGGATGGATGGATGGATGGATGGATGGATGGATGGATGGATGGATGGATGGATGGATGGATGGATGGATGGATGGATGGATGGATGGAAAGGACTTAAGAACAGCTAGATGGATGGATGGATGGAAGGAAAGGACTTAAGAACAGCTAGATGGATGGATGGACGGACTGATGAATAGCTGGATGGATGGACAGTATAATGGATGGATGGATGGACTGATGAATAGCTGGATGGATGGATGGATGGATGGACAGTATAATGGTTGGATGGAAAGGACTGATGAATAGCTGGATGGATGGATGGATGGATGGACGGACTGATGAATAGCTGGATGGATGGATGGATGGATGGACGGACTGATGAATAGCTGGATGGATGGAAAGGACTGATGAACAGCTAGATGGATGGATGGATGGATGGATGGATGGACAGTATAATGGATGGATGGAAAGGACTGATGAACAGCTAGATGGATGGATGGATGGATGGATGGATTAGTTTATCAACTTTTTGCTACTTTTATATTTTGTTGCAATGAAATACGACATATGAAAGACATTTTAAAAAGTAATACAAGCGTCCAAAGATATTTTGGTCCACACATACTCACTCAGTTATATTTTTGACACAGTCAGGTTCTTCCAGAAGCTGTGCTGGCAGACGCGAGTCCTCTAACCGCACAGCTTGTTTCTGGAGTGAGTGAACGGGTCACGGACACAGAGACACGGTGACTGGAGGCTGAGAATCACTCATGATGCTGCAGCTGTGGTATGGGCCTTTGGTGAGGGATACATCTGGATTTTAAACAGCTTTTACTTTTGTTATTTGGCCTACCACTTATTTTTCTGTGTCTTGTTTCTTTCAGATATATATTTTTTTTCACTGCACACACATATACACACATACACACACTACTCCCACCTCTCTGGAGCTCTCAAGAGGTAGAACAGATATAATTTCACAGCTGAGCTGCTAAAGCCACTGAGCTGTGGGGTGTACGAGATTTCACACCTGAGGTTACAATAGCGTTACAGATTGGATCTGTGACTTTACAAAGTGAAGGTACGCACACTCCCCTTAAGCAACCCCCGCCTCAAAAAAAGAATCTTACTTTCCCATAACAAAAGGGTATATATCCTCTCAATGGATCTCCTCTCAACGGATCAATTTGTTTTAAATTCAGCTTTATTGGTTACTGTGATGGGAATACAGCCCTGGGAATGATTGTGCTGGTAAAACAAACACTGATTTATTTACCAACACTGACATACACTGTATTGCCAAAAGTTTTGGGACGCCTGACTTTACATGCACATGAATTTTAATGACATCCCGTTCTTAATCCGTAGGGTTTAATATGGAGTTGGCCCACCCTTTGCAGTTATAACAGCTTCAACTCTTCTGGGAAGGCTTTCCACAAGGTTTAGGAGTGTGTTTATGGTATTTTTTTACTATTCTTCTAGAAGTACATTTGTGAGGTCAGGCACTGATGTTGGATGAGAAGGCCTGGCTCGCAGTCTCTGCTCTAATTCATCCCAAAGGTGTTCTATCGGGTTGAGGTCAGGACTCTGTGCAGGCCAGTCAAGTTCCTTCACACAAAACTCGCTCATCCATGTCTTTATGGACCTTGCTTTGTGCACCGGTGCGCAGTCATGTTGGAACAGGAAGGGGCCATCCCCAAACTGTTCCCACAAAGTTGGAAACATGAACTTGTCCAAAATGTCTTGGCATGCTGTAGCATTAAGAGTTCCTTTCACTGAAAAACAACCCCACACCATAATCCCCCTCCACCAAACTTTACACTTGGCACAATGCAGTCAGGCAAGTACCGTTCTCCTGGCAACTGCCAAACCCAGACTCGTCCATCGGATTTCCAGACAGAGAAGTGTGATTCCTCACTCCAGAGAACATGTCTCCAGTGCTCTAGAGTCCAGTGCCGGCGTGCTTTACACCACTGCATCAGACGCTTTGCATTGCTCTTGGTGATATAAGGCTTGGATGAGCTGCTCGGCCATGGTAACCCATTCCATGAAGCTCTCTACACACTGTTCTCTGGGGTAATCTGAAGGGCTACACTAAGTTTGGAGGTCTGTAGCCATTGACCCGCTCTGATTTTTCGTGGTCTACCACTTCATGGTTCATCAGTTGCTGTTGTTCCCAATTGCTTCCCCTTGGTTATAATACCACTAACAGTTGACCGTGGAATATTTAGTAGTGAGGAAATTACTTTCCAGCCATTACAATTTGGACCTTGTCAAACTCACTCAAATCTTTACGCTTGCCCATTTTTTCTGAGGACACATCACCTTTGAGGACAAAATGTTCACTTGCTGCCTAATATACCCCACCCACTAACAGGTGCCACGATGAAGAGATAGGTGTTATACACCTCACCTGTCATAATGTTATGCCTGATCAGTGTGTGTGTGTGTGTGTATTAGTTTGTTTCATTCTTTTATTAATTGCATGGCATTTACAGTTAGTTATTGCCTAAAAAAATAAATTAAAAAAATTAAATAAACCTGCCAGCAGAATTTCACCATCAAGAGCAGATTTCAAAGCACATACTTCCTACGCCAGCCGGCCCGATCCGTGAACAGTATCTACACCTTCAAACTGTCCATAGCTTTAGAATGAGGCTGAGCCATCTCCCAAAACCACCCGAGGAGCCGATTATGCAAATGCAAGGCTAGCTAATTAATTGGCAGTCAAAGAGGAGTGCTCATCTCCCAAACCCTGCACCACAGAGATCGGTTTCTTGACAGCGGATGGGGATCATGCCCAGAGGCAACAACAAAATAACAGAGATTTACAGTGGCTGATGATAATCAAGAACCATAATTGCTTTTTCAATCACAATGATAATGACACAATCTTGATGTAGAGCATTGTAATTGTGCTATTAATATGTATACTCTCTCAGCACTGCAGCCATCTGTTGTGGAGAGAGAGAGAGAGAGAGAGAGAGGTGCTCAAAGGCTCTTCAGCACTTTAAGAGGACGTGTTACGCAGCTTACAGCCGTCGGAACGAGGTCAAATGTGTATATAATGAGGGCGTTAAATGGCTGGTTGGCTGGTTAAGAGCAATTTACTCTCTGAGGGGAAACACTGAAAAGTAATACGCCATGTCAGCGCTGGTAATTAAAGACTACAATGTATTTAAGTGAGCTTTGGCGTCATCAAAGAATGTCCCTTATTCTGGCAATGACAACAGGTAACTTATTTTAAATTATTTGTATGAGAGGCTGGAGCTGAGTCCGTCAGCTCCAGCCTCTCATACAGACTGATGACCATTACCTGTGAAGAGATGACTCCAACTCTTCACAGAGTTAAAATTGTTTTAGAGATGACTCCAACTCCTGCGAGGACTTCAGATGAACATCACCTGTGAAGAGATGACTCCAACTCCTGCGAGGACTTCAGATGAACATCACCTGTGAAGAGATGACTCCGACTCCTGCGAGGACTTCAGATGACCATCACCAGTGAAGAGATGACTCCGACTCCTGGGAGGACTTCAGATGACCATCACCTGTGAAAAGATGACTCCGACTCCTGGGAGAACTTCAGATGACCATCACCTGTGAAGAGATGACTCCAACTCCTGCGAGGACTACAGATGAACATCACCTGTGAAGAGATGACTCCAACTCCTGCGAGGACTTCAGATGACCATCACCTGTGAAGAGATGAATCCAACTCCTGCAAGGACTTCAGATGACCAGCACCTGTGAAGAGATGACTCCAACTCCTGCGAGGACTTCAGATGACCATCACCTGTAAAGAGATGAATCCAACTCCTGCAAGGACTTCAGATGAACATCACCTGTGAAGAGATGACTCAACTCCTGCGAGGACTGTAGATGACCATCACCTGTGAAGAGATGACTCCAACTCCTGCGAGGACTTCAGATGAACATCACCTGTGAAAAGATGACTCCGACTCCTGGGAGGACTTCAGATGACCATCACCTGTGAAGAGATGACTCCAACTCCTGCGAGGACTTCAGATGAACATCACCTGTGAAGAGATGACTCCAACTCCTGCGAGGACTTCAAATGAACATCACCTGTGAAGAGATGACTCCAACTCCTGCAAGGACTTCAGATGACCATCACCTGTGAAGAGATGACTCCAACTCCTGCGAGGACTTCATATGAACATCACCTGTGAAGAGATGACTCCAACTCCTGCAAGGACTTCAGATGACCAGCACATGTGAAGAGATGACTCCAACTCCTGCGAGGACTTCAGATGACCAGCACCTGTGAAGAGATGACTCCAACTCCTGCGAGGACTTCATATGAACATCACCTGTGAAGAGATGACTCCAACTCCTGCGAGGACTTCATATGAACATCACCTGTGAAGAGATGACTCCAACTCCTCGAGGACTTCAGATGACCAGCACCTGTGAAGAGATGACTCCAACTCCTGCGAGGACTTTATATGAACATCACCTGTGAAGAGATGACTCCAACTCCTGCGAGGACTTCAGATGAACATCACCTGTGAAGAGATGACTCCAACTCCTGCGAGGACTTCAGATGACCAGCACCTGTGAAGAGATGACTCCAACTCCTGCGAGGACTTCATATGAACATCACCTGTGAAGAGATGACTCCAACTCCTGCGAGGACTTCAGATAAACATCACCTGTGAAGAGATGACTCCAACTCCTGCGAGGACTGTAGATGACCATCACCTGTAAAGAGATGACTCAACTCCTGTGAGGACTTCAGAGGACCATCACCTGTGAAGAGATGACTCCAACTCCTGCGAGGACTTCAGATGAACATCACCTGTGAAGAGATGACTCCAACTCCTGCGAGGACTTCAGATGAACATCACCTGTGAAGAGATGACTCCAACTCCTGCAAGGACTTCAGATGACCAGCACCTGTGAAGAGATGACTCCAACTCCTGCGAGGACTTCAGATGACCAGCACCTGTGAAGAGATGACTCCAACTCCTGCGAGGACTTCAGATGACCAGCACCTGTGAAGAGATGACTCCAACTCCTGCGAGGACTTCATATGAACATCACCTGTAAAGAGATGACTCAACTCCTGTGAGGACTTCAGAGGACCATCACCTGTGAAGAGATGACTCCAACTCCTGCGAGGACTTCAGATGAACATCACCTGTGAAGAGATGACTCCAACTCCTGCGAGGACTTCAGATGAACATCACCTGTGAAAAGATGACTCCGACTCCTGGGAGGACTTCAGATGACCATCACCTGTGAAGAGATGACTCCAACTCCTGCGAGGACTTCAGATGAACATCACCTGTGAAGAGATGACTCCAACTCCTGTGAGGACTTCAGATGACCAGCACCTGTGAAGAGATGACTCCAACTCCTGCGAGGACTTCAGATGACCATCACCTGTGAAGAGATGACTCAACTCCTGTGAGGACTTCAGAGGACCATCACCTGTGAAGAGATGACTCCAACTCCTGCGAGGACTTCATATGAACATCACATGTGAAGAGATGACTCCAACTCCTGCGAGGACTTCAGATGAACATCACCTGTGAAGAGATGACTCCAACTCCTGCGAGGACTGTAGATGACCATCACCTGTGAAGAGATGACTCAACTCCTGTGAGGACTTCAGAGGACCATCACCTGTGAAGAGATGACTCCAACTCCTGCGAGGACTTCATATGAACATCACCTGTGAAGAGATGACTCCAACTCCTGCGAGGACTTCAGATGAACATCACCTGTGAAGAGATGACTCCAACTCCTGCGAGGACTTCAGATGAACATCACCTGTGAAAAGATGACTCCGACTCCTGGGAGGACTTCAGATGAACATCACCTGTGAAGAGATGACTCCGACTCCTGGGAGGACTTCAGATGACCATCACATGTGAAGAGATGACTCCAACTCCTGCGAGGACTTCAGATGAACATCACCTGTGAAGAGATGACTCCAACTCCTGTGAGGACTTCAGATGACGCAGCTGCATCAACGCGCCCTTGCTCTTTCCTTAAACCTAATCATTGCTAGATGTATTCCTATTTCACTTCATTGTGCCCTAATTTATATTAATTATTACACTGATAAATACATTGTTAGCTGATCTGTGTCCTTTGAACATTTCTGAAATGCATAATGTGGACAAATCACTTTAAATTGTAATGTAGCCATATGATTTTTCTGTGAAGCCGCTTTTAAACGATATGTATTTTGAAAAGCGCTATACAAATAAATGTGAATTTAATTGTTTCAGTAACAAGGCCATATATATAATGCAAAACAGATGCACAATTCATGAACATTCACCCTTAGGGTAAACAAACACACTAAATTATTTATTTCTTTTGTACAATAATAAACTGTTGTTCCTTTGAAATCAATGCAGACTAGGTCAGTGCTTCTCAACTGGTGGGTCATGGACAGCTGGAAGACAACGATGCTAAATGCAAATAATTACTAAATACATACTTGCAATATAGAATACACTTGCAATGTTTTGTACAGTGAATTATAAACTACAGAGATTCATATTATTTCAATTTATTCATTTTCATAGTTTATTTTAATTTTAACATTAAATTGTTCTTTAATAGTTCAACTGTAATTGTTTTAATTGTCAATTGATTAATATTACTTCATAGAAATAATTGCATAAAGTCCTTAAAATTATAATAACATTTTTAACTACATGTTTGCTTGTTTTTCTATCCTAGTGGCAACTTCAACCTGAATGCACAGACTCATGGGGACTTAAATTGAGGAGACAAGCTTATAAATCATACAGAATGAGTTTTTTGAAAATGTTTTGTGTGACGTGTAGGTTTAGGGTTAGTGTAAGGGGAGAGAATATACATTTTGTAAAGTATTTAAACCATTATGTCTATGGAGAGTCCCTACAAAGATAGCGAAACAGTGTGTGTGTGTGTGTGTGTGTGTGTGTGTGTGTGTGTGTGTGTGTGTGTGTGTATATTATGGCACTACGTCAGGTCAACACTTGTTGTCCTAAAGCAAAACAAGTTAAGAACCACTGAGTCGTGTCGCTTTCTGTCATAACACAAGAGATGACTGGACCGATGGATGGACGGACAAAAACAAACAAATTAATCATGGCACAGTGCATGTTGGGAACCTAAGCAGCAGTATAGAACCGTGAACATCACATTACTACACTACTACATTAAATGTGCAAATATGATGTGCATAATCTGAGAAGCTAAGCACAATGCTGTTACATCAGACGTTTCATGCTCACGTTTAATATGAAGCCAGTTGGCAATGCCGTTTTTCAGCTCATTTAAGCGAGTCTCCTCTGTCCGATAGCACCTGTAACACAGCCATAACCTCGGACGATCTCCCCAATAGCTTTATTGGCTTTACTAATGTAGTCACCCAGAGCGACTGATGAAGTCAATGTGAGCCCAAAGCAACCGGCTGCAAATGATTTATGCTTCAGACCAGAAGCTAATCACACATTCACCAGGTGTGGGATGTAATACACTCTCCCGTCTCTCCAGATGGTATAGCATCGAAGAGCCCTAAAGGTTCCTCCGCATCCGATTCTCTCTGCAACGCCGGCCGCGGAGCAGAGGGGTTACACACAGCTCGGCCTACAATAGCGGGGGTAATTAGATGGAGCATGCCGCAGACCGCACGCTGGCATCTGGTACCTTTCAGCTAACAAAGAACGGAGTATTTTACATGGTGCAGTCTCTAATCTCATAAACAATACTAAAGACATGATGTAAGGCTCCGGGGTGCCATGAACGCAGAGGCATATTGCATTTAGATGGAGCCCGTGGGGCCGGAGCTGAAATATGGTGATTTGATTGCAAGCGTCTGTAAATAGCTTTTGCCAGTTCAGTCGGCCTACGCTGACAACACGATTTGCAGAACAGCTTGCTTTGATTCAGTAGGAAATAAAACACACAAACTCAGTGCAGCGCCTCACGTTCTGAAGCGAGATGTTTTGAATTTCACCAAAGGCTTGCCTGAGATCAGAGACTTGATATAACTATCTGGGCAAGAGACAAATTCACTCGGTTTCGCTCGCCTTTCCAACTGGCAGACTTCAAAATGTTACTTGACATTCCCGTTTGAACTCGTTTGGAAAATCGCCTCCATCTTTGAGCGTCTGTAACAAGATGCAAAGAGAGATAGCCCGTCCGGTCACAACCTACAATCTTGACGTTTACTGTAAAGATCTGTATCGGATTTAATCTCGCACACATGCCCGCCAGCCATTACCAGATGGAAAGCTGGCATCCGCCACGGCGGATTTCACAAATGGATGATGTGCAGCGAGGAGCACAACACTAAACAGATGTCAATTACCAAATCAAAGCATGAATTACATTATCGGTGCTTTTAGATTTCAGCAGACCTTTGTCTCGTAGCGCAAAGTCAATCCGATTTACTGATGTGTGCACGGATATTCAAACGGCAAACTTCCCACTCAAGGCCTCCAGAAGTGAGGAAAATAACTCAATAGAAGGTCAAACGAGCAAGTAACGAGAAATGGCCCTGGAACAGAGGGAGCCGGGTCTGCTAGGGGAGGCGATAAACCTTTCCATTTCCATTTCTCTCTGACACACACACTCGCGCAAGAACAGAGGTGCGAGGAAAGGTGAACGAGAGAACAGAGCACAGAAGCTTTTTGTGTGAAAATGGTGTTTAAACTTGACAGAGCCTTAAAGGAGAAACAAAACTGAGCTGTGATTTTGCCTTTGCTAGCCTGAGGCTGTTCACAGCAGCTCAGAGCTCAGAAGAGACAAAAGACCTGCGGTGAGAACCATTTACACCACAAAAACACTCCGGATGCATATCTTGTGCCTTTTCTTCCACTTTTATCACGCGCAACAACATCTACGATCACCCTATGGGCAGATGTGCACTTAGAAGTGATGGATGCTTTAGTTATTTTTATGTATCCTTATGTAGTCGCATACACTGCGCATCAGACAAGAGGAAAAACTCAACAGCTTCTTTAAGGGGCATTACAAAACTGGGAAAATTACTATACAAGCGATTCAGGAAAAAAAAAAATGATGTGCTTATTTAGGTTGGGTCAAGCCTCATGGTGTAATCTGGCTCAGAAAAAAGAACATTCTTGTATTTACTGGATTTCTCTAATTTAATGTGAAGAACCGTGGGCCAACTTTGATTGCACATTAAACCAGAGCATTTTCTGAAGCTCATAATACAGAAAACCTTTGTACTGGAGCAAAAGGAGCATGTGATTGGCCAAGTTATTTGTTATGCTCCAATTATTGATCATGCCATCATTGAACAAGCATAAGCGTTTCCATGTGTTCTCCAGGCGGTGGAACCGGTATTTTTACATGGGACAAGAGCGCCCCCATGTGGATATAAAGAACGAGTTATTATTTATACCATTTTATCACCACAGATAAATATCTGAAATAATACAGTTTATGTAAATTGTTGGTGCTTTTTGTGACTTGTTTTGGCAACCCAAACTGTTCATAATGCCAGCTATATGTTCTTCTCAATATGTGCTAAATAAAGGTGAAGTGTGTATTTTTCCTCCATGTTAAAATCCCAACATCATAAGCAACTACAGGTAAGCCTTTAGTAAGTTAGAATCAAAAGTGAGTAAACAAAGTCTTTCCAAAAAGATGTTTTAATACAAACGTTCAAAGGATCGACATGTAAACAACCAAGGTAACAAAAAAATTCAGACGTCACGCTTCAAAAAAAGGTGAATTTGAGCCAAGAAAATACAGTTTAATGCTGGTCTAGAAAACAGACCAATAATATCACTGCTAAGTGCCCTGGACACACGTCTCGCCGCACACTCAAATACACACTTAACTAACAGACTATTTAGAAAGCATCTACAGCAAGCTGCTTTGTGACCTGAATTAAACCAATCCTTTAGGACAGGCCAAGGAATGAGCGTCAAATTCACAAAACAACACTTCCTGGAACGTCCATGTTATTTTGAGTCAAATACAGACTGTGGATTTAGTTGGCGACAGACTATGGAATTGCAATCTGTATTTTTATCTTCCAGTACATCTTGTCCTTTGTTTTAAAAAAAATAGTACTCAGTGATTTGACTTTTCATATATATCATGTAAGTACAGTTTCCTTAAAACCATATCTCAAATCTATCTTTCATTCCAGATGTTTCCATAACTTGTGGTATTGCGATGCCAAAATGGAGGATTTATATAGAAAATTCATGGCCATTGTTTTGAGTTGATTGACTTTAAACTGAAATATTCTCTGCACTAGTCCAACCGCTATGAGACAGCTATCATTATAATGCTTCGTAGGTTCATAAGTAGATTTCTACGACCTAGAGTCCTGTAACACGAGACTTAATTTTTACATGATACCCATTCCATTCTATGCACAGTCCGTCAACTTTTCTATTTGCCTGTGTGTGTTGTCACAGTGCCTGTGTGCTGGAGCTGATGATGTCCATGAAGGTGGCCTCTATCTGATAGCACAGCTGTACGTCAGGATCGGCTCCGCCCAGCTCCTCTGCAGATCTCTTTGGTAGAGAGAGTTTGGATTCTGATTGAGGTATTTCCTGTGGCTTCGCTCTCAGATACTGAAGCCCTTAACACAAGAGCACAGTGTATTAGATCTTAATCCAGGGCTACATGACTTGGCCGAATCATATTATACTTTGACCTATACTGTGAAAGGATAACCTCATAGAAAAAAGATAAAAGAACAAAAAGGCATAAAACACCTTAAAACAAAAGCTCACATGCTCAGCAAAAACTATACATTTGCAAGCAAGAAACAGTTAAAAGAGTCGTCACACTCGAGAATCAAACTCAAACCTCTTTCAAAGTGTACAGAGTAAAAGGACCAGTTCTCTTTGCATTCATATGGCACCTGAATATGCAAGCAGACTGTTGGTCCACTTTAGCTGTAATGGGGTCACAAGCCACTAACTGAATCTGATGGTAATGTAATAGTGTAATAATGAAGTACTGTATAAATATATGTTTTAATATAATGAATATATTAATGCAATATTACTATAAGTAATATATTTCAATACTATTATAATTCATATATTTTTAATTAAATGTTAATATGAAATCTGAATGTAGACCTTTGAATTTCATAGTGTAGTGCATAAATTATTTATTATTATTTTTTTTTAATCTCCTTTTCTATCCCACAACATTTTTAAATTTGTTTAATAACTGGTAATAGTCAGAAATGTTTGAATCATGCTAATGTGAATCTTAGCTGTTTGTGGATGTTTAAATCACACAACAAGACGATATCTCTATAACTATGCAGCCCTTTGCAAATATAAAACTATTCAAACCTTTAACAAGTTTGCCAGCTGCGGTAGCCAATTCCATTGAGAGAAAAACAAATTAAATTAAATTAAAAATTATACTAGAAAATCTCTATGTAGGTTGTGTTTGTATGCCTTTTTAAGATCTATTTTTTTGCTAAAAACACAAACTGAATAGTGTGCAACAGTTGGGTCTTCGAAGAAAAAAAATTAGGGTGGGGGAAGGCAAAAAAAAGGGGAATACATTTTTAACTGATGGTATATTTTTATGTAGAATCCATCAGATCACAACTTTAAATTAACACTCCACCGTTTTTAGAAATAGGGCTTATTCAACTTCTTTCCTACATTAAGATATGTGGGCAAATGCATTTTTGTCTCAGTGCATGCATTGTTTTAGTTTGGCAGGGTCGCCGCTAGCTTAACTTAGCCTAATGAATGGAATCCTATGTTGCCAGCTAGCATGTCCTGAGTAAAAGTGATCAAAAAAAAAGCCTCACCTAATTACTTCTTGTGGCCTGTGTATTCACAACGAGTACAAATAGCAGATTAAGACTAGGTGATCTCCTAGGCAGATATTAACTTTGGACTATATTACGGGGAAGCACAGGCGAAGCACTGCTACTTGGGCAGAGAACTGCAACAAGCAAATCATGCCGAGACAACTGTGAATGTGTCAGTCAGTCTCCCCAGGCTCTCAAGCCACTTAAGTATTTGTATAGATATGCATGTTTTCCATTAAACGTGTTATATACACACACTTAAAATTTTTGTAATGTAGAGATTCACCTTGTCGCTGGTTGGTTTGGTTCTTGCCTTGTAACTCTTTTTTTAAGACCCTATGGGAAACATACTTCTGGAACCAAGGCCTCTGAAAAAGTGGGCCTGCACTCTATTAGATCTAACTTATTTAGCAAAATTTTAGGTTATATTATTTTACTCAGTATACGCTTTGAAGAGATCAAGTGTCAACTGAGTAAAATAATTTAACCTAAAATCTTGCTCTATCCCCACGACATACAACAGCCACTGAACATTACAAAACGTAAAAACAACTACATCAAATAAGACAAGAACACACTCACTGGCAATGAGAGGGTCAATGTCTCGGGCCTTAGTGGTGACATCAGCAGCAGACACCTGTCCCACCTGAACCAGCAGGGACATGACGTCATCGAAGAGTGGAGGGAAAGCCTTGCAGAACGAAACTAGGCATGGCAGCGTTGGCATGAAAAATGCATAGCGCTTGGCACGGGTCAGTACTGAAACAGATACAAAAAAATTGGTTACATAAGTGATTGCATTGGACAGAATCACATGCAATGAGTTTTTGGTTGTTTTTGAGAACAGATGCATGAGATACATAAAACTTAACTGCTCTGACACAAAACTGTAAGGAACTGAAGGATTTAAGAGAGCTCAAGACTCCTCTGGTTTGCCATTCAACAAAATGTAATAAATGGATGGCTAATGCATAATTTATAAACACTGCAGATGAAGGTTTGTTATAGACAGTAACAAATGGCCAGCAGAGGGCAGTGTGTACAAAGATAATGGGACAAGATCGCACAGGTTGGTTTTCGTTACAAAAAAAGTCAGGGTAATAGTCTGATATCTCCAATTATCAATGTTATTTTTAGACATTCTTTAATAAAATGCCAGCCCTAACAAATGAAAAAGAACAGAGACCAAGATAAAGAGAGGATGGATGAGAGATAAAGAAACAGATGAGAGCGAGTTATTTCTACCTGTGAGGAGGGTGCCCATCACACTAATGGCAAGCCGTGCCACACTGAGGGATTTGGGCAGGGCGTACTGGGTGCACAGATGGGACAACAGCTGTATGGCGAAGATCTGTGGCAGACAAAACAAAACTGCCATTAGCATCAAGCCCAGAGGTCAACCCTGAGGGCCCGCCATGTGTCAGTGATTTGAATGATGTAATACATACTTCTAATTAACAATATGGTACAGCTTTTATTACATTTCTTTGGTATTTTATGTTATTTGTATAGTTGTTATTTTTATTTTATTTGTTCTATATATATATATAAACGTGTTATATACACACACTTAAAATTTTTGTGATGTAGAGATTCACCTTGTCGCTGGTTGGTTTGGTTCTTGCCTTGTAATATATATAAAAATACTACTGTAAAGCACTTTGTGACCCTTCACTGTCTTTGAAAGGTTGGGTACAAATAAACTTTACTTACTATTAATGCTTCAACTTGTAGATGTACAGATCTAAACTAATTTGCTATAAAGTATATACTATAAAGCTATAAAGAGTTTCACATCCTATTGAGTATACCTGTATACTAAAACATAGTAAACCAGTCATTCTGTGTCTCATTTAGTCACAAAATGTCGCTATGGTTTGTGAGTGTAAATATATTTTGTATACACACACACCTAAACTCAAATGATGCTGTCACTCCCAGTACATGGTCCATCTAGTCCAGGCTAATAATATGGATGGACACATAGTTGCTTACCTGTTTCTCCAGCTGCGGCTGAGCGAGGAGTTCTGGGATAAAGTCTAGACAGATGTGCATGGAAGGAATTCCTGCCACCGTCAGAGGAAGCAAAGGCTGTGGATAACCCTGAAGAAACATTTAGAAAACCTTTAGAACCCAATAAGAGATTTCTTTATATTTTTTAAATATATATATATATATATTAATTTTTTTATCTGAAACTGATTTACATAAACCTAATGGCAGTATAATTTCAAAATTACTACATGTTCCTGCTAAATTTGCAAAATGATTCACTGGTACATATTAGTTTAAAGAAAAAAAAAATGTCGTAGTGCCATCCAAATTTTACACTATAGTTCAAAAGTTTGGATGGTGTTAAGATTTTTTTGTAATGTTTTGGCAAGAAGGCTTTAATGCTCACCAAGGCTGCATTTATTTGATCAAAAGTACAAACTGTGAAACATGATTACAATTTATAAGAACTGTTTTCTAAGTTAATATCTGTAATTTATTCCTGTGGTTGCAAAGCTGAATTTTCAGTCTTTAGAGTCACATGACCCTTCAGAATTCATTGATAAACAGGTAAAAGATTACATTTATTTGAAATAGAAATCTTACAGAGCCCAACATTTTGAACGGTAGTGTAACTTGCTCCACCTCTTTTAACTGCTCCCCTTAAACCACCTGTCACACAGAGGCCACTGTTCTTGAATCAATCTAATTAATTCCCAATGGATAAAACAAAAACCCACCCTACATTTTTTTTTCTCACTGAATATCCCGTTTCACTCTAAAATGCGTACAAGAAACTTCAAACACAAAAGTAAGAAATCTGAAAAGTTTGTGTTTTAAGATTTTGATCATTATAATGTATGTATATCACCATAACAGTGATGACTGTTCTGTAATAGAGAGATTTAGTTACCTGGAAGTGTACTAGTTTGGCAATGTTGGGGTCTGCGATGAACATTTGGTGCAGCAGGCAGCAGATGAGGCACTGCACCTCCCTCAGGTCACTAAGCAGTCCGCCCTCCGCCTCGCATTCCCGCTGGGACCCCCGCCCAGCCACCGCGTCGCCCACTTTTTCCGCATGGGAATACGTGGAGCAGACTGAACGCTCCGCAATAGGCTTTCTGCTCCTCCACCTCCTCCCAGCTGCAGCTCCTCCTGAGGGGACGGTAAACACACCTCCAGCAAGATCTGTACTGCTGCACTGTCCTGAAGGTGGACAAAAACAACACACATATGCCAAATGTACAAACTCATGATTCAGAGGAGTATTAGAGAAGTGTGTGTCCATGAGTCTACCTGAGCAGCCAGCAGAGCATTCTTCAGCTCCTCTCTGGTGACCTCGGGGGTGTCAGGTTGGCCACCGAGCCCAAGGTTCGATACGGTCTGAGCCTGTCGCTCAAATTCAGCCGTCTCCTTCAGGTGGGCGTTCAGGTAGGCTTTAGATGCCAGCAGGTACCCGTTCAGCATGTGAAGAGTGATGTCCATTAGTGGAGGACACCTTCAGAAGAACAAACACACACAATTCCTACAGTAAGTACATCATAATAGCAACAAAATATCACCACTGTTTTCAAAATTGATGATAAGACTATTAAGAGATTAAGATAAAATAAATTTATTAAGCAGAAAATCTGCATATTATAAATGATTTCTGAAGAATCATGTGACACTGAAGACTGGAGTAATGATGCTGAAAATTTAGCTTTGCCATCACAGGAATAAATGACATTTAAAAATATATTCAAATAGAAAACTGCATTGTAAATTGTAATAATATTTCATAATATTAATTATTTTTGATCGAATAAATGCAGATTTGGTGAACATAATAAAATTATTTTAAAAATCTTACCAACCTTACCAACAGTAATAAAATAAAATAAAATGTATTAGATGTTATATTTTCTATTTCTATTTTACAAATTATATTAGCAGCACAACAATTGGCATAAATTTGAGAATTTCTAAGCAGATAATACCTGAAGACCCTGGAGCTGCAGCGCAGGACAATGAGAGGATCCACCATCAGATCATTCTGAGTGTATCTCTGCTGCCGCAGGAGCTTTACTGAGGGCTGCAGAGCATTTACTGTCATCACCCAAAGCCTGATAAAGTAAAGGACGATAGAGATTTAGTACTAGTCCTGAAGACACCTTTCAATTTTACTACAGCATATAAAACAAAGAGGAAGTCTGACCTGCGTGGCATGACTGTATTAAGTACCATCCAGAGTTTGTTAAAAGTCTGTTGGATTCTGCGAGAGACGCCGTCCTCTAAGAGCAGCCCCATGCTGGCAGTCAGATCCTCTGCGTATGGGATCAGATCTCCCGCAGAGAGCAGAGTCAGGTGCTCCAGGATACGCAGCAGCCTTGGCCCGCCGGAGAGGACATTCTGGAAAGCTAAGAAAAAAAAAACATGATTAATTTGAAAATGTAATTGATTTACATGATATGCTGATTAATAAATCAAAGTAGCTGCAAATAATTGCTAACATTAATATTTGATTATAATTAATTCAAAGACAAAAGTAAAACATTTAGAGGTTTTAGAAGTCAAAATATTGTTTGTTTTATTTCCATATCATTATATAAGCCTGTCACTGTCTGTGAGTACAAGAGCCCTGTGGAGAAACAGGCCTGTCAGAGCAGCGATGTATAAATACACAAACACCTTCAGGCTCATTAATCCACAGGTGCAAATCTGAGTCACGCACATGAAAGGTTAGACAACAACAACAAACTATTCATATCATAGACCATAATAAACACTTGTGATCTCCTCCAGTGCCAAAGGGCCCTATGAGTATCAATGTTCAGTGGTCCGGTTTACTGTAGTGTGAAATTTGCTTGAGAAATACATCATACAGCAGAGAAGTGCTAACATGTTTGCAGAATCAACCTGAGCAATTTCATGCCATTCTAGTTTATTTTGAGTTTGTGTTGATATTACAAACATTGTCATTTTTGGTATACAGCTGTAAGAATAAGTATGTGAACCACTTGCAAATTAAGTACAATTTACCTTGATCTTCAAATTCAAAAAGTTTTCACCCCCAACTTAATGCATCACGTTTCCTTCTGGAGCATCAGTAAATGTTTGAAACTTTTTTTAATAGTTGTGTTTGAGCCCCTAGTTTTTCTTGCAACTGTATAATCCCATTTTATCCACTTTAAATCCTTATTCGTATACTTTAATGTGGAACAATGTCAAAAATATTTGTAAACTTCAAAATGATTATTAAATCATGCATCATATTTTGAAAATCAGTAAATGCCAGAAACTGTTTTAATGCAATCTCTGTCCTAAGACTTTAATGAAGTGGGAGATTGTGAGTTGCTCATACCCTCTTGTAGCTGTGTCTGTGAGTATTTGCAGGATGAGGATGTGAGCAGCATCTTCCTCAGCAGGGGCAGAGTACCAGTCACTTCCTCTTCACTGATCCAGTCTTCCACCATGCACAGGTGAGGGTAGTTTGTGGCCAGTAGACGCAGAAGAGCAGAGTGCAGGACTGATGTTGGAAATAAAATAAAATAAATAATAAAATAGTACAACACTTATTAAAGTTTATTTTATTTAGTATAACACCACTAGAATGTTTCACTGTTTGTATGAATACAGCCTGGAAATCAATCCACATACACACACACACACACACACACACACACACACACACACACACACACACACATTATATATAGATATATATAGAAAAACATTTCAAGTATCAGTGCAATGTCACAATAATCTAAATATGACTATTATCACACAGACTACTCTGCTGAATATAAGTGCATTGGAGGTTAAACGGGTGTCCTTTACCTCCCAGCTCCTGCTGCAGTCCTTGGGCCTGGCGGATGAGGTGTTTAATGGGAATCTGGTCCATGAGGGCAGGAGAGTAGGATTTTGGTTTCCTCTGCATAAGTGCTGGGAGGAAAGAACACATGGTTATCAGGCTGTTTGTTAAAAATAGGCCTCTGTGGTGCAGCTCATGTACAGGTGATTTTTCATTGTATTCCAGTTCATTAGCACAGCCAAAGGGCATCATTACTCCAGGATGATAGAGGAGAAGAGAGGGAGAGAGAGAGATTAAATAAGCACAGCACTCTGGGAAGAGCTGTGTGCATAAACAGTGAAGAGTAACCGCTCTAATAACCGATGAGAGGCTTCCAAAGCAAAGTCAAACTGCAGGTGATTGGTGTGAGTTTGAAGCAATTTAACATGCAGAGGAGGGAGCGGGAAGCTAAGCTGTATTGCTCTCATCCTAATATTATAACAGCACTCTGGGTGGCAAGACAGGAACTTACATAAGCGTGAATGCACCAGATTAACTGTAGATAAAATGATTAAGTCTTGTTGTTCATTTAATAATTGAACGGTTCAAAATTGAACAAAAAAGGAGGCTGTAAAGAGACGACAGAACAGAAAAGAACCATACATGCAAACCTCAGGATGAAGTTGGATTAATTCAAATTTAAATATAAAGAAATTTGGTCCCACCTTACAATAATGTTTCATTAGTTAACATGAACTAAGAATGAACAATACTTCTACAGCATTTATTACTCTTAGTTAATGTTCATTTCAACATTTACTAATACATTATCAGATATTATATTTGTTAACATTATTTAATGCACTGTGAACTAACATAAACAATGATCAGCTGGATTTTTATTAAGATTAATAAATACTGTAACAATGTATTGCTTATTGTTAGTTCAAGATAAATACATTAACTAATGTTAATAAACCTTATTGTAAAGTGTTACCAGAAATTTTATACAGAGAATAATATTTGATTTTTTTTTGTTTTTATATCGTTGCTGCTAAAATTTAATTTAACTCATTAAATACAATACAATATAAATAAAAGTAAAAATAAATCAACTTAATCAAAAAAAATTATTCGACATAGAAGAAAAGAACATATTATATAATAAAATACATATGTAATGAAAAAATTTTAAAGGTGAAAATTCAAATATTACATCAGGTGTGTAATATACTAACCCAATGTCTTTGTATTAGCGAGCAGAGCTTCCTCATACGACAGGATGTAATAGAGAATGAGCAACTGGGTGGTGATAGTGTACTGAGAACGAATTTTCCCTCCATCTCCCTGAGAGAGGTCAAACAGAGGTTAAAAGCAACACAGCTTACAGGAATATATGGCTTTGATCTGGACAGTCAAGTCAAGTGAAGTCACAAATACAACACAGCACTTCATACAACAGATTGTTTCACATTAATAAACAGGAAAATAAGTGTTAATGTTGTAAACATCTTCATTCAAACTAATTCAATTTGAGCTGCATATCAGCTTTCCAGAAGATAAGTGTCTTTCAGTTCAATGTTGTATCAATTCATCTGTCAATGTTGAACAGTTAAAATTGTGTTCTCATCTGATATAGTGTCAGTGCAGTTTAATAGACAATGTTACTGAATATTAATTGTCTTTATTCTAGGAATTATCAGACATATACTTTACCACAGACTCAAGGCTTTAATACCGTTAAGCCTAAATTTTTATGATGCTTTTTTCAAAAATGCTTTTTGACATTATATAATTGTTGCTTCTATAAATCATTTGTACATATTGCAATATCCAGAGGCCTTTTATCTAAAAATAACCTTCAATAATATCTATGCCCGTGATTTGAGCAGGCTGATTTTTGTTACTGCAGGGCGGTCATTTATCACAGTTTTTTTGCGTTGTTGTTGTTGAGTAAAAAGATGATTTAGCTCTACCCACCCCTGCCTGGAAAACATTAAGGATCTCCTGCTCTGTGATTGGCTGGTTGGTGGCCTCGGGATTGGTCTTGGAAGCAGGGGTCAGGATGGAGTTAATGTAAACATCAATTAATGGAAGCAGCTGAGTGTGGAGTGGAGTGGTCGTCTCGCACAGCTGTCTGAAGATCCAGTCCTGAAAGAAAGAAAGAAAGAAAGAAAGAAGACTCAGAAAAGATCATTCAAAAAGAGCGAATTATCCAATCATCTACCTCTGGCACTCGGGTGATTAAATCATCTTTCCAGCGGAGCAGATCAATAGCTATAACATGGCATACTGACTCTAGAGGAGGCAGATTCCAGTCTTTAAGGCTGACGATGTAATTGTGAGGAAACATTCTGATCAGCTGGGTGATGCACTACCGCATTCAAAAACCACATCCTTAATTAAATCAATGGAGTGTCTTTCCATGAGTCAGGAAAGGAGCCAGCCAGTCAAACAGATAATAGAACCCAATGGATTCAAGTCAATACTAGCACTAAACAGAGTCAACAGAGCAATGTAGTGTAGTTAGCACAGTGTGGGTTTTAACAGAACAGAACAACAAAACAGGATAGGAAAAAAAAAAGAGAGAACAAAACGGACCTTAACAGAGAACAACAGAATAGAAACAAATTTAAAAACAAAGCACAACAAAACAAAGAACGGGGGAAAAAACAGAACACACTGGAACAAAAATAGATCATAATAGAATAGTATAGAACAAAAATAAAGTAGATTTATTAAATACATTAACTATAATAGTTTATAACTAAATAATTTATTTTATGATTCTTTAAGTATCAAGAATTGTATGATCTTAGGTAAAAACAATAAGTTAAAAAACAACTGAAGAAGACTCTTGATTTTAAGCATTTTAATTACATTAAAGTTAGATTAAATAAATACATTATTTTTCATATTTTAAAATAAAAAGTAATTCTGCTACCCCCCTTCCCTTTTTTAACTTAAGTTAGAGTCATGTTGCTGTTTGAGCATAAACAAAATCTGCAAAGTTATGATGCTTAAGTTCAAAGCAAATCGAGATATTTTCTTCTACAGGAATCGCTTTTTAAGGACTACAACAGACGGCTGGTAGGGACTACAACAAGCTTATTCACGGGTTGGTGACACCCTTAAATTGACATAAGCCCTCCCCCCGGGAACACACAAAAAAGGGGGAGAGGTCATGTTGAGAAGAGGAAGAGCTGTTGTAGTAGAGCACATTTAGGAGCTAAAGCTGCTGCATCCGTCTTTTATTTATTGCAATAAAATACGCAACACAAATGCAATAGCATGTTATAAAAGCAAGAACCATAATTAAACTAAACTATACTATCTATACTAACGGTTATATCTTCTCTGGCTCTCAAGGAATCTTACAACAGTTCACACACAAGCTATTTATAGATTATAAATATGCTAAATCAATGACTTGAAGATAGTTAACTCCACATCAGCTAAATAAATTCATCAACTAACCATTCAGAAAAATCCTGTCTCATTCTACATGTCACTTCTTCTTGAATCTCGCCATCATTGTCCGACTCGGTTTGAATATAGAAGGCTGAACGGTTTCTGACATTTTCAGTGCGTCTGCTAAGCTCTTGAAGCTCCGCCCTCTTCCTGAAAGGGGGCCGGGAGCAGCAGCTCATTTGCATTTAAAGGGTCACACACAAATGATGTGTTTTTGATCACCCTCAAAAGGGACAATTTTAACATTCTTCTAAAACATATCTGTGGAGTATTTGAGCTAAAACTTCACATACACACTCTGGGGACATCAGAGACTTTTTTCTTGACTTTACATCTTGTAAAAAGGGGCATTATAGGCCCAAAAACAGAAAATATAGAAAAGATATAGAAAAAAATATATACTATGGAATACAATAATTCCAACAGAGGGGAAACAGCAAAGTCAGAACAGTATGGGGAGCTCATCAGGTTTACCTTTATGGACACTTTGTGTTTGGTGAAGGCTCTGCTCCTCAGGAGCTGGTATATGCAGTGGATGGGGAGGAATCCTGTGATGTTGGCACTGAGGTTATTAGTAACTGCCACTCTCACTGCATGTGCTGTAACCACCTGTCACGACACAAACATCAACTTAATATCAGCCTTGACGCAATTATTGTGTTTAGCTACATTTATTTTTAAGATATTCAGCAGATGTCTTCTCCATAACGACAAAAAGTGCTTATTTGTGCTGTGTTCGACAGATGGCAAGCATGCAATTCTCAAAGTTATCTGCTAGGACAGGATATCTATAATAGAGCATGTAATAATATGACAAGCTGTTAGTAATTAAGATGTTTGCTCTGGTGCCTACACAGTTCTTGCAATAAGTCAAATACATGTGCAAACTCAGAGACATAGACAATTCATTATCTTTTGCCAAAACATTGTTCTTATTTTAAGAGGCTAGTGACTCGTGAAATGACTGTTTTGCATTAAAACACCATCTATAAGAACACTATAAGAAACGAAGCACCTGTTCTGTGAAGATTTCCTGAGTGAAAATGGTCTTCATTTTGCTCAGTGAGCTGGGTTTGATGGCGATCTGTTGAAGGATGAGAAGTTTAAGTAAGAAAAATATGTTCCTCGACCCAATTAAACTCAAGTTTAAGAAACAAGTTCCAAAAACAAATTAAAATAAAATATGAAGATCTCATTCTGGCTAAACAAACTCTCAGTGACTCATCAATAATGCACGACTAAGGGCAATTACATATCACACAGACATGCTTAGGGCTTCTCTGGGATGTGCATGTTCTCAGACACTAACAATCAATAAATTCACCAATTAATTCCCTTCCTTCAGAGACTTTTACAGTGCAAGCCAAGTATAATGGATGTTTACAGCTAGAGGACTAATTCTGGATTTTAACCAATGTAGACATTTAAGCACGAAAGTAAACAGCACTAAGTACACCCTTTGTTATGTTCTAAATCGGACTTGCTTTTATAGAAAAACAAACAAAAAACTAATACCTCTAGAGTGTGCCACTGATGGATAAACCTGACCTACTGCTGTAGGCACTATTGTTTAACAAATTAGCTAAATTATAAAGCATTTTCGCTCATTATTCAAATAAACTCAAATCGAACGTTCAAACACGTTTATGATGTCCAAAACTGCTGTTTAGGTAGGATGCGTTTAGAAACAGCTAAAATCCCTATTCAGGTGGGTTTATTTGAAATATGTTTCACAGATGTACTTTGTGATTTCACTGGTAAAAATTACAGCGCATATTAGCTAATGTTTCATTGGCTATCTTTGGGGTCCTCTCTGAAATGAAACCCAAAGGGATAGAAACATCTGCGATTGTGGAATGTATTTTTAACGCTCATTTATTCACACCTCATTGCTCTAATTAAACAGAAAATTGTCATTGCACTACCTAGTGCACATTCATTATGGAATTCACTTATCATACACACTACCGTTCAAAAGTTTGGGGTCAGTAAAGTTTTTTATTGTTGTTGAAAGAATTACTTTTATCCAGCAAGGATGCATTAAATCGTTTAAAGGGGCAAGTAAAGACATTTATAATGTTACAAAAGAAGTTTACACAACTGTGCAACACTGATAATCATAAATGTTACTGAGAGCAGCAAATCAGCCTACCAGAATGATTTCTGAAGGATCATGTGACACTAAAGACTGGAGTAATGATGCTGAAATTTCAGCTTTACCATCACAAGAAAAAGTAACATTTTAAAATGTTACTGTTTTACTGTATTTTCTATTAAATTAATGCAGCCTTTGTGATAAGAACTTCCGTGATATTCACATGCATTCAAAAGACACTTCGTAAAGTACGTGAAATGACACGCATCCAAGGGTTAATAATTATAACTCAAATATTATTTTGAAAATGAATCCCGCCAGAATATTTATAAAGTTTAAGTTTACTCAAATTTATTTATATAGCACATTTCATACACAATCGTAATTCAAAGTGTTTTACACAAAAAAGGAATTAAAATATTCATAAGAAATAAAAAATATAACCTGAATCACCCCGATCTGGAGTGGAAGAAAATGGAGAATCGGGTTTGTGATTTTACTACTTTGATATCCGGTTAGCGGGTCTAAACGGATCTTACTCATGCTGGAGGGAACTTTAGGTAGATTATTAAAACAATTTTTATAAACTGTCAAATGGAAACGTTAATAGGCTGCTCTGGTGATGCTCAACTGATGGCTTAAACTCACCTTCATCCCAAGGGTGGAGCAAACCAGCTCGATGATGGCACTGAGCTGGTTGCTATGGAAATACATGGCAACCAGTAATAGCATCTCTCCAAAAGAGGCAGAGACACCGGCGGCACTGGAAAGAATAAGAGAAGGGAAAGAGGGAGACGGAAAAGCAAAATAGGGGGAAGAGGGAAGGAGGAGGAAAAGGGTGAAATGGATTCAAATGAGTCATTGACACTTAAACACTCTTATTGTACATAAATGGATACACACATACCATCCACCAGGGTTACAGTGGGCTTAACATCTATGATAACACTTACCACAAAAACGCACAGGCGCGCACCGATGGACATTTATCTTTAAATTTATAGTGTGGATAAGCGCTCCAATCACAGTGGGTCATGAGGAGCGCAAGCTGCAGGAGAGATGACTTATAACCCATCAGCTGCTTATTAGTTATTAAATTGAAAAAGGCTGTCACTGCCTAACCTCTGCATAACCCCATCTGTTCTCATTTTATCATTCATGCTACAGAAGTGGGTCTGAATGCATGACCTCAGAGAACTAATAATTGCAGGACGCAAAGAATGAGGAAACAAATCAAAACTTAGTTCCAAATACTTCTCTATGAAATAAAACTAATTGGATCAAGACAAGGATAAACATACATTGGGTACATGTATAACATTTCTGTTTCTTGTCATTTATTGCTTCTCCAGAAGCGTTTCCTTCTTGCTGATCATAAAATAACTGGGATAATTAAACTGTTGTAAAATGCATTTATTGGTTATTATGGTTTTGAAGGGCTTGTCCATCCAGGCTTGTCATACCTCTCAAAATACTCCTCCTCTTTTATCATCCAGCTGAGCCACATTACCATCAGCTGCTCTTGTTCTGGAGTACTGCAGAGAGAAGACACAACAGCGATGATGACGCACCTGGGCTTTACTCCGGAGTTTTTGTAAATTAAACTAAACTGTATTGAACTATTGAATATGAATTTAACCAGCTTTACACGGAACACGACTGAGTGACAGAACTTGAAACCTTTGATGTTTTACTGAAAAAACAAAGTACTTAAAGGGGTCATAACACGAGCAATTGACCTTTTTCACAGACTGTGATGACGCATTTAATGGTCATCAGCATATATACATATATATATACATACATATATACATACATATATATATATATACATATATATATATATATATATATATATATATATATATATATATATATATATATATATATATATATATATATATATATATATATATATATATATATATATATATATATATATATATATATATATATATATGTGTGTGTGTGTGTGTGTGTGTGTGTGTGTGTGTGTACATTTATAAACCTATACTTTGCATTAAATAACCTTTTCATCAAAATACAAAAAGGCTAGTTAAGGCTGCTGGAAGGGTGCTTCTATTACAGCGGCTATGGGAGTGACTGTAAAGTTGACATCTTTCTCTCTTTTAACTGCCATTATCAATTTCTCTTTCCTATTTTGAAAGTTGTGAAAACACTATAGTGGAGTTTTTCTTTTGCTATTTGAGCAAATGAAAACACGAAAAATATAATTAATGTAGTCTCTCAATCACCACTAGAAGTTTACCCAACTATGACGACTTCCGCTTCAGAGAAACCCAGACATGTGAAAAGGGCCAATAACATTTTTGACATACAAAAATTCACAAATTAGGGATTGGCAAGATATTTTACCAATCCAACTTATGATTTATGCTCACCAAGGCTACCTTTATTTGATCAGAAAATACAGTAAAAACAATTTACAAGAACTGTTTTCTATTTAAAATATAAAACATATTTGCCTGTGATGGCAAAGCCAAATTTTCAGCAGCCATTTCTAAAGTCTTCAGTGTCACATGATCCTTCAGAAATCATTCTAATGTGCTGATTTGGTGCGCAAGAAACACTTATTAATATGATACATTTTGAATGCACTTATGCTACCTAATATTTTTGTGGAACTTGTTATACTTTTTTTCATGATTCTTTGATAAATAATATGTTTAGACAGCATTTATTTAAAATAGAAATATTTCGTAACAAATGTAAGTCTTTACTGTCACTCTTGATCAATGTATTGCATTCTTAAATAAAAATAAAAAAAATCCTATCAACAACAAAAAAATACTGACTTACTGACAGTTGTGTGTAACAGTGCTTCAGAAGTGTTTCCAAAATTATCAGCAGCTAAAATGATTCATACTAAAATCCTTGGATTTCTGACAATAGAGATTAAAATAGTGGTGTAAAATAGTATGAAACTTAATTATCGTTTTGGGTATAATACAAGTGGACCTCATGGAGAAAAATGCAATTAATTTATATGACATGACCCTTTAATCATTAAATCATAAATTATCTTAATGGGAAGAGCAAGTGGAGTGTTAGCAGCAAAAAATGTACCTGACGAGGGTGGGGAATGCCAGTAGTTTGCAGAAGGACAGGGAGACAAAGCGCACTCCTGCAGGGGTGGCTGGTGGACGGCTGGTCATCAACTGCAACAGTTGCTCCGCCTCTTCATCTGTGGGCCTGTGGAGAGGAAGCCTTTGAAACCATCTTTAAAACTTTCCAAAACTTGCAACACAGGTATTTGCTGTTAACAGGAACTGAATATAAATCAAACAGGTGGAGTTTATTCCATAACTTTCAACCTCGTCATGGAACGGAGCCAGGAAATTAGGTTTAGCAGCTTAAAGGTGCACTGTGTACATTTTAGCGACATCTAGCGGTGAGGTTGTGAAATGCAAATCGCCCACCCCTCACCCCTCCCTTTGAAGCACATAGAGAAGCTACGATGGCCGACACAGGACAGATGTTGTCGTCTGAGACAGCAGAGAGTAGCTAGCGCTACTAGGGCTACTGTAGAAACATGCCGGCGCACAACTTCACAGAAAGGGGACCCGCAATGTATACAGATAGAAATGGCTCATTCGGTGGTAACAAAAACATAACGGTTCATTATACACCACTGAAAACATAGTTATGTATATTATATTGCATTTTAGTCAATAGATCCACTTAAATATTAAACTGTGCACATTTTAAGTGCCTAAGTTACGTGTGGTTAAGAGAAACTACACCACTTATATTTATACTGTAAAGACCTGATTGAGTTAACTGTAGCATACCTAAGACCAGCGATCCCCATAAGTGCGCAATAGAGCCGCAGCAGCGCACTGGCCTTCACCACATGCTCCTCCCGCAGGCCAGAGTACCCCGAGCTGCTCTCCGAGTCCATATCACTATCGTTGGGAACGTGGGTACTGCGAGAGCGGGGTAAGATGGCCACCAGCTCCAACAGCAGCTGCCTCCGCATCTGCCACAGCACTGAGCTGCTCTCTCTTTTCCTCTGAAGTGAGACACATACTTGATTTAGTGTGTTTATAAAGTAGGTAATCATCAAATGTTTTAGTGCAATTGTTGCTCCTTACCTGCTGACCGTTGCGAATGAACATACTGAACCAGGTGCGCACTTTTCCATTGGTCCCCAGAAGTAGGCCGCTGACATAAGACACCAGAGGACTGACCGCCTCATCTGCCGTGTCTGGCTTATAGTCCAGTGTTAGAGCAACACCAAGACCTGGAAGATGACACTCCTCCACCTGTGGAAAGGTTGACATCAATATGACACATTGTTCTGATCACTTTATCTGCAGACAACTACAGAGCATGACAGGTGGTCTAGTGCTGGAAACTCACCACCATGGCCCTGATGTTCAGAGCCTGAGAAGGGTTCATCTGACACAGCTGCCGGAGAGCTTCTGTCCTACGTCTGCCTCCCACGCTCTCCTCATCCTGCCGTTCTCCATTCTTTATAAGTCCCCTGCACACTGAAAGAAACAAGCAGTTTTGATTAAATGTGCTGCTTTAATAAATTTTTTTACAGCCAAAGATACTAATATTGTTATTTTTCATTAAATACATTACAGTTCAAAAGTTTACATTAAATTTTCCACAAAAATACTAAGCAGCACAACAGTATTCAATACTGATAATAATAAGAAATGTTTCTTAAGCAGCAAAACAGCATATTAGAATGATTTCTGAGGGATCATGTGACAGAGGATTGGAGTAACGATGCTGAAAATTCAGTTTTGCTTTTGCCATCACAGAAATAAATTACATTTTTTAAATATATTAAAACAGAAAGCAGTTTCACAAATTTCTCACAATATTACAGTCATACTGTATTTTTTTAATCAAACAACTGTATCCTTGGTGAGCATAAAAACCTTTCCCCAACCCTAAACCTTTCAACGGTAGTGTACATATTTCATGTCTTAATATACAGCCAAATATATCAAGAAATCTATCTATATCTATTTCTAATTTTGGGATTTTTGACACTTTTTATTGAAAGACACATTAGAGGACAGATATAGAAAATTGGATATGAAACAAAAGGGCCAAGACTGGGCTAGTCTCAGTTTATTGAGATAAGTGGTGCTAACACATAGCTTTCTACAAGTCTTATAGACCTCCATTCCTCCATTATTGGGATGTTATGTAGACCAGATTCGATCCTGCATCTTCATGTGAGCACCACAGCAAAGCTTAACTTCTATGTTATGGCCCAGGTGAGATAATTTTAACACATTTTCCACAAACATCTTTAAATAAGCTGTTCTTTATTTGGCTCTGAATCAAGCTCTCACCTTGAATTAAAATATCTGCTTCCCTTTTATTCTGTGATTTTAACCACAAGTGACATTTTGCCACGCAGAATGATTAGAATTTCAAAGAACCTTTTATGACTGAGTGCCGGAATGATATTAGTCTCAATAGTCTTATGAAAAAAAAACATCTGATTGAGAGAAAGCGTAGCAGAGTCCGTCACAATTCATGCTGTATCTGATTACAGTGCATCTCTATAGACAAGCTCTTTCCCTTAATGATTCAGCCTTGAGCAAAATATTCTCCCAATGAAAGATCCTGTCTAGGTAATGAGCCTTGAGAATTGTCCATTCAATAATATGAAATGTTTTAAACTGGCTCTGAATGGGGCCTCGCACAAATAAGCCATTGACTCAACAAGGACCTGGGAGTAATGAAAGGATAGCAGAGATCCAGAGATGTTTTTATTTCCACTTCAAGCTTCTCAGAGGAAAACCCACATACACATAAAGAGGTGCACAAACACACCTAAGCCCAAATTGCACATAATAAGCAGCCAAACTCATCAAAATGGAAATTCAGCACCTCTCGGATGATCGTGCAATGGCCACACAAGGCAGATCAAATGTAAAGTAAAACTGATTCTCATGTGGCTTTATAGTCAATGAAGAAAAACGAAACATTATTATATTTTGGTATGTTAAAAAGAAAACAATCGGTCATATCCCTCATTCAAAAACCAGAAAAACTTGAACACAACTCATTTAAACTGATTTTAAAGACAATTCGCAGTAGAGTGATGCAGGGTTGGTATCAGTAAAATAAAGCCTGTTGTAAACATAACTTCACGATATTTTGACATTTTGTTCTACAATGTAAAATGCACACAATCATACCCCAAAATGCATGTTTTCAAAATGCACGTTTTCAGTATGGGCATGTGCATTTATATTGTAGAACAAAACAGCAAAGGATTTTCAGTTATCGTCAGTTTACCACAGGCTTCATTTTATTCAATAACTGAAAACTCCCATTATAAAACCCCATTGGAAAATCTCGTGGGAACCAGGGGCAGGATTTTTAAACTTCATCCCTGCACTGTCAGCTGTTTTTGTTTTGTGCAGGTGTATCTTATGTAGCACAATATCACAAATCTAAAGTCAGACCATTATCATTTCAAGATTTAAAGCAGAAACACAATCTAATTCAAATCCAAATCAACTGTTCATGCTACATGTGTCTAGCATCTTTGTTTGGATTGTGACTAAAATGCAGTGGTTGCCTCTCATTTCAAAATACTTTTTGCTTAAAGCCAGTTTGCCCTTTTATAGAGTACAAGTAAACAAAAAATTAGAGACGCACCGATTGACCGGACAGGGACCAGAACCTATTTTCTGCATGATCGGCCCGGACCGGTGACCGGCCGGTGAGGCTCATGTCCGATTCCGAGCCGGTCCATTTTGTTGCTTGTGTTAGGTTCAGTTTGTTACATGTCCTCTCAGGGGTGCTGTAAGCATTCAGGTGACTCAGAGTTTTCTGAGAAACTGAGAAGTTTTTCATTCGGATTTAGCAGCAAGCGGCACAGGCAAAAACATTCTCTCGCTCTCTTTCCTCAAACGGCCAAGTGACGTACACCTGCGTTCACTCCTCTCACTTACTCGTCTCATTCGCTCCGGTTAAATTGTGCTTGTATTGTGCATCATTTTAGTAATTCCCACAGGTTTTGTGCTCACACCAAAAATGAGCGCACCTCTGATCTATAAGTGGTGCTCACATAAAGCCGCCTCTCAAACAGCTTGTGAGTCACAAGTACCAAAATGAGTGGCGTACGGTCCCGTCTTGGCGAGTATTCAGATAAATACAGTCAGTTTTGGAACATAAATAGTTGAGAAAGATAACATTGTGCAACAGTATATTTGATCCACGCATAAGCTCTTAAAGTGATAGCAATCTAATATTCCTGCTGCTGTCTGTCATGTTAAAGAATAAAAGACAAAAGCCACGTTTCCACCGTGGGAACTTTTCCCAGGAACTAGGGACTTTAGGGTGGTACTCGGTGTGTTTCGACTGCAGGAACCGGGGTCTAGAAGCTCTGGGTAAATATTTCCCATAATATGGCCCAGCTTGCAAGGTAGTACTTTTTCAAAGTTCAGGAACTTTCTGGGGTAGGATTCGGGCGCTGAACACGCTGATTGGTTGAGCTCATGCAGCATTTTATTTCAACCTAAAAGTCTGTTGCGGTGCCTGCAGTTTGCTATTTAAATCAACAATGCCGTTTAAAACATAGGACCGATGGACCAATGACGACGTTCAGGTTTTATATTCAGGTTTATTTGTGGAGGACGAAATGCAGTGGGCTCTGGAAAATCGCGTGCAGTCCTACACCACCGGACTAATCCTCATGGTACTTTAAACCGCGATGGAACGCAGACAGCAACAAGACTGAGGGAAGACGAGTTCCTGGGAAAAAAGTTCCTGGGACAAATTGTTCCGGGTAATTTTGGTGGAAACGGGCTAAAGAAAATCACTCTCTGCTCTTGACTGAATAAGTTTAGTTGTAAGCATTAATTTATATTTAATGTTTACAATGAAGACTATCCAGTGTTATTTTACATTTGGTTACTTTAATTTCTGTTTCTGTAGTTCTTACCTGAATAATAACCCTACTGTAATAACCTACCCACCGGAAAAACTTAAAAGGCATGTTTTTTTCATATATCTCTTTATTCTATTGCATTTATTTGAGCTGTTGTTTGCAATTTGTTTATTTTTATTATTTTACTATTGACATTTTTTATGAAAATAAAATTTTACGTTGAAAAAAAAAGTAGATTTTTGTTCATGTATATGCTGTCAATTATAGTTCTTAGAAAGAAAATCAGAAAATCGGAAATTGCCCAGTATCGGGCAGGTCACACAATAAAATCAGAAATGACCAAGAAAACTGGTCAGAGCATCTCTACATCAAACAAAGAAAAAAAAAATCTGCAACTGGTCTCAGAATTGACCTATCGGTAAGCCCCGTTACTGTTACGTATTCGGACAAACAAAAAAAGTTGCTTACTGTCTTACAATGACAGCTGTCAGTGTGAAAAACTCACCCCAAGATGTTTTTGATAACTTTTGGACACACAAGGACCACCTTTGGTCGAGGAGCTTTCAAGTGGGATATATAAAAGATTTTAAAATACATATGGTGGGTAACGACATTCATTTGGAAGTGAGGGTTTACAGATCACAATGCACACGGGAGAAGACTCATGTTACGGCTGTCACGATCGCAGATGACAACATCCAGGACCAACACTGTTGATGTAACGCAAGTTAAATTCATTTACATTTAAACAGTTTAATATGGAGAGGCACTAAAACGTAGATCTTCATTGTGTTTTTAGCCTGCACCGTTACATGTTATTTCGGTTTGTAAGTTAACATGGACTCTCTAACTTTAATTTTAACTTAATGAGTAACGTTTTCATTGGGATTGGGGTTGAATCCTTAGGGAACCACACATCATTGGATTAATACACTGTGAACCTGCTGCATACAACAGATGAACAATCATGCACTAATTTGCGCTGTCCCGTTTGATTTTAAGAAATGGAATAAGGGAAATGCCCATCCTCTCAGGATACCTGGAATCAGTGTTACAAGCACCCCGGGCACATCGTTTTACAATTTTTGTAGCATAAACACCATCAAACTGGCAAGATGTATCTCTATGGCGCTGAAACTAAAAGATGTCAGAGTTCTGGTCCCTGTGCAACTGATACTCAACTGCCATTGGCTCAGCTGCGTTCGAGGGGAGGGGCTTAACGATAGGTCAATTGGCCAATTCACTTCATCTGTCCTGAAAAATCATGGTGCATTACTGTTTAATTAAACAAATCTAAAACACATAGATTTTGTAAGTTGTCTTTGAAGAATAGGCAAGCTAATGGATTGAGTTACATATGTGAATTGTTTTAAAGTCAATCATAATATTTCAGCAGGTGATGGACTTACCTTCATTGAAGCTGTCTGGGACGTTTGCCACCAGCAGGCACAAGAACCACTCCCCATTCCTCACGTGAAGCAGAGCTTCGGCCACATCAATGATGGGTAGCAAAGAAGGCAGCTCTGTTGGGAGCAGATCAACTTAAAATCAAGAAGTAATTTTCCTTGTTTAAAACAGATTTATTTTTGTATGTTCAAAGACAGTAAATAAAGGACAAAACATCAGATAAAGACAAATTACAGGCAAAGCTGAAGAATAAGATGATGATTGTTCTCTATTTGTCATGTTTGCTTTTTGGATTCACGTTAAAAATGTTACACCGTTCACCTGCTTGTAGGATGCAGAGAACATCGGCCACTTCCTCCAGGTACACAGGACTCTCAAACAACTCAGAGGACTTGAGGAAAAACTCTCCATTGGAGTCAGCCACCTGATGAAGACATTTTAAGTCTTTTATAAAGAGTGTTTTTTTGGTTTTGCAGTGTTCTAAAACCAAAGATTTACATTACATATATTATTTGGAGTCTGAATTTTTAATGTTTTGGTAAGAAGCCTTTTATGTTCACCAGTGCAACATTTATTTGAACAAAAATAAAGTAAAATCAGTAATATTGTGAAATATTATTACAATTTTAAAATAACTGTTTTCTGTTTGAATATATTTTAAAATGTAATTTATTTCTGTGATGCAAAGCTGAATTTTTCAGTCTTCAGTGTCATGATTCTTTAGAAATCCTTTTGATATGCTGAGTTGATGCTCAAGAAACATTTATTATCATCAATGTTGAAAACAGTGCTGCTTAATATTTTTGTGGAAACTGATAGTTTTTTCAGTGTTCTTATATATTCTATAAAGTTCCAAAGAACAGCTTTTATTTGAAATAGAAATATTTTGTAAAATTATAAATGTCTTTTCAATTATAAATTTGAGACGTTATATATATATATATATATATATATATATATACTAATTTCTGCACAACTATTGACACAAAACAGCAAGTCTGATCTCAATGTTTTACAATGTCTAAGAGAAAGCATTTGAAGGAAAAAAAAATACAATTCATTTTTTAAATTGCATAAGAATGTGAAGGGCAGATCATTATTCAGGAGTTAATATAAAGAACACTAAACCTTGTTCATAATGGCCAACAGCTCACTGAGAGCCAGTCTGAGTCTCCTGAGAGGATCACTGTGCTCAAACTCCAGAGTCAAACCATGCTGTAGCTGAGAGACCAGGATGCTCTCACCGTTAGAGCCTCCAGCCTTATGCCTGTATGGAGAAAATTTGGTCATATATTTATATATATATAATTAGATATCTAAGCATAATACCATCCATAACATCCCTTTTAGTTTCTCAGAGCCCTTCTGAGCGAGACTGACTTATCAGATATATTACACAATGATACAGAATGGCCAACCTGAAAAAACTTATTCTGAACCCACCTAAGCTGCTGCTCTTTTCTAGCATCCTGCTCCAGAGCATGAAAATCCACAGAGAGCAGTGCGACAATGGAGTTCACCGCCTCCACCCCTGACAGCAATCGAAGGATGAGCTTCTTGTCCTGTGCCCAGGCGTTGCTCTGATCCGCAGGGGCACAGAGAGCCATCCTCACCAGACAGGGCAGCAGGAGCCGCAGCTCTGGGTCACTTAAGGCTGCTAGTCTGGCCACATCTACTTTCTGCATTGCTTCGAATGCATATGGGCTCACAAACTGAAGACTGGCACTGTCTGCCATTCTGCTGTAAATAGAAAAAGGAAAGAGAAAGGACATGTTTAACTTAAAAAAAAAAAAAAACGTTTACAGTAACCACACAATATTAGTTAATACTTGTATTGTCATTACTGTAAGAGCATAATAATAAATAACAATCAGAATCTTTTTATTTTCTCAGTTTTGACTAAAAACCCACACTGGCAAAAGTACTGTTATTATTACTATGTTTTAGACTTAAAATATTCTGGACATGTACTATGGTAATACAATGATATTCCTTGAAGTATAGTAGTCGTCTTTAAATACTATAGTGATTAAACAGTACCATTGTACAAGAGTGAGTTTCCTACGCTCTTAGGTGTATTTATATTTCGGTTTTAACATATGTTACTCTACAAATGCTTAAATTTATATTTAAAACACTTTGAAGACTCAGTGTGGAGTGTCCTCAGATACAAAGCAAAACCAAGTTCAAACTTATGCTTAATATTTGCAACTCTTTGGCTAAAACGTTAATTTAACAATCTAATACAAGCATATTTTGTATCACAAAGGACCGTGTGACAGCAGTGGGACCGTCTTACCTGGAGTTTACCACAGCCGATGGATACAAATGGAAACACAAACCCCGATTAGGCCCACGAGACCGCGGTCCGTCGTGATCCTTACGCCGAGAGGAAGTCGAGCGTCGTCGGTCTGAGTAGCAGAGTTCACCGGTAGGCTAACAGGCTAGCGGCTAGAGCTATCCCGCTTAACAAGAGATCCATTCATCAAGATTTAACTAATTGAAGCACTATAATTTCAAGATTAATATTTATATGCGTCATATATACTGTATTAACGGTATGTGTCCATCAGACTGTTTCAAGACATCAAGCTAAAAGGTAGAATGGTGAATGATTTTAGCACAAGCGCTCATCTTCCTTGCAGTGTGCATGCTGAACTCTGACTGCGTCTCAAAGCCTAGTTAGCCGCCTATCCAGGGACAATTGTTTGGACTCCATAGGCATGTTCTTAGTTAAATTATGGTAACAGTGCAAAAAGTATGGTACATTACAATAAAGGTTAAAAAATATATATATTTACATATCAGATAAGAATTGAACATGAATGTGATGGCCAAATATGCCAAGTAAATATATAAACCCAAGAGGGTTTGAGACAACCATGACAGGACAACTAGGAAAATAGTTTAAACTATTAAATTGTAGCTATTTTTCCTATTCATTTCCAGATTTACAATGTAATATTTATAATGATTTAACTATAGAATATAAACATTTAAAATGATGTAATAGTTTTAGCACAGAAAATGTATTTTTGTTCAGATTTACTACCGCTGTCATTGTAACTCTTTTAAATGTGGCATTCATAGTAAGACCCTGGTAAAAATTGGTACAACCTACAAAATAATTGTTAGATCAATGTAATTATATTGGCATAAAGCAAAATATGGGATGTTATGAAAAAAAAATACCTTTGAGGTGGTAGTTTGCAAATAGCCTCATTAAATTTAGTTGATGGCCATTATTAATACTTATTTTTTAGAATATGAATGCTCCTTACATACTATATATATTCTGTCTATGGTCACACCAAGTTGATTTTCATAAGAGTAAACTGTGAAAACATCACACATGCAGTGTAAACAAAATGTTGGTGTGCTCTGACCTTTAAGTGCTTGACCCTATAGCTCTTCACATGCTGTTCATCACACACTTGGATTCGGAAAGCATGTAGAACTGGTGTCGGAGGTAAGAGAAATCCCAGGGTCTTTGAATATCAGCATACAGTTTATTCTGAACAGAGTAAGATACAGGAAATAGATCTTTCTCTGTGCACAAACACTGCATTTCCAACAAGCACCCAGATCCGATTGTAAAGTCCATTTACACCACACATTTCTTTGTCACACTCAAAGAAAAGTGATTTTGATCTAAAAGTGTCCATTTTAACTCAGAAATGGTGCAAACAGGAGACCCAATCAGGGAGCACGAGGTGAAGTGAAATGAATGAAAGGGGGGGTTAGAAGCTTAATACAGGTCTTTATCGTCATCAAAGCCACAAGTCTCCGTCACTATAATCAGATTTCACATCACAGTCCCTCCCCCCAAAAAACACAAGCACAGTAAAAACATTAAGTTGACTTTTTATTCCTAAAACAGAAGCAGTGCCACCCAAGTCTGGTGTGGCATTCATATATAATTATTTATATATTGCAGTTTTTCGTTTTTGTGTCTAAATGTGTGGTATAAAATACAATATACGACAATGTACCTCTTTATTTTTAAACACAGTGAACTTCATTGCTGTACAAGTCCCGTGCAGCTAAAGCTTAGCTGAAATTGTGTCCACACGCAAAGGCGCGGACAGAAACCCCCATCTGGTCTCCTCTGTACATCGTGACAATACAAATAATCTGTCTCCCTTACAAAAAATAATACTCTAAAAGCAACCTACCGCAACTTTATTTTATTCATCTTTTTAGTGGGTTTTTTGTTGGTTTGTTTTTGTAATTAAGACGATTACATATATTTTTGACCAATTGCTTTAAAGCAGGAAGGCAATACAAACCTTCTAGAACTTTTATATATAAAAGAGGTTAAGAAATCAGACAAATTATACATTTAAAAACTTACAATAAATAAGACAGATGCAGGCATTTCATTTGGATATAATCCCATCCAAAAGAAACAGGGAATTAGAGGTCTCAAAACCAAGAATTCATTCTCTCATTTCATAGAGCATTAAAGTCCCTTTCCATCAGACTCTATACAGATTACTTCTCCATACATGCTGATTATAGAACTGAGGCTGAATCCATGATAACAGAGGATCCGCGTGGAACCAGGGATGTAGAACACCACCAGTCAGCACTTTCGTCTTCTTTCTTTGGCCTCCACACTGCCGAAAACTCATTCATGGCCTACGTTCGTCCTCTCTTTCTCTTCGAGTGTTATAAACACCAGACGCCTGATTCTCCTCCACAGTGCTGGGTCTCGGGTGTAGTGACTGCCTACCCAGATCGTCTCCGTTGTAACTCACGTACATATAAAGTCCAGCACTGTAGTTATCTGTTGGGTTGTTTTTAGATCCACCTTTTCTTCACTCTCCTCTTTTCGTTCCCTGATAAGGTCCTGCTCTCAGTTCTGCTCTGTAAGTGTTACAACATGGTCATGATGAAGTTGTACATTTGATTGAGCACCACAAAATGGATGGGCAGGCAAGAGCGGCGGTCCTGTGTCGCAGGGTCACAGGTCAGCCAGGAAAGGGCGTTGTACTGCTCCAACACAAATCTGCGAAAGAAACATTTTGGCATATTCAATATTAGCCATCATTCAATTGTATTATATTCACAAGAAAATGGCTTTTCAAACACTTAAGAGGGGCATTACCTGAGAACATCAGAGGTCTGATTGGAGTCTAGAGGGTGAGAGTGTTTGCTGTGCAAAAGTTCATCCGATTGCACTGAAGACACATGGAGGTGTAGAGAGGCCTGGAGTAGGGAAGAAGAGAGGCAAGAAGAAATTTTCAGCTGACAGCATCTATTAATCCACGCCCACCCAAAACAAGCTACAAAGCTGAGTGTTTCCTCTCATTGTCAGGGCCTGTTATGAATTAAACCGACAAGCCCATGAACAAGTAAACACAAGACGCCAGAAACATTCATACCACTGTTTACAATTTCCTTAATTAGGGAACAGTTTGCTCCAGACTTTTTCACTGTGTACAAGTCAACAAGTAATAAACTAACAGCTGCTCATCAAATCAAATGCTTTACCATAATTTGTGTCAACACATTTTGCATGCTCAAGTCCCTCTATATATTTTCTTTCCTTGTCTGTTTTATACACACCAACAGCAGTCTGGCCAAATCCCTGTGTAATGAATTATTAAAAATCCCTCATTGCAGGATTCTCTATTAATGCTGCATGAGGGGGAAACAGAAGGTCATGTGACCTGGAAAAAGCATTACATGTAGATGTATTACAAGGAGGCGATAATATGCTTTCTGAGGTCAACAAGAAAATGACATTCTGGACAATTTGGGGGTGGCAAATCACTCTGAATATAGTCTAATGATTGAATGATTGTTTTGCACTTGTATGCAGTATTTGTTTTGGGATAAATCAGGATTTGCTAGGGAAAAATATTTCTGCATTATGAGTTAAAGAGCTGTTACCTTTAAGAAAAGGGGACACTGGTTCTGTGCCTGAGGACATGCGGACCAGAACCAGTCAGGCAGTGGACCTGCTTTAGCTGTGGACACAAAATAGCCCAAAGCTAATGGCTGCTGGAGGATATTGGGAGCTTCTTCGTGAGACTCCATACGGTCTGTACTTTGACCCTGAAAATATGAAAAGACATGAAGGTGTCAGTTACTCACAGTAAATCACTTCAAATCTGATAAAAGCTATATTTTATTATAACAACTAATCTGAACCATTGTGTCTTCAATTCAAAGTTCATGTCATTAACCGTTACAAGGTCTTGCGAGAGAATATTCTGATTATTAGTGGTGAATGAACTTGTCCCTCAGTTACCTTGCTCCCATCTCCTCCATGGGGGTACTGGGATCCAGGTGAGTGTACTGGTGACGTGGTGGGTGAGGCAGGGAGGATGTTTATGATGTCAGGATCAACCAGGTCGTTACCTTCCTGCTCTAGTAGGTCAAAGATACCACCGATTGGATCCGATCCATCTAGAGATAAAGCAAGGATTTAGTGTAATGTACTTGTATTAACATGGCATATTAAATCTGGTACAGCGGTTTAATTTTGCAACATCTCCCAGTAGGACAGGAACACAGGCTACCAAGTAAAGTAGAGTGGAGAAAAAAAGTGTCCCTCACCATTGCCACCGTTGAAGGCAAGGTCAATGTTCTCGTGCGGGTAGTTGGAGCTGTTGACTTGGACAAAGGCTGAGGTGGGGAACACCAGGATGTGCGTGCAAGACGTGTCCTGCGGGGTGCTTAGCTGGGACGTCTGCATGTTCAGAGTCGTACTTCGACCAAACACCGAACCTGTCGACACAGAGTCTGGACAAAGAAGAAAAGAGACATAAGATTAAAAATAACAGACTGGAAATTAAATCAAGAGAATCAAGGATTCATGGATGGAAGTACTATTATTAGCGATTATTTCCATTAGTGAATCAGATTTGACTTAAATTGAAATGGTCTTTGAATAAGTTTAATGCAATACAAACAAGAACATCTTTCTAGACATTTTACTATAAAAAAAAGTATTTTTCTAGACATCCTAGTATAAAAAAAAAACCTGTAGTTCTCAAAGCGATGTGAGTGATGGGCAAAATCCATCAGATGCAATACATCTTGATACTATGACAGAATAAAAAGCTCTTGTCAAATAAAGCCATCGATCTTCAGTATCATCACACCAGCAGAGGAATCAATAGGAGCGTAGAAAAGTGTTTTATGAGATCGAGACACACACAGGAGCGTATATCAGATGGGGACAGCAGACACATGCGTTATGACACATTGAGGCTATCATTCACATCCACAGCAGAGATGCACTTCAGCAACGTGGGCCTATATTTTAAAGCTGAAGTGTGCCATTTTTTGTTGTTTAAGTATTTCATCCTCTTCCGGTTTAATATGCACTTTATTGTACAGTGTTCACAAAAACTTTCTTTCCACAAATTAAGCAAAAATTAAATAACTAAGCAAACTAATTACTGCTAATGCAACAAACTACCCATACAAATAAGGGCGACAACGTGCACACCATATGGAGAGAAACAGGAAGTGTGATTCTACCTGGCATGATGACAAATGAGCCCTGGGGTTCCATGGCAACTAGGCAGGCGCTAAGGATGCTGGGAGTGTCAGCTGCTGAGATCCCACACAGCCTACAGTTCTCCTTTAGCCTCCGAGACACTGACTGCAGATTCCTTCTGCTCAATAAAATACTCCAGTCTGAGAGAGGAAAAGAAAACCATACATTTATTCCCAAGGGGAAAAATGCACTGCAAATCTCGTGACTTAAATGTATTATTAAAACGAATTTGTTTTGGTCCAGGATGCTGATTGAGCAGTTGGCTGGAAATGTGCCACTTAAGGAATTTCCTTGAGAAAATAACATTTTAAATTTGTATTAATAAATATATTTATGTAGAAACTATTTTATAAAAGCAATAACTTAAAGGCCAAAAAGCATTACATTAGTCACTACCTCGCAACTCTCCATGACCTATTCGTCCAAGTCGGCCAATCACCACTCTCCATGGTAATGATGTCATCTGAACCAAACCCAGGCACCACTCCCAAAGCTTCTGTAAGCCCAGCTTCCGGGCAGATCCCTTTTTCCTTCTTGCTCTGTGATGACAAAAACAGAAAACTATATAAAACCTCTATACCTCTAGACACAAAAGCTTCCAATATATTTGAAATGTCCTTAATTTATGATTACATTATTTAAAAATTAATGAAAATTAGCTAAATGTGTTATACTTGAGAGTACATCATGGAGATTAAAGTAAAGGTGTTACAGGGGTGTCAGGTCTTTCACTTGTCATGACTATGGTGGTAATAATGGTTTTATATATATGATACTTTTAAGAAGTATCGAGTGAATAATTACTCCTGCAGAGTTAATGCGCCACCTGTTTGTCCCACTATGCTAATGAACACTTATAAAGTTGTAGTTCACCTGTTGGGTACGTCTATGCTGATGATACATGTTTCCAGCAGCTCTCCGTACAGGTCCGTGCAGGTGGCCAAAAGCCATCTTTGATCATGTGACAGGCAGTAGCCCACAAATAGGACATTATACTTCTGAGATGCTTCTCCAAAGGTCTCGCCCAGCTCCGTTTGTTTGTCTTTCGTTGGGGCCAGGATGAAAGGTGGCGTGTACAATCGCAGACACTCTGGTCTCTGTGGCAAGAAAGTCAAATGTCAAAAGAAAATGGTGTGATAGAACTTAAATTGTCTTTTCCCTCCCCAAAAAAACAGCAAATAGCAGGACAAGAGGACAAAAGTGAGGGTCTAAGGTCGAACCATAAACCCCAGACTAATGGTGGTCATAGCCGTGAACACATCAATATAGCCTTTTCCTCACTTATGAAATCAATAAACCCTACCAAGTAGTCACATCTCTTTTGTGAGTGGGGAAGGAAGTAGGGTGGGAGAAACAGTGCTAGCGAGTGGAGCGAGAAAATTGGATTCTACAAATAGCTCGGTGAAGAAAGGAGAGCAAGTGGAGCTTTCGGATTCCTCTGCCAAAACATGCAAGCCGGATCCCATTAGGGAGGTCTCATAGAGCTGCCCAAGCAGATAATGGAAAGAGAACTGTTGGGTTGTGTGAGTCCCCTTTGGTTTTGTTCCAGGACAGGGAGGTCAGTGTAACAGTCTCCACACGTCACCGAGTTCTCATACAGCACTGAGAGCCGTTAAAGAGCCTGAATGGGTTGCCGGTGCAGGAGCTCTATGGAGGAGGTCATGAACACAGGCTCTGGGAGCCTCAAATCAGGGTGTTCATTTTGACACTGTTGGCACTAGGGACTGGCACTTTAACATGGCAAAGCAACAGCTCAGTCAGTCTAGTGTATTGGCAGAGCCTCAGCAACGTAACTTTAAAAAACAGGAACGGTTTATATTTTTGAGATTTAAGATATTTTGGTGGCTGTCAGAGTGACTCCGTTTCATACAATGGAAAGGCAAATGCTTCTGAATTTATCACCCAATTAAACTGCTGGAACCTCACTTACATCTGGGTTCCTGAGGGAGGTGTCGAGGGCAAGGCCAGGGCCGAAACCCGTCAGTGATTTCACATTGGTGGAGGTTGGGAGGGGTCTTCTGCACTGGGTGAAGACGGAGAAGGCCAAAGACTTGAGGTGTTGGGCGTAGAGGTGCCTCTCCTCACTCCTCACCGGTTGGAGCAGGTACTGACAGGGGACAATCTAAGAACACAAAGTGCACAGATATAAAACACTGATTCCTTTAACAATTTTCTTTACATCATTTCCTCTGGTGTCAAAAAGGATGAAACGGTAGATATTAAAAATCACACTAGACCGGTTTTCAATTTTTGATCATGGCTTCCCATTGTCCACAGCAACATTCGAAGTCCCAACACTCCTAGATTACGTAAATTACATTGCAGAATTCCAGAAGTTTTAAGAGAATGGTCTCCCTACTACTTTAAACCAATGAATTAACATGATGTTTCCAAGTGTTCTTAAATTAACTAGCTAAAGATGAAAGATTTTAAGAATATTTTTTATTCCCAATTCACAACCAGATAAAATATTTTAGAGTTTGGCATAAGTAAAAAACCTATATTCATAAAAAAATGGCCATAGAGTTAAAAGTTTTTACATGAATGCTGCCAGATCAAGAAAGGCTTCCATGTATATCCAGGTGTTTCAAAATCATGGGAAACCTGGTTCTTAAAAGAAAAACATCAGTTGTTGAGGCAGTGATTAAAATTAAAAGATTATAGATTTTTGCCTGATTTTAATGCTTGTTTTCTCTTACTTAATTTTTTTTTTTTAAAGTCATCTTGAGGCCCCCTTGGAAGTTTTCTGAGGCCGCCTAATTGAGAACCACTACACTAGACTTTTCGTTCCATTGAGTCCATTCACATATATGCAAGTGCAAGTCACTGTGAAATGTTAAGTTGGCTTTTAAATATGTGTCCGCTGTAAAGTATGAGTTAAAGCTGCTGTACCTACCTGTACAAACACAGAGTTGCGTATGTGAGCTGGAAGGACCTGCAGCATCTCCAGGTAGCAGCGAAGGAGCCCCAGTGTCCACATGCTTGATTGTGACGTCCCTGGCTCTGCCTCCTCGTATGAGAAGGGGTCCACAACATAAATCATGATGGCAGGGGGATACGTGATGGCATGTGACTCGCCGTCTGTGGGAACTCCGACCTTTTCTCTCTCCATAGTGCTGATGAAAATGGGGAAAATAAAGGGTCTTTAATTTGCTTTTAAAACAAAACCTGTATATCTTAACACTTTTGTGAGTTGTGTCACAATTTCAATTGTAATTGGATACATGATGCCACTATTAGACAGAAAAAAGCAACAAATACATTGCATACCTCTCTGGTGGTTCAGATGGCCCCTGAGTCTGGCTGTTGACGGCTGAATTGTCTCCAGAGAGGCTCGAGTTCTGGGTGACAGCCTGCTGGCCCAGAGCCCCAGACTGGGAGCTGTTACCTTGGACTCCCATGCTTCCAAAGGGAGGGAACGAGCTTGGCTTGGCAGACTGGATGCTGCTGCCCTGAGGGCCTGAGGAGGAGGAGGGGGTGTTATTGGTGTTGCCTGGCAGGCCTGAGCCACTGTTGCTGGCAGCACTGTTATTGTTGAGGGCGGAGCCTCCGGAGGCCATTGAGGTTTGTAAGTTGGAGGAGGATTGCGAAGAAGATGATTGGGTGGAAGAAGGGATAGGGTTTGGCTGAATGAGGAGGGAGCTGTCCAATGGCTGTGTAGCGAGGTATGGAGCTGAAGAAACAGAAGGGACAAGGCAAAAATTAGTGAGATAAATACTGTTTGATATATGTTCATGATAACAGAGACAGAGAGATGGGTCTTACCGAGGTCATGTCTGCAGACTTGGGCAAACAGCTTAAGCTTGGCAAATGCATCACTGCTGCCACCAGCCGCTTTCAGGAACCAATCGTTGACTGGCTGTTCTGAGTGCTTCTTGGCAGCAACTCCACCCACCCTAATAATGCCATCAGCATACACTTTGGAGATTGGTCGATGCTGACCGAGCTTACAAGACTGTTGGGCAGAAACAGAAAGAGACCAATAAGAAAGCAGTACAGGAAAACCAGGGAATGCTGAAAGAGTGCAGTGGACATATTAAAAAAAAAAGTATTGCGTAGTTAGATTTTATTTATAAACAATATTTGTAATATAACATGCAAGGCTTTCACTGTCAGTCGGTTCGAGTGAATTTGGCTATACAGCAACAGTCTGTTATGCTGATTGATGTTGAAATTAGCTATTTATCATTATTTTTATTTATTATCGTACTGAAACACACTAGTTTGTTGCACGAATACTTTTACAGTTTACTGCACTTTGTAATTAACCTATAGCGGCTAATGAATTGGGAAGTCTCAAAATCACAGGAAATAGCTGAACTGTGAGTTGAAAAATAAGGTGAATAGTGGGAGACAAAATTCTCAGTGGATTATTAACGTAAAGATTGACACACTCCCTCACCTCATAGACCGCTGTCAACTCTCTGAAGAAGCTCTTGGCTCCGGTAAGGAGAGAATCGCTGTCTGGGCAAAGGACCAGATATCCTACATCCCTTTGGGAGCCAAAGGGATCAAGCAGTAGCTTCTCCCAGTACGGCAGGCCAAAGGGTGACAGCACAACAAAGTCGTACTCATACCCTACCAGGAAGGTAGGAATGGGCAGAGGCTCTGGAGACTCATCTGTGCCTGAAGAGGTGCAAAGAAGGAAATAAAGTAAGAGTCAGACAGGAGAGCAGGACTGGGCGATATGGACAAAAAAAAATTACATTTTTCACATCAGCCGATATTGATAATTATCACGATAAACATTTTTGCAGATTTTTGATACTAAGTGGAAGTTGTAAAAGTTAATTGTGGTTTCATCATCAGAACATGACCAATCCTTGTCAAACAGGTGAACATCTGTAACAATGGGGTCAAATTTGGTCTAACATAGTATTTGGATCATGCGAATCACAGGTAAAACCCATGCACTGCACCTCACTACCATGGTAAAAAGTAACTATATTGTTTCTATTGTATTTTTTGTGAAAAACAATAGGCTGCACAAAAACTGCTATAGCTTAATAAAAAAATACTGTAATTATATTTTATTATTCATTTATTACATTTAAGGTCTACATTAATAATATAATAAAATTCAACATGAATATCCCACATTTCTACCACAATCCCATGGTTTAATCCCATGGTTAGTGTTAATACAGTAAATCATGGTGAATGTTGGCAACTTGTGGATTGAAAAGCCTTCCAACTGTATCGTTGTGGCTCAATGTTTCTCCTGTTTACTGAGTCAGTGTTGTTGAGAATGTCAACGCCATTTCATCTGGCTTTAAACTAGTTTAAATCACAAGGCATTAGATTTGTGGTTTACATGAGAGAGCTCTGTGCCAAACTCAAACGATTCTTGCTGGATCTCTCAGAGATGGTCAACGAGTAAATGCATTCAATCTAAGCTTGAGCTGTGGTGTACTTTAAATTGAGCTGATAAACAATCTGTGGTTCAATCGAACAGCTCTATTCCGTTCCACTTTTGGCACGTTTGCGGTTTAATGTTTCTCATATGCATCAAAACGGCAGTGTTTATCAGTTAGGCAAATTGGTACTGGCACTAGTGCGATGGTCTGCAACACACAAACATTACAGGGGAGTGGTATCACGGTTCCCCCTGGCATCAGTTTCCAAGTCTACTAACAATCTTTAATACATAATTATTCATAACCCTTATGATTTTAAACATTACCCCTCCAAAAAAGGTGATGGCCTTTTGAGTCTTTTAAAGTGCCCTTGTTGCTCACCGTATGACCCTCTTCCAGCCATCTTGTGAAACTGCTGCCATGTGAGAGGCCCCTGGACTCCCCATGATCGAACGGTCCTCTTCTTCTGGATGGCATCCTGGAGAACAGGCTGAAGAGAGAGAAGAACTCTTAACACATCCTGAGAGCACAGCCCGCTCACATCCACCGCTGTAGAGAGAGAGAGAGAGAGAGAGAGAGAGAGAGATACAGAGTTTAATACAGACACTTAAATCAATATTCAATCAATATCAATATTCAACATTTATTATCATATATAAACACAAGTAGAATAAAGTGATGAAAAACACCACAACCAAATTTTTAAGCCAAAAACAGAAATGGAAAATAAAGTTTCAGTAATTAAATGTGGGTTATTTAACTTTTGTTCATAGATTTTTTAAAATCACTCGTAGTGAAGTTCTTCCTCTCAATATTTTATCTGAACAAATGCTCCATATTGCTACTCTAGCATAATATTTGGTCACAATGAAGCACGTCCACACCGTTGACATGTTTACCTGTTGTAGCTTATAATGTTGTGTGCAAAAAATGGACACTGACACAGTCAAAACGGCGTCACTGGTATCGCAATTCAATTTGATTACGAATATCAAGGATTCGATATTATGATGCATTACAATGCGTTGCATCCTCAATTTTCAATATTACTGCACATGGCTATATTTTTGTCAATGAATACAAGCAGGAAAATATATGAACTCCCTTTTTATTTTTTCTGCTTCAAGAAAGTAAACTTCCTGAATGTAGCATTTAGAACTAACACTAGTAAATACTAAAAGCGGATAAAACTGTAGTACTTTACTTACAATAGCACTCACACACTTGCAGGCACACACACACTCAGCCTTGTGCACACGAATGATGTCAGAGACACGTCATTACTGCATCAATGCAGAATCATCCACATCTGCATCACGATGCAACAATTCATTTCAACACCCCTTCAAAAAGCATAATCGTAAAAGTGCTGTTCCCTTTTGAACAGCCAGTCCTACTGCGTGGAAGACTCCATGGGGAAACTCCTGTTTCCCAATTCCATTAAAACAGGAGTTCCCCATGGCGTCTTCGATGCAGTACTCATTCCCTTATCTCAGGGAACCGAGGTTGCATGGGTAACAGAGTAGTGTTGCACTATATACCGGTACTAGAAAAGTATTGCGATACCCTGCTATTACAAACGGTACGATATGGAATTTTATTAGTACCGGTACTTTAAGAAGGACCGCGCGTTAATAAGAGCTGTATTTATTTGTGTCGATGAGTGACAGCAGGAGTCAGGATGTGTGTGCAGAGCTCTGCTTCCACCGTTCACTAAACATTGGAAGCAGAAGAGTTAAATATACACGCGCAGAGCATGACAAAGAAAGCAACAGAAACAGGCGCGCATGTGAAAATGTGCTCGCGCTGCTGGTCTTTGATCTGAAGCACGTGCACACGCCTTTCAGACAACCTGCGATCGCGATTCAGTTCTTTCGGATTATGGATGAAAAACTGCGTAGCATATGCACGCCAAAACTAATTTTGGCGTATACATTCTACGAGATTGCACACTCGTTCTATTGATACGCATTGTCATGAGATCGTGTTGGGATTTCAATGGTCAAAAATATGTAAAAATGCATATTCTGTGAGTATTCAGGTAAACACAGTCGGGGGTGTCTTTAGTGAACGTGTACAGTTGAGGTAATTGGATCGGTGTTAAGCCGGATCTAATATTCTGTGTGATTAATGTTAATCAAACAACAATGAAAAAAAGAAAACCACCCCATGACTGGCTAAATAATTTTAATATATTCATTAAGAATCAGTGTATAGTTAATTTACTGAGTGAAGACTAAGCAGTTTTTTAAAATTTATTTCTTGACTTGCTATACTGTTAAATAGACCTATAGCTGAAAAATAAAGCACTTTTTGTGTCATATTGCAATTAGCATTTTTAGCTTATTTTTAAAAACAAGATTAATTAAAAAAAATTGCAATTAGAAGAAGTTGTTAAAAACCAGGGCAGGAACATGCTTGCCAAGTGAGTTTTTAGTTAAAAAATTAAATAAGACTATGATTAATAAGTTCTGTTGTCATATTATTCAATTACTTTTACTGGGTGGTTTTTGACCGTGGTATCGATTTAGTATCGGTATCGAGGTATTTTAGTCTGGTATCGTATCGAAGTCATAATTTTGGTATCGTGACAACACTATAACAGAGTATGTTTCGGCCCTACAAAACAATCTGTTTTAAAAGAAAAAAGTTTTACCAAATATTTTTGGTTGTCAAAATTTCAGTGCATCACTAGAACAACATATAAGTGGTAATATTTGGTCTACACTCATAAAACAATAAAAGGAAGGACTGAGAAAAATTAACTGTTCACAATAAGAATAATGAGGAATGTGTATGAAAGTAGGTAGTTCTGTAGTTATGGCTATTTTTTATTTTGTATATGTGGTTGTCTTCCACTTTTTGTGATCACATCTGTGATAATTACTGTAACCAGTTTAATGAGAGAAATTGGTTTTCATTGTAAAAAAACAAAAACAAACATTGAATATGTGCTAATCTCTCACCGCTGCGTTTGGCCCAATGGTGCAAACACGTGCTCTTTACCAGAGTCTCGTCCACCTTCCCACCAGACATGTTGTCCATGAACTGCCGCCCGTGTTCTAGAGCCATGTAACAGTCATTATGGAAGTCTCTCTCCTCTACACGCACACATGGTGGTACAGTGGTGCCGCCTGGCCCTTGGGAAGACAGGCCCTCAGGGTCCAATGCCAGGATGGGGGAGAAGGGATTAGTGCATTGATCCTGCAGGAGAGCGATAAGCTCGTCCGGGACTCGATCCTTGCCTCCACCCCCTGTCTTCTCCAGCGACATGCTCCGTAACGCCTCAAATCGCTTTTCTGCCTCCTGGCTCACATCCGAACCCCGTCCGATGATATCAAGCTCGTCTTCCAGGAAGAGGCCGGAACCATTACCGTAGCGCCGATTGACAACGGCACTGAAGCCGCAACTACAGGGATACTGGGCCTCCATGTTGGGATCGCTGATGTAGATGCCCACGTCGGCGCCTTTGATGTTCATGTTGCATACGCAGATGCAGCAGCTGTCGAAGTTGCAGTCCTTGAACAGGTTCATGACAGACTCCGACAGGATGAGGTTGACGTATAGGCTGTGGGCTTCGGGGATGGAGGGAACCGTCGCAGGTTCCACAGAGTTGAGCGGCCTGCAGGTGGAGGGCGTCGAGGCTGGCGAGTAGAGGTCCGAGTTCTCATATTTGAGGGAACCTTGCACGCTAGCTGGGCCTCTGGGGGTCCGGGGGGTCCGTGGGGTACGAGGGGTGGGAGCTGAAAAACGAGGTGTGGCAGGGGACGGGAGGATGCTTGTGCCACTGTTGCTGGGCGGGGCACTGTTAGACAAGAATGGCGTGTGGGTTTGAGGTGTATACGTCTGGATGTACTCTTGCTCCATAGCATTGTTTTCACTAGAGTGAAGAAAGCAGAAAAAAAAGACAAGAGGGTTATTTGGGCATCACTGAAATCAAGACCTACAACAAATGAGTGACATTTAAAATCCCTCGCCAATCCTGTTCCCACCAACATAAATGATTATTGGATCTAACAGTGGACATATATTATGAGCTGCAGTACTGTACTTGTATCCTAAGAAGACCTCCGGGGGGAGGGAGAATAAACTATTTTTAGACAGACGGTCCAACAGGCAGCTGTGCAAGAAATGAAAGCACAGCTTGTGCCACATGGGTATGTGTTTTGTGTGTGTTTGTGTGTGTGAGAATGCAGAGTGTGGCTCCCAGTGGCCTTTAAAAACAGGCAGGCGTTTGAAGGTCCCCCATTTGAAGACGTGGCCCTCTTCCCCAGCTGCTGTGGGTTATAAAAGAAGCCTAACCAGCTCATAAAGGGCTTTTGAACTGACTTAAACAAATGTGGACTTTACAACCAGACTTATCACTGTCATCAACCATTCGTAAGACCACTCTCCTCTCTCGATTTCACTGAATTTCTACCGATATCAAATGTTTAAGAACACAGTGTTCTCTTTGCTCTCTGAGATTAATGTAAGAAAAGAACTTTATCAGATTATTTTTTCATCTGCTTTGATATTGCAGCCGTATAAAGACACGAAGCAGCGTTACTCAAGCCTAACTTCAGCCTAACAGAATGAAAGAGTGTAGTTGAAGTTTACCCTTACACAGGTTCATAACATCATACGAAAAAGCAATCCAGACTACAAGATTATGAATAACACCGTGTGAATAAGAATCAGATGTGGCAGTCTGAACAAACATCAGCTATTCAAATAAACCAGTCCATGAGAAAGAGTATGAGTGAGGACAGTGAAGAAGCGCTGAGATTTATAGCAAGAAAATAAAAGTGGCAGCAGATGGATTTGACAGCCTAATTACCAGTTTGTTAACACCTGTTCTTTTCTTTTATTCTCTTTTCGCTATTACTAAGAGCAAGAGGTGTGTGGGTGTGTAACTGAATGCACAGTACACGAGTTAGTACTTACAGTTAGGGTTGTAACGGTATGAGATTTTCAAGGTGTGATAACAGTCTCAGTAAATACCATGTTTTATGGTATACAGTATTAAACAATCAACTATCATTATCATCAGGTAAAATGTGCATTAAATGAATGGAAACAGTTTTTTTGGTTGAACAAATGCTTCATTATAACAACCTTGAAACCATTTGTTTGTTTTGTTTATTCAAATTTCAACAATCAACATGTATAATCGGATACATTTAATAATTGATTATGGATTAGATTAATAACTTTTTAAATCATTTATTTTAAAAATAATAGTTCTATGAAATGCATTTTATTCAGAAAATTAATTAAGACTTATCTTTTTATGATTTATTACAAATATATTATCAAAAATGGTGGTAATCAATTTAATGCATAAAACAATTTAATTAATGTCTGTTTTAAAATGTAATCAAATAAAAATGTTTAATTGTGGGGTTTGGGGGGTGCTGCACAACATATTTACTGAACTAAAACATGGTCTTAAATAATGTTTAAATAAATTTTATTATTACTGTTGTTGTTGTTGTTATTATTATTATTATTATTATTATTAAGAGAGGTACATTCTATTTTACAACAAAGGAGTCATAATTTCAAGTTAAACCAATTTTTTTTTGACAGGTTGAAGTGGAAACATTTTAGAGTGTATTTGACTGTTTTTCCTCAAATAAAATAATGAAATGCTCATTAATCTCAGAATATGCTCGTTTTCATGTCTTAATATTATGAGACGGCTGAAAACATAATGAGCGTCATGCATACACGAGTATGTAGTAGACGAACTGGTGCAGCTCATTCACACACAGACCGAGAACAAGCAGATAATGTATTTCTCTAGCAATATTTTTGTGCTTTAATATTCACAGATACATTTTGATTTATTGTACAGCTCTACTTCCGATTTATTCATCCATCCATTAATCTGCGCATTTTGCATGGCATCTGAGTTATACTGTAAAATTACATTTTCATGACTGGATTCTGGGATTCCCTCTGCATCAAGGAAATATTACGGCCTTAAGTTATAAACGGGACATACCTTTATCTGTACTGAGGGATGGTGTTCTCGAATATAGGCGAACATGTTCGATGTGTTTCCTCCCACATTTTTTTACAAATTGGATATCTATCCTCGAGGATAACCGCATGTTTATTTTTTCTATATCTAAGTATTCCCATAATGCAAATTTGACCAGGGATAGAAATAGAGATTACAGTCTCTGTATCTGACATTTTCTCCAATGCACGTGTGTAGGTAGAGCAAGTTGAGAGTCTAAGCAGTCAAGTGGAAAGAAATTGCTTATGTGCAGGTGAGATTTTCCGTCTGATTTACTTTTTTCCCCCAGTAATACCGTAGATGAGCAAATGTGCATAATATGACAATTGTACTTCATATAGTGACATATCTTCACAGTGGAATACTGTTACAACCCTACTTGTTATTGGGTGAATCTCGCAGGAAAAATATGCCTGGGTCAAATTTCAAAAGTGAAAAACATTTCAGACAGAAAATGAACTTTCACTATATTCTATAATTTATGACTATTAAAACAAACATATTAAAATGGCTTAACAGTCAAACGCTTATGTAAAGTGTAACTCTAAATACACACCATTTTTGTTGACCTTTTTAACCTATAAATAATTTGTATATTATTATGGTACAAGTAATTTAGCAAGGAAATGTGCTGTATTGCACAAAATAAAATGCATATCTTTTCATGAATCATTTTTATTTTTTTAAATATGACCCAGGCATTATTTTGTGAAACAAAGAAATTCTTAGTGCATACAAAAGTCTGTGTAAAAGATAAATATAATGGTTAAGGTTCTTGGCTCTGTTGTGTTCAGTGAATTTGTGCGTCACCCCAGATGTGAAACTCACCCATCCTTGCTGAAAATGGACATAGCGGGTACAGAGTTGAGTAGCTCCAGTTTTCCCACTGTCCAGCTGGGCCTGTAAACACACTCATCAGGCAGTTTGATAGGGGGCAGGCAGTGACTAGGCAAAGACTTCAGGGGGGCAAACATGGAGCAGCCCACAAACGGTTGACATAAATCCGGCTTGTACACAAATGAGAAGTCCTGAAGAGAGAGCAAAAGAAACAAAATGTTAAATTCACAGTTGTATAAGTCCATTTTCTGCAACAATATAACAGAAATGACTCGCACAAGAAGCACTTTGAGAGATTAATACGATCAGTTAACTGATTTAACCCTTTAAGAACTGAAGGCATTTTTAGTGAAACATAAGTAAAGATTACCAAAACTACTGCAAGGAGAGTCAAAAGGTAGGCATCGTATGATAGAACTCTTAACTTTTTAGAAAATATAAATTACATTTAGACATGTGTGTCAAGAAACTGCTGATAAAAGACAAAAAGTTGTATAACTTATTACAGTTTTACATATTGTTTCTTATTTGACAGGCAATAACTCAATAAAAGTTATTGAGTAATAAAAATAAGGTATGAGGAAAATTATTTATTGGGGAAGCTTCCCTACATGTGAGCTGTGGTGATAGCTTAAAGTAATATGCTAATATGTAATCAAAAGTTACAGCATTTGGAACTAATGTAGCCTTTTTGTTTAGCCCTAATGGGCATTTTTAAAATTGCTCCTTCATGAGGAATATCTTGTGATCAATGCAATGCATATTAACCTTGAGAATCTGTTGTAAATAATGCTGTGCCATTTTCTACGATCTGTGCATGTTTCATGAAGTTATGATTTTGTATTGATTTGACTGATTTATGATCGTTAATTATTTTTAATTACTTAACTACTTTAAAATACAAAATTTAAACAAGTTAATTATTAAAGCTAAAATAATGCATTAAATGGTAAATGGACTGCATTTATATAGCGCTTTTAACAGACCAATGGCCATCCAAAGCGCTTTACACATTGCCTCACATTCACCCATTCACTCACTCATTCATACACCGACGGCGGTGTCAGCCATGCAAGGCGCCATCCAGCTCGTCGGGAGCAGCTGGGGTTAGGTGTCTTGCTCATGGACACCTCGACACTTGGTCAGGTGGAACCGGGGATCGAACCACCAACCTTCCGGTTTGCAGACAATCTACATGAACCACTGAGCCACTGCCGCCCACTAAATAGCTTTAAATATCTCCAGATTTTCAGAACTTGTTGCATTGCACATGGTTAGGACAGTAGCCGTTTAATTACTCAACTCGCCTTGATTTCAGAAGGTTTGGGGCTGCAGAAACTCTCTTCGACCTCGATTTTAAACTGGCCACCCAGAGCATTAGGGCCATCCAGAGTGTTGAGGCCAGAGCCAGGCTCCATACAGCCATCTTTACTGCCCATGTTCATGGGGGAGTAACCCATGATGTGTTGCTCTAGAGATGGAGGCGTAGGGAACATCTGGTGTAGATCAGCCGTGCCTGAGGGAGGGATGGGCAGAAAGAAAGATGACATGTAAGTGGAAGGATAGAGTGACGTTTCAAGTCATCTCATAAGCATATTTCCTACTTATTTTTGTGGAAAACAAAAATAATTATTGTCAATTTATACAAAAAAAACTTAAAACTGCAATAGAAAATGAATACGCTGTTCCCACTCAAAGAATATGTGCATGATGTCCTTGCTTGTCTGCATGCGATGTAAAATGTCACAGTGGCCAGCAGGGAGCAGTATACAGAGTTCAATGATGAAGTAAAACCTGTATATTTATAGAGACAGAGACTGTGCTCACTTATACACGAGACAGGGTCCAGTGTGGCTGGCTTTGACTCCTTGCTGCCAAACTTCTCATCTGCTCCATTTACAGCTCTCCGTGATCCAGGCTATGGAGAAATACACAAATTAGCCAAAAATCAGAACTGTGACTTCATTTAAAATACAGCAATTTCTCTAAAGAAAATATATTTCCATTACAACATACACTTATTTTCCAACAGAAAAGCAATGGCAATTTTAACTGTAATTATTATGAGTACATACACCGATCAGGTATAACATTATGACCACCTTTCTAATATCTTTTGCTGCCAAAACAGCCCTGACCCGTCGAGGCATTGAATCCACTAGAACCCTGAAGGTGTGCTGTGGTATCTGGCACCAAGATGTTAGCAGCAACTCCTTTAAGTCCTGTAAGTTGCAGGGTGGGGCCTCCATGGATCGGACTTGTTTGTTCAGCACATCCCACAGATGCTCGATTGGAATGATATCTGGGGAATTTGGAGGCCAAGTCAACTCCTCAAACTCATTGTTGTGCTCAAACCATTCCTGAACCATTTTTGCTGTGTGGCAGGGCGCATTAACCTGCTGAAAGAGGCCACAGCCACCAGGGAATACCGTTTCCATGAAATGGCATCAATGAGCCTTGGCCGCCCATGACCCTAACCCTGTTCCTTCCTTGGAGCACTTTTGATAGATACTGACCACTGCAGACCGGGAACACCCCACAAAAGCCACAGTTTTGAAGATGCTCTGACTCAGTGGTCTAGCCATCACAATTTGGCGCTTGCCCATTTTTTCTGCTTCTAACACATCAACTTTGAAAACAAAATGTTCACTTGCTGCCTAATATATCCCACACACTAACAGCTGCCATGATGAAGAGAGATCAGTGTTATTCACTTCACCTGTCAGTGGTCATAATGTTATGCCTGATTGGTGTATAGATTATATATTTAAACTTCTAATTATGTATAGTGATGAACACTGAGTCCTCGCATCAGATTGTGAGAAAAATTCACAGTGACGCAAAGTCAATCTGGGGAGACAATAAATAAAGAGAAAACAGAAATACAGCATGATACTGACTGTTTGTTCATCCTCATCTGAGTTGAAGAGGTTGTCCAGGTCTTTGATGGAGACTGCCAGGTCTGAATCATGTATGAGGCTTGTGGAAGCAGCCCGGTTATGGGCCGCAGCCCGCTGAGCATCTGAGCGAGAGAGAAAGAGAAAGAGCTTAACACAGTCCTGTTCCCCAGCTTTATCTAGCGTAACCACAGCCTGGGATTGAGACCACATCAGGACAAGCCCTTTCCCTCTCTAAGCGAACACATTTAACCTTTATGGGCAACAATACACTAAACCGACCCAGGCTGTCAACAGGGAAACTATTTCAAATAAAATAAATGGACTCAGGGTTTGAGAGGGGTTCATGAGAGAGGCACTGGAGTGTAACAGGACAATCCTTACCATCTGATAGAGCAGCATTGCCATCTTCTCCCTGTGAGAGAGCAAAATAAAATAGGAAATGTTTAAAAAATGTAATATATACGCCACACATACACAAAAGTTATGTCAGATTAGATATGAAGGGTTCAACTTTGACACAAGTCAATGATTGAGGAAAATCCAAAACCTGTTTTTGTTACCAGAAAGAGCTATTTCTACTCGATTTAGCCCATAAAGTTTTGTTGGTATAAATTAATGTATTTGTCGTCGATTAGGTGATGTTAGTAATTATTTTGACTTGTATAAAACAGTTAAATGTAGATGTCGTTACAATTTTTACCATGCTTTTTACATCAAGTAAAACAAATAAAAAAATCAGTGTAGTCCTCAATATTTAAGAATCAAGCACGCACTGATTAACTTCCACAAAACACAAGATTAAAACAGTCCAGTGTGCATCAGTTTATATTCACATGTTAGTTAATCACAGAGAAGAAAGCAACCAATCAGAAAAAGTGATAAAAGAATAGTAAAAGAGTGACAGCTAAGGAGAGAAACAGGAGATGACCAAAGAGAGGGAGGCAGGGAGGTGGATGCATATTTATACTTCGCCACCAAATTATATCTTCCACGCACAGCATAATAAGTAACATTGTATTATAAGATAACAGCACAGGCTAATGGGAATGCAGCTTTCCCCTCAGCGCCTTAGAAACCCACCCCAGACCCTTAACCTGTCCCTCATGCAACCTACACATCCCAGAGCCACCATTACAATGCAAGCCGCACGCCATGCGGAGATTCATTACGCTGTGCATAATTTCATTACGCTGCAGGCCGTCTCTCTGCATAAGGAGTGTAATCTGTTCCTCCGTACACACACTTCACATCCTAATGACCAACTCCGTAATAAACGCTTGTACATGCAAATCACTCCGCCCCGTAATCGATAGCAGAACCCTGGGGTGGAGTACAAGAGTTAAGGAGGCAATTTTCTATATAGACTATGTATTTCACAACAAATGAATGACACTGTGTGTATGTTTATACGTAGCATAGAAACACATATGCGCTATAAGCAATGAGGTTGTTGTACCATGTGGCCCAAATTACTTAAACCTCTCCCGTAACTGCAAAAAAAGGCTATAAAGTTACCAAGACACACAAATGACGTGTAACAGAGTAGGTCCCAAAAAAGCTCTTACACAACGAAAGAGTAACGAGTACAGAAGGACAAAGCTGATTTTTGCTCAGCCTCCGCAGCTGCCACAAAAAGACACTAAAAGTATGTGTGAATATCCAACAGGAATGGGAGAGACTGTCTTCGCCCCCTCTATTCATGCTCTCTCCTCCACGTTTGAGGGTGTCAGATTCAGATCTCAGATGGGAATCTCCCATGAGCTGAAGACAGTAGACATGATGCCAGCATATTACACACTACACTGCCAATGGAGAATCTGCAGCATGTAAAATTCCTTTTCACAGGAAACAAAAGTCCATGTGAAACAGGATTTGCAATCCATTTTACTTCCGTAACGTAGCATATTTCCAAGTGAAAGTGAAACTAGCTTGTAAAAAGCACATTTACTTTTACAACACCTTTCTGTTTGGGGTCATTTAGACTTTTATTCTGCAAGGATGCATTCAATTCATCAAATAAAACAGTAAAAGACATTTATAAATGTTACAAAAGATTTTTATTTTGAAATAATCGCTGTTCGTTTAAACCGTCTATTCAAAGATTTCTTTTAAAAAAAGAATTTCCAAAAATATATTAAGCATCTCAACTGTTTTCAACATTGATAACAAATGTTTCTAATATGTTGGAATATTAGAATGATTTATGTAGAATCATGTTTTAAATTATATTACTGTTATTTTAAATTCTAATAATATTTCACAATATTACAGTTTTTTTGTGTTTTTTTTTATTTATTAAAAATGAATGCAACTTTGCAGTCTAATTACAGAATAAGAGACGTCTTTCAAAACTAAACTAAAACTTACTAACCCCCCAACTTTTGAATGCTAGTGTAGCTTTAAGACTAGTGCAGTATGGGATTATATCTCTGGTTAAAAAATAAAATAAAAAATGTCACTCACCTTGTGTTTCTTCCCTGGTTCTCTATCTCCCCCTGCTTTGTCTTTCTTATCCGAGAAGGTGAACTTAACATCTCCGTCGACAAAGGCGTATGGGTCGACCTCAGGCTCATGGTCGCCGCTTGTGATGGCTGCAGCCAGGTGCTGGTTCTGTCGCTGCAGGTACGTTTGGAGACGTTCATCTGAGACCTTGAGCGGCCTTTTGGAGGCAACCATTGACCTGGGCAAGACAAAGTAAAATAGGTCAAACCATGACTAAAATAGTACAACTCTTCATGGTATACCAATATTTTTAATTGTAAAGAATGCTCATATCATAATACCCAAGGAGCACTCCTAATATGAAAAGTAAAGAACTTTATGGGGCACAATAAATTATGAAATTATTTTATATTCTAAACATTGAATTAAGTGGCAGACAAAGTTTATTTTGTAACAAAATACCAATAATAACAAGAAAAAAACTTTGCACAATACAGGATTTTACATTTTAAAAAGCCCAAAACACTGGGACTCTCATTTTGATAATATATTTAAAAATATGTACTGCTTCAAGCTGCTCATTAAAACATATGAGGGACATAAAATATACACTCTTAAAACCATCTAAAACATATTACAATACAAACACCTAGGGCTGTAATCTCCCAGTCGATTATTAGTCGATATGTTCTGGCTCGAACAAAATTCTGATTGGTCGACTTTTTGCAGTGTTCATTTTATCAGTTTTGCTGCGTTCATTTCCTCAGGTGGAAAGCACTAATTGCTAATGGGGGTGTTTTCAGAGCACAGTCTGTCTTCAGAACACCCCCCTTTTTTCACTTCGTATGATTAGCCCAACCCACTGGAGAAGAGAGACAGATAGAAGTAGGCTACTTTGCTGTATATTATTTATTTAATTAGTCAGTCCTTTTCTACAGTGTCAATGGCTTTCTCCAAACGTTATCTCGTTGCATTGTACTTGTACAAGTCTATCTATCTATCTATATCACAGCTCGACGACAAATCATGTCATATTTAAAACCGCGAGCTAACTTGTCTGCGTTAGGTTGCCCCGTCTGTTTATTATTTATTGAGTTTGGGCACTTTATCATTTTATTTTTTATTTGGAGCCTAATGCGCGATGTGCTGTGCCCACTGTATGTATTAGTTTTGAGCCTATGCTTTATTTTTCAGTTATGCACTTTCGTTTCTGCTCTTGATCTGGCTTGTTTAATAAATATTCCTTTTTTATTAAAGTGGATCGCTTCGAGTGAAAATATAGCTATGCAAAACGTATTCTTAGCCTCTAAACCACACACTGGCGAGAAAAATCTAGGCATTTATTAGCCAATGGCTAATGATAGATATTGTTTAGTCACCCAGAGTGAAATATACTCGCATATGCAAGGGTTTTACTCGCATTGTAGACTTATGACCTACACATTTTACAATTCGCACATCTATTTTTAGCATTGTAAATTCATTTTTTTTCCCGGTCACGAATGCTAGTGTAAAAACTCATACTGTGCCTAACTCACAACAGCCCTATTTTTATGTCCAGGTAGCCAGAAATGATTCAACTCTGTGAGGAAAAAAAACTAAACAAAAGGAAGTTCTATCAATCCGAAATCATGTCACACCCCAGTGTCTGAAGTCTCTGTTTGTGTGTATGTGTTATGTAAAATCCCTCTGTTTGTTGAATGGTATGTACTAATCAATGTTTTCTCACACAGATCACACCACTGCAGCTCTGACAGTGCACAGTGGCACTGGCCAGAGATTAAACCCATTTTGAGGCCCCAGAGTGCACAGGGATTACATTAGGCTGCAACAGCAGAATGGACACAAGAGGACACCAGCCAAGTGCATCCTGGGATTGCACTGCATACCATTACATCTCACTGTGGCCAACAGAGACAGCTCTCTAAATCACAGCACTGCCTCTTTTTCTGATCTTAGGCAACTCCAGGCAAACATTTCAGTGAAAACAATGCAGATGCAAACCACTTTTGAAATGTTCAAACACCTAAAATTGTTGAAGGGAACTGCAATTTTTAAACATTAGATATGTGTGAAACATCCACACCAAAACAAAATTTTCCAAACAGCCATTTATTTTCTAGTGAGGGATTAAGGGACATACTTTTTAAAACTTAATTCTATCAACAAGCATTCTTCCAGTAAGACAACAGCACGGCTGAGCGATGGATACACTTTATTTTACCATAACACTGCTGCTTCGTGAATTTATGAGGGGCATAAAGTCACTGCTTTTAGTATCTCTCATCCATAACGGTTTATAGGAAAAGTTCATAGTACTACACTTAACATTATTCACACATACATGTCCAAACATTCCCACACCGGGCCAAATTTCATTGCGACCAACGAATGTTCCTCCTTCAACAGATTCAACAAACACCATCTTATGTTATTAGTTGTGACATTATGGATTATACGAAAAACCAAATGTTTTCATTTTTTGGATACAAAGTAACTCAGCCAAAATGATGGATGTGCTTCCCGCTAACAGTGTAGGTACAAGAATTTTGATCATCATGCATATTAGCACATATACATAGAAAACGGCAGTAAAACAATGACAGCTTTAAACTTTTGTTGATTTAAATTTCTGGAGACACAAGATGTACACTTTAACAGGCATTTTTCACACAAGTAAACATGTCACGGTTTAGTTGGAGACTGTCATCAAACAGCACTGGCACCAGTGTCAAATGTCTGTGATTTTAAATCAAGATAGCCACAAGGGACACCACCCGAAGTTCCCTTGGTGCTTTTCCTGGAAGTTTGGAGGGTAGTTGCATATCGCAGGAGAGTTAGGGCAGAGCATATGGTGGATCTGAACGCATCCTTATTTCGTCCTTAATTTATTTTAACTTCATCTGTCCCATAAAGAAAAAGTAAGTTGTGAAGGTCTATTTCACATATATCTTGTCTGCATTCTTGTGACTTTTGACCTAAATTTAGTCAACTAGATTAAGTCTATTTTATTACTGCCCACTTTGACAGGAAGATATTGTTTGAAAAAAAAACATCATATTAATTAGTAAAAAATATATATTTTTCAATAACAACCTCTGTGGTTCTTGGATTCTCCATTACATTTAAAAGAAAAAAAATCTTACCAACCGCAAACTTTTGAACAGTAGTGTGCATAATATTTTTAGCAACAGTCCCTTAATTTTACAGAGTGTGTAGGAAAGCAGTCCCCTAATTTCTCTCTCTGTCTTGTATTTGTATATGTCCTTTAGGTCCACAAGCTGGTGTTTAAAATTGTAACTTGCTCATTTCTACTGTAAATCCCTACTTAAACCCCTGAGTGTTTGTATGCACGTGTGAGATGGACACATAATCTCCTAGTTCACAACAGTGCTGGGCCTGCACATTAGTGAAGTATGATGTCAAAAGGGCGCATCACGAGAGATTAACATGGTGTGTGCACTCAGAGAAAGAACATTCTACACAGAACAAGAGTGTTTATGTGCGTGAGTGTGTAGAGGGGTGGGGGTGTGCAGGGCTAAATCACAGCTATTTCAAAACACATACTGCACAAACGGACGGGGACGCTTGGGGTTCGGTATTGGGGGGGCTCTCGCTAACAAGCTAAATAAAAGGGCCAGGAGCGAAGGGGATTAAGGGGTCCACAGGGTGGTCCCGCTCACACTTTAGGAACACATTTACTTAAGCCATTATTACACAACACAAATGCACAATACAATCCTTCTAGCTGTTTACAGGTTATAGAGAGCCCTAAATCCTAAAGATATGTACTTTCAGTTCACAGCATTGTTTAAGATTTCAGGGAGGTTTTAAAAGAGAATGTGAACAAAATGTATTTTGAAAACATGTGCAGCCATACAGACAAAAATCATGATTATGGGTTACCATACTTGGCCTTCACATCATGTCGTTATGATTTAACCAATCATAACATCGGTCATTTAAATAAAGTATAGCCTATTTAATCCAAAGTGTTGGTGAGGGGATAGCGCTTTATGTTTGTCCCACCTATTGAAGACAGAAGTGTTTGAGATGTTTTTTATTATTATTTTACTTGGTGATCCCAGTAGCTCAGAATGATATTTACCTTCAAATAAGTGCAAGAAATTGTTTGTGGTGCTTGTTAAGAACCTGATACTCACTCAGTAGCAGACATAATCCCTTCAGCTCCGAGTGAAGCCTCTTCTCTGAGTTTGTCTCCCGGTAGTGATGGTGTGGGAAACTCTGCGTCTTTCCTACGCGGCAGGTTGAAGAACCTCCACGGCGCATGACTCCCGTCGTCATCCAGGTTAACTGCTGCACTGATGTATGGGGTAGGCTCCAAGGGTTCTGAGTATGCAGGGGGAAAAGGTTGTGTGAGGGGATCCAAACGGGCGTCATCTGGGCCCTTCTGGGGCAGGAGGCATGGCTCTGCAGAAGGAGGGTAAAAATGTTGGCTGTGTGGGGTGGAGGGGTTTTTAATGGAGTCTGAGGCTTCCTCGCCACGTTCGCAGGGGTGAGGGCTCAGCGGTGGTGGCTGAGGGGAGCCGACCATCTCTGTCGAGCCACTGTTACCCACGGTAGCTCCACCCCCACTGTGTAGTTGAGGCGGTTTTGAGCCAGTGTTCACGTCAGATTGGCGGAGCCCAGGAAATCGTCCACCCTCTTGACCTCTAAGAGCTAAGCGCTGGCCTGCAGAAGCGTCAGTTTCCATGGAAACATCTTCGCAGACTGAGTTTCGGTGGTGGAAGGGCGTCTGCGGGCGTTTCTGTTGTTTGTCTCCCTTTTCGGGCTTCTCTCCGGCTTTGTGCTTGATGGGCGGCTGCTGCGTCTGACCGGCAGTGGGCGGCTGACCAGGCGTGCTGCCTGCTCTCTGCTTCAATGTTTTGTGCCTGATAAGAGAAAGAAATATTTTAATTTAACAGGGACATGAGTTATGAACTGATGAAATCATTAATAAGAAATCCTATTACCAGAAATCTTTTCTTTTTTTTTTTTCATTTCTTTTCACAGAGTTCATAACATTTCTTTTCAGGTCATTTCTTTCAGGCCTTTGAGACTCGCAACAGAGAAATGTAACAGTTTTTTAATTAGCTCATTATTTAGAATTTTCAAACTATTATTGGATCCTTGAAAAAACACCTTCAAATAAAGATTCTCTGCTTGTCGAGTCCAAAGAAACCACCCTTTTAACAACAAGCTCTCCACTCCTATCAGAGTCTGTCTGACCTGATAACGCGTGTCCACACTTTCTCAGAGATATGTAAAGCCCTGCAGCTGCCAGAGTTTTCCTGTGGGATCCCTTTTACAGTGACTCTCGTTTATAATGTTGTTCTTCAGAGGCAGTCACCATCTCAACCTCCACAGAATCTCAACACACAAGCCTGTAGGCTTTTATCCCTCCCTTAAAAATGCAACACTTCCATAACAACCACTTGTGTTAAAGCCAGGAAACTTCAGTTTGGTTCAGATATCTAACAGTGTGGTATATGTATGCACGTTAGTATTTGAGAGAGAGGCTAGAGTATGTAGTTTGTGTGTAGTGTGAGGAGTTTGGGGGTCAAGGAACTTAATTTAGCCCATATTTGTAAGCAAAGAAACCACAGGGTAACTTTGAGGTTGAAATGGAGACGGTGAGAGTATGTAGTTTTATGTGACCTATAACTGCAGTTTCAAGTCGAGAAAGAAATTAATATTCTTTATTTAGCAAGGATGCATTAAATTTATCAAAAGTGACAGGGAGACATTCATGTTGTTACAGAAGTTTTCTATTTTAAATGAAGCAAAAACTGTCTGCAACATGCAACACTGATTATAGTAAGAAAAGATTTCTTAGGGGTGTTCATCACGATTCGATACAATATCGATTCTCATAGCCAGCAATACAATATTTTCTCATACCTCAAAAAGCTCTGCGATACTATTCATATTTCGATGCGATTCATATTCAGATATGATATAATGTGCCTTTTTTACACAACCAGTTACATTTTTATTAACGCACAACTGCAAACAAAATATATAATAAATATTTATTTCAAAATGTTTTTGATTGGGACATCCACAAAACAAAACCACTGTAATCTAATGACAGATTATGACATGACAACAGTTGATAAATAATTGTAGGCTTCTGTGCTAAAATGTGTAATGTCAAACAACTTTTTTAAAATTTATATTTATATAATTTAAAAATTATATATAAATACTATAAAATTAAAATACATTTCTTTTAAATGTACAGTGTCGATTTTTGATGAAGCAACAACATACAGTATAGGTAGGACAGAACAAGATATGCTATTAATATTCTTTCACGCGTTGGCGATGATACATAGACTGACAATGTGGAGAGGAAAATGTGGAGAGTGTTAAAACAAATATATAAATAGCCTATACAGGTATCGATTTTTAACTTTTGGCATCGATGCCTATCAGATATTAGATCGATGTACCTCTCTATATCGATGTATTGTTACACCCCTATGAAGAATCATGTGACACTGGCATCTAACATGTATTAAAGCATATAAGACTTCCCATATATCAGTGACACGCAGTGGTTTTCTGAAATGAGAAGAAAGTCCATACAGTTTAAATGTAAATCAAATGTAAATCAACTGTTAATTCATGTCCTAGTTACACTTAATATTGTCACATATTCCTGGTTAAACATTACATTAAAAAAAGGAAAAAAAACAAATACAATTCTTTTTTGTATTTTTGCATTACCTATGTAATGTTCTATTTATTAAAACCAAAAATAAATCTCATCAGTTAGTGTTAAGCTTTTTTACATTTAATCTAAAATAACTACAGAAAGTAACAATTGAAACAATATATTTTATTTGTGAACTGATGTTCAGCTGTTATTTTTTAATAGATTTTGAATTGTTAACTAACTTATAATAAATTAACTTATTTTTAGCAGTCATCATGTGTGGTAAACACTGGTAACAGACACAGATTTCACCACGCAGATTGCTCACTAAACAACCAGTCATCATGTTTTCAGGATATTTCACGTATGATTTTGACGTGACAATGCGATGATATGTAAGTGGCTGAGTTGTTTGCTTACTTTTTAATTAATCTTCCCATTAATGCAATCATTTTGTTGATTCAGTGTGATTTGCGCACACGCATGAAAACAAGAGGCAGGATTTATAGCACAAACCAATCATATCCAATCATAGAGTGATGGAGGCATTGCCTCCTCTTACTTGACTTTCCCCACTAAACTCACCGCATGCTTTAGAGGGTCTATTCAAAACTGAACGGGCTCAGGAAGGGGAGGCAAGAGAGACGCAAACTCCTGCTGTAACTTTACCTGCTAGTGTTGCTAATGGACAGTGTTACAATTTTTGGAGCTGGACAAAAAGATTACTAGTTCTACAGAGAAACATTTACCTGCACAACCAAACTTAACAGCAAAAATAGACCAGACCACAAGGGAGTCAAAGTTAAAATGATACCCTCTTATCCTCACACTCAAACAATTTCACATGTACACACAGTCACTCACACACAAACAGAATGCTAAGCAAGCAGAAGGATCTCAGTCGATGCATGGTCATTTTCACTTCACGGGGGGACTCCGAGTTTCATCATACCTCTCATGCTGGGTCTCTTCCAAAAAACATATTTGGCAAATGACACCAGTCCCACAGCGCCTGGCCTTCTCTTGGCCTGAACAGAACAGCTACTCAATGAAGAGAAAGAGAAGACGACTAACAGCAAGACCACACAGCACTAACACAAGTCAGTGTTAATGTTACTTACAACGCTCCACAGAGAGTATTTAGGCTCAATCTTTCTAGTACTGGCTGCTTCTTGATTACAAAACCATTATCTTACAGATAATTTTGTGCTGAATTTGAGTTCTTATCACTAGATCTCACGGCAATGTTAATGATACTGTGGCAAATTCAAACACATTCTCACTGGATCTCCAGTTGGGCTATGTAGTAACGGTGTTGCATGACCGAGAACGGCCCATGAGTAAACCTGTTCTAAACTCAAACGGGAAGTGTGGTTTCATTCCGCTTTCGATTAATTTGCCATTCAATGCCTTACATATGCAATAGGGCACCCTCTAACAAAATGCATGCACCAGCAAGTAAAAAGGTAGCAAAATACAACCATTTGGTTGCAGTCTGGAGAACTACTTAAGACCATCACTCAGAAACCAGTTCCTCTAGTTTTCACAAAGAGCTTATTTAATACTCCATGACAAATGTAATGCCAATCATTTTAAAGAATGACATATGACACTATAAGAGCTGAAAAGCGATTAGTGGCAGTAGAAGAGTGGGATGGTTAAACAACGAGAGCCTATGAGAGTACAAGGCTAAGTGAGTTTGCATGTTTGTACCTTGAACAGTTGCAGCTTGATCTCTGTGTGGAGTCAACAAAGTCCCAGGCGCCCACTTTCATCAGCGTCTCCTCATCGCTGGTCCCGTTGGAGGCTGTGGCGGAGAATTTCCGTCTGTGGAGACACAATGAAACAAGATTGGAATCAAACTCTGTATCTTCTGAATGGCTTTCTAAATAAAAAAAAATCCATGGTATTTCGTCAAGGCTAGTTGTTGTACGTTTTACTCGAATGGATATTTCCCAGGGTAGGTTTTATTTTGAAATTCAATTTCTGCATAGACACCTACCATTAAGCCTTGGCTACACAAAAGCTTTTGAATATTTCACTATTATTGCCAAGGAAAATTGATTTTACTTATCACACACATTGACCTTTTGTAGTAAAGTCATAAACTGCCATTAAAGACGTCACAGACCATTATTGCATTTTTATCTCAAATTTAAACAATAAAACAATTGCGAAATGGTAGAAAGTGAACATGCAAAATGTTCACTAAATTGTAACCAATAAATTGCATTAAAAAAAAAATTAATAAAAAAAACCTGAAAAGTTGTTAGCACCAATGACTTGCTTGCTTTCTTTTTCTCTTCATTAAACAATCAATGATGAGACATTCTGTGACTCAGACATGCACTGCATTGTACCAGTTTTAATTGTTGGCATTGTTGGCTCTGTCGTTGATCTATCTGGACTGTGTGGGATTGTCTAATGCAAGATTTGTTCTGAGCTCATCTGAGGATGTCTGAGTACACTCACTTGTTCTGAGCTCGGTTGATGTTGCATTCTTGCCAGACGCTATCAACCACCTGACTGGCCATCCTGCGTGGAATCTTGCCACCATGGTGACTGGTGCTGTCAACACTGAATCCATCCACTGCCATCGGCAACCGCATCCACTTCTGTGCTGAGTGAGAGTGAACTACAGAAAGAAAGAAAAAGACAAAAAGTTTAAGAGTGGAACGGATGCTACCCATGAAATGATGGGTATAGGTTTGAGTCAAAGTTGAGGCGTTTTCACCTGTCTGAGCTTCCTCGGGCGAGGTGGGAGGAGTCAGGGTCACTGAAGAGATGGCAGGGTCACGGTTTGAAGCAGGCACTTGATGGCCGTTTGAATAGACAGCAGTGCAGTGCGACGACCCCGTAGGTGTTACAGTAGGGATGTCTGACTGCGGGACTAACACCAGGCATGAAGGATACACCATGCGCACACCACCTGGAGAAAAAGCCCACGCATTAACACAATGAACAACAAATAAATGCACGCTTGTACACTCATACATAGGCAATACATGATGTAATTAGTTTACCTAACAGACTTTTAAGTAAAATATAATTTGGTCCAACCCACCAACAAGCACTTCCACTGCTGCCAGGGAGTCGTCCTCCCAGTCGATGTCCTCCATTTTGTCCTCTGCGCTCTCCTTGGAAGTTGGGCTGATGGGATAGAACTGGTTCCATTCTTCAATGAGTTTCTGTGTCGGAGGGTCAGACAGCTTGAAGGACTGGCCGGTCAATGTCCCGTTCAGTCCAAATGGACTCAGAATCACTGTAACGAGAAGAAGATATTTAATGATACACACTACATACTGTACAGGACACTACAGTGGCATAAAGTGCAAGAATCTGAGACACAGGCCTGTCACGATTATCTGATCTAATTAAGATTGAGATAAATCACAATCATTGTGCTCTTTTAATTTCCAAGCAACACTCTAAAATGAGAGTAAATCACTTGCATATGCAAGTAAATCTTCACTCTGGACAACTAAATAATATATATCACTAGCCATTGGTTAATCAATGCTTAGATTTTACTCACCAGTGTGTGGGTTAGAGGCTAAGAATAAGTTTAGCATAGATATATTTTCACTCGCTGAACACTCGTCTCAGTCAAGCAATCTGTCTATTTCAGTTCACCTCAACAGATGCTTAGCGTACCTGTATTTGACATACTATAAACTCGCTTTGCTGACAGCGCTGTTTCTCACACACACGCAAAGAGAGAGAGTCTTAAATACCATGCAGAATCAACGCACTACATGCAAACTATATTCTTTGTTGTATTTTTCTGTCAAAACAACGGAGTTCATTTGGAATTATTCAGATTTCAAGAACAAGCAGAAGATATGTGGTTTCTCCGGTAGTGGGCGGGACTAATGCGCAAACAGCTCATCTATTACGTCACTTTTTTGATTTCAGCAAATCAGTTTGAGCGAACGCTGACAACGTGATTAATATCCACAATCCCAGCAGCTCATCAATCCTTAGTGCGTTGCATATTGTTATTAGTAGTACAATTTGTGTTTTATTATAAAAATTACTATTATATATATATATATATATATATATTATTTTTTACAAAAACACTGAATGACGAACAATATCTTAAGCACCACCAGTCCTAAGTTCAGTTAAAATGACAAATATGCAAATAAACATGGTAACCAAGTTTTAATTTTAATTACTAAAGTTCTATCATTAAATAATGCTTGATTATAATAATATAATATAATACTTGATTGGGTGGTAAACACACACATGTAAACACAAACTTCTATTTTGGATGTGAGATATATATATAGTAGCTATATCAGTCTGGCGAGTAAACAAAAAAAAAAAGTTACTAGTCAACAGCGATTCTATTGCCAAGGTGTGCGTAGAGGGTTGCCAAGTAATAACAATTTTAACATTCTGTACAAAAAGACAAAGACAACCAAAAGGAAAACTTTGTGTATTAAGCTTACAAAGTGAACATCAGGGGAAAAAAGACTTAATTGTTAACTGAAAAAGACTCAATTGTTAACTGTAATTAATTGCATGATATCTAAAAGGCAGCCAAAAAAATCATGACTGTGATAACACTAGCTGATTAACAAAAGGAATTACCAAGACTTAATGTTTTTGTTTATTTTTCTGTAACATGCATCGGGGATAACCATTTAACCATTTTTTTAACCACAAGCAATTCACCTATCATCTAGGTGTTCCTAGGATATGGCAAAAGAACCTCTGCTAAAAAGTTCAATCAAGTGGCATTTATCTGGAGTTGTTCTTCCAATGTAAAAAGCCCAGCATATGTAGAAGAAACACATGTGAAGAGTGAAGAAGAGTAGAAGAGTGAAGAGCGTGTAATCAGAACAGGGCCAAAGCAAATGAGTCTATGAAGCGGGGAACACTGTACAAACACTCCCGCCTGGCTCTCTCTCAACCGCTCTCTCCACTTCTGTTCCTCATTAACTGTGGTCTTAAATGACTCCTCCACTGCAGCCGGGTCCCTTTCCTTCCTCCTTTCTTTCAGACACTTTCCGAAACCCTTTCATATCAACACAGCCTCCAGTTACTGCCAAGCAGCTCTCATTCAGAGCCCATAAACCAACTTAAATAAACAGGTCACTCAGAGGGAGAGAGAGACAAAAACAGGATGAAAGAAAAAGAGAAGGAGAGAGAGCAAGACATGGTGAAGCACAAATATGGAAGCAACAGCATCAGTTTTCACTCTATTGGTATCTTACCAAAACACTTCAGTTTCTCAAGAGCAGTCCTGTTTTATGATGTTTTAATGCCTCAAAAACTAAACACTAAACACAGAGGTAGGTAGGTACTTACAAATTTTCCCATGGAAATCTCATATTGTACTTGATATATTGATCCACATATTAAGGGGTTAGGAGGAGGAAGGAGCTTCCAGGGAGAAAGGAGGGAGGGGGGTGAATCCATCCCGTGTCCTTCCATTAGCCGGCTCATTCCATGGCCTTCATCACACAAATCCATAAAAGCTGCAATGACAAAGGACACCTCCGTCCATCCGGAAGAGGTATGGGGAGGGGGCTATACAAATGGAAAGGTGGCACGATTCATCTTTAATGGGTTTAAGTGGCTTAAACCTACACGCTCTAACAGAGAACATTATCCTTTATCAACACTGGCTTTAAGACAAGAGCTTCCAAAATGCATTATTTCAAGAAAACCAAACTGACCAGGCTAACAAAACAAACACGGCTCGTTCACAGAATGTCTCTTCAGGCAAAAACAGCTCTTTTAATATCCGACAGCTCCCTGATTGAGCCAAGGTGACAGGGCCGGAATTTGTTTGGCCTCTGGACCGCCGGCTCGTCGTGGCGCATCAGAAAAGACTCAGCTGAGATACACAAAATATTTACAGAAAGGAAGCTCTTCGGGCAGGTGGCAGGGCGGAAGGTCAGAATTTGCATCGCAGGAGAGCTCAAAGCATTGAATCCACTAAAGAGGTCTCCGCAACTCAGCCATCATTAGAGAGAGATCTGCTGCTCTGGTCCGCATTTGATTGGGGGCATCACACAGATATAAAGCAATTTTTCAGACAAATAGGCAAACAAATGTATTCCAATATCACACTGTTCACCTCACATTTATTTTGTCAAGCAATCTGTAAACTACCAGTCTCTCTCTCTCTCTCTCCTGCTCAGTTAAGTGAGCTATGAGTTCATTACACCCCTCTCACTGCTCTTTATGAGGTCATAGTCGCAACACTCGCACGCTCACTAATCCGAGACTGTCAGAAGCGGTGAGCAGCAGACCAAAGGAGATCGAGGGAGAGCGGGCGAGTGAGAAAAAGGTCAGCTGGTTCCAATTGACACATCACACATTCCTGATTCACTGCAAAGGTTACTTCCCATCAAAAGGATGAATTATGTTTTAAAACTTTAATAAGACTCGCAAACAATCTCAATTATGCAAAATGACAACAGATGTGATCCAGTGCATGGCGAAGTTCTGGACGCAGATTGGTCAATACAGCATTCCAGCCAAGCTAGAATACGCAATACTGGATGAAATCCATTCAAAAGTGAGCGGCACAAGCAATACTTCCCATTGAACGTCCTTGGGTACATAAGAGCAACTGAAGGCTTAAAAATCCAGTTAAGGTCTTAAAGTCGGAAATTGTTTTTTCTTCCCCGTTGTGATGTATATCCAAGTGAACTGGCTTCTCAAACGTAAGGGTGGGACTTGATCTGGTCCCTAGAGAATTCCCTGGATGGTTAGATCATTGTCATTTGCTAAATGCTGAAATCTCATGTGAGTGACAGGCTGCTGGAAGTGAGGCTATTTTGCCCAGACGTTGCAGCGGTGCAGACGAGATGTCACTGCGAGATGTCAAGGGAAGTTAAGGTTTTAGACTGAAGATTTTGAAGGCAAATTAATTTTAAAAAAAATGATGTGCAGAGATAAATAATTTATAACAATTTATGAGAATTCTCATTTTTGATTTCATGGTAACTTTAAAGGCACTGTATGTAAGATTCTTGGATTAAAATATCCCAAAACAACTAGAACAACGTTTTATATTTTGTTGACTTGTGTACTTACATTTTCTCAAATGTTTCCAACAATGTTTAAATCAGCTATTTTAATCTGTGTAACAGCCTGTGTCATTGCGTCGCCCGTCAGTGACGCCATATCCGTGTCAAGGCCCTTTCACACTAAACGTGAAGCGATTTATTGCCTTCAGCTAATTCCCACCAGCACAATAAGTGGCGCTGACCGAGAAATTTAATAAATGTTTTCCTCATGTATGCATCTCATAGGTTTTCCCATTTGGCATTAACCTTGTCCACTGCACTACAGACAACAGTAAATTATGATAAATAAAGCTTGGTACTACACAGAAACCATCTTCGACAGAAATCTACTGTTTCAGAAATCTACTTCGACTGTGATCTACTGTTTACACATGTTTTTGAAACAGTGCCACCACTCTCATACTTTCGTGCAACAGCAGCGCCTCAGGCCGGTTTCACACTGCACGCGGTAGCAGAGCGTAAACAGCGCAGATTTTTTTTTCTGCCCATGTTAACAGATCAGAGCATTCACACCGCACGCAGAGGCTGCACGTAGGGCTGGGCGATATATCGAATATTAGCGATAATATCACAATAATCTTGACGATGATGTCAAATTTGAAAATATTGTGAATATCTCAGATTCAACATGCATACTTTCCCAAAAAACATTACCAGATAACGCAGAGGTCTGCTTCCACCATTCATTAAACATTGGAAGCAGAAGAGTTAAATATACACAAGCAGCGCATGACAAAGAAAGCAACAGAAACATGCGCGCATGAGAGAAATAATAGCGCTGGCGCTGACGCGTTTCGCTGCCGGACTCTGACCTGCGCGCACACGCCTTTCAGACAACATGCGATCGGGATTTAGTTCTTTCATGGATTATTGGGTTTCAGTGGTCAAACAAATGTAAAAATGCACATCCTGGCGAGTATTCAGGTAAACACAGTAGTCTATGTCTTTAGTAAACGTATACAAAGTTGAGTGAGAAATCGTGTTACAATGAATTTGGTCCGTGGAGATCTTAAAGGGCCGGACTTCATATTCTGTTTGATTTAATGTTAATCAAACAACAATGAAAAAAATAAAACCACCCCATGCTTGGCTAAACAACTTTAATATATTTATTAAGAATCAGTATAGCCTATAGTTAAATTATAGAGTGAAGACTGAGCAGTTTTTTTTATATATATATATTTGATATTTGATTTATTTCTTGACTTGCTACTGTTAAATAGATCCACTGTAGCTGAAAATAAAGCACTGTTTTTGTCATATTGTTTGTAATTTGCATGTTTTGCTTATAAAAAAATAAAATAAAATTGAAGTACAATTAGTAAAAAAGTACATGTAAAAAATATTAAATTACTCATATCATGATTTAAGATTTTGCTCATCCCAACCTGTTTTTTTTTCTTCTTCCCATTTTCTATTTAATTTGGTTCTATCGAAATAGTTTTTGATGTTTTTAATTGGGGCAAAAGAAAATATTTTTATTTATTTAAAAGCAATTGCAAACATAGAGATAAATATCGAATATCGTAAAAATGTTGAAAATATCGAGATATAATTTTTTTTTAGATATCGCCCAGCACTAGCAGCACGGCAGCGCGTTGCAGAGCAGATGGTGTGATCGTTTCGCCGAAAGTCTATTTTTGCCGTGCTGCTCACGCTGAATTAAAGCCAAAGTGCAGTTCTTGATGAAATTGTACCCGATTAACATGAAAAATAAAATTTCACCATGAAATCATAGAGTGAAGTGTTCTGTGTGTATCACAATCCCCACATGACATCCAGCGCTGTGAAAAAATAAATAAAATACACAAAAAAACATCACTGCCAGAAGTTTTTAATTATTGCCAGTAGTTTAAATTATTAAAACTAGAGGCATATATTTTACTTTAAGGTTACTTTTATCTCGTAAACTACCTATATACAGCATGTTATATGTGTTTTGGACATTACAGTACCAAAAAAATAAAAAATAAAATGTACACGCTCTGTAAAACTGAAATGGTTTAAATCTCGCTTTCTTGATTAACCGCAAGTAACACTTTTGTACCACGCCTCATTACTTAATGTAACTTTAATCGTAAAATATACACAAACAACAAAACAAAAGAAGCGGTCGACTGCGACATATGCATAATAAAAATGGCAACGTATGATGTTCCAGGTGCTCTGCCTGCCCTGCTTCACACTACAGTAACATTAATAAAACTAATACATTAGCCCATACATGAATATGATTTCTGCCAGAGCCCTGTTTGATTGATTTCCATCGTGGAGGTGAAGACTACAATTCTCATGTTTCCACGCTCATTCACGGCGCCATCACGCTACGCCTTTGTTTTGAATAAGCTACCTTTAGCAGTAACATTTACATACAGTGCCTTTAAATAGGCCCCACACAGGCATGCTCATAAATTGCAAAATGACTTCCTTAAAGTTACCATCACTAACAGCCTTTTGAAAAGACCACAAAAAAAAAAAAGTTTTGCGTAATAAAAAAATAAGCAGCAAATTATACAGGTTTGAGCATTTCAAGAATTAAGGATGTGCAGAAGTCACCATAAGGACATCAAGCACTGTCCATTTTACTAGTAATGTAGAAAACTTCCCTCTTCCCCAATACATACAACAGAAAAATGTCTTTAACACCATTTTTTTTTTTTTGAGATAAGGAGAGGCAGACAGGATGCCACTGGGCTTAACTAATTATAAACCTCATCTCGTCTTTGAATAGAAAGGAAATGCTGGAAAGAGTAAAAGTTAGAGGAGAAACAAAAGTTAGAGGTTTGGGTGGGATGAAAAAGCATATCAAGTAACGGCATGTTTTATCACCTTGGAATGGGCTGGAAGCCTGCTGGGCCAGTGTCAGGTGCTCCTCGCTCAGGTGGTATACGGGCTGGTGCTGGTTGATCTCCACGCTGGTGCACACATTACTGTCTCCATGCAGGAAGAACGTGAAGGAGCAAGACAGGTGTTCTCTGAGAAAGAGAGAGGGAGACAGGTGTTTAAGTTAAGCAGCAACATTTGTGCTTCAAAAAGAAACAAAAAAAATATTAAATCAAAGACCCAACAACTAAAGACATCATTTGATTGGATTTCTTATATTTACAGAATGAGTCATATAATCAGCGCCAATGAAACCTTGTGAATCATTTAACTGCCGTCTGATGTGATCATTACATGCCTTAGAAAAATCTGATTCATTTGTAACAAAAAACAGTATTGTCAAGATTTAAAAACACGTGAGAAACATCACACATCATTGAGATGCAAGCGTCTGCTCTTTGACCTCAAGGATTACACTGTGTTTGACCCTTCTCCTCATGAATATACATGAGGCTCTTTAATATATGTAAAAGGACAATAACACTTCTTCTACATTAGTCACACTCTGAGCTCTGTAAAGCCTGAGCTCTGTGAAAATCAGTCCAAACTACGCTAGCTTCCTAATATGTGCTTAAAATCCTTCGTTCCACGGCGCATTAGAGTTGCTCTGCTGATCTGGAATCATCACAGGCATTAAAGCATCTTAAAGCAAAAGTAGTCCAATGGCAAAATTGCTTAACCAGAAAAACCCTCTTGTATTTCCATGAAATGCCACTGCATTATCCTTTAAAAGGAAATATTTGTAAAATAAAGTTCCTGCATGAATTCATTACGCTTGCTACGGCAACTGTTGCTATTACTACTGCTCATACTTGGGGTTAGGGAGCTGAACAAGCCCCTAGACTTAAGTATTAAACTTTGATTGGTATCTCACACAAAGTTTGTGCGACAAACATGAAGAACATCTCAAATCATGCAGTTTTTTTTTCAGAAGAGGTATGCTTTTACTTTTCTAAAAAATCAGTTTTAATTAATTTTACCAAGAAGATAGTAAAATGATAGTAAAATGACAACAACTTAAGGATGGTCACAAGCTATATCTAGAGAACAAATATAAAGATTTTTTTACCCTAAAAAGATGGAACCATTAAAACCCTCAAATCTGGTCAATTTGACCCCAGCAATTTAAACCTCCAGAATATGATTATTATTTTTTTTTTTTTACAGAGGTTTATTAGGTCAGGTCATTTATGGCTGACAGCATATCTGGTGGGCCCTGGAACCATTTAGATGACATTAGCGGCACTATGTCTACCGTGACGTTCAAGTGGGGAGCGGGACCATAATAACTTGAACTACTAGTGGTTATCGCAATACTAGGTGTGGTTAGGTTAGACCCCTAAAACAGAGGGAAGTTGTTTGAATATAATACTGAATATATAAAAGTATGGCATGTTATAGTGACCTCAATAAAACAACCAAAACAAATGTGTGTAAATTTAGATTTTCCTATGTTTTATACAGCTAAAAGAGCCTGGGGTCAAACTGACCCCAACGAACACAGATGCTACAAAATGTGTACAGGACATTGGAAAAATATCATCATGTTAATTTCATGTTTACACAGTGGTCCCCATTAAATTAGGAAAAGTCATTCAATCTGAAGCAAAAAAAATGACGACAATTGTGTTTTTACAGACTTTAAACATTGAATGGGGTCAAATTGAACCCAAAGATAAAAGGAGGGTTACGAACATCTAAAGCTGGGCTCACACTAGGGTTGGACGATGTCGACCAAATTGGCATCGGACGATGTCTACTGTGAAACATTGTGATGAACGATGACATCAGGGGTGGGGCGTGGTGATTGGTGGGCATGATGCCCTGTCATGCACCATCTGTGTGAACGAGCCCTTAGAATTTACAGTGTAGTGAGATAACTGCCGGATGCACTCAGCGCTTGACATATCACAACTATTCAGTGTTTTCAACCACATAATGTGTATTTTAGGTTTCAGATATTAAAATACACAAGTATTAGCAAATAATATATTTATATTTTATAACAAACTGGTGTCTAATGAAGCAGCAATGACAAACTATTCAAATATAATTTGCAGACGTGCTTTATTCATATCAGATACACAGTATAAGTAACTATAAAGTAAGTAACTATTTCTCTATTCTCCTCCCATTTCACCAGCCGCTTACTTTCATGTATTTCGGGAGAAACTGATGAATTCACGTGATGTAAATACGGCTGACAGAACTCTCTGAACTGGGGCGCAAACTAACGTGGCACCCTATGTTATAGAGCAAGACAAGTTCATTTATAAAGGATTTTAAATGACACGTATTTGAGAAGCAGAATACAAGATAGATGACGAATTGTTAAGCAAGTTGTTGAATACTTGAATAAAGGAAAAATGAAATAAAAGTGATACATCTGTCATGCAGCGCTATTTTGGCTGATGTAAGTCACGAGACAAGCATGACACGTCACCATGGAAACAACATCAGAATGCCAGCTCAACATCACGATGTCTGTCAGCCATCTGCGATCGACAATGCCATCCCTAGTTCACACTGTACGATTTGGGTCACAATTTGGCCGTCTAAGACAAATTTTGTGAATCCTAAAAGATCCTAGGCCAAAATCTGAAGTCTTTGATCGCTTGTTCGACATGTTCACTGACAGCAGAGTAACTACCAATGCAATCAAATCTTACCCGTGCTGAAATTCTGGCAGAAGTTTTGAGGTGCAGTCCTACAGTGTGGCTTCTTCAATCATCAAATCAAACACCAATAGGAGTGTAGAACCCGATGACGCAATTAGTGAGACAACAATAAACCATCACTTGCTCCACACACACACCTGTCTTAATTTTTTCCCAGTTTTCTTTTTTAAGAAAAGCCATGATCAAAATTTATGCTAAATATTTCTATCCTGCATGTAAATGCATGTGACGGATTGATGATGTAAAACCACAGACAAGTTTTTTTTTTGCGTGTCCATTTTTTTGTTTCTTTACTGCCGAACATTGTGACATTAATGATAACTGAAATCCTACAGCGTGACATGGCTTACAGAGGGGATCATGTTCGTACAGTCTGACAAGCAACAATGACAGAGGACTATTAAAAATTGTACAGTGTGCACCCGGGTTTAGCTCCACAACACTTATTCTGGATATATAAGAAAGTGTTTATGGATGTGTCTCTGGTCCAGCTGTTGTCACATTGTGTTATTGAGAGCAGCTTTATAACTGTGGTCATTAAACCCCAAAAAGTCTGTCCAAAAAGTGCCACAGTACAGGCAGCATGCCATCAATATGGACACCTGCCAAACTTCTGCATTTAGAGTGAGAACCATAGAAGAGGGTCAGCCACTAACCCACGGAGAGACACTGTTTTGCAACTACATCAAGCCTAAACTGAGCAAACATGCCACACTGACCGCCAAGCACTACAACAGCTCTTGGTCTTGCTAGGGGAGGATGTTTTACAGCAGGCTGCCCCCTGTAGAGATATTAGCACAACTGCGATCTGACATTATATTATCCGCACACAGGTCTTAAACGTTGACTGCAACAATGCACACAAAAGAAGGCTCTCTGAGCGAGCTCAATACTGCTGCACCATCAGATTTAATCACATGGTCTACACACAGTGTGCCCAACATCATGCTCCTGAAGTTCTCTATTCAGCGGCAGACAGAGCGATCAGTGTGTGCATCACTGACCAGCCCCAAAACAAAAACATGACCTGTAACCACTGTTCCAGCCAGAGTTCACACCAGTCCAAAATCAACAACAAATTAAAAAAAAATATTAAGAAAACAAACAGAGCGGCACCTATTGGGACGTCTGCATCTTTAGACAGCGTATCCCTCACAGGGCAATTCATCATTAGGATTAGGGCTGTCACTTTTTATTCGATATTTGAATATTCGATATTTCGAATATGATGTGAAATATCCATAAACGAGCTATAAATAAACTCTCTGTTTTTTAAAGTCTATGATTAGACCATTTGTTTTTTATTTTATTGTTTGCCCTCTCATCCAATAAAGGCCGCTCTAAACGTATTGTAGCGTAGGCCCATAACCAAATCAAGCGAATAATAGCCAGTCTGTTTTGAAACTGGAAGATAACTCTCAGAACGGCCAGCCTGAGCAGACAATTCACCCTTCGCAGCAAGTTTGATTGACAGTAGATCTGAGCAATCAAATCGCCGAATTTGCCACTTTGTCCGACAAAGTAGTCAGGAGATTAACGTTGGTGGACTTGAACTTGAAAAACTGTACTGTTTTTCCACGGTTGAAAAAACATTTCTTTTAGTGTCCATTCATGCTTATTTGATGCTTATCAATGAACAAGAAGGAAGAGATGATTGGTTCTCGAGCAGCTTTAACTGAGGCGCTTCAACTATCACAACACATTAAAGAGCCACAAAACGGTATTTATTGTTTACATTTCTAAAAAAAAAGACAATTTGAAAGCTGAGATTTTGTTTCATTTCAAAAGTAACTTGCTCTGTCCTGTCTGCCGGTGTGTTGTCAGTGTCCCTTTTGCTCCGCGATGTATTTTCTCCACATGAGAACGTGTGTGGTGTGAGCGCCACGGCTTGTCAGACAAAGCAACAGTAACTAAAGAGGGCGGGTCTTTGCAAACGGTAGATATTCAAATATATATTCAAAAACATTGCTTGATATTTGATTTCCGTTCGAATTTGATTTTTCTTTAAAAATGACAGCCCTAATTAGGATTAACTAATATTAATACCAATTTATCTTCTAATTTTATACTTTATATGATTCTGCAAGTAGCTAAAATACATTTCTAAAAAGTTCAAAAGTTTAGTTTAATTTTTAAAACAATTAGGGTCAGTGCAATTTGAACCATTGCACCCCTACTAGCTGATTGTGATGACTGTGGATTTCCATCTAAAAAACAAGAAAGGCAGAAAAGAAAGAGAAAAGAGGTCCCAAACAAGTAACCCAATGAGGTTTAGAGGGGAAAATTAGCAGAATGAAAAAAGTTAAGAACAGCTTGTGGTGAGAAAAACAGCATGAGAAAGGAAAAGAAAAAGAGAGGTAACATTCCACAGTTGTAGTGCTGGGCTGTTACTGACTTCCTGAAAGCAGTGGCTCTGGTCAGGGCGTAGCAAACTCCTACTACAAAACCCACAAACACACTTCACATCTCAATTCAACGACTTTACACATGCAGCACACCCAGGCACAGGCAAACAGGTGGTATCTGTGGCCCTGTGGCCAAGTCATCTGTAAAGTCTGTCTCAACATAAATCATATTTAACTGTCATGCAGAATGTTCAAAGAGCTACTGGATAAATCATGCTTTATTCACGTGAGTGTGTTGATGTTAACTAATACTACAATTATTTAAAAAGTTTTTTCTTGATTAAAATAATGCTTAAATAAAATGGAAATATTAGATTAAATGTTTTGGCAACCAACTGAATTAGTAATTTTAGAACAAATATAATGAAAACAAAAAAATGAAATAAAAAAAGTAGACGTATTTTAAAAAAAAGTTTCTAACACAACTGAAAATAAGCTGAAAATATAAACAATCACTATAATGTTATATTAATAATACTAAAATAATACTAGTGTGTTAAACAATGCAAAACAACAGATTATGTGTCAGAACAAACATGCCAAATGCAGAGATCATTTACTCATTCGCATTTTTATTTTTGGATGAACTATCCCTCTAACATGTCACGTGTGTCTAAACCACATGACAAACTGTCGGTCTTCCATCACCTGACCAATAGCAGTAGCAAGATCAGGTGATCGACTGAAGGAACATGCCGTTACACAGCCTCTCTCCAAACCAAACCCCTGGAAGACGTCACTGTACTGAAGTGTATTACTAACAGCAGTGCGTTTACCACAAATAGAGAACTGAGACACTCTGAAATACCTTCAGATTAAAGCAGTCGACCACAGAGCAATGGCAGTTAACAAACAAACATACACGGTCTACTTGATTTATCAAAGGATCCTCGAAACAAAGCCTTTACACACACACAGGAGGAACACCTCTCACTCATTCATCCATAAAGCGTGGCCTTTAAACGAAACACTTGGAGTCAATAACAGAACTTAAAAAGCCACTAGATTAGATGACAAGAGCTCATATTCTGCACGCTTTAACTATCGTCATAACAGCTGAACAAAGCTGGCTAGTCATTTCTCAAACAAAACGTTAGTCAACAGCCACTTATGTTAATTAAATGTTTATTGATGTTATGTAACAGGCTTTCACTAAATACAAATCCAATGTTCTAAGTAAAAGAGGACCTGATTGGCTCCAAGCCACTGAGACTCTCAATCTTGACAAAGATTATCACAACAGCCACACAGGGATGGGTTTTGAATTGTGCTTTGATGCAAAATTGGTTATAAAACGAATAAACAGAAAACAATTAATAGCGGTGCTTCCTAGAGACTGCATCTGGATTTGTGAAGTGAATCAAGCAATTTCTAAGATACAGAAATCAAGACCTTCTATGATTTTAAAACAACAATATGTACAGGTGCTCATTTTATTTGTACACTTTTGCATGCAAGTGAATGTAGATCTCCTCTATAACGCTCCTTGAGCCAACAACCCCATCTAAAGTGTGCCATTACACCCTGACTTCCTCAACATATCGCCCATAAATTTCACCCTTAAAATAACACTTTATAGGAAAAAGGGAATTTTTTAATCAACATGCTTTTCGAAAATAGAGGGAGGTGACAGACCGGGGACCCTGGAACATCTCCACGGATTGTAAATCTATTCATTGCAGACACTCCACACACACTCCTTGAAGCAAAGATAGAAGTTTCAAGTCAATCTATGGGGTCAAGGCCAGAGTGCAGTGAGCATCTGCGGAGAGGGAGACGAGACAGGTAAGAATGAAGAGACGAGAAAGCCCGGAATAAAAATTGAGAGAGAGTTGAAATTTCCCCATTGACATCTATGACCAGTGTGTAGTATCAGTAAGTGTGTGAGTAGAGAACAGGACTGGGAAATGAAAGAGTAGGAGTTCTGGAATGTCAGGAATCTCACATCAGTCTCATGGAACAGAGCTCAGAAAGCAGCAGAGAGGAGCTGGGAGCTGCAGCCTGGGCAGGCTTCTAAATTTACAGCAATCGTCTGGATCCACCCTGAATGGTCCAGATTTACTACAGTGCGTTTATTTAAAGCTGTCCAGGAGTGAAGGGTAGAAAAATGGTTATCAGATGATATAATGATGTTATCTGGACATGCCTTTGAACGTCAACATGAAAATGATACAAGGACAAAATGGGTGCGCACACATGGGATCTACAGTTCCTCTCATCCAAAATGAAATAATATAAGAAAGGCCCAGACAGAATCTGCAGATTTTTTTCTCTGAACATAATTCTGATGATTTTCCTCAAAAAGTTTATTTATGCCGGACTTCTCACATCAAATAATCATTCAGTCCAGATAAACCCTGCCCCTTTATTGCAATCAACTGCAAGCTCACCTTCAGATTTGTCTCCATCCACCCAAGTTCTGACTTGCATCATTTTATTTTCTGATTATGTGTTTGACTTGGATGACAATACAGAAGAAAATCTGTCGCTACTTCGGTTTCATCTCAACATTTTAATATATAAAAACATATGTTTTAAGGGACTGGATTTATTGACCATTGCAAATGACAGATGCCCAATTCTGCAAAAAGATTCTCTGTAGGTCTGGTCATGACCGAAACAAAAACAAGGGACCTGGTGTGGAGAATTTCATCCTTTTAGAAGTATAGCTACAGCAAGTTCATTCATAATAGATAAACACACCAGATCACATGCCGGTTCGCTCTCTGTGGAATCCCATTGCTGCATCTGCTGGTGTGTTAATGCGTTTGTGACAGTTGTGTGCAAACCCATATAAAACATCCTAGCATGTAGTTTGTCATAGATGTGTATTTCAAGGGAGACAGTGCATGCATTTCTGCATGCAAATGATTGTGTGCCTATGCAAGCGCATGATTTTATTACGCGAGACTTCTGTGGGTGTGTACAGATGTTCCAAAAATGTGTGCGGTTTCATCCAAGGAGGTATAGTGATGGATATATTCAGCACTGCAGCCGCAGTCTGTCTCCTCCGCTGCCTTGCTATTGCTAAGCAAACCGAAAAATCACAGATGCATCTTTAATACCCTTTACAGTATGACTGCGACATTACACCACAATAATTGTTGAGTAACGTGCAGTGACGTGCAGGGAATGCATCATGTTCTGCACTGGCTAATGCATCACCCAGCTCCCCTGCGAGCACTGCCCATAAAAGAACACACTGGATCTGTGGATTAGCCATGGTAACAGATCTGCTGCTCACACCCACCATGAGAGAGAGAAAGAGAGTGCGCACGATCACAGCTCTGACCTGTATGAAGGATGATGTAAGCAGCTAAATCACATCGGGTTTGGTTACAGAGCAGTGCTGTGTGACAACACAGCCAACCAATGGGAGAACCACCTAGGGACTGAGCATTGTTAAATAAAAACACAGCTATATATGGCTGGAGTGTGTTAACCATTTCAAAATAAATAAAAAAACAACAACTAATAAAACAAAACAAGCGCTCTGGCATTCCTCGGAGCCAAGCTTCCGAGCTTCCCTCCACACAGATCCTCTAATTATAGAGAAACCACAAGACACTTTTGCTCATACACAAGACAAAACAGAACAGGAAGGGTTTGGGTCTATTCACATGCTGGAATTCTTTAAAAAAAAACCTGCGGGGAGAGAGAGAGAGGGAGAGGAAGCTAGCGGCGCTGAAGAGACTGTCTGTGTTTTCTGTGCGGAAGGATCTAGAGGGCGGGCGTCAGGATAAGCAAAGGTGGGGACAACACAGGCCTGAAGTCTAACAGGTTTACTGAGGTAATCCCTCAAAAGAGAACACAAGTGTATATGTGTGTGCTGCGAGTATGGATCCACTCCTTAAACACACCATACCTAATCTAAACGGTGCACAGGGGTTACTTTTTTTATTTTTTATGCAAAATTGTATTCAAGTGCAGCAAAAACAGTAATTTTATGAAATATTACAACTTAAAATAACTTTTCTATTATAAATTATAAAAATGCAGTTATTCCTTTGATGGCAAAGTTGCCATTACTCCAGTCTTCAGTAGGGATGGGTGTCGTAATGCAGTATTCTTATCGGTTCTTTGTGTTGATGCACTTTTGAGAGATGTTTGCACAGATTGCTTGTCTTTCTGCACTTACAAGCAAACGTCTTGTTGAGCAATGCGCATTGTCTGCATCGACTCTATTGAAGTGTAACCACACTTTTGTACGTTTAGTTCTCTCCGCCATTGTCACTAATTAAGCAGGGCCTTTCGTGTTGTGTGCACTGTAGCGTGCGAGAGGCACAGACTCCGACGCGAGAGAGAGCTCTCATCTGGATTGTGAATAGCGAAAATGCATCACAAAACAATGTATTAATATTATAGCAATTTAGAAATGGTTGGTGAGAGAAATTTTGCAAGACAATGTTTATTTAGCAATAAACAGAAATGCCGGACTTCTCTGAAATTCTCCAAAACTGATTATGTTATGAGCTTATTAACAAAACTATGGTCTTTCGAAATTTAACCCCATGGCCCTTTTAGTACTGGGTTTCTTTACACATACCTAGTCTTAATGTCACATTGAGAAATTTGTTTGAAATTTGTTTTTAAAGTTGTAGCCAATCTGTGTTTTCCATTTATGAATGGAGACCTGTGAGGAATCAGATTTGTTTTGAGATTTTATGGCTTGCAAGAACCCACAGCCATATTTGTGACGTGTGATATACCCTAAGGGACACGTGTGTTCTGCTACGGTGGCTCTTCAGGGACAAAATTAAACACCTGCTTGGCGGAAAAATACACATTTAAGACTTGAACACACAACCACTAACTAAGGGATTTGGCAATAAGAGAGACACAAGCAAACTTTGGGAGTCAGTGTAGAAGGCAGAAATTCTAATCACCATCCAGCCCATAACTACACAGTGTTCCCCGCTCCTCTGCCTCTGAGTCTGTTATTTTAAGGGCTCAATGAGTACAGATTGAGAATCAGATCCCTTCAGTTCATATTATCTTGTCGCATTGATGCAAGGACTGAAAACTCATACAAGACGAACACTTACACACACATTAAAGGGGTACTTCAGCGCTGGGAAGATGAATCTGTATTTAAACTGGGTCATTAATGTAGTAGAAATGTGAAAATTTTTGAATTTGGTGCCTTCTAGACTGAGAAAACACAGAAAATGTATTTGTCTCATGGGGATGAAAGACAACAATTCCCAGAATACACTTAGCTGCCCTTCAGGCTACTCTACCTGCCTACTACCTTCTCTAGGCACGGCTACTGGCTGGATCACTTGCCCACCGAGTTCATTTTCATAAAATCAGTTCAGTTAGAGACACTACAATTAAAAACTGAACGTGTCTGTTCAATATATTATGAGTGAGCGGCCATCACGGCACAAACACAGTAGGAGTCCGATTACACATGAGCTGAGGTAATCGCGGGATTCGCGGCCGCATACATTCACAGCACGTGATCAGTCTGGCGCATTTTCAGTTCATGTCTTTGGAAGCTTAACTTTCATAGGAAGTACATTTGATAAGTTGAAACACTCACTTTGCTCTCCACCGCTCCGTTTACATGAATCTCCGCAGCTCCCCGAGCCGAGTGCTGTGAGTGTGATGTTGAAAACGTGGAAATAGCGCCTCCTGCTGGCTGTAGTCTTTAGCCTCTGGCCAAAAACTCCTCAGATGACGCAAAATGACGATATTTGCATCATCGGAGGAATTTTTCCAGAAATAAAATACATAATTCTCTCGTCTCAGGGTCATATGAGGGGGGAAAAGTACGATAATTTGAATATACTCCCGGGTTTCTACTGATTCAAAGCTTAATGCTAATCGCTGAAGTAATCCTTTAAGATATTTTAGCACACATTTTGGCTCTTGATGAGGAAGTGAAGAATCATATTTTGCCAATATAAAATAAATGAATGAAATATGAAAGGTATGAAATAAAGCTGAGCACAGACCAGTGGTTGGACTCACAGAAACTCTCGACACATCATCATGCACTGCTTTGACATTGTACACAACCATTTAAAAGTTTGGGGTCAGTATGATTTTTAATATGAAGAAATTAATATTTGTATTAAACAAGAATACATTAAATTGATCAAAAGTAAAGATGTATGAACAGTAAATTATAAAAAACACTACAAAAATTATACGTAGTGTTTCTTGAGCAATAATCAGCATGTTAAAAATGATATTTGAAGGATCGTGACACTGAAGATTGTAGTAATGATGCTGAAAATCTAAGAAATGAATCATTTTTATTTTATTTGTTATTTTATTCACAATGTCAATGTTTTTACTGTATTTCTGAACAAATAAATGCAGCCTGTGTGAGCATTAAATTAAAAAAAAAAACGATAATGTAAAAAAAGAAGCAAATCTGTTACAAGCTCCACCATACCTTTGCTGCTAACATCTAATGGATGGAGTATATACATTTTATCATTTTATGATAAGAAAAAGGGACAAAGAGTTTAAAGTATATAGCAAATTAATAATTAATGAGTATGTAGGCCGTGTTTAACATGTCAAGCTATGGTGGTCATTTGGTTTCAAATGCAAGCAGCAATAAAAATCAGACAAACCGAATCTATAAGACTGCTGAATCTTCAACATGCCATCTAAAGTAAACTACTGGAAAAAGGGAAGGAAAGTGTCTGTATGAGTGAAAGAGGGTGAGAAAAAGGAGGAAATGCAGTTGTTCCTTTTTTCTGTCACTTTGCAGTGATTTGCAGACAGATAGCGCTATAAAACACAGACACACAGTTAGAGCCTTAACAGACCTCAAAGGAATGCGTGTTTAACCAACATACTCTGATCTTTCAAAATTCAAGGACTCTAGGATTAAAATATTAATTTCAGTTTTGAACAATGCCTCAAATACATATCTTGATTTGAGCTTGAAGACTATCAACCTTTCCTGTGATTTACTATATGGAAGAAAGAAAACACTATTTTGAACCTACTTGAAAGCTGTCTGGCTGTGCTAATAAGGTGTATAAATGACCTTGAGCACGATAAGAGAACAGCGCAAATAAACAATGCTGTGAGGAGAGAACTCTGGCAGAGGGCAGAGAAAAGCCAAGCTGCTCTTTTTTTCCCCCACCTCTACACACGTCGTCTCAGTTTCTTATCAAAGAGCACAGATGCTGACAAGGAGAAATCCAGCGCTGGAGACAGAGCCTGAAAGAAACACGTCAAGAAGCTAATGTACACAAACACACAAGAGCGTACTGCAGCCTGAGGATGGCATTGTGCAAGTAGCCTTGCAATTACCGATCTCTGGATACACATCCAGGTCTGTATTCAAATCCTCACTGAGATGGTGTGTGAACATGCATTGATAGCGACGATATTCTCATTTTTGTGTCAGACTGTGAAGGAAATATGGTTGATTTGAGCCCACCGTGTCTAGATCCCCTAATATTATTCTGTCTAGAAACCGGAGATTTATAAACAAGAATGTAAGGACTACAATGGATGATGTAAACTACAAAAATGGTAGCCCCCGCACAAAAGAATGATTTATCTCCTCAAATCTCAACCAAACCTATGATCAAAACATGATTAATACATTAATAAAGGCAAGAACATCTTAATAGAAACAGTATTCTTCTTACCTCTTGTTTATGGGCTTCTCATCCTTTTCGTAGGGTTTAACGAACCATTTTCCGATGCGTACAAAACTGCGGTTCATCAGACAGCGCTCCAGCAGGTTGTGAATGGCCTTGAAGAGAAGAGTTCGACATTCGTAGGACAGACCGCTCTCCCACACGCCGTCATCCTCGCCTGTGGAGAGGACAAGCACACAGACACCCGGTCACCAGCCTGCTGCTGTCTATAAACATCTGATGTGACGTTCTGCAATTTGCAGAAGTGAGTGACAGAACACAGAAAAAAAAAGAAAGCAGATCTACAACTACAGCTACAATTTCTTAATTGACCATAAAAAATAAACAAGATCACTCTACAATGCCAGAACAAACTAAGGTTGTATATATGTGCCATAATAAATTAATTTTGGAAGTTTCAAGTCAAGAAAAAGGATGGACATTTTTATTACATAAAACATTTGTACCCTTTCTGAACACAACAGCTGGACTGGGCCAATTCAAGTCTAAAGCATCTAAATGTTAGGTATGTGCATGTTTGACAATTTCAAACAATGTTGCATCTGATCACTCAAATTTAAAACAATCCAGAGCTCCTGCTGAATGTAAATAAATTAAAAGCCTGGGCCATTAATTGAATTTAAACGAGACTTTTAGTCCTGCAGAATAAAAAAAAGCTCTAGTTAATTTTAAACCAACAAAAGATTTTACTCATTATTTTTATTTTTTGATTCGAGTTTTAATTAATCTGATGCACTGATTAAAGCAAACGCCATCTTGCCTTGCACAGCCTAGACTTGCAGGTACGGTGTTCAACGGGGCTGTAAATCTGAGCGCTGGTTTGTTTCTGGATCACGTTTGGCTGTGGCCTCCATGCTTCAGTAATCTCATTAGGAGTCACTGCTTAAACCTGGCAGCTCTTAAGCTCCTTTCAAACATGTCTCTGTGCAGCACAGCTCCCATGAGCACCCAGGGGCTGCACGCATTACACCACCCACCCACACTTGCCTGCAGATGGATACACAACAAGTCCACTTGATAAAACAGTAACAAATAGCACAGATAGGATTCCCCAACACCGCAGACGTCTGAGACAACATAATTGCCACAGTGTTATAAATCAGCCACACATTTAGTTTAGGTGACAACACAAATGCACTTGATTATTTGCAGGTAAAAAGAAGCTGAGCATATATTCCTAACCAATCACAACAGGGTGTTCGTTTGTGCAACATATGACTGCATTTTAAATGCTTTGCATAAATGTTTAAATAAAATATATTGTAGTTTGTGGCTACTTTGATCAAGCCATCAGCAAGAGTACTATGCATATCCGTACTATCTTCCGCATATACTATTTTACCACATTCCCACACAATCAGTTTAGAAGATTCATTGTGGGCCAAATCATAAGGTCATTCAATCAAAGTGTGTCTGCATGCAGTGAAATAAGTGCAGACTGAACGCAGCTGAAGAACTGGAATCAGGCCAGAAGGCAAATCTATAATTCGTTGATGTTTTCTGAAAAGGCAGCAAGTAGCACAATTCACTTTTAAAGGATGTCATTGATTTGACTAACAGCTTGGCAACAATGAAACACCTTGTCTTTTGTCAAAGCAGAGAGAGGGACAGAGAATAAGAGAAAATGAGGTGGTTTTGGCTGTCTCATGCATCTTTTAATAGCCTAAGTACAGGGCCAGCTACTTTTCAACTGTACACAGACACACGCTCTTGACAGAATCATTCAAGGAAAAAAAAAACAGTATCTTCAGTCCATGAAAGTCTCCCATTCATGTAACATCTAAAAAGTCACAGAAAAAAAGGCATTGATCTTTTTACATCTACCATTTACAATAAGGTCTCATTTGTTAACATTAGTTAATAACTAATGTTAACAAATGAGACCTTATTGTAAAGTGTTACCATTATTTCTTAATATGCAAAAGACAACTATAAGTATGCCTCTAGTCTACCAATAGAAGACAGTAGTAGTATTCAATTCATAATTTTTTTTGTACAATTCTGTTTAAAGCTGCACTATTTAACTTTTCCATCCGCTAGAGGGCGCCTATTCAAAACAAAGGCATAGCTTGATGACGCCAAGTTTGAGCTCAGAATCTTGGGACATGTGGTCTTCACCTCACAGCCGGTGGGGAAGAATCGGGATAGGACTCGGGCAGAAACCATGTTCATGGATGTGGTTATTACCGTTTCTGTAGTATGAAGCAGAGCAGGACCGAGTGTTGTGGGAGCTGAACAAGGCCGCTGAAGCGATTGATACGCAACACACGGCTCATGAGCAGCGGGACTTTTATTATGGCGGGACACTGTCGCCGGCGTCATTCGGTTATGAGTATGAGGTAATGCAGCTCTGTTTATCATATTAGATACATATAAGTGTGTTTAAAATTATGTTGTGACGTTACTCTGTGCGTTTGCTCGCCGGCTGCTGTGACACTTGTTGCACACTGCTAAGAGTAAAGAGTTTCTGCAAAATAAAACCGGAAACCAAGGGTAACGCAGATATGAGGCAATTGACATGCGACTCCCTCGCATTTCCCGGTTCCTTGATTAAAATAGCCATTTTCTCACAATTTACAAATAGTTGGAAACATTTGGGATATTATAAGTACTCAACTGAACAAAATATATAAACAAAGGCCTGGTGTTTTTTGGATATTTTACTGCAAAAATCCTACATAGTTCACCTTTAATGCTGCTAATGGTGTAGAAAATAACATTTCAGCTTTCTCAGAACAACACCTTGATTCAAACTAGGGCTGTGCAATGACTTAAATCTTCTTTAATCATATGAATCATTTTATTTCAAAATAATATATATACACATATATACAGATTCTCAAAAAATTAGCATATTGTGATAAATGGTCATCATTTTCCATAATGTAATGATAAAAATTAAACTTTCATTTATTTTAGATTCATTGCAGACCAACTGAAATATTTCAGGTCTTTTATTGTTTTAATACTGATGATTTTGGCATACATCTCATGAAAACCCAAAATTCCTATCTCAAAAAATTTGCATATTTCATCCGACCAATAAAAGAAAAGTGTTTTTAATACAAAAAAAGTCAACCTTCAAATAATTATGTTCAGTTATGCACTCAATACTTGGTCGGGAATCCTTTTGCAGAAATGACTGCTTCAATGCGGCGTGGCATGGAGGCAATCAGCCTGTGGCACTGCTGAGGTGTTATGGAGGCCCAGGATGCTTCGATAGCGGCCTTAAGCTCATCCAGAGTGTTGGGTCTTGCGTCTCTCAACTTTCTCTTCACAATATCCCACAGATTCTCTATGGGCTTCAGGTCAGGAGAGTTGGCAGGCCAATTGAGCACAGTAATACCATGGTCAGTAAAACATTTACCAGTGGTTTTGGCACTGTGAGCAGGTGCCAGGTCGTGCTGAAAAACTAAATCTTCATCTCCATAAAGCTTTTCAGCAGATGGAAGCATGAAGTGCTCAAATCTCCTGATAGCAAGCTGCATTGACCCTGCCCTTGATAAAACACAGTGGACAAACACCAGCAGCTGACATGGCACCCCAGACCATCACTGACTGTGGTACTTGACACTGGACTTCAGGCATTTTGGCATTTCCTTCTCCAGACTCTGGCACCTTAATTTCCGAATGACATGCAAAATTTAAGCAACAGTCCAGTGCTGCTTCTCTGTAGCCCAGGTCAGGCGCTTCTGCCGCTGTTTCTGGTTCAAAAGTGGCTTGACCTCGGGAATGCGGCACCTGTAGCCCATTTCCTGCACACGCCTGTGCACGGTAGCTCTGGATGTTTCTACACCAGACTCAGTCCACTGCTTCCGCAGGTCCCCCAAGGTCTGGAATCGGTCCTTCTCCACAATCTTCCTCAGGGTCCGGTCACCTCTTCTCATTGTGCACCTATCCCTAATTCCAACTATGCAAAAACACTATATACCATGCTTTTATTATGAAAGGCAAATACACTATACGGTGCTTAATATTCTGAAATCACAGCAATAGGTAATACATCCCCTGTTTTCTCAGATTGTGAGCCTGCCATCCATAAGGGTTGCATTAAGATGATGAAAAACCAATGAAGGCATCACTGTCACTTCCACTTTCGATAACGGCAAATCATCCGTCTCACTTTTTAATATAAACAGCTGTCGTAAAATCTGCTGTTGTGTTCAACGGCATTTCATTCCTCCTTTAAACCAAACCATCATGTTCACTATTTCTACTGCGAGGAGGAGGCACCTGGTTTCTATCAAGCGTTCCCTATGACCTTGTGTCTCATGGTCTAACCACTGCCCACAGAGAGCGAGACACAAAGAGAGGAAGATAGCTGACTTACAAAAACACGTGCTCAAAAGACTGCAAAACATTAACTGCACTAAAACACCCCTAAAACAAACATATTAAGCCTGGAGTGTAAAATTATATTAAGAAGTAATTCATAAAAAATAACTGCATAAATGATGCTGCCTCTCTACATGCATAAAATTTGTGTTGTGACAGGAGTATTGCTGAACTGACACTGGCTGGTTTAGCACTGATTTTTAGACAGATCTTTTAATTTATTTTTTTACTAAAAAAAGTTAAAGTTAATAAAACTTCAGGATTCTGAACAACATGGGAGAAATACACAAACCACCTGTTTTTTTTTAAATTAGGGCTGCCAAAATTAACGTTACTGCATGCAACTTGTACAGCACATTAATATATATTATAGGCCTATGTAATGAAAAAAATTGTATGCATCGATCATTTACAACAGCATGGCAAAAACAATTATATTCCACAGGTCTATTTACACATATAAAAAATAAACCTCAAATTATTGCAAATATATGAATTCCATGAGTAGAGACAATAAGAACAATTCTAAGATTTACCTGACCACAACCAGGAGGCCAGAACATGCTGGTCTTTTGAACATTCCCTGTATTATTTAGTACACCAGCAGTGAGCACCATATAATCATCCCTCAGACACAAGGGCTCATAATAGCAGGACAGTGAGCCCTGCCCCTTAGTGTAGAGCTGCTGCCTACAGCCACAGGTTCCTATGCAGGAGTCATTAGATCAGCTGTAGGGTCATTAAACAGAGAGATTAATGTCTGCTCAACCATTGGCCCCAGGGGATTGCGCCAGACCAGGGAAGAGCCAGAGCTGTGCGCTACAAGAGCCTCTTCTCTTTCTTCCTGCTTATTTTCTCTGTTGTCTCTTTCCCTCCAACTCCCATCTTTCTTTAATTCTCTCTACCTCATCTTCATCCTCTGCTGTAATCTGTCTTCCCTCTCTTCCCTCTATTCTCTATATGCACCTCCATCCCTTTCTCTTCTCCTTGTGCCCTTGGCTTTCCTTTCTTTCTCTCCCGCTTATTCTTTTTCTCTGATTTTGAGTGCAGAGCCATACAAGGACTGGAGAGCTTCAATTACTAATTAATGACTATTTCCAAAGATGACAGGAGAGCACAGCAGAAAAGTGAGAAATTCTAAGGAAAGAGAAGCATAAAGATGGAGGAAAGAGAAGGCAGGGCTCCCCCTTGTCTCTGGTTTGGGAAATTAAAGTACAAAACTCAATGCATCATCAGGAGAGGATGAACAAGTCTAACGACACTATAGTTTCAGTTGCACAGACAACACAAGCAGCACTGGAAGTGTATTTTAGAGACAGATTACTGAGGATTATTATTATTAATAACGATTACAGCCAACATCATACCATATAGTGTCAATTCAAACAGTTCCTAAATTATGTTTTATAAATTATGAAACTTCTAAGTTTAAGGTTTTTACGTTTTTGTAAAGAAATTAATACTTTTAATCAACAAGAATGCATTAAATTAGTCAAAAGTGACTGCAAAGTCACTGTTACAAAACATTTCAAACGCTGTTCTTTTAAACTTTCTATTTATTTTTAAATCCTGAAATAAATTATCAATTTCCATAAAAACATTTCACCATTATTGGACTGTTTCCAACATTAGGGTTTGTCAAAAGTACCAGTACCTTTGTACCATATAAATACTGAAATAAAATTTAAAAAAAGTGATGGCAGATTTCTGCAGTACTGAGTACAGGGTTTATTCAGCACCCGCTGAAGGCGACTGCTTTCAATCGCTCCTATCTGTTTAAGCACTCTGTAAAGAGGATCAAAGGTTTCTATTTACAACATGTTTTTTGAAGCGTTGATCATTGTAACCAATCACAGACATTTCTGTTGAGCGGGTGAACAATGGCCACTCAGAAGTGTTTAAGTTAGTCAGAATCTTCTCAAAACACAGAAGTTCTCTTCCACCGCACGTTTTAGAGCTCTGCACACTCGCATTATAACCAACAAAGCATAAACACAATGTAGAGAAGAGATTCATTGTGCAGTTGACAGCTTTTTTTGATCATAGCTGGAGTTTTCACAGGAGAGAAGCTCTTAGTGAGCAGGTGCTGAATATAGCCTAAAGGCCAAAATATATTTATACTTATTTACGCATAGGCGAGGTTCAGGGTACAGTGGATTTTTATAACCATGCCTACCTTGTACATGCAGGTTGCATGCAGTTTTTTTGCAATATTTACATGGGTTGTAATTCATGCCGAGAGACTGCTCAAAACTGTGCATGCGTTGAACGCCTATGTACGTGTACGAGTCAAAAGAAGTATACAGTTTGCAAGGCTGTGCAAATTTTTCACTTAAACAGCTTCACTTCCCCTAAACTTTGTTCAATGTGAGTGCTGTAATATGACCAGTCATTTACGCCATCATCACCAAGGTGTTGTTAGCGCACAAGCGTAGGTGAGACCTGAACAGCATCAGTTGGAATCTGTGTTTAAACTAAACTCATTTAAGCCTTGCCAATTTAAACATTCAAGCCCAAGACGACACGAAAGAGAATTCGAGCACATGCAAAGTTCTCTTTCTAGTCTTGCGCTCGAACTGACAAATTTACACAGATTTTCAACATGCCCATCTTGGCGAGTATCCTATACAAACACAGTACTTTATGTAGATTATGTAAAAACAGCTCTGACATGGTTAATGTTAATCAAACAACAAAAGACAAGGTAACCACTCACTGCTCTTGACTGAATAGCGTCTGTAACTGATAATAATTCATCTTTATTTTATTTATACAGTGAAGATAACATGCCATGTTGTTTTACAGTTGATTACTCTACTCAATATCTGTACCTGAAAACTACTGTTAGGTTCCAGAAATAACTGAAAAGAACTGAAACCATGACCCTAAAACCGTGATGATAAAAAAAAACACTGAGTAATTTGAACCTTTACACCCCTAATCGAACACTGAATGTGTCAAACACTGTCCAAAATCACCAAAAACAAGTTTAAACCAGGTTCCTTTAATCTAAATCGTTTAAATTGTTGATCCATTTCCCATATTTGCAGGTCATGACCATTAAGCAAAACACAAGCGACTTTCAAGTACAATGTCAACTGATGTTTGCAAGCATTACCAGTGAAGGAATAAAATAGATTATTATTGCACATGTCAACTGAAACAAACAAAGCCCTGGTACTACAGAAATTACACACTTGTAACAAAGCCCTTAACATGTCAAAAGGCACAACAAAATTAACAGGGTGGTGGGGGGGTACAAATCAGACCTTACAAACGGTGAGAGGAACAAAGACAAGCTTTGCCGAGCAGCAAACCACCAGCAGTGTAAATCAACCCAAATCTTTCTCCTTCAACAAAGCAAATGAAATAACACCAATTTCAGGTGACCTAGAAATGTCTTTTTAATACTAAACAGAATGTGTCTGTACAAGACCCATGCTGTTTTCTGGTAGGCATCTGGCACAATGTGTGATTGTATGATCACATTGCTTGACTGTTATGGTATCCAAAGTCTGTTTAAAACTTAGGAAGCATTGCGGAAACAGAGGAGGGTCAGGGAAATTGAGAAGGAACACAACGCACCTTCTGAGGCAAAGGACCTTGTATTATTTCCTTTTGTATCTGACAATTTCCTGTTGGGAGGCAAATCTCTCCAGCAATGGGTCAAAGGTCGTAGCAAGCCGAGGATATCCAAATGACATTGGTGGGATAATCTCACTCACAACCACCCCTACGATCTTCAGACAAGAAAATTATGTCAAATAAAGGCAAAAGCAGACATCTCCTCCAGCACACTTCGTTCTGTCTCTGTAGATGGGATCCAACATGTTTTAAAAGAACCTTTTCTCTGAGCAGCTCAGCTCTGTGGCCCGAGGGTTCACACTACACACAGCTTGCCAGTAGAAGATTTCTGCTCTTAAATGCATGGCTCATGTGTCTGACAAACAGTTCCAGTCAAGCCGCTGCCACACTGCCAGTGTGCCTAAGAGTCATGGCCTGTGAGACATCCAGACAAATACTAAAGTGTGTTCAAAACAGTTTTTGGGTGTTTCACTTTCAAATTTGACAAAAGCTTCAAGTGCAGTTAATTACATGACGTGGATCCAGATCTGACATGCATACGATGTCCTCACAACTTTTTGCATTCATTTAACAATTTTTTTTAGCCCCTTCAATGAATGAAAGCGTTCACGGAAGCGAATAAAACTAACGATTAGTTTTTCGATCGATTAACCTACAGGTGTGAATCCTGAAATTATTTGTTCATTCAGCAGATTAAAGTAGCTGGTTGAATGTTCATTCAGCTGCATGATGTACAAACAGCTGATGTCATGTTAACGCATGCAATTAATTTTTTCAGTTTAACACAACAAATATGTAACGCAATTAACACAGCATAATGTTTTCTCTGTCATCCTTTGGTTGCACTACAGTATTTGATCACACTATCATTCATTCATGTGCTATTAAAACATTAAAGTGTGATAAGATGCAATTTCTGTATATTTCCTACCTGTTAGATCAAATATTTACTGTATGTTGTTTCTACATTAATTTGGAGATTAAATGTGAAATTATCAATATAAAATGATTTTAAAAAATATTCAAATAAATATATAATAAATAACTAAAATCTCAATCCAATTTAGGTGGGAAACCAATTAAAAAACCCAATTCTGTTCAGAGAAGCTGAAAACTCAGAAAACACACTTTACCTTCAACAAATTGTTGCATACTTACATATTGTCTTACGTTATAAAACAATATATGGAAGGCAATACTCCATTAGCAAAGAGTGTGCTCCCCTTTTTCCTCTCATCAGAAATTTAAACATGCCATTTAAAAAAAAACTCGGTATGAGCTTTAATTTCGTAGCCTGAAAGCTCATCAGCCTTAAGCATAATGGGTATCACCAGCAGCTGTCTTTGAGCTTTGCGGTAAACAGGTAGCCCTCGCGAAAAAACACAGAGGAGGGAGAGAGAGAACGGGAGAGAGCTGGAAGAAAAGAGAGAGAGAAGCTGCCAGCACAACTCGCACCACAGGGAGACTGGCAGACAGGGGAGGGAGCGAGAGAGTGTAGCAGACGAGTGTCAGAGGAGGAAAAATGAGGAAGAAATGAGCCCTACAGCAATTACCCTTACAGACAGACTACAGCTCCTTAATTTCTATGCAAAAAAGATCAGAGAGAGGAAAGAAAAAAAGAGGAGGGAGGCAGGGAGGCAAAGAGGGAGAGGAAAAGCAGAGGGGAGGGAAAGAAAGAGACAGAAAGGAGGAGGGAAAAAAAGACCTTATTCATGTCTCGTTCTGTGGATGCCCCTGGATAGAACCGACATCAGCAAGCGCCACCGACGGGAACAGAGAGCAGGAAGGGGGAGGGGAGGCATCGGACATTTACATAAAAATAAGAGGGCCATGGTCTACCGAGGAGATGCTCATTTACTCCAATTGCAGTTCGGTTATTCCAGATCATTCCATCACATAGCAAGCGGAGCACTGGGATTGGTTCTCTTCCACATTCCATTCAGAGTCGGGAAAAGTTGCCTCTCAAACATCAGCCAAATGGCCTCCTGTCTCATTACATCTCCGAAACAGCACTCCATGTTTTCCTCCACTCACTCTGTGATTAAATACAAGGCTTCAGAAGATCCGTCAAGTTCTTCCTTCACTTGCTCTTCCCTTGGGATGGGAGCGATTAGTTAGCAGACAGGAATGGCACTTGCTGCAGAATTTTCAGACTTTTAACAAGCTGTAGATCTGATGAGGGGGGGGTAAACTATGAAAGGAAGGAACAAACATGGAGAGATAAAAATATGAAGACACCAACCCAAGACAAAGCCTCTTAGTTTATGCTTGTTATTGCAATCACAAGTGGGCCGTGCTGAATACAAGTGTAAATGTGGCTCAAAACGTTTCAAGATCAGATCACTGAAACCACATTTAAACAAAGTCAAAATTAGGGCTGCTCGATTATGGCAAAAATCATAATCACGATTTTTTTGTCAATTTTGAGATCATTTAACACTTCACTACTTCAGAAAAAACTAATACTAGGTTAACTAACGTAGAAGTCAAGTACACAGTCAGCAATAGGCTACAACAGAAACTGAATAAGTAAATCAAATGTACTGCATATTTTTCACTGTATTATTTCACCTTACTAAAGCTACAAAGTTATACATTCATGACCAGTGAGTGATTTTACCTTTGTCTTTTGTTGTTTGATTAACATTAATGACAGCAGCAGATTTATTAGGCTGCTGTCACTTTAAGAGCTACACAAATCCAATATACTGTTACACACAAGTATTCTCTCTCAACTGTTTACATTCACTTCAGAGACAACCGACTGCGTTTGCGAGGATACTCAACATTTTTGTGCGTAGGCTGTTTGACCGTTTAGGCGCCCACAGCATACTTCCGCTCGGTCAAAAGTGCGGCGCACAGAAAGCCAGTGTTTAATATCAGGCATGTCCTGCAGTTTAGCAACAGTAGACTGCATTTTACAACATTCACTTATTCAGCTGATTTGGATGTAAAGTTTTGCTTAGGGAGAGACAAAAGTTTTACCTCAATTATCTTCAAGGCTCGAAATTTTGGCAAACTTTAATCTGCAACCTCAAAATATATTTGGGAGAATTTGTGCAAGTGCAAATAATTGTTGAGATTTTCATTTCTCTACAAAACGTTCATTAATACAGGGCTCAGGGCAAATAATTTTTTTCTACTGCCCCAGTCAGACTGGGGTAGTCTGACTAGTGGCAAAAATGCTCTTTAAGACTTGCACAGATCCAGTTACGTCAACTGTATACGTTCACTAACTTCCTCCCTGACTATGTTTACCTGAATACTCACCAGGACATGCATTTTTTACATATTTGAGCATTCAAGCCCAAACACAAAGCCAATAATCCACGAAAGAAGTGAATTGCGATAGCATGTTGTCTGAAGTGTGTGTGTGTGAGCTTCAGGTCAGAGTCCGGCAGCACGAGCACGTCCCGTGCCATGCATTATTTTCTCATGCGCACATGTTTCTGTTGCTTTCTTTGTCATACGCCGCGCATAAAAATTTAACTCTTCTGCTTCCAATGTTTAGTAAATGGCAGAAGCAGAGCTCTGCACTTACGTCCTGACTCCTGCTGTCACACATTGACGCAAATTCAATGCAGCTCTTATTAGACTGCTGTCCTCCTTAAAGTACCGGTTATGATAAAATTCCATATCGTACCGTTTGTAATAGCAGGTTATCGCAATACTCTTCTAGTACCGGTATATCGTGCAACACTACCTAATGTGTGTGTAGTCATGTGACTCCGCCTCATTCAGTCAGCGTCATTGAAGCAACCATGGAGGCAAACTCAGCAACCAAGCCACACATACTGAGAGCTTGCAAGCCCGCCCCAAAGCGAGATCACCTTTCATTTAAAGGCTTGCCAGTTTCAACTTTCAAGCGATTTTACACCATTCAAGAACAACATGCAAAACATTGTTCGCAAGCTGTTTTCTGTGACACCGAGCCCTGAAGCCAGATCAATTTTACTTACATCTTCACTAAACTTTGGCAATTTTATGTGTTTTAAGGTTTGCCTGTTTGAACATTCAAGCGATTTTAGACCATTGGATGTGTATCATTATAATGAACTAATGCACTTACACATTTTGCCACAAGAACACTCATATACAGACAGTAGCTCAGACATTATCTGAAGCGTGCGGAGAGAAACATTCAGGAGCTCAGAAACTTTCCTGTGATTTATCCACTTAAGCAGCTTAGACACTCAACAGTTATATCATAGATTTTCTTCTTTTGAAGTAACTACAACCCACAGCTTAACAATTAATAGAGAGACGGTATGACAAATTCACACACACACAATCACTCTCTCATTAATGCACTCAAATAAATGTACTGGTACTCTGCAAATTTTAGAAAGAGCAGAAATCTGTAAAAAAAAAAATGGTAACACTTTATTTTAGGGTTCAGTTATTAACTAGTTGCTTATTAGCATGCATATTACCAGGATATTGTCTGTTTATTAGTACTTATAAAGCACATATTAATGCCTTATTCTACATCTATTAATCCTACCCAATACCTAAACTTAATTGCTACAAAAACTACCTTACTAACTATTAATAAGCAGTAAATTAGGAGTTTATTGAGGCAAAAGTCGTAGTTTATAGTGAATGTGTTCCCCATTCTAAAGTGTTACAATAAATGTATGACCCATTGACAAAATAACTGGTGAAAGTGAGCCAACATCAAAGTTAGTTTCCTTCCATTATTTTAAAATTCAAAGAAATGCACTTTTATTAGAAGAAAAAAACAACACCTTTAATAGTAATATTAACAGTACAAACCTGGGCCAGTATTCATGAAAAATCTTAATGCACATTGTAGCTCCTCCTAGTGACAAATCCTAAGAAAGGTGGGCGTTTCCTCTTAAAATTAAAAAAAAATCCTAGTAATGAAAAAATTGATTCAGAAAGCACCTTAACCCTTAAAAGAGGTATTACCAAAAGTGTTTTAGGACTTTTAAGAAGCTTAAGAGTTTCTTTAGCAGCGGAGAATTTGGACAAAATGCATGAATGAGTAAATGAGACACTACACATTAGATCATACAGGGATCATGTTTGTGACTGATCTTATTAGAGACACATCTAACATCTCAGACATGTCATAGTGCCAGAAATGGAAGTAATCACTACATTAACACATTTTGCAAATGGAAAAATGCATCTATGCAGCAGTGATGATTTGGGTCAGTCACAACTTTCTATAAGCAAAGTTATCACACAATTACAGCAATTTCAGAACCTTATTGTGTCGCTGTTTATTTCTTTAGACTAAAACGCTCTTTTTTCCCTTCTTGGACAACCAACCAACCAATCAGTCTTCAAAAGACTGTCATACGTAGCAACGGGGTCAGCCCCGCCTCCTCACTAAAATAAAAGTTTTAGTATTTTCCTCACTCAGAATGGTCCTGAATCACTCTTAAGATAAGACTTCTACGTACAAGTTTTTAAGGTAAATTAGGAGCTTTCTGAGAGGATTCTTAGAAGCTTTAAGAATACGGGCCCAGGTCAGACAACTATGAGGGCAAAAAGTAAAAAGCAAAAACCACTGCTTTTCATTATCGTTGGAAGCCAAAATTCAAATTGAAAATCCATTGTGATTAAATCGCACAGCCCTAGTCAAAAATGCATGTGACCACACTGTATTTGTAATGTAAATGCTAATACACCCTGATGCAGATTCCCAGACTGCATAATCAACTGTAAATGCATCACTGCATTAAAACAAGGCTCACGCACAGATATGAGCATATTCATTACTTTAACACGTAAAGTTTGGGTAATACAAGCTAAAATCTGCAAAACACTACTTTCAAAACACTGACAAGTGCTCAAAGGAGACATATTTGAGATGCATGTTTAACAGTAACACCAGGTGTAAACCATCTTAACATCTAAAACAGAGAGGAGAATATGATGATGAAGAGGTCAGCAGCTCTAGCCACTAAGACAAATCTTATAATTTCCACGCTTTATTGAGCTTCCTGTGACTCAAGGTTGTCTCTCATATTTGACAAAAGGCTGAATTATGGCAAAACAATTATGGCCCATTCACTTGGTTCTTAATCTCCTGAGACATGTGTTCCTCAAGTGGAGTGTACAAAAAAGTGATAGTGCCATCTTTCACTCTCTCTCTAGTCTATCCCCTTTAAAGTCTCACTGGACCTGCTGTTCACTGATTCACACTTCCAATGCCAGAGTGCCTGTAGGAATCTAAATCAGGTGCTCTGTGGTCAAATATATTTACACATGTGTGTGTGTGTGTGTCTTAGGAGCTTAAACTACAGCATCCCGTGGGTCTCCAGTGTGTTTGCATGAAGGCCAGCAGACAGACAACTGCATGCGTGTTTGTGAAAGAGACATCAAGAAGTGTGCGTCAAGAGAGATGTTGAACGGGCAGCAGGTTCACACGTCTGTCGCAAGGAGAGAAGGTCAAGTAGCAACGACCCTGATGATCTCAAGACGACAACAAGTCTAACATTTAGTCCTGACACACAGGCTGTTTGACACTTTATCAGATCCTGAATTAGTTGAACCGAGAAGCAAAGATGCCTACAAGAGGAACAAATTAAAAGTACACCGCTTAATGTGACAGTTGACGATCCGGATTAGCACTCACATAAAATTAAATGCACTTTCATCTGCAATAAAATTAACACTTCAAAAGAGTTCAACTAACAGAATTTCCAACAACTTATGACCAATTAAAAGTCTTCTGTGACTTTTCCAACTGTTCTAGATGTGCAATCTCTAACTAAATAAACATGTTTGAGCAGAGCATAGCTAAAAAATATATTTTATATTCACCCTAAAAGAAAATGCCTGGAAATGTTCCTGATATTCCCAGGGTTTCCTTTGACCGTGGGAACCCTGCTCCGGAGACCAACAAGTGAAGAAACAAGAGGTGTCGAGAGAAAGAGAGAAGCATATGTCTGACGACTCCTCTGTAAGTCAAAAGACACAACAGGGATGCAGCCATTATAGCAAACATCTCCACAGACGAAAGGAAAATACAGCAATATCTCGTAGAGGGCTATATCATGGAATTGGTGAATTGGTCATTCTTTTGTCCATAATGCTCCATTTCTGTCCCTCCTCCGGCACAATGAACGGTATGAGGGAGGGTCAATGGACAAATGAAAAAATAAATAAATAGCCTCTTCCTATTTCTCTATATCATCTCATTGTTCATTCCTTCCGTTTCACACTGTAAAAAAAGGCATGAATAAAGATGGGGCAGGTCCATCTTCCTGGTCCATAAAGAAAAAGGAAAAAAACAGGGAAGGAGAAAGGTGGAAAATGAAAGCTTTTCCGCAGACATCCATGATGCTTTCTGCTCGTTCATGCTTCGGTGCTCTTCATTATTCCATCCTTCATAGAGCTTAAGAAATAAAAATGAGGCAAAACTTTCTTCGATATTTCCTATTCCTTTCTTTTGTTTTTTATCAGAGCGAGGGATTTGCACTCACACACATCGGTTGAGAAGTGACGGCATCACACAGACTCCACTGCTCTCTTTCTCACGATGCAACACAAACCCAAAACAACAATAACCCTCAGGTCTGGGTCAGCACCACAAGGACTAATCTTTAAAGAAAACACAATTACAAATGCATTTCACATTATTCCCGCCACACTGATCTACAGGTGATAACTTCTACAGAGATAAACCGAACACCTTCAAACCAGTCTGTTCACACACAAGCAGAGGCTCTTGATTCTATTTTTCTTATAAACATTACAAATATTGTACCATGCATAAACTTAATGCAACACTTTTTAGGTTTATTCGCAAGACTGCTAAACTGGGACTGTAGAAATAAAAACTGAAGATCTTTGCTTGGGCCTACGGCACATTTTGATGACAAGTAACTAAAATGCAAACACAAAGAGTGTGTGGGTGTGAGAGAAAGAAAGAAAGAAAGAAAGGAGGAACAAATTCAGAGAGACCACAGTTGATAGAAAAAGAGAGATTAAGTGGGCGAAAAAGGAAAGAAGAAACTGAAAAATGCAAAACAAAAGTATGCGTTAAAGTCAGCGACTATGTCTCAAAAAACCGAGTGAGCTGCCTACCTAGACAGCATCAAAAGGCACTAGGGTTGCTTTGATCCCATATCACAACATCTCTTTTATTTAAGCATCAACTTGGTACAAAAGAATCAGTACAACGCTGATAATATGGACTAATGCTCTTATGATGCAGGCAGCTCACTAGGTTTTGGAACAAACTCCAAGTTGCACGCCACAGCTTACCTGTCAGTTCGTGGTGGATGAGATCAGAGAAGTTAGGATCGTCGCCCCACCAGAAGAGCCAGAGCTCCCTGCGTCCCTGCCTCTGGCTCCGCCTCCACACGCTCAGCACATCCGCCTTTAGACAGCGACTGAAGCTGCAGAGGATGGGGTCCTCCTCGGTGACCGGGAATAGAATGGGCGCCGAGGTCGGACCTTGCCACACGTACCTTTTCCATTTTATCCCCGTCAAATCAGCCTGTGAGAAAGAGAGATTGTGTTAACGTCGGTCAGTAAGGCTACTCGCCACCTGTGAAGAGACACATATTCAGCAGCATCTAAAAGTCTTTATCTGGTACTCTGATACTCTATTATCTGGTTTTAAGACCGAAGATAAACGGCATTGATGTGATGGAACAGACCCTAGACCAGCAGCACTTGAGATATGAAATACTTAATGGATCCAAGCCCAGGAGTTAATCCTGCCTAACATGAATATGAATATAGAAATAAAAATATGGAAAAGGATAAAACTATAAACCATTAAAACATGCAGTGATGTTATACACTTCCTTAATTGACTTGCCAGGACAGGTCATGCAGAGCTCAGCTTTTATAAACTGGACGGCAGCGTTTATAAAGAGAACATAAAAACAAACATTAACTATTATAATCTGAAAACATTTGCAAGCCTTACAGCCGTTGTTCTCTCATGCACGCCAAGTTAGAATCAGAGTTCGTAATAACGTTCATTTGTTGCAAAGTGAAACTTGTTGCAGCTGTTGGAAAATATTTCCATCTGAAAAGATCAAACACCTGCAAAATATGCAAAGAGAACATCTGCAGAGGATGCACTGAAAAAAATACAGCAGCAAAAGCTGTTACACACTTGTTACTGAAACTTAAAATGGGACAAAACTAGCGGTCGAAGTGTAGACCGTTGACAGCTGCGGGAGGGGAACCCAAAACGGACGTGGAGGCAGAAAGAAGAAATATAGCTGAAATGTAAGAGCAAAGCAAACAACCTCATGAAGCAATCCACTTTTCCAGCACAAAATTCTTGTTGTTGTTGGTCTAAAATTAGAAACAACCACAATATGCTAAAACATCAATGGAAAGTGTGCGTGTTTTAAGAGCAGGAGTCGTGTTCGGCTTGAGGAATCTGGCTCCTTTGACTTTCCACTTAAACTTGAGTGGTTTGATGGGTCACGGCCTTCCACATAACTTCCTCCTTTGTCACATCTTTCCTTCCTCTCTCTCCCTTTTTCACTAGTTTTACAAGAACTCCTCTGAGTGCTGCCAGGAACGACAGCAGATGCTTCTGGTGAGAATCAAAGCAAACAGCTGAGCTACAGGTGAAGTGACACCAACAACCTTCTTGCGACGCACTCCATCTAACGGCCCCAAAATACCCAACGCTTTCTCTGTTGCTCTCACTCCTAAGAGACACTTATCAATAGCGTCTGTCTCACATTGCTTCGGCCACTCAAAAAAAGTCAATCGGCGCCCGAAGACCAATAACCCCTGGAGATTCGTCCAACGACAGGAAAATAGCTTCACATGCACTGTGTTAAAACCTGTGACTGTTTTAAATCCATTTAACTGACAGATTTCATCTTCAAGAGATTTTCACAAGCATAATGACAATCTCAGGAAGCCACAAGTTAACCTGCAACGTGTTGCATGAAAATGTGCATCAGACAACATTAAAGTTCATCTCTGGCCAGCTTTTTTTATTACTACACTAGACAAATAAAGTGAATAAGCATGTAATAAAATATTCCACATTAGTTGTTGGCTGATGACGCTTATTAAAGTTCCTTGCTCGGTTTTAAAATCATATTTACTCCACTTGCGTGGCTAAAATTATGCACTAAAACTAAAAAAGACGTGTGTGTTATGAGGCTGCAAATGTGTGCGCCGAGGTGAGAGTTTCCCATGAGTTGAGCCTTACAGTCGTGTGCTAAAATTACACCAAGCAAAACAAAACGGGGTCAAACTCTTTAAGAGCTTGCATGTAGAGAGAAATATGCATATGGGCTACTCTGCAAGATCATATGGGATGCTTTTTTATCGTGCATAAAACAAATGTAACTGACATTGGGGAAAAACGTGAGGAGAAAAAAAAGCACACCTGTAACAACATAACAACAAAACTCTTCCGAGACTGAGAGCATAAGCGAGTTTCTGGAAAACTGCAACTATTCATATTCAAATCATCCAGCAATACATTCAAACAAAGTGTGAAAACAAGTTCTCAGTGGGGCCATCCATCTTCAGACAATATCAGAGATTGTGCTGTGGCAGTAATAAAACAGAGCAGGCATTAAACTGGATAAGCTGAAGTTATATAATTCAACACAAGGCCTTGACACTGTTCGTGAGAGAGCGCCTGTGTACTTGTTTTGCTGGGACACATTTCTGAAAATGTCAAATATAGCAAAACCTCATCAGCGATGAAAAATCTGCATGTCAGTTCTCAAATCTAAAAATGCAGGGCTGGTCCATAGTAATTATAATTAGCTTAATCTGACAACAATAGAAGTCAATGGGATGCCAGTATGTGTGTACAAGTGCGTGCACATGTGTTTAGGGAGCAGAAAGTGCCATAAACAACACTGTAGGCTCCAGGAATGCCCCATCTATTTCAAACCCCATGTCTCTTATTGCAGACATGAGGTAAACCCCAGACCCAGCATTGGTTATTTTGAGCCAAACAACTGATGCATGACTCACGTGATTATTGCAAACACACCAAATATGTCAAAACTAGCAGGAAAAAAGGGCCATTCCAAGAAAAGGCTGAGTTTTATATTCTGATTATTAAAGGTTTTCATCCTATAGATTGATTGTTAATAAATATCTAAAAACTTGATTGTCATCTTTAATACATGTTGGAAATTAGTATCATTTTAGCCACTTAAGGTCAAGACACTGCAAAGTGTTTAATATTAGAAAGGAGAATTAAATGTAATAATCTACTGACAAACATTATGTCATCATTCCGACAGTCATTTGAATTATGGAACTGCATATCATGTTAATAAGGTGAAGTTATGATGTAAATAAAGTTGACACCTTACCTTGGAGGACAATTTTTTGATGAAAAAGACTGTAAAGTCTACCTTTTTTTATTATATGCAAAATACTACGTATAAAACACTATATTAGAGTAAATAATGCGTATCTTAAGTTGTAAACACAGACCATAGACACATGTAAACCACATGTTTATGTGTTAGGAAAAATGCATAAAACCAGTTGTCATGTTTGCATTGTTAAAATCATTGCCTAAACACATGAGAGACACTAAAAGCACCTTTTCGTGGAATGACCCAAAATAAGCCTGTGGAGTAGCGTGTAAACATTCATGTAAACACCACCGAACGTGGAGTTTGAACTGAAGCCTAAAAGGCTCTCTTTTACACAAACTACATGTAAATTACAAAAATAATCAGCAGAGTAATGTATACTTGCAAAACAAGTGTTGTTAAAATGAAACTTCAACTTTCATTCTGCCAACTCTCTTCCTTGCGTGCAATTCACAAACACGTCAAATCAAAACACACACAGTCGCTTTGCGTTAAGCCATCTGGTGCAAAATACTACAAACATGTAATCTCTTAAGAACGCTTACAAACAAGCAAATAAACAAGCAGTGTGTGTTTGAATCACACACATAACACTGGGCCCTGGTCCTGCTCGCTCTCTCTCCACTGGGGCTGATGTTAGCATGCTAGGCGGCTAAAAATGGCTGCTTTTTCCTTTTAGTTTTTAAATCTCTTACCAGATAGAATAGATTGGAATGGCAGTCCTCCAAACTGGCCCCGTTCGGTACGAAACAAGAACTCATCCTTTCACTGCGCGCTCGAACATCCCATCATCGGGCTTTCCATGGAAAAAGAAAAAGAACGTTTCTCCGAATTCGAGTCGAATGTGAACGGAATTATTTTTAAACAATCGGTGGGGGAATGGAATTCAACAGCCCCATTCGATCGCTCGCGCCTCCCGCGTTCAGCCCGAATTAGAACAAAAAAAAATAACGGCCTTAACCGTCGACGAGGCTGTGAGGGAATAGATTACATGAAAAATAGAGGAGGAATGTGTTATTAAAATAGAAAAAGAAAAGGGAGAGCAAAAAGAGGCAACTCTCCCCCCCTCCCCCTTGGCTTAAAAACGGTTTTAGCTTAAAAACGGCTGTCTTACGTCTCCATCCCCACCGAAAGCGCTTTAAAAACGAAAAACATTCCGCGTTAAAAGCGTCGAAAGGTGACGAGAAACTACATTAAATGGCTCATTTTCATTTAAAAGCGTATTAGGTCTGTGTTCCTGCTGGTTTCCATTTGAATTCATGGATTCCTTTCTCTAATGGCGGCCACAGGGAGAACTCTGCCTCCCGGAGCCCATTGGCTGCTCGGCAGTCATGAGGGGCGTAACAACACTGTAAATGACGGGCGCTGCCGCTAGGGGAGTCACTGAGCAGATGCAATTACAACTGGCAGGCTTTCGCCCTGCGCCACCTAGTGGTCATTCACCGACTATTCCCACTTGTTTTACTCCGTGGACAGCCCAACTAAGTAAATTACATATAAAACTTTACTTTACATTTTTCAGTAAGGTTCATTAGTTAACTACATTAGTTAACATTAACCAATAATGGACTGCACAAGTATTTATTTATAGCATTTATTTATCTTTGTTAATGTTAATTTCCTTAATGCATTGTGAACTAGCATGAACAAACCATGAACAGCTGTATTTTTATTAACCAATGTTAACAAAGAATAACTAATGCTGAACAGGTGTGTTGTTCATGGTTATTGTTAACTAATGCATTAACTAATGTTAACTAATACAACCATATGTTACCATAAAAAAAGATTTGGGTAAGCTTCTTCTTTTTTTAAACAAATTGATAATTCTATTCAGCAAGGATACATGAATTTTAACAAAAGTGACAGTAAAAAATCTGTTACACAAAAATTATATATTTTTTTAAATAAAAGCTGTTCTTTTGAAATTTCCATTGATCCTAAAAATGTATATCATGATTTCCACATCTTTCCGTATTAAGCAACATTGAGGTTAAAACATGTTTCTTGGCCAATAAATCAACATATTAGATTGAAAAAAATATCTTTGTTATTATTATTATTATTATTATTATTATTATTATTATAATAATAAATTAAATACATTGAAATACAGTTTTATTCCTTGTCACATTTTCAAAAATGAAAATAAATAGAAAACAGCAATGTTAAAAACACGTGAGTGAAAGAAAATTATAAACCATAAATATATGCATATTTAACTTTTTTCATAATAATGCTTTTAGAACATAAATAAATCAGTTAGTTCTTTAAATAGGGCTCTGGAATATATGTTGATTTATACACATTCATAATTCACATTTATAATAATCACGATTAGTCGTTTAATCAAAGTTTGTGTTTACATAATATATGTGTACTGTGTATAATTATTATATATATATTTGAATAAACACACATTCATGTATATATTTAAGAAATATTTGCATGCATTTACTGTATACATATTTATATTATTTATATTATATATACATTTAAAATTGTATATATATATATTATATATATTTTTATTAAATATATACATGCATGTGTATTTATATATACATAATAATTATCCATAGTACACACATGTATTATGTGAACACAAACTTTTATTTTTGATGTGATTAATCGTTTGACAGCAGATCAGTGGTCATAATAAAAAATATATATTTAAAATATGGAAATATAAATATGCTCACATGACTATTTACATCAGCATTCACTTTTATTTATAGTTGACAACTCATCAATAAGAAAGGTAATTATTGGAAACTTATAAATTTCAGTCACAATGTTACTGTTCAAGCATAATAGTAGGTTAAAGTAATTGCACAGTCAGTTAGTGAGGGACTTGAGCGTCTCCCTGAATGTGTCCTTGCATTTTTATGTGGTTCCACGACAAGAGGCACATTTTTTGTGTGAAGAGGACTATCAAAAAGAAATATAATACACAGTGGAGTGTAAGGCGTAGTTAGACCCGCAGCTGGCCGAATGAGATTACTTTCACTCAAGAGTTTAAGTGAGATGTATTCCCATGGATGTAATAATCAGATGCCAGCATCATGCGCTGCTTTTCTAATGCTATGGGGCTTGTCTGGCTGAAGTGCATTTAGAAAATGAAAACTTCATTGATGAGCACACAAACCTATTAGCCACATCAGTACTTCACAGTGATTTACTTTTGGTCTATAGATTTGTACAAATATTCCAATGATACATTACATTAGATTAAACACTTTTACTTTAGATAATGCATATTTGTCAGAGGTAAAATGACTAAGGCTTTTGATGTGAAGGGGATGGACGGATCCAAAGACAACGAGGTGGATTGATGGCTGCATTGATTTACAAGGTCAAGCCTACACATACACACACAATAGATCTGTCAAAGGGTGGCATGCACATCTCTCTTCCTCACACACACACACACACACTCGCATATTCTCATCGTTCTTTATCTCTATCATCCATTACATAAAAATATAATTGAAAAATATTTTATAGCATAAAGATATATAATAATAAAATAATAATTCCTTCTGAAAGATTTCAGTAGATGCAGTTAATCCTGCAAAGCTGATACTCCACCTTCCTGACAGGTTCCTTTTAAAGTGTGTCTGATCGCCACACACACGCACACTTTCACACATTGTCACACACGGCACATAAGACACGCCGCTAGCAGACACAGGACTCATCGGTGGTCAGTGGAATGTGTGTCAATAGTAGTTGCAGGGCCACAGTTCAACAGCAGACCTGCTGTTTACACAGGCTAAGTGGTGATATCCTTCCTGCTCCTTTCAGCAAAAGTGGAGTCAAGGAGGGATTCAGAGGTTCAAAAGGGTAATTCGTGCAAATACAGAAGCAGTCTGACTGCTTCTTTCAGTATACATGAATATATGCATTCACAAAAACACACATGATAGACATAAAGTGGCGACCCAACACAGTGCCAAAAGTGTACAAATATTAGTACTGAACTACATACGTTTGAAATAATTAAGATTTTTTCAAATGTTTTTGAAAGAAGTGTCTTAATCTCACCAAGGCTGCATTTCTATCTATCTATCTATCTATCTATCTATCTATCTATCTATCTATCTATCTATCTATCTATCTATCTATCTATCTATCTATCTATCTATCTATCTATCTATCTATCTATCTATCTATCTATCTATCTGTCTGTCTGTCTGTCTGTCTGTCTGTCTGTCTGTCTGTCTGTCTGTCTGTCTGTCTGTCTGTCTGTCTGTCTGTCTGTCTGTCTGTCTGTCTGTCTGTCTGTCTGTCTGTCTATCTATCTATCTATCTATCTATACCTGCCTATCTCAGCGTCTGTCTATCGAAAATATCAAAAAATTAAAATAAATAGAAAACTGCAACATTAAAGTAACATAATTTAATTTAATAATCTTGCTTACCCAAATATTTTGAAAGGTATTGTTTCTTCAACAGTTTCTTCAAAAAGGTTTTCAGCATTTACATTACATGAATACATTACTTTTATAATATATTAAAATACAAAACTTTATGTAATGATATTTCACAACATGACTGTTTTTACTGTAATCAAATAAATTCAGCCTTGACCATAAGATAGGCTACTTCTGTCAAAAACATTATTATTATTATTATTTTATTATTATTCCAAACTTTTAACTAGTGTACAGGCTACATGTGCAAAGAATCACTTTAAATCATTCTTATTTCTATTCTTGATGCAATTCATAATTCATTTAATTTGGTCAAATGCGTCATCAAAATGTCATGAAGGTGCTTAAATATGATGCTTGGTTCTGGTTCCAGATGTCAGCTGCGCTGTCTCCCATTCCATCATCAGGTGTGCGGATCAGCCAGAGACACCCTGAACACGAGAAGTGTGCAAGGACCTCTCTGCTCGTCCACCACTGCAATCAGCCTAATACCCTGTTAGCTCTTCAAGCTGAACCAGAGTCCACAGTGAGGGTTCATGCTTATTTTGGTAAGAGCTCCAAACCACTGAATGGGTCATTTAGGGGGTAATTGTGGCCCTGGCTGAGTTCTCCGCTGGATGTCCTTGTTTAGAAACACTGAAGGATTGAACAAGCATCTCTGCCCCTCTCATCTCTGAAAATGCCCAGAGCTGTTTCTGTTTGCAGAGAGGACCTGCTGACCACAGACGGAGGCTGGCTCCAACCATAAACCTCCCCTGAACCGTGTAAGATTGTGTCAGTTGACAAGCTCAATACCTTTTCAGCTGAACTCTGGGAAGCCTTCTCCTTTGTTGCTCTGGGGGGGATTGCTTGGGACATATAGTTTCTCATTTATATTCTCACTTATATATCTCAGTTTCTCACACATGCAGGAGTTTTCAGCAGATTGTTATATGTTCTACAGCCGCTTGTTTGTTTATTAACAATCAACTCAATAAAGAAAACTCAAAATCAAGATTTAAAAAGCAACCAATATTTCTTACACCTTGAATACAGTGTACACACCTTTTAAACTCTGCTCACATTACAGTTTTTCTCAATCACTTATGCTCAGTTCTCGAATGAGACATTTTTTTTTCTCAAAACAATAAGTTCATATATCTGAAAAATGTCAGTTTAGTATTTCTTATTGATTTAAGAAAATTGCATTTATTTTGGCACACGTGTCCAAAAGTTAGTACAGTTGTCAATTTGCACAATGAATAAATGCACACTGAGTAAAACTGTCAAACTCTTCACAACTTATAAATATTCTTTCATCGTGTGAACCATCATAAAATGATCCATTCAGTGATGAATCTGTCATGTTATATTCTATAAATATTTATGACATGGAATGTTTGTTAGATTGCAGAACACACACACACACACACACACACACACACACACACACACACACACACACACACACACACACACACACACACACACACACACACACACAATAGCTTAAAATTCTTGTCATGGAAGAGAAATAGGAAGATATGTGCTAGAGAAAGACATAATCAAGTATGTAAAAATGAGCAAACAACAGTGATATTTAAGCTTACATAACACATTTGTTCAAAAACTAAATGTACTGTACAGATTTTCTTTTCATGTCCCAGTCAATTTCACCTACTGTGTGAATCTGTATTTACAGTTAAAAGCTCAGTGTGATCCAGAGCATTTAGCAAGACAAAACTGACATTATTGTGTAGAATAGAAAGAAAAAACTTTTGAAGCATGAATTAAATGTTTTTTAATTAAACATTTTCCAGATGTGCAACAGAGTTCTGATGCTCAGTTGTGACAGCTGAACTTACAGTTTAGAGAAAACTGTTTTGAAAAATATGCCAAAGCGAGTGAGAAAAACTCTAATACTTTTATTCAGCAACGATTAGTTAAATTTGACAGTAAAACACATTTATACTGTTACAAAATATTTCAGTTTTAAATAAATGCTGTTCTTTTAAAATAATGCAAAATGAGAATCAACATGTGTGCTGTTTTAAGATGTGTGCTGTTCTAATGAAGTGTCCAGCACTTTGGTCTGCAGGTGCAGTTGTAAAGTGCTTTATAAATAACATTGAATGAATGAATGAATGAATGAATGAACGAACGAACGAATGAATGAATGAATGAATGAATGAATGAATGAATGGATGAATGAATGAATGAATGAATGAATGAATGAATGAATGAATGAATGAATGAATTAATTAATTAATTAATTAATGAATGAATGAATTGGAACTATGAGAATGGAGGGATCTGAAATATTAGAAAGTGACACGGAGGATTAATTTTTATTGCTCAACAGGTGAGCTTTATTGAACAGTTAAACTGCCATGTGTGCCATATGAAGCTCTCTTACAGAGTTTATTGTAAAGCATTTTGTGAAGGGTCATTTCATTATGGTTGTTGTAGCACTGTGCTGGAATATATTTTCGAGGAAGTACGGTATCTGTTAATGGATGTAGCTACAGTAACGTCTTCAGGCAGTCAACTTCAGATCCTTTTCATCTAATTTAATATATCTTAAGCCTAGTTGTGAACAGTAGGATAATCATATTCATCCGTACAGTCATACAGAGCCGAACCACAACCAAAATAACATTCTGTCCTTCCGTTTAAACCGTCCGCTAGAGAGCCAAAAGTTACATCCTTTAAACTGAATTTCATACTGAAGATGAATGGCTTTAGGACCCAGCGGAACAGCTCATTTGCTCCATATAGAGCTATAAGGCCATCTAGTGGTAAGAGTCATGAAATATCATGTTATATAAATTTTTTGCCACAAGAGTTCAGCAGAGACACCCAATGTGAGATATTTTGAGCTGAATTTAAAGGGTTATGCATGAAATTGTGAGTTATTTTGAATTGAAGTAGAAAGCGAAGAATGTGCTGAAATTACTATTTATTTATTATTTGTTGATAAAATAATTTAAAGGTAAAACAATGGCATTTCATATTATTTAATTCATTTCACATTCCATATTACTTAGAAATAGGAGCCAGGATTGCTTGTGTGATACCGCCATGATACACAGTTGAGACCAGGCCTGCAAGACTGGAAAGCACTGTTGAACACACAGGAGATTAGCAGGAACATTCCCCTGTACACAAATGCAGACATGACAGATGCTTTTGTTGTGCACCTGATGCGGGGAGGGGCGTTCTGCAGGGCTACTGCCTCTCGCGTTGACACATAACTACAACTGAACATCCCTGCCGCTTAATAATGTGACACACTTTCCCTCTCCCTGCAGTCTCTTGCCGTTTCAGCACTGTTCGAAATTCTGTTGCTCTGTTCATCTCTCTCCGTCTCTTTTTCCTCTCGTACCCACTCCTTTCCCCTCTCTCCGCCAGCAGATGGGTGAAAAGCGTCTGTATCTCTGCTTCTTTTAGTTAAGCTGCAGAAACAGCATGAGATTAATAAATTCAATATGAATAGAGAGTTAATGAAAGGAGCCCCCATCTCAGTTGTGTTTTCTGCCGTCTGAGGAGCCTGTAAGTAGCACCATTGAAAAGCAGGAGTCAGCAGAAACGGCCCCTGGATCGCAGACAGACTTTGACCTCTGCAGATTCCTCTGTGGCAGCTCACTCTGTCATTCCTCTGCAGCTTTTACTAACAAACACATCAACACTTAAATCTGACACAATATGGGCACAAAGACGCATTATTGTAATGACAGGACAATCAGTTTTATATCGTAGTATTGCTTGAAATTAATGCATTGCATTAAAAGAGGGAAACAACTGAGACCGTTTTCCTGAGCCCTTTAAGTTCTCTATAGGAAGGGGTTTTCAAACTTTTTGCAACCACACAGATCCCCAAATATAATGATGCACTTGCAAGGCCCACTTATATAATATAGAGATATGCATTTATAAAGAGATTTAAAAAGATTAAGTGGCATTAAAAAATAATGGTCCCACTTTATATTAAGTGGCCTTAATGTACTTACAAAAAAACACACACACAAAAAAAAAAACATATTCAGTACAATGTACTTACTGTGTTCATATTGTATTGCAAAACACTTTTGCTGCTAATGAGGTGGGATACGGGTAAAGTTAGGGACAGGTGTGGTGGTGTGGGTAAGTTTAAGGGTAAAGTTAGGGACAGGTGTGGTGGTATGGGTAAGTTTAAGGGTAAAGTTAGGGACAGGTGTGGTGGTGTGGGTAAGTTTAAGGGTAAAGTTAGGGACAGGTGTGGTGGTGTGGGTAAGTTTAAGGGTAAAGTTAGGGACAGGTGTGGTGGTGTGGGTGAGTTTAAGGGTAAAGTTAGGGACAGGTGTGGTGGTGTGGGTTAGTTTAAGGGTAAAGTTAGGGACAGGTGTGGTGGTGTGGGTTAGTTTAAGGGTTGTCACGTTATACAAGGGACAAACAGGTGCGAGGACTCAAGTGCAGTGATAAGGGGAATTTATTAACAAAACAAAACATAAACTCAAAACAAAACCCACGAGGGGGAAAAATACATAATCAAAAACACAAAATACTCAAACACATACCGACACGGGGAAACGGGAGACGTAGACATTACAAGGATCCGACAACGACTGACAAACACAAGGGCTATATAAAGGGGAGAAATCAAGCTGGGAATGAGGTGGCACAGGTGGGGCAAATTAAACCAATAATCAGATAACAAGGGGGAGGGATCAAACAAAGACAGAGGCACATGGCCACACTAACAAAACCCACATGTGTACACAAGACAGGACAGGCATGTGACAAAGGGTAAAGTTAGGGACAGGTGTGGTGGTGTGGGTAAGTTTAAGGGTAAAGTTAGGGACAGGTGTGGTGGTGTAGGTAAGTTTAAGGGTAAAGTTAGGGACAGGTGTGGTGGTGTGGGTAAGTTTAAGGGTAAAGTTAGGGACAGGTGTGGTGGTGTGGGTTAGTTTAAGGGTAAAGTTAGGGACAGGTGTGGTGGTGTGGGTTAGTTTAAGGGTAAAGTTAGGGACAGGTGTGGTGGTGTGGGTAGGTTTAAGGGTAAAGTTAGGGACAGGTGTGGTGGTATGGGTAAGTTTAAGGGTAAAGTTAGGGACAGGTGTGGTGGTATGGGTAAGTTTAAGGGTAAAGTTAGGGACAGGTGTGGTGGTATGGGTAAGTTTAAGGGTAAAGTTAGGGACAGGTGTGGTGGTGTGGGTAAGTTTAAGGGTAAAGTTAGGGACAGGTGTGGTGGTGTGGGTTAGTTTAAGGGTAAAGTTAGGGACAGGTGTGGTGGTGTGGGTTAGTTTAAGGGTAAAGTTAGGGACAGGTGTGGTGGTATGGGTAAGTTTAAGGGTAAAGTTAGGGACAGGTGTGGTGGTGTGGGTAAGTTTAAGGGTAAAGTTAGGGACAGGTGTGGTGGTATGCTGTTCAATTTGTCAAAGAATTTATAGTTTTCAGTACTGATAATAATAATACGAAGCATTATTAATAATTGAGTTCAAATAATAATTGATAAGTAAGCACCAAATCCTACCAACCCCAAACTTTATACTGCCAAACAGATGTAATGTAAATATTAATTTAAAAAGTTGTCACCTTTTACACTTAAAGCAAGACATATTCATCCGAGCTCCATCAACACATCCTCAGGTAGGAGGCAGAATCCCTGAAAGACTGAAATCCTAGAAATGCCCCCGCATTCAGTCAAATCTGCACTGCACCTGACAGACGTTATATTAAGTAAAGGCACTGAAAGATGTCAAATAAAATAGGTTAAAATAGCACAACCTCAAATTTAGATTTTTTTTCACTTGACATTTTGACAAGTGTCTCTCGGGGGGGTTAAGAACAGATACGCATCAAGCATTCTGTGGAATCCAGAAATAACACCCGTGAGCGTCACCTCAGCAAGCCTGCAAAAGTCCAAACATGCTGAGACGTCCACAACGAACAAGACACTGAGAAATCAGCCACCCACACAATTTGGCCCTGCTTTGCCTCTGCTCGTCTCAAAGGACAGAATCAATGACAAATGAAAACCTCGGTCCTCTCTTAAATCAAAGCATGCACACGCTGCAGTTTCACCTTGTGTCTGGGTATAGGGGCTGCCAATTAGACATGAAACAGTGGGTAACGGCGTCCTTGCCAGGTTATCCTCAAGGACAGGTGTCAGAGAGGCAGGCCTGCCAGGAGAAGGGGTGGGGGACTGGGGTCCATGTGTTCGGATGCTGCCACAGAGGACATGGCCACAGGTTGACCATCTGACCACGAACGTACAGTATTTCGACATGAGATACATGCTGAATGATTTTGTAAGCATTAACACAATTGGAAACCCCCAACATCCTAAAAATGATCAGCATTTCTTCATATTGAGAACGATTTTTAGAACTTTATCATTATCTTTATAGTTCTCGTTAATGGTGTAAACTGACCTTAAGCATTCTGATGGTCACATTTGATGGTTTTTAAATGAAACAACTGTTTCTTCTTGTCTTTACGGGTTTATTACATTGCATGTTGTTGAATGTTACATAACACACACAGTTTCTACCAGTCTCATGTTAATCTTGAGTACCTATAAAGTAGTATTGCGTCCTTCATATCTCCAAAGAGTCTTTATCATATTTATAGAAGAAAGATACTCTGTACCAATTCTTTCTGAAAACAGCTGAGCTTGTGCAGGCGTGCAGTGGGTGGAGCTAAAGACTCATGAGTGTGAGCACACGCACACACACATACACACACACACACACACACACACACACACACAATACATCCTGACAACAAAAAAACATAATGTGCCGATTGCCAACAAAACACAGACATTTGATGCAGTTTTACTCACCACCTGTGGTTTCGACCGGGAACAAACACACACACACTTGCAGAACTCTGTTGCTGCTCCCGAAAAAAAAACTGCATCCACTGTTTCCTTAACACTGGGTTATTTGGGAAGCTGAACAAGGTTATCTTTCCCTCACAAACTTCTTTAGTGACACTGTTGAATTTGAGGTCTAAAAACAAAATGACAGCGCGGGCAACGACTTCTGTAACCCGAACGAAGCTCGCTGATGGCCGTGCTCTTGCTCTCGCTCTCATCTGGGGGAAGTGACCATACAAGGAATTCCACCCTTTATGATGTCATAAAGGGCCATACTTTCCTAAACTTGTTTAAATACTGAAGGAGTGTATTAGGCACAGAAATTCTTTTTTTTTTTACATGTTGGCCATGTTTAGCATGAATATCCAACTCTTTAACAGAGGAAATAAGTCAGAATGCATAGCATCGTCAATATTTCGTGTTTTTACTCTGATTCACTAAGGTTAGCCACTAGACAATGGCAAGCATATTTACACTGTCTTAAGCGTTCCCTGTCCCCTATATAGCCTAGTGCACTATGTGCCATTCACCATGTTGAAAATAGTAAATGTGTAAACAATTTATATTGTATAATTTATATCGTAGGGGGGCGTGATGCTTTAAATTCTAGAGAGCACTTGATTGGATGAGAATCATTGATCCATATTGAGAAAGTTATAGAGACTGTATGTTTATATGCTTATATCTTCTAAATGCAGATTTTGTCATTGTTCTGGAGCACACTAGCTTATAGATAACAGTAAGGCTAACATATGTATACTAAAAGCCAAAATACTTCATTTTTGATTTCATGGCAACTTTAAGCTTAGTGTATGTCTCTCTCTCTCTCTCTCAGTTATGAGAAAGAACCATATTCATCCACACAGTCACGCACAGACGAAGCACAACCAAAACAATGTTCTTCCTCAAAAACCATACTGTTTTGTTTGACCCCAAAGTTGGCTACATTTCATGAACTGTAAGGAACTGTAAGGTGTTTTTTGTTTGTTTGTTTTTACTGTAAATTACAATTAAATCTGTAATCTGCATGTTGTGTTTAAATCTCTATGTTGCTACCATAGTCCTATTTTTACGGTAAAGCTCTGGCAACTACAGCTGCAGGTTCCCATAATTAATTTAGAAGTATCAGCCAGTAAATGTAAAAGATACTGTTTCATTACAATTGGAGATTTTAACAGTGTTTATGGGCAGGTGATGGCGTGACAGCCTGGCTCTTATCTGAAAGGCCAGTGGACACACACATAATCGCCGAAACACGCTTTGTGCGCCACGCCACAAGAAAGAGTGAAACTGCAATAGCAAGTGGCACAATTTAACGGGCGTTAACACAAAGGGCTATAAAGTGTGAGAAGTGTGCGATAAACACTGATGATAAACTGTAATATGCTCTGTTGAGGATACGGCAAGGATGTGCAAACTGACGCTGTGTGTGCGTGTGTGTGTAAAATTGAAAACAGTTGGAATCAATATGGGTATTATAGTATTAGCCATAGAGATATATACCATAAACTGTTTCAACATGCACCCATGGCAAAGCAATTTACACACTTGCTCAGTGCTTATGAATAATGCATACTCTCATATCAGTGCTGCAGCAGAGCCCTGTACTGTAAGCTGCTTTAATAACCGCATATGAGTAAAGTCACCTTTGATACTAATTCATAGATATATGGAAGTGTGTGTATCGGTCCTATCTGAGATAATCTTTATGACAGATTTTACTATCTGATTAGTTATTTTATGGACTTTACCTGCTAATATAATAATCATACATTTTTTTATTCATATTGTATTTTAACAAGACCATAAAATCTCTAATAATAAAATAATATTAATAATAATATTAATTATTATTATTATTGTGAATATAGTATATACAATGTTAATGATTTATAATATTTATAATAATTAATATTATTGTAAATAAATTCATATTTGTAATAATAACAATAACGCCAATACATAAGTAATTATTATTATTGCAAATATTGTTTTTCTCAATATTACATATTTATAGATACTTAATAATTTGAAAGATTTATCAATACTATTACAAGCAAACCTTTCGCATTTCTCCTTTCAACATTTCTTCCTTTTATTTTTGTGTTTCTTATAAAACTGTCACTCCCATTTGTGTCATCAGGAAGTTTATCATGTTTTGATAGTTCCTTCAAATGCTTTTCCCACACAAAACATTCGACTCTGTGAAAGTTGCGAGTCTGAGAGCCCTCAGGCAAAAGCATTGTGTAATCAGTGTATGATTGGAACCACCAACAGTCTGCGAGAGTTTAGCTCAACGGTTGATCTGTTCAGTCTGTCTCCACACAGGTCCACTGCGAGGATCATTAATGTCCGTCTGATGGTGATTTCAATCGCAAATACTGATTACATAACAATACTTTTGCTTTTCCCTTAAAGGCTTTTCCACTCACATATTCCAGCACGAAAAGAAGCTTAGAGATATACCATATTTCAGCACATATTTATATGGGCAGCACAATCACACACAGGTTTCCTCTAATAACCTCTGAGCAAATGGCTTTAATATGTCAGGGATATGATGAAACACGTCCTCTCCGGGCAGAATTCATCTTCTCAGCTTTTTTATCTTCTTCTTCTTTTTTGTACATAGCTAGTTGGTACACAGAGGTTTAAAACATATTTTGCATGGTGGATCTGCATTGCACAACTCAACGTGAATTTTTTTTTCTTCTTCTTGCAGTTATGATATTGTTTCCTAAACTTTATACTGTAAAAAAAATTCTTCTGAAATTAGTGGCCTGGTCATTTTCTATGGCAATAATAATAATAATAATAATAATAATAATAATAATAATAATAATAATAATAATAATAATAAAATAAAAATAAATAAATATTTTTATTAAATAAATAAAGTAAATAATAAAAACAAAACAAATCAAACTATACTTAACCAAAACAAAAATAAAATATTTAATAAATAAATACAATAGTGAAAATAGGCGTGAGAAAGAGGAAACACTTAGTAGCCCGTTTCATCTGTTAACATTGCTTTAACTACATTAATTAACATGAACAACACATCCACAGAATTTATTCATCTTAATCTCAACATTTATAAGTGCATTTTTAAGATCACAAGTTGCATCTGTTAACATTATTAATGCACTGTGTACTAACATAAACATTTTATGAACTAATATTAACATTTTATTAACTAACACTAAATGCTGTAAGAAATATAATTGATCATTGTAAGTTAACGTTGCTTTACGAATACATTAATTAATGTTAAAAAAACAAGTCCTGTTCCCCATGACCATACTATGTAGTTATTATAGTAATTACTGGGTAATACCTGCGTACTAACCCTAAACCAAACATTAACCCACTTACCTTATATTACCCGGTACTTTGTTCATTTATTGTATTATTATTCCACCACAGAAAAAAATAAATAAAAAGGTAATTTTTAAAAAATCTTGCTATTCTGACTTTATATCTCACAATTTTGACTTTATAGCTTGCAATTTTGTTTATATCTCACAATTCTGAGAAAAAAAGTTTATTATCTTTTAAAATGTTTTATTCTGTGGAGGAGACAAAGCCTCCATGATAACATAAGTGCACATATATAAAAAGTGTAACCGTAAAGAAAATACATATTGTAAGATATAAAAGTTTAATCGTAAGATATAAAGTCGAAATTATAATTTACTACAGCTCTCATTAAAGTGCAACATACAGTCGAATATTGTACAAAATAGTGTGAAAGTACAGCACATTATATTTATTGTGATGACCTGTCTTTTAAAATGCTACAAAGTCACTTTTTCCACATTCTGATTCGGTTGATGGGATCCTCTTTTCTCTTTTCCTTTATGGCTACAGGAAGCCGGCTTAGTGCTGGGTGTCTGAGTGAGTTTGCCAGGCTTTCTATGGGAGAAATACATAATTAATGAAGAGTGTGCTATTTCTCTGAACACACAGGGAATCACTTCTTTCAACTTTGTCTCAGACCCCCACCGGGCAGCGTCTGCAGGGTTCTCATGACACACAAACACACACACACAAACACACACACACACACACACACACAAGCACGACCCCCGGTGCCCTCTCCCCCGTCTCATGCTGAACAGACACAAAGGGAGCAACTCTCTCTCTCTTTCTCTCTCTCTCTCTCTCTCTCTCTCTCTCTCTCTCTCTCTCTCTCTCTCTCTCTCTCTCTCTGCCTCCTTTTCAATATCTTCCATTCTCTCACCCTCTCCCTCCTTTTCTCTCTCTTGCCCATTTTCTCATCCTCTCAAACCCCAAGTCTTACTCTTTCCTGTGTGCAGCGCCGGCATGCTGAGGCTAAATTAATTTGCCGTTGCTGCTTTCTTTCTTTATTTTCTATTGTTGCTTTTCAACTTTGTGATTAGTCCATAGCCCCAGATTCATGCTAGACTTGGCAATTCTGTTTAGCAGACAGTGATCTTATCCTGCAGTCAAATATTGTAAGTACATGCTCCCAGTGGGAATCTGTGCCAGGAGAGAGAGAAAGAGAGAGACAGACTAAACGAGGAAAAACTCTCATAAGATGAAAAGCAAAAACCACCACAGAAAAACAGTTCTCTGATGTACTAAAACCCTGAAAAACATTCCTCTTTTTTCTAATTTGTTCCTTTACAGCTGGAACGAACATTGTTATACTAATGTGAAAATGAAAGAATGGCAACTAGTAGCTGCATAAATTATAAAAACTCACACCAAGTCTTTTATACGGTGCGCACTTTACTAACTGACTCATTCCTAAAATAACATAAAGGCATCTGAATTATACAGACAGTGAAATGACAAGAAACAAATGGGGCGCAGTGTTGCACTTGTGCAGCTCGTAAATAAAGCATCGCAGGCTGAATGCACTGTGTGCTGAGATTGCTTCTGTCACATACCTTGGAAAAATGCAGGGCAAATGTGGGTTGATGGACAAACCAGCGGATCTCTTCTTTTATGCTTAGGGCCAGAGGAGAAATGTCAGCGTGAGGCTGCTTTTAGATTTGGCATACAAGTATCTGCCCTAAAATACATATTTGGATCACCTAAATGACTTTTAAACATTCAATATATAATATACTGTTTATTAAATTATTATTATAAAATATCATTTTAATGGACATTTTATTTGTAAAACGTACATAATAATACAGTTATATTTTTATTTTTATCGTTACATTTTATACATAAAACAAAATAACAATAACATCAACAGCAACAATAATAATATTAATTATGTTATTATGATTGATTATGATGATATATTACCCCCTAAATGATCTAAATCTTGCAGGTGATGTATTACTGAAATAAAATGACTTTTAAACATTCCATTTAAAATTACTATTAAATATAATTTATTACTTTTTATTTATAAAACGTACATAATAATAATAATAATAATTTAAAAAATACAACATTAAAAGTAAAATGATTATGGGCTATTTTATTTTTATCATTAAGATTTATACATAACCTCCAATAATAATAATAATAATAATAATAATAATAATAATAATAATAATATAAAAATACAACATTAAAAGTAAAATAATTTTAGGCTATTTTAATAATAACAACAACAACAAAATGACAATTATTATTATTATTATTACTAATAAATGACTACATAAATCTTGAAAGTGATTTATTACTGAAATAAAATGAATTTTAAACATTCAATAAAAAATGTAATGACTATTAAATAAAACATTTAATTACTTTTAATTTGTAAAACGTACATCTAATAATAATAATACAAATATATTTTATTTTATCATTAAGGTTTATACATAACTACTACTACTAATAATAATAATAATATCAATATCTAACATTTCTAATAATATATAACAATAATAATAATAATAATAATAATAATAATAACAACATGATCAACAACAACAAAATTACAATAATTATACTTTTTGTTATTATGATTGATTGTTATGATGATGATGATGATGATTATTATTATAATATTATAACTTATAAATGACTACATAAATCTTGAAAGGTGTAATTTAAATAAAATTACATATATTTTTTAACATTCAAATTAAACATTGCATTTTATAAAATATAATAATTAAAAAAATATATATAATATATATATTTTTAAATTTTACATATATAACATTTTATTACACACAATATATTATGGGAGAACAGATAGAGAGGAAGGGTGTTGGCCTGGGTAAATGTCAAGTTATTTAGAAAAGCATCATCTGTAATTGACTTATCTCTGCATATCAAAGTCACAGGGGTGTGTTACTCAACACAAGTAAAAGCAGGTTTACCAGCCGCTGGAGTTGGCTGAGATAATTTTCCATTACAGTCCTGCTCGAGGAGCACACGTAATATTTAATGACTATCAAAAAGATCTCATCCATGGGAATGATTCTCTGTTTGATGACATATCGATCGATCTAAATCACTGTTCGTTCTGAGCAGCTCTACTCATTTCAAATCTTTCCTTCTGTTCTGGATCGTCTGAGCAAATGTTTAAAGAAGCGCATGACATATCATGGCACAAACATGGCTGAAGTCAAATAAGGTTGTTCTTTGGGTTCACCAGCCATCTGCTCAGTACATTACACAGAAAAGGTGTCAAAGAAGCTTTATGAATCATTCTCATGATTAAGAGCTGTTCGCTTGATTCTTAGAACTGATGTGGCCCTGCAAATCATTGGCAACATTCTAAGGATTCTATTTATGTAATGTGTCCTCGATCTAATTCTCTCAGTGCAGCCGTCGGCCTGCCTGACTGTTTTTCTCTCTGTACTGTGTTTGAGGACATGTTTCCCTAATGCTGCCCGACCACTCGCAGCCACAGAGTCTGGCACAGGAATGATTACCTGTCTGTATGATCAATTACCTGATTACTCTCTGGATACACACTCGTGGCATGTCTCTGGAGTCATGCTCGCACACACACACACACACACACACACACACACACACACACACACACACACACACACACACACACACACACACACACACGTTGTGTTTCCATGTTTTATGGGGACATTCCATAGGCGTAATGCATTTTATACTGTACAAACCGTATTTTCTATCCCCCTACACTGCCCCTACCCCTAAACCTACCCATCACACACGCACACACACACACACACACACACACACACACACACACACACACACACACACACACACACACACACACACACACACACACACACACACATGCTGTGTTTCCATGTTTTATGGGGACATTCCATAGGCGTAATGCATTTTATACTGTACAAACTATATTTTCTATCCCCCTACACTGCCCCTGCCCCTAAACCTACCCATCACAGGAGACATGCTGCATTTTACATTTTCAAAAACATCACTTAGTGTGATTTATAAGATGTTTTCCTCATGGGGACAAAAATGTCCCCACAAGGACAAGGATTTTGGATATTGCCATCTTTGTGGGGACATTTTGTCCCCATACCGTAGGATTACCAGTCCACACACACACTCTCTCTCTCTCACACACACACACACACACACACACACACACACACACACACACACACACACACACACACACACACACACACACACACACACACACACTCTCTCTTACACACACACACACACACACACACACGCACGCAGTGGGAGAGACTGAACGCCAGGGCACTTTCTGACAGAAATGGGTTGTGAAAAGAGAGGAGAGAGAAAGACAAAAGAAAGAAAGAGAGCTCAAGGAGTTGGCTGTGGGTATGTGTCTGAAACAAAAGTTTCTATATAACAACATTTAAATGTACAGACCACATTAAATCACTGCCAGCTTTTTACAAGTTGATGCACTTCCTATTGAAACAATTTGTTTTACTTTGTTTTATTAGAAAAAAATAAACATAAGAAATTATTAACAAAATTATTATTACTATTGTTTTTATGTTCTGTTGATATTTTACAATAAAAAAAAAAAAAAATATATATATATATATATATATATATATATATATATATATATATATTTTTTTTTTTTTTTATTAAAGGAAGAACAGTGAGAAATTGCATGCAGGTAAATTGAACAATGTCCTTATAATTTTACAATTTTACAATTTTCCCCTTACCCTAAACCCACCCCAGAACAGTAAAAAAATAAAATAAATAATAATAATAATATATATATTTTTTTACAGTATGATATTACAAACATGGAGGAAATTGACAAGGTTGTTGGCCCTTTGTGTCTGATTGACTTATTTCTTCAAACGTGTACAAGCGTTCATCATTTAGTTTGGGGGAAGAGTTGCACCCTTTTCAAAATATGTGATCATTGGAGTCCACACTGAGTAGAAATATTTAATTTTCTCCAATTTCAAGAACAGCATTAAATCACTAAGCCAGAGTGAAACTAAGGGTCGTTTCTTTGATTTCCAATGAAATAAAATTCTCCTCCGAGCCAAAAGACATGCAAAAGCGCAAGCATCTTGACATTTTTTAGACATGACCACACCTTGCTCAGATACTCCAAAACAGCCATTTCAAAGTTAGGTCTGATATCCTTACTATATGCCTCAGACAACATTTTAAATATAGATGTCCAGTAGTCAAGCAGTGTAGACCAAGCCCAGAACATATGAGCCAAGTCTGCTGTATCAGAACAACACCGTTCACACGTGTCATTTACATTAGCATAGATCTTGGACAGTCTAACCTTACTGTAATAAAGTCTGTGGAGTACCTTGAACTGAATTAAACCTAAGCGAGTACAGGATGTTGTTCCATTCACTCTAGATATTGCATTATTCCAAGTTTCATCTGATATATCCACTGCCAGATGCTTTGTCTGCATGGATTTTGTCTAGATTAGTACTTTTTATTGACATTAAAATATTATATAGAAATTACTCCCTTCATATGCAGTGGAACATTTAGAATTTTGTCCAATCCTGTACTGGGAGGAATGGAGGGATAAGTGGAACAATGCTTTTGGATGACAAACTTGAAAATATCTAAACATGTGTGATCTTGTCAGATTGTATTTTGAGGAGAGAGTGGAGAATGAGGCAAAAAAAATCATCAATAAAAAGATCGCTAAATTTGACAAGACCTAAATGTTGCCACTGGTTGAAAACTGAGTCCAACTGAGCCGGAAGAAATAGGTGATTCTTGCATATAGGGCTGGCTATGGAGAAGTCTTTAAAAGCAAAATTTTGTCTGAACTGAAAGCAAATCTTTAGGGTATTTGCTACAACTGGGCATTGAGTATACAAAGAAATATCAAGGGGCAATTTAGATAAAGCTAAAGCAGGAAGAGATGATGAAGAACATGATTTTGCCTCTGAAATACACCAGACATTATTGGAGTTTAAGCCAATAAAGTACTTTTGAGATATTTGCAGCCCAATAATAATACCTAAGGTTAGGAAGCGCTAGTGCTAATCCACCTTGAGTTTTCTGTTTTTAGAGAAATTCCTTGCTAATTCTAGGTGTTTTTCCACCCCATATAAATGATGAAATCAATCTGTCTAAATTCTGAAAAAAGGACTTTGTTAAAAAGATTTGGATACATTGAAACATGTACATGAACCTTGGCAAAATGTTCATTTTTACGCAATTGATTCTACCTGCAAGAGAAAGAAACAACAAATTCCATTTTTTGAGGTTTTAACTTGTCGATTACAAGAGCAAAGTTCTCTTTATAAAGGTTAGGAAATCCCTGTGTAATATTTATCCCTAAGTATCTAAAACCTGATAAAGACAACTGAAAAGGTATATCAGTGTTCGTAATAGGGAGACCCTTACCATCTATGGGAAAACAGACGCTTTTTGAAAAATTCAATTTATAGCCTGAGAATGTTCCAAATTGTTTCAATATTTTGACCACTTGTGGAATACCCAAGATCGGATCTGAAATGTACAACAGCATATCATCGGCATATAACGATACTCTATGTTCTATGCCCCTACTGTTAATGCCAGTAAAATGCTGCGAGTGTCTTAATGCTATAGATAGGGGCTCAATGGCTAAAGTAAAAAGTAAAGGGCTAAGAGGACATCCTTGTCTTGTACCCCTAGACAGGGGAAAGGACTCTGTACGTACTCTGTTTGTGATTACAGGCGCATTAGGGGAAGAGTATAATAACTTAATCAATGAGAGAATATGCGTTCTAAGACCAAATCTTTCCAGCACAGAAAATAAATAATTCCATTCAACTCTGTCAAACGCTTTTTCAGCGTCTAATAAGATGACTACTTGAGGGACAGGGTTCTTCTGAGAAAGTTTAGGTGAGTGTATTAGCCCTAACAATCTCCGGATGTTACTAAAAGAATGCCGGCCTCTGATAGAGCCTGTTTGGTCTTTAGAAATCAAGTTTCCTATTACTGTATCTAAACGTAAAGCAAGGATTTTTGCCAAGCTTTTAACATCGGAATTTAAAAGCAAGATTGGCCTATAAGAATTACATTTCAAAGGATCCTTACCAAGTTTCAATAAAAGTGTAATGCTTGCTTCATTCAAAGTTTGTGGCAAACCACCCTTTCCCAAAGAGTCTCTAAACATATCAAGAAGAATAGGGGGTAATTTATCAGCAAATTTTTTATAAAAGTCTATTGGATAGCCATCGGGCCGGGAGTTTTTTTACTCTGCATTAATGTAATCGAGTTTAATATTTCTTCTATTTGTATGGGCTGATCTAAATTGCTTTTTTGTACAGAATTAATGGTGGGTATATCTATATTGTTTGAAAATTCCAACATTTCAGTGTTAGATTCAGGGCTTTCAGAAGTATATAACATTTCTTAAAAAATGTATTAATTTCAACTGGGTTAACTATTAAATCATTATTACTGTGACAAATGTGAGGTATAAGTTGAGAGGCAGCTTTACATTTTAACTGGTGTGCTAAAAGTCGTCCTGCTTTTCCCCCATGTTCGTATATATATCCTCTAGAACCAAATAAATACCATTCGGTTTTATTTGTTGATAACAGATTATACTAGACTTGAAGGATCAGCCGTTCCTTATAAAGTTCAGGTGAGGGAGACGTGGAATATTGATAATCTAACCTTTTTATAGAATCAATTAAATCGTCCTGTTTTTGTTTACGTTTTTTGTTGAGAGTTGAGGAATATGAAATTATTTTACTACTTTAAGTGTCTACCACAATGTAGATGCTGAAATAGATTCTGATTAGTTGTGTAACAGAAAATTATCTATAGCTGTTGATATAAATGAACAAAATACAGGATCTGATAATAAGGCCCTATTTATTCTCCACATAGGCCGTTCGTTATACCTCAAATTGCAAATTAGATCTAATTGCAAGGGGGCAAGGTCTGATTCCACAATAGGTAAATATTCGATTTGTCCAACAGAAGGAAGGAGAGATAGGAATATGCTCTGCTGTTTGGAAACAGTAATCGCCATGGGTCAAATGCCCCCATTTGATCCATGAACGTGGATAAGGCTTGGGGCATCTTAGAACGGGATAGAGATTTAGGATTTGAACGGTCAAGGGATGGATCCATAACATAGCAATGCAATAAGAAAGTGCTTATGGGTGTGTTTTGTGTACTTGCTGGTTGAATTGATAAATATATGATTGTGTATAGTGTGCATTGCTGTATCAAGGCATCAGTGTGTGTTGAGTGTGTGTGGAGTATGTGTGTAGTGTGTGTAGTGTTTACTAGCACAAATTTCAGAGCCTCCTGATATCTTTAGACATTTGATGTACATTGCGATGGACATTAAATAATGACAAAAAAAGATGCCCTGTCTGATGCTTGAAGCTTAGATTAAGTTAAGGGTCATATCTTGATTGTGATTGGTGGATCAGTATCCAATCAGTGACTAGACATGACTCATTCGATAAAAACAAAATGTTTTATTGTTTTAAAACAAAACAAAAAACAAGATGTCCATTCCAAAGGAGCCATGATCTGAAGGGGTTGAGAGTGTCTGGACTGTCTGATTTGTAGCCAGTAACATTAGGATTGAGACCAAGAACGATTTGTTGTATCAACCTCAGCTCGACCTTCTTGTATCAGTTCCTTCAGATACACACACACACACAGGTGCACATCAACAGACCCCTCGAACAGCAGCATGACAGTTCACAGCAGCTGAAAGTAGGTTTACAGTTACAGAAGAACACACCCTTCCTGAACCCTCACACACACCGGCCCATCAAGTCCCTTACAAGAGAAACACATTAGATCCTCCTAGATCACACGATCACTGACATACACACATATACATTCACCGGCAAACCCATATGACCACGACTATAGTCTGATTATACAAGCTCCTGCCCGGAGGGATTTCTGGGTAAAGTTGGTGCATCTGAGATATGGAGAGATTACGCAACAGAGACAGCTGTCAAGTCATGCATTTCCTCATTACTCACATCATCAGGTCTACAGGTGGAATTCTTTCACACTAGAAAAATCACTTTTCTTCAAGATATCCACATATATTTTTAGACTGAGTCTACCTATAAAACAGGTTGGCTGTGAAAAGTAACACTTTAAGATCTTTGGAGAGCACTTGGTGAGAGATACTGTGAAGGAAATTGGTCACTTCAGGAGAGGAAAGATATATTACAAGGGAGAAAGAGAACTGGTCTTAGCACATTTTCTAAGCCAGGCTTGTAGAGCAATCACACATATTAGACTGAAGGAGACAGGGCTGACTGCACGCACGCGCACACACACACACACACACACACACACCTGCGCGTGCTGTCGACTGTAAGTGTTCTGAAATGAGAAGCCTTCACGATGATATGGTTTAAATGAGATTATCTTCCCCACACAGCCATTGCGCAAACCCTGGCAAGACTGAGGGAGAACAGCTCTTTATGACAGCGAAGGTTTGATCTGAGGGGGGTTCTGGATTTCCAGCCAAAGCAGATTCTTTTACATTCACAAGATTCAGAAGACTTCATCTGCATTGTCAGCAGGTGCTATAAAATGAAAGAAGACAGCAATGTTGTCATCAGTATGTTTGAATTATTCATGTGCAATTAAGCAGTGGCGAATATCATATCACAAAGAGTTATTGCTCATTAAAGTGTGAGATAAAAATGCTCAAAATACATAAATAAATAACCTTAGTGAGTCATTTATTGTCTGACGTATAAGGCTGTTTGTCACTCTAAAGATAGTTGAGCTTTTACATTAAGGTATTAAGACGCTCTAGTCTGACCCTTGAGTGAATGCGCTGTGATTTGTGACTTATAAGAGAGAAATTACACGCATGACGTCATGCACACAGTGTAAAGCAAATCCCTGCTACATTGTTGATCCCTTGTTACACAGTATTTTACTCTCTGCAGTGTTTGCAATTACACTGTCTTTCCCCCATGGGTCAGTTCATTCACACATATTTTACGAGTTAATTAAGTTAATTTTGCATGTTTAGAATTGGGGGTGGGAGTTGTTTACTTATTGATACTAAGTTACAATATTTAGGGCAATTTTAAATCCCGTCCTAAATGTATTCCACAGATCCCGCAACTTTTTGCATTAGAGATTAGAAGTACAAGCGTTAGAGATATAAATACCACTTTTTCCCCCCCATGAGAACTATTAGAAATCTATTTCTATTATTAAAATAATATTTATTTAAATATTTATTTACTGTGCCCATTTATTTTTAAATAAATATTTGTTTTACTTATTTAAAATGAAAGAAAGCACACAAATTAAGGTTTAGTATTGACAGGATTGCAAAAGATGTAAATGTCATATAAAATGAATAGAAAATAAAATAACTCATACACCGATCAGGCATAACATTATGACAGGGGAAGTGAATAACACTGATTATCTCTTCATCACAGCACCTGTTAGTGGGTGGGATATATTAGGCAGCAAGTGAACATTTTCCTCAAATTTGATGTGTTAGAAGCAAGAAAAATGGGCAAGCGTAAGGATTTGAGCAAGTTTGACAAGGACAAATTGTGATGGCTAGATGACTGGGTCAGAGCGTCTCCAAAACAGCAGCTCTTGTGGGGTGTTCCCGCGTTTGCAGTGGTCAGTATCTATCAAAAGTGCTCCAGGGAAGGAACAGTGGTGAACCGGCAACAGGGTCATGGACGGCACAGGCTCATTGATGCACGTGGGGAGCGATGGCCCGTGAGGTCCGGTCAAACAGACGAGCTACTGTAGCTCAAATTGCTCAAGAAGTTAATGCTGGTGCTGATAGAAAGGTGTCAGAATACACAGTGCATCGCAGTTTGTTGCCTCTGGGGCGGCATAGCAGTCAGGGTGCCCATGCTGACCCCTGTCCGAAAGCGGCAACAGTGGCACATGAGCATCAGAACTGGACCACGGAGCAAATGGAAGAAGGTGGCCTGGTCTGATGAATGATTTTCTTTTACATCACGTGGATGGCCGGATGTGTGTGTATCGCTTACCTGTTGAACACATGGCACCAGGATGCACAATGGGAAGAGGAAAAGCCGGTGGAGGCAGTGTGATGCTTTGGGCAATGTTCTGCTGGGAAACTGGTATTTCCTGGTGGCTGTGGCCTCTTTCAGCAGGATAATGTGCCCTGCCATAAAGCAAAAATGGTTCAGGAATGGTCTGAGGAGCAAAACAACGAGTTTGAGGTGTTGACTTGGCCTCCAAATTCCCCAGATCTCAATCTAATCGAGCATCTGTTGGATATGCTGAACAAACAAGTCTGATCCATGGAGGCCCCACATCACAACTTACAGGACTTAAAGGATCTGCTGCTAACATCTTGGTGCCAGATACCACAGCACACCTTCAGGGGTCTAGTGGAGTCCATGCTTTGACGGGTCAGGGCTGTTTTGGCAGCAAAAGTGGGACCGACACAATATTAGTCATAATGTTAAGCCTGATCGGTGTATATTGTATCTGTCCTATTGACAATCATAATTTTCTGAAGGTTAAGCACCTCCTGAAAAATGATTTTCACATTTTCCAAGCATTTCAGGCCCTATGTTTTACCCTATTCATGGAAACTGCCTGTTAATCCAACATCTGAATGCTAATTCCAGACATGAGAATGTTCATATTTCATGTTGGAATGTTGGATCTGTGTTGCCACAATCCAAAGGTCAAGCAGCAGCTGTGACACGCTGTCGGCTGTCCGCTTCTTTTTCATCAAAGAATCCTTCTGGAGGGAAGTCAGTCAATAGCAGGCAATAGGAGTCGACCTTGTGCAATTGGCCCAGCATGTGTGATATATGCTAATGTATGTACATTTAAACTACAGGAAGCTGACATTAATTAACGCATAATGATGTGCACACAAAGGTGCTTTGCTTTACTGTGCATCTCAGAGAGATGTGTTGACGACCCACTGTAAAATAATTCTAGGCTTAATAACTGCAGTGTGAAGGTGGAGCACTCAAGAGTAATGGCTGTGTAAGAGAAGGTCCCTGAGGACAACAAACACAGAGGCATGGAGACATCTGTCCACATTTCTCAAGGACATACAGTCTGTGCTAACAAACAAATGTACTTATTTTTGATAATATTTATATATATATATTGTCTGTCCATCCATCCATCATCTATCTATCTATCTATCTATCTATCTATCTATCTATCTATCTATCTATCTATCTATCTATCTATCTATCTATCTATCTATCTATCTATCTATCTATCTATCTATCCATCCATCCATCCATCCATCCATCCATCCATCCATCCATCCATCCATCCATCCATCTATCATCCATCTATCATCTATCTATCTATCTATCTATCTATCTATCTATCTATCTATCTATCTATCTATCTATCTATCTATATCTATCTATCTATCTATCTATCTATCTATCTATCTATCTATCTATCTATCTATCTATCTATCTATCTATCTATCTATCCATCCATCCAGGCTGTCCATCCATCCATCCATCCATCCATCCATCTTGCGCTTAATGCAAAATAATCATTAATGAACAATAGATATTGTTATTATAAACTTTTCTAAGACAGAAGTGGATAACAGCTAAACATAACGACTGAAAGAGATCTGTCAATCAAATACGGAGATGACTGAGATGTATGTATGATATGGCAGATATGAGGCATTTATGTAAGCATGTTTTCATGCTACTAAAAGCCATTCAGTGACCTCACTGAAGGGCAAATACACATAATCTCCATTTCAGATGAGAGAAACCATAAATGTGAAAAGAGGGGTTGTCGGTAGGGGTCTTGCTAAATGTAACCACACACACACACACACACACACACACACACACACGCACACACAGGCACACACACCTGAGGGCAGGTGATCATCTTCCTCTCTATGAAGCACCACATCCACGAGAGATCAGGTTGTCATGGTAACTGACCTACAAGCTGATTAAGGGAGCTCTGATAGAGAGAGTGTGAGTGTACGGTGGTGAAAATGAGACATTACGCTCAGACAAAGAACGACATCAAACACGTCTTCTGCTTTTTTAAATGGCTGAAAATTGCAGCTGAATTTTAATCACAGATCATCAGTTCACACCTTGAACGACTAACCAGCAAACCTGATGAGATATTTAAAGGGAAATAAAATCATATTCAGCATTTCACTTCAGCTGGACTGGTCTGATATATTTTCTGCCTGTGGCTCTCAGCTGAACAGAACTTCATAAATATACGATGAAGATGATGAAGACAATGTAAGAGATTCAAGAGTTCATGTCTAGCTTACATCAATGAATTTGATTAGTTCAATTGTTGATTAGTTCTGTGTGATTACAAAAAATATGCATATGGTCCAGTGTATTTATTATTTATCACCTGAATAAATAAACATTTAAATATGAATTAAACAAAAGTATGTAGAATGTAACAATGTTATAGAGTTGTAAAAGCATTAAAAACCAACTTTGAAATAATGAGGATGAAACCTAATAAACACACACACGTAATTTCTCTTAATTCATCTCTGGAATTGTTTCTTATTAACAATATAGAGATTTCCTCAGTCAGTCCTTTGTTCAAATCTCTCCTTGATATGAAGCGCCATCTGCTGTTAGTAAAAGGACCATACTCTTCACCCAAAAAGGAAAATGTGTTCAATCATTTACTCACCCTTAAGTTGTTCCAAACCTGTATGAGTTTCTTTCTTCTGCTGAACACAAAAGAAGACATTTTGAAGAATATAGTTGATCGGCACCATTGACTCAATTGTCCCCATCCCGTGGAAGTCAATGGGGTCCATCAACTGTTTGGTTTCCCATATTCTTCTAAATATACAGGTATACAGCATATTGTGATAAAAGTTCATTATTTTCCATAATGTAATGATAAAAATGTAACTTTCATTTATTTTAGATTCATTGCACACCAACTGAAATATTTGCAGAAATGACTGCTTCAATGTGGCGTGGCATGGAGGCAATCAGCCTGTGGCACTGCTGAGGTGTTATGGAGGCCCAGGATGCTTCGATAGCGGCCTTAAGCTCATCCAGAGTGTTGGGTCTTGCATCTCTCAACTTTCTCTTCACAATATCCCACAGATTCTCTATGGGCTTCAGGTCAGGAGAGTTGGCAGGACAATTGAGCGCAGTAATACCATGGTCAGTAAACCATTTACCAGTGGTTTTGGCACTGTGAGCAGGTGCCAGGTCGTGCTGAAAAACAAAATCTTCATCTCCATAAAGCTTTTCAGCAGATGGAAGCATGAAGTGCTCCAAAATCTCCTGATAGCTAGCTGCATTGACCCTGCCCTTGATAAAACACAGTGGACCAACACCAGCAGCTGACATGGCACCCCAGACCATCACTGACTGTGGGTACTTGACACTGGACTTCAGGCATTTTGGCATTTCCTTCTCCCGTCTTCCTCCAGACTCTGGCACCTTGATTTCCGAATGACATGCAAAATTTGAGCGACAGTCCAGTGCTGCTTCTCTGTAGCCCAGGTCAGGCGCTTCTGCCGCTGTTTCTGGTTCAAAAGTGGCTTGACCTGGGAATGGCACCTGTAGCCCATTTCCTGCACACGCCTATGCACGGTGGCTCTGGATGTTTCTACTCCAGACTCAGTCAACTGCTTCCGCAGGTCCCCCAAGGTCTGGAGTGGGTCCTTCTCCACAATCTTCCTCAGGGTCCGGTCACCTCTTCTCGTTGTGCAGCGTTTTTTGCCACACTTTTTCCTTCCCACTGAGGTGCCTTGATACAGCACTCTGGGAACAGCCTATTCGTTCAGAAATGTCTTTCTGTGTCTTACCCTCTCGCTTGAGGGTGTCAATGATGGCCTTCTGGACAGCAGTCAGGTCGGCAGTCTTACCCATGATTGCGGTTTTGAGTAATGAACCAGGCTGGGAGTTTTTAAAAGCCTCAGGAATCTTTTGCAGGTGTTTAGAGTAAATTAGTTGATTCAGATGATTAGGTTTATGGCTCGTTTAAAGAACCTTTTCATGATATGCTAATTTTTTGAGATAGGAATTTTGGGTTTTCATGAGCTGTATGCCAAAATCATCAGTATTAAAACAATTAAAGACCTGAAATATTTCAGCTGGTGTGCAATGAATCTAAAATATATGAAAGTTTAATTTTTATCATTACATTATGGAAAATTATGCTAATTTTTTTGAGAAGGACCTGTAGTTTGTGTTCAGCAGAAGAAAGAAATGCACGCAGTTTTGAACAAGGGTAAATAAATGATGACCGAATTTTCGCTTTATTGGAACTGTCCCTTTAAGAGGAGGCTTTTCTTTCAAAACTGACATGCAGTACATTAAATACATTGTTTATGATCTCATTATATATTTACATTGAAATAAGATGGTAGGAAAGGAGAGAAAGGGAGTTAGTCTGTCACTTCTCACTATAACCACATCCTGCTCTTGATATGCCCATTCATATCTGACAGGTAGTAATTTATGCGTCAAGTTAAGCTCTATAAGCTACAGTTACTGTTTTCACTCGGACAACACCTTCCAGCCTCCACGCTGGACAACATGATAACATGGCAGTGAAGGAGAGGGGTGTTGCTCTCACTCTGACCTCATTAACCTTGTCTTTGACTCCAGAATGAGTGTGATTATCTGAAGCAGGGTTCCTCAAACTCGGTCCTGGAGGGCCACTGTCCTGTAGAGTTTAGCTCCAACCCTGATCAAACTCACATATACCTGTGCTTTTTTATGAGCCTGAAGACCTTGATTAGCTTGCTCAGGAGTGTTTGATCAGGGTTGGAGCTAAACTCGGCAGGACAGTGGCCCTCCAGTACCCTGATCTGAAGCATGATATTTAATTAAATTCATGAACTCTTATACTGTTTTTTTCGACGCATTATATCACAGAGAAATGCTTAAATATTCGGCATGAAACGGCAGTTGATTTAGTCTTTTCCTACCTATTTCGACGTACTTCCAAGTGAAACAGCTTCTCAAACAACCAAAAAAGTAGGGTAGGACTGTTTTTTTTCCATTGGGAATTGACTGAAGCATTGGGTTGTTGTGGTTTGCTACTGCTGTGATGTCATGTGAGTGACAGGTTGTCCCGCCCTCGCGGCAGTGAACCGTCGCTGCAAGAGGGAGGGGAAGTTATTTTGATTAAAGGTTTACATCATTTTTCACATTTTATTTTTATGATGTGCATTGATAAATCATTTATAATAAACTCTGCTATATTTCATAAAAACAAGAATCGTCCTTTTTTTTCCTTTTTCATGGAGACTTAAAAATACCAGTTGGTATCTTTAGAGCCATAAAATGCCAGCGGATAGCAGCCATATGACCCTTTAGCCCAAGACTGGTTTCCCACTGAAGCTGAGCAGGGCTGAGGCTGGTCAGTACCTGGATGGGAGACCTCCTGGGAACACTAGGTACCTGCTGGAAGAGGTGTTAGTGAGGCCATCAGGGGGTGCTCACCCTGTGATCTGTGTGGGTCCTAACCCCCCACTATAGTGATGGGGACATTATACTGTTAAAGGGGGCGTTCTTTGGATGAGACATTAAACCGAGACACTGACTCTCTGTGCTCATTACAAAATCCCAATTCCAAATGTGCCCATTGGCCTCATGTGGGATCTGTGAGATGTTTCATGTTTTAAAAATGAGTCTCTCTTCTGCTCACCAAGGCTGCATTACTTAATAATAAAAAAAAGTAATATTGTGAAATATTATTACAATTTAAAAAATAATATATTTTAAAATGTAATTTATTCCTGCGATGGTAAAGCTGAATTTTCAGCATCATTACTCCAGTCTTCAGAGTCACATGATCCTTCAGAAATCATTCTGATATGATGATCTGCTGCTCAAGAAACATTTATGATTATTATTATCAATGTTTAAAACCGTTGTGCACAATTGTTTTCAGGATGTTTTGATGAATAGAAAGTTCAAAAGAACAGCATCTGAAATAGAAAGCTTTTGTAACATTATACACAATCTTTTTTTTAAAGAAATTGAAGAAATTACTTTTATTCAGCAACAATGCATTAAATTGATCAAAAGAGACAATTTATAATGTTACAAAATATGCAAAAAACAAAAATGCTGTTCATTTGAACTTTCCATTCATCAAAGAATCCTGAAAAATAAGTGTACACAACTGTTTTCCACATTGATAATAATAAATAATAATAATAACAATAGTAATAATAATAATAGATGTTTCTTGAGCGGCAAATCATCATCAGAATGATTTCTGAAGGATCATGTGACACTGAAGACTGGAGTAATGATGCTGTAAATTCAGCTTTACCATCACAGGAATAAATTACATTTTAAAATATATTCAAAAAGAAAACTTAAATTGTAATAATATTTCACAATATTACTTTGTTTTGTATTTTTAATTAAATATTTACAATATAAATAAATGCGGCCTTGATGAGCATATAAGAGACTTCTTCTAAAAACATTTAAAAAACGTACTGATCCCAAACTTTTGAACGGCACTGATCATCAGCTGGTGTGTGTGGTGGGTGTTCTGGCACACTTTGTCTGCTGTGGCATCATCCAGGTGTGTGCTGCACATTGATGGTGGCTGAGGAGAGCCCCCCTCCATATGTAAAGCGTTTTGAGTACCCATGAAAACCGCTTTATAAATGTAACAAATTAATTTATATTCAATAAGCACCTCCAGCTAAACAAGACACACTCCCAGCTCGGTCACATTATCATTTTCTAAATGTACAACAAGATACTTACACCCATTCCTCCTCAAATTAAGCTGCATTACCCTAAAGCATCATTTAACATGCTCGGTTACACAGAATGACCCATGAATTTAGATTATAGTGGCTGTTAGGGTGTTTTCCAGTTTTTCATTTATGATTACATTCTTGTCTGGACACAGTGTCTGTGAAAGTACTTTCTCTGTGTGTGTGTGTGTGTGTGTGTGTGTGTGTGTGTGTGTGTGTGTGTGTGTGTGTGTGTGTGTGTGTGTGTGTGTATGTGTGTGGACTGGTAATCCCTACGGTATGGGAACAAAATGTCCCCACAAAGATGGCAATATCCAAATTTTTGTCCTTGTGGGGACATTTTTTTGGTCCCCATGAGGAAAACATCTTATAAATCACACTAAGTGATGTTTTTTGAAAAAGTAAAAATGCAGCAGTCTCCTGTGATGGGTAGGTTTAGGGGCAGGGGCAGTGTAGGGGGATAGAAAATACGGTTTGTACAGTATAAAATGCATTACGCCTATGGAATGTCCCCATAAAACATGGAAACACAACATGTGTGTGTGTGTGTGTGTGTGTGTGTGTGTGTGTGTGTGTGTGTGTGTGTGTGTGTTCACACAGATCTGCGAAGCCTTTAAATGATCCTTGTTTTCTGTTTTATATATCTTTTTTTAGATTACATATACGTGAAGTACTTTTTTTTTTACCTATAGCCTATTTATTGCTAAATTCATCAACTACACATAGCATGCATTTGAAATATTACATTTTTTATAATTATAATAATAACTATAATATAATTATATAATTATAATAAACACTTTAATGATGATTAAATTAAATTTAAAAAAAAATTTAAATATGTATTGTTTCTGGATATCGATCTAGGTGTTACAGCCAGAATTCTGCCATCTGCTGGTTAGAGAAAAAAACAAAACGTGAAAAATAGGAGTAATTACCATATCAGTCCAGCAGAGGCCCTTAGAGATCCGTTCATTTTCTGGATGTGCCTAACTGCTCTTGACTTATAACAGCTTTCGTGAATATATAAAATACACTAAATCAGTATTTTTGTCAAAGTTTAGAATTTTCTGTTGTCGTTTGAGGTCTTTTGACGTGTCTTGCTATTGCATAATCCAAATGTATAAAAATAATTAACTGTAGAATAAGAAATTAATTAAAAAGAACAAAACAGCAATAATGAAATTTTTCAGATTTCATTCTTAATATTTTTTCTTTTTCGCTTTACCCATTCATTTTCGATGTTCATTTTCATGAGTGTGACTTTTTTTCTTTTCTTTTTTACATACCTTTAGAACAACCCAATCAAACCCAGTTTTGTGTGTGTGTGTGTGTTTGTATAGGTAACGTTAGATGATATAGAAAAACTGAAAACATTTTTAACTAAGGAAAAGTCAGTTGGGGTCATATAGCCTCCAAGACAAGATGAGGGTTATATCAGGATGGATTCTGATTGGCTGCCAATGATTTTATCGCTCAACAGCTGGAAAAAATCATTTAGAAAGCGAGTCTAACAATATGGTCTATCTGTGCTGTTATTGCTTTAGTTGTTATAGTTGCTAGATGCTGCTATTCTTTTACATTTAGAACAATTAATTTAGAACTATATTTGCATCGTTTTCAAATGAAGTATCCAGGTAAAGAGATAACTCTAGAGTGTCATCACCAGTACTAATCCAATTAGCATAATGATTCAAAAATGGGACAGGGGCTCCATTAAAGACAAAAGGTGAGATTCTCAGTAATCTGGCTCATTTGATTTAAAATAAAGAGAACAAGAAATGACAGAAAACTCTTCCTGGAAACTTCGCTTAACAGAATAATTCATCTGATGCCACCATCTTTACCTTAAATGCTAAATACAATGTAGACTACTTCCCTTAGTTTTAAAGAGATTCTTAAATTTGTAATCCCACAAGCCTTTAGTTTGTGCCAGGCTGCGGCCTTGTCTTTCCATCCACCAAATATCCTCTGACTCAACTGGCTCTCTCTCATCAAGACAACATCAGCAAAGATCAACTGGAGCCTCAACAAAGTGCATCAGGACAGTTCATTCAAATGGGCGAGACACGCCAGTATCAAATAGTCTCATTACTTGATTCTCATTAAGTCTCACCTTACCCTTTTAAAAGAAGGGCATGTTAGAACTAAACTGGTGGTTTGCTCAATGCTGTTGATCAGCTGAATTTCAAACAACGCTATAACTTCTGTGTGAATATTAAAAATAAATAAATATACAATTTATTTTTATATAAATATATAAATAAATATACAAAGAAATGTAAAAAAGCAAAAATAAATAAATAAATATATAAATAAATATACATAGAAAAGCAAAAAAACTAACATGAATAATTATTTATACATTTATTTCCATATTTATGTATTTATTTATTTATTTATTTCCATATATATTTATTTATTCTTTTATTTATTTATACATTTATTTATTTCTATTTTTATTTATTTCCACATTTATTTATTTATACATTTACTTATTTCTATATTTATTTATTTATGCATTTATTTATTTCTATATTTATTTATTTATTTATTTATTCATTTATTTATTTATGCATTTATTTCCATATTTATGTATTTATTTATTTATTTATTTATTTCCATATATATTTATTTATTTATACATTTATTTATTTCTATTTTTATTTATTTCCACATTTATTTATTTATTTATACATGTATTTATTTCTATATTTATTTATTTATGCATTTATTTATTTCTATATTTATTTATTTATTCATTTATTTATTTATGCATTTATTTCTTCCAACATTTATTGGTGCGTAGGGTAATGAGGAGGGCGGGGTTTACCTCAGACATAGCAATCGAGCAGGCGAGGGTAAAACGTTGAGGCCACAGTGACCGAAATACAATAAGTACAGAGTGTGTTTGTCGCCATGTCTACAATAACATTGAGCGCATGCATCTCCCTGTTAATGTAAGCGGCGTGACCTTTCCGGGCGATGTGCTCTAAGCTGCTGTCGAATCACAACACGGGAACCGCTGGCACAATCAGAACTCGTTACTTCTGAAGGAGGGACTTCTTAGAACAAGGAAATACATTTTGTCCTAACTTAATTTGATTGTGTTCAATCCACTTAAATAAATCAAGGGAATAAATCAAATTGAAGTTTTCTTAATCCGTTTGTGTTGAGATTACATTAACTGAAACTGGGAGGGGCTAGTTAGTTCCCAGCATGCTTTGCATATTGCTAAATCAAGAGAGAGTAATGTTGTTATTTTATAGGTAAACGTGTTATTTAATTGCATTGCTAAAGAAGCTTTATTTACGTGTTATCATAATTGCATTGCTGAAGAAGCTTTTAATGCTTAGTATTTAAAATGCTAATATGTGCTAATACTTTTTAATTGTTTGTCAATTAGCTAGTGCAGTAAAATAATTAAGTTGAGTAACATTACAGTATTTGAAACTAAAGTGAATGAATGTATGAAATTTAAGGGCTGAATAATGTCAGGGAGCCATTTAAAATTCACTTTGCGATTGCTTAATTGGCTCACTTAAAATGTGTTTATTCTATGATATTGAATCATGTAAATCCAACACGCTTTTTTTCAATGTATTAGAAAGGTGGCATTCAGAAATCTAAATATTTCGTCGATTGTTGGTTTTTATCTCTTTTTTTTTTTAAATGAATGATGCAACGCTAAAAAAAGAGCATTATTATGGCCAAATAATAATAATGATAATAATAATGAAAGCCAAAATGGTCCAGAAACCACGGTAATGTGTCATTCACATGTAGAAAATAAAATCTAAATGTCAGTAATATACTAACATTTAATTTATTATTCAATACAATCGTCATCTTAGCTGAATTATATCATGTAAAGTGAACTGAACTCTAAAAAAGCTGTTATTAAAGCCTTTGTTTTGTTCACAGAATTATAGGACAAGGTTTATTAAATTCATATTTATGTAAAGAAAAAGCATTAATATGTTAAGTTTTTTGTTATGTTCATTTAATTTACTTACAGTGTTAAGTAATGTTATGAAACAAAATGTAATATATGCTTGGATAAGGAGTTTTTTAATAAAGCAAATTTTAGCAAATTTTGTAGAAAAGGCAATATTGCTGTAATATTATTTATCATTTTATTATACATTCAAAACATTGTTTGTCTAGAGATAGGCCTTATTTAAAAGCACACTAAAATAATTCTGATTTGGAGGGAACACAGTGCAAGCTGTTTGTTATTAGTGACTGGGCAGCGAGTGGCGGGAGAGAGAAACGGTCAACTAGAAGTCTTCACAGAAAGTTTAGAAACTGGAAAATCTATTTAAAGTCAATGAGTTTAGATTTGGATTTGAAATCTGTAAAATTTTCATTGCTAAATATGACAGCCAATATTGACCACAGTCAAAAGGAGGTTCTCTATAGGGTAGGGAGGAAATTTATATATTTATTATGATTTAAAAGTTAAAAATTAACTCCAGCTGATGTATCTCTGAGTAAAAAAAGAAATGGACAACAATCACTGGCACGAGGGCAGTGGACATTATCAGCAATCCAGAACATCATCAACAAACCTGAATGCAGGTGAGTTCAGGCTCGTCTGCTCCAACATTAGAACAACAGGCAGAACGACAGCCTCTCACTCTCCAAGTCCTTTCGCTCACATTATATGGGAAGTAAGTAATATGTAAATTAAGTAGGCAAAATGCTGATTGAGACATTCTTAGCATTGCACTTCTTATTTTGTGTTTCAAAGAATTAAATTAAGTCATATGGATTTGAAACAACACGAGGGTGAGTAATGAATACAGAATGTTTAATGTTTTGTTGAACTGAGTTTAGGGACTTTTATTTTGGCAGCCTTATTGAGGACTTTTCTCTTGCTTTCCAGCAGAGCCACAGGTTCCTTCCTTGAGTAGGTCAGCCCAAATGGCTTCCGGAACAATGTCAAGCTGAAGTTAAACTCCTTTAGCCCATGAGCTGTTTTGATTACAATCTCGTGTAGTTATTTTGTGTTTATCATTCAAAACCACCATAAGCTGTAGAATGGAGATCGGAGCTTTATCATGAAACTCCGTGCACAGTATGACAGGTAATGTTATTTATTTAAAACCCATTTCAGACGCCACGAATCTTATAGTATATAAACCTTAGAAATAATATGCAGTGATGGAATAACGTTCGGTCTAACCCCGCTGTTTAGGTCAGTTCATATACATTATATGCACTTGATTAGTCATGTAAACAGATGTGTACGTGGAGTCAGACGACACGAGCAAAACTGCTGTGTTGTACTGTACAGGGACAAGGATTTCCATTTTAGGAGGGCCAAAAGTTGGGGGTGGTTACAATTTTACAGTGGAGTGGAAGTTATAAATTAAGTTGGATACGATGATTTTTGCTGTATAAAATTTGGGAACATCAGCGCAAGACTAACGTGACTACGAGTGATTGGTAACTTTGAATCAGTGTTCATTTTGACAGCAAATTTTGGTTTAGTTTTAGTCAGTCTTTTGACTAAAATGCCGTTTAGTTTTAGTCATCTGACTAAGATTTTAGTCGACTAAAATCTAATGGGTTTAGTTAAATTGCATTAATTTAAAATGTCAAAAAATCCATTATACTCCTGGAGAAAAATCTATTAACCTGTTAATATGAATGCTATTAAAGTATGAAGATGCAATACAGACACAGACTTAACTGCTGTGACATAACATGTCTTTATTTATCAAAAATGAAAGAAGAACATTTTCTTTTTTTAATAAATATTTTCCTTATAACAACTTCATCATTCTTTATTCTTTCAAACAGGCATATTTATTTGTATAAATTAAATATAATTAATCCTTAGTGAATGATTTTCTCTAACTTTTGTTTGATTAATATTAAGGGCACAAGCGGCATTACGTTTATTACGCTGCTGTCACTTTAAGGGTTCAAACAGAGTGCATTTTTGCTTAGAAAGACGCGAGACGCTGGCAGTGGAATGGGGGTAAAACGCAAGGTCTCGAGACCAGTTTTTTAAAAAGATGAACCAATTTTAACTTGAGCGCGAAATGCTGCAAAATATGCGAAATGCGAGCATCCGTCTAGCGTGTGTTTGCATAGAAAAACAATGGAAAAGTAGCGCATTGGAATGGAAAAAAAAGTGTTCTGTGTGAAAGTCCCCTAAAACCGTATGCATGGATCCAATGCACTGTCATCCTATATTCTCACAACTCTTTACATTGTCTTAAGACATAACCGACTGTATTTGCGTGAATACTTTACAAAACAGATATTTTGACATAATGTTGTATGACACTAAAGAGAGCTCAATTCAGTACTTGCGCGTTGTAACGGTGGGTGTGCGCACAGAAAACCATACCAAATACAGTTCTCTTTTGCTTTAAGGAAGATGCCAATTACATAAAGTACAAATATACCGCTTTGCTTGCTAAACGTATAGTTCGAAAAGACGAAATTACGGAAATCGTCATATCATTGAGAGCGGCAGTAGTGTAGGGGTAAGAGGCTCGGCATCTAGTTTTGCCACAAATCGACCCGCTGTTCGAGTCCGCCTTTTGCCGAACTTAATCTTCTCCCTTTTCCCATCACATATCAGATCAGAAAGGCATTTATTTTCAATAAAAATGTAGAAAATATTAGAAAAGTGGAAATAAAGCGGTTAACATGTGTTTAATAATAAGTGTTTCTCGATTAGGGGTAAGTAAACAGACATGTGCTTAATGTTAGAGACGATAAAAGTGAGTGGGTCCAATATCATTGATCGTAAAAAGTGGGTGGGATCGTAAAAAAGTTTAAGACCCACCCTCATACAATGGTTCTGACGCCCATGTATTTAAGTACTGAGTAATATTAATTAACTACATGTACTTATCATAGGGTTACGGTAGGGTTAGAGTTTGGTTGAGGGTTAGTTGCATGTAATTATGCATAATTTACTGTTATTATTATGGTAGGTGCATGTAACGTATGTAACAAGGACACTGTACAATATCCTGGATAGCAAAACATGGGATTTCCAAATCCAGATCCTTCTGATCCAGATTAAACTTTTTGAAGATGAAAATCCTGTCATCATTTGAATTTCTTTGTTCTGCTGAACACAAAAGAAGATGTTTTGAAGAATATGGTGAACTAAACATGTATATAGATCAGTGGTTACTACCCAGCTCTGGATATATGAACATCATGGCTATAAAAGTGATAATTATTTTTAATAAAACATAAAAGGAAGCAATTCAAATAATGTTACTTTTCCTTACGAAATTAAAATGCTTAAAAATATCAAATAATAAATCAAAGTCCAAAAACAGCTGCTCAAACGATTCATCAAATGCTATTTAATTTCCTCATTCTGGGAAGCACGAACTGTATCAAAAAATCAAATTAAAACTCATTTGTATTTGATTTTTATTTCAACCCAGTATAGCCTAAATAATTAAATCTATAATGCAATGCTCAAATCAATAAGTGACTTTGTATAGTCGCCATCCTGCTTTGCATCGCACAGATTGTGACTGGATTGGAGCTACAGCAATTTCCTGTTCCCACCCACAACACCCCCCGACCCGTTTCCACAGTCGCTCGTTTCTTTTTGTTTACACTCGCCGCTTGCTAATGCGAGAACCATGAAGCTTAAAACAATGTATTTCTTATTACATTACATAAAAAAACAACATAATATGTGCATAGAGGTTTGAATGTTTTGTGTCTGGCGGCTTCTGATGTATTCTTTGGTTTATTTTTCAACAGAGGAACAAATTGCGAGTCCAGACGAGCGTTTAAATTGAGGGATTCACCTGACCCGATGCAACCCGATCCGAGCCCTCAGGAAGGCAACGGGCTGTCATTGACCCTGCAGCCGGAACTGCTCGCACGAATGCCTGGGGCTGGAAGTTCCAGCGGGCCGGAACCAGGCGAGGACGTTCGGGTACCTATCGGCAGCTCATCAGGGTCGACAAGTGGACGTGGTGCTACTTCGCGAAGGCTGAGAACGGCGAGCCACAGCCACTCCCATTCTCACGGACACACGCACAGCCACGAGCAAGAGCCGGACAGCGGAGAGTCAGACCTGGAATCCGGAGAATCCAGCAGCTCATTACCAGAGCTGCGTTATCTCCTCCGCTGGCTCAAGAAAAGTCTCCCTTTCATAGTGATTCTCTCTGCGAAACTAGTCATTCAGCACGCCCTAGGTTCGTGCTGTTAATGCAGTAGTTCTGTGTGAAGTTCATGACCCCTGCCCTGTCACATGTCGGTCTCGTCTTTCTGTAGGTCTGGCTGTTGCAGTTGGTCTGTTTACCACTTTTATGTATGTCAACAAAAGCATTCAAACGCAAGTCTTTCTCCACGTAAGTCCACCACATTATCTCATATGTGAAATCAAGGTTGGCTTGGGATTAAGTACTTCACATACTTCTCTAGTATGTGAACAATGATGATTGTTTGCTTAAAGGGACAGTCCCCCTCCTCCAAAAAAAGAAAAAGAAAAAAAGAAAGAGATTTATATATATATATATATATATATATATATATATATATATATATATATATATATATATATATATATATATATATATATATATATATTATATATTTGGAAGAATATGGGCTACAAAACAGGCCCAAGGTCCCAATGACTCCCACAGTATGGAGGAAATAAATACTATGGAAGTAAATTGGGTTTGATTTCTGACAAAATACCATCTTTTGTATTTAACAGAAGAAAGAAACTCATACAGGTTTAAAAAAACAAGAGGGTGAGTAAATTATGACGATTTTAATTTCTGGGTGGACTGTCCCTTAAAAGCATAAGAGCAGTCTGACAAAACAATGTTTTGTAATACAAATATATATATATATATATATATATATATATATATATATATATATATATATATATATATATATATATATATATATATATATATATATAAAATTCACAATGATGTGTTCATGGTGAATAATATATAGAAATATGATGCATAATGCCAATAGAGGTGTATGTTTCTTAATGTTAGGTGTACTAAATATACATTTGAGGTAATATTTATACACACATTTTTTTTTTTTAAAGAATTTTATTTTATTCAGCAAGTGAATTATATATATATATATGAAACAAGGGATATTTGTGTTACAAAACCAGTGTTTTGTCAGATTGCTCTTATGCTTTAAAGGGACAGTCCACCCAAAAATTAAAATCCTGTCATCATTTACTCACCCTCTTGTTTTTTTTTGTTTTTTAAACCTGTATGAGTTTCTTTCTTCTGTTAAATACAAAATATGATATTTTGCATTAAATTGATCAAAAGTGACAGTGAATACATTTTTTATGTTATGTTTTGATTTCATCACTTCACTTTCTATTAATGAGAGAATCCTGAAAAACACGTTTTCAACATTGATAATAACAATGTCAAATCAGCACATGATCAGCAATGATTTCTGAAGGATCATGTGACACTAATGATGCTGAACATTCAGCTTTGCCATCCCAGAAATACAATACATTTTCAAATATAAAACAGTTTTTTAAAATTGTAATATTTCACAATATTATTAATTTAATGCACTTTTGATTGAATAAATGCAGGGCTTGTGAGCATAAGAGACTTCAGTTATTAAAAAAAATCCATACTTTTGAACAGTAGTGTGTGTATATATATAATCCGAGGGCTCTTTTGTGTCTCCTGTGTAAAGGACCGAAGGAGAAAGTTGCATTGTGCATGGCTCTTGCTGTTCCTCACATCCTCCAGTCTCCTCGTGTTCTTCACGTTTCACACTCAGTCACTTTATCGCTGGTTAGTGCTTTACACTGTCACCAAACCTCACTTGGCCACTTAACTGTAATGTACTATGTTTAGTGCAATATATTAACTAAATCATTGGCTCTCTCTTTCTTTCTTTTTTGTCCCTCAGCCTCGTTTTTGCCAGCGCTACGATAGATTCTCAAAACTTCTGGGAGGTTTTATGGAGCGTTGGTGTGACTAACTTCATCGTGAAGTTTTTCTTCATGGGGCTCAAGTGTCTTATTCTCCTCATCCCATCCCCGCTCATGACATACCGGCGAAGGGTGAGCATGATTTGTAACACGATATCATTCGCTGCACTGAATCAAACTGAACGTTAGCTTCTTCATATCCATCCTGCTTTCCATAGGGTCAGTGGTACATGCTCATAGAGGAGATGGGTCAGCTGTATCAGGTGATTGCTCCTGTCCCACTCTGGTTCCGCTATCTGGTCAGCTATGATGAGATGGACACCTCAGTGGGCCTGACTCTGGGAATCCTGCTAGCCTTGCTCTACCTCATAATGAAGGTTTGCACAATCATCACAATAAGAAATGAATACGTTATTAGAAGACATTGGTCAATCTGATCTTATTACCTTTCACTTTTAGCTTTTGGCACTGTATGGACAGTCAGGATCATTGCAGAAAACATTACGGACCTTTTTCAACTCTGAGGTACAAAATATAGCTTAGCTGTCTTATGCTCCTAATATTTGTTGTGCAATCTAGTTGAATTATACAGAAATATTTTGTTTTCTATGTCATGTGCTGTATCATGTAGTTTTTACCTGTCTTTAAAGGTGAACGGAGCTCCAGCCAGTTCATCTCAGGTTAGAGAGGCAGGCGACATTTGTCCGATCTGTCAGGCTGATTTTAAGCAGCCTCGGGTCCTCGTGTGTCAGGTGAGAATGTTATTTGACCGCCACATTTACAGGCTGAACCGTTATTCAGTTTTCTTTCTTCTTATCAGCTCTATAGCAACATGATTTTCATATATTTTAATGGTTTTGTAAACATATCTTTATAATATATAAGAGTAATATAAAAAAATGTATATAAAAGTCCAACTTTTGTTTTTGTCAGTCAAAACCTTTTACCTAAAATGTGACTTAAAAAAGTTAATATTTATATAATTTAACAAAACGTTTGCATGTTGCTATTAAAAACATTGGATGTAGCGCAAGTGTTTTGAACTGCGAGAGGCGTTACACTTTCTTTGTTGAAGACGGAAGGCCAGATATTTTACTTACTAAAGTTTTAAATATGGATATTTTTCTCACACAAATGCATCGATTCACTTCAGAAGGCCTTTATTAACCCCCCGGAGCTGTGTGGATTACTTTTATAATGAATGGATGCAGTTTTTTGGGCTTGAAATTGTAGGCTGCCATTCACTGCCATTATAAAGCTTGGATTAGCCAGGATTTTTTAATATAACTCCGATTGTATTCGGCTGAAAATGAATGTCATACACACCTAGGATGGCCTGAGTAAATCATGGGCTAATTTTCATTTTTGGGTGAACTATCCCTTTAATGGTCACATGACATGCAAGTAAACAAATAAAATATTAAATGTTTTTAGCTGCCGTTTGTTTTCGCAGCTTTTACTTTAAAATTGTTTTAACTAACAAACCCGTTTGGGAAACACTGATATATAAGAATACTTAACTCTTTACAATAAGATCTCATTTGTTAACATTAGTATAATGATTGACATGAATTAACAATGAGCACTACATTTGTATTTATTCATCTTTGCTAATGTTAGTTTATAAAAATGGCCTCATGGGATAGTAAAGTCTTATGCACACTTAAGAATCTGATGAATTCAGACATACTACTTTTCCCACATACTGTTTTTAGCTGTTATATAGTAGGGAAGTATGTGACATAATGCATGTACTTTGTTGTAAGCCACCTGCCAAGAACATGTATGTAATCTGTTTACCTCTTGATTGTGTCCAGCATATCTTCTGTGAGGAGTGCATTGCCCAGTGGCTTAACCAGGAGAGGACCTGCCCCCTCTGCCGCACTATCATCACAGACAAGGTGAATAAGTGGAAAGATGGTGCAACATCAGCTTATTTACAAATCTACTGATCATGCCGCTCACTGAAAGGATGAAGACACCGTGTTGAAATATGTTGACCAGCAATAGATCCACAAACATCTCAGTCGAGCAAACAGCACTTGTAATAAGGCAATAGTCAACTAGAATTTTTTTTTTGTGTATATAAATCTTGTCAGAAGGACAAGTGCATTCACCAGCTCTTGTATTATTATTACTATTATTATTGTTGTATGTGGAACTCCCTTGTTTTTTAATGTTTATAATATATATATATTCATCTTTGTGTTCTTGCATGCCATCTCTGGTTTTACCAATTTCCTTGTGGTTGTAAGCAGAAAGATACAGTGGGCAAATGGATTTCTTGATTGTATTTGTGGAGAAAACACTATAATGTATCAGAAGTTTTTTTTTTTTGTATGATCCTGTCAGAGACTAAGGTTTTTGTAACTGAACTTGTCTTAAACACATTTATGAATCCAATTATAAGGTGTTTTAAAAGCAAAAAAACAATCTTCCGTTTGAAGTATTCTGGTTTTGTTCTGTAATAATCTGAATGTGAGGTAATCGCACATGAACTGCTGATTTATTATATGACGTAGCAGTAGAATTTTATAACCATGTGACTAAACATATTAGCTTTGTTACTTTTCAATCAGTAAAATATTACTGAACATGCTTTGTAATTCAGACTCTTCACCGATACATGGTATTTTTCTAAAGGTGCACTTACAGTGTAATAAACCAAAGAGTTGCAGAAGAAAAATACATCTATTTTGGTACCATCATACAGTATGCAGTTGCATTTTTCCAGTATATGTAGATAACTGACCGAATAAATTTTTCAAACTGTTAAGAAGTGTCACTGAAATACTTGCCAAGTAAATGCAGGGTTGCTTGTTAAATACTCTAATTCAACTTTATTGATGTTGTAGAATTTTCCAGGGATTAAAATGAGTTTTAAAATAAATATTAACAATCATAAAACACCAGATTATTCATTCAGTACTTTACATCCATTCATTTTTCAACCAAAATGTCTAATAAACAGCACTTTAAAATGATAAATATATCCTTATCTGCATCTCACGCATTTTTCTATCGATTTAACTGTATAATCCAGGAAGTTTCAGAATTGGTTCCGACCCTGTTTACTAATGGATTACACAGATTTGAGATTCAAACTCTTTCTGAAGCTCAATTACACGCCACATTACATTTTTATAAAGAGCATATAGTATTGAAGATGGGGGGGGGGGCAGGCCATTAACACTCAGCACCAAGTTATGTCTTAATATTCCAACATGACTGCAAGAATCAGTGGGAGACAGGTTTGAAAGGTTTTAAACCCAGGCCATGAGTCTTGTGATTATTGGGACTGGGTTTATGGTCGAAAGCCAACTCATCAGACTGCCAAAAGTGATACATGGAGCCATTTACCACTCTCAGCTAGCATTGCATAGTTTGAGTAAACGATTGATATTTGTGTACGCAAAGGCAAATTGCACTGCTTCCATAGTCAAAGTACCAGTTAAGAGGCAATTTTAATTAAGCTGCTGGTCTCGCACAGATTTCAAATGCAAAGGCTTTCACGTACGAAGCCATTTTGGGCTGTTAACTGCCATGGCACAGCAGGCTGTTGTTTATCAGTAGGCACTGGATTAAGCTTAAGATATTCACAATCATGCTTCCTGTGCATAGTGAGAACAGCCAGTTATTGGCTTGATGGAATCTGCTGCAAAGTCCAGACAGTTCAATCAGAGCAATGGCCTCCTAATGTCCAACCACAATTACAATATACACAACGGAAATTAGAGTTTGAGAATGTGAGGTTAACATCACATTGAATCAGTGAATTACAATGTCACAACAGAACACTGTTTTCAAACAGAAAACAAGCCTATTTTACATTCCCATGGGCAAAAAGCAGGTCATCCAGAAATTGTTTAAATGCGGTTACACAGAAGTAATCTCGGCCTCACACGCAGACGTTCATTGATAACAATAACAGTGCAATGAGCACAGGAAAGCCTGTGAAACAAGATCCATTAAAATCACCCGTGATAACGGTCTAAATAACCCCTTCCTACATTCAGCACAATTTTAACAAGAAGCACAGTCTGTGTCGACCATTCACATTATGACACTTATTGTATCTATAAGAACTATAATACAAGGAAAGAGCACCAACAGTCATGAAGAACGATGTCTATAAACAGCAATGAAATAAATACTGATTGTTTTTTTTGAAGGATTTACCATTTTATTCCATCGTTCTGGGTTCATCTAGAATAGAGATTTTCCTTTCACCTCAACCACATATATCCAAGCTTATTTAATCAAAAGTCAAAAGAACAATAAATAATCCAGTGGTTTTCCCTTTATCTGCTGTATGTATATACTGCACATCTTGAAAATATATTTCAACATTTTTAATTTTACCCTTAAGAATAATACAATTATTTTGACTCAATGATCACCAAAGAAAGAATTACTAAATAAAAAGGGGCTGGCATGTCTTTGTCTTTATGTAATTAATCCGGATAAATATTGAACAGCATTCTTGATTATGAAGAATAAGTAATTTGCATAGTAAAAAAAAAAAAAAACACTATATGGCACCTGGAAAATAAATAGGTTAAATCAAATTAAAACACATATGTAGAAAGAAACTATTTCAGAATTGTTCAATACTACATTGAAAATTGATTGAAAAATTATGTTTCACCAATAGATTAAAACAAAGCATGACATCATAGAAGTATAAGTGGCATTAGTGTTTGTAGATGTGGCTCAGAAAGAACTACTAGTACCCTATATTAAGAGGATTTAAAATCTGGTAATTTTGTATGTTTAATACTCTTTGGTCAGAGTAATGCATACTGTCCAAAAGAAAAACAGTGATTTGATGCCCAGAACACAGGTAGATTCATACTTAATTGTATGAATTTTAAATGCAATCAAAACCAGACCAAACAAGAGACGAATGTCTTGTAATCATTCAACACTGCCTGATGAACTTGAGAAAAGAGCATAGCCAAAAAACTAAAAAACACTCAGCTTATATTTAACTTCAAAGTTTGTCATTGGTTGGTAACACAACTGTCTTTCCAGAAGTGTTCTACAGCTGTGATTCTAGGGGTCCTAATAACCACTGATGCATTAAAGGGATAGTTCACCCAAAAACAAACATTTTGTCATTTACTCACCCTCAAGTTGTTCCAAACCTGTAGGAGTTAAACAATTCTTAAACAATTTCTTCTTTTGTGTTTAACAGAATAAAAAAACTCACACAGGTTTGGAACAACTTGAGGGCGATAAGTAATGACAATTTTCATTTTTGGGGTGAACTGTAACTTTAAAAATCAAATACACTGCAAAATAAACTGATTCCACTGGAATGTAGAACTGGAGCTTCTCTTACTGAAAATTCTGTTATTATTTCCACACTCTCCAACTGTTCCAAACCCGTATGATTTTCCGTTCTTCTGTGAAACACAAGAAGTCAATGCGGTCTAAATCAACAAAAAAACGGACTTATTTTGTGTTCCACAGAAGTCAGTCAAACATGTTTGGAATGACAAAGGTGAGCAAATAATATCATTTTTATTTTTGGATGAACTACCTCTTTAAACACAGTTACTATCACGAGGGGCCCAACAAATATGCATTCTTCTTTACTTTTTGCATGAGCATGGCATATAAAAGATAAAACTGTGAAATTCATGCTCAGAGTCGCCTAAAGTGCAAGGTGGTCTCCTCCTCTTTTAAAGCAAGCAGCAGACCAACTGACTATGGTGCAAGTAGAAAGAGGTCACAGGCTTTGTTCTGAACAAGCTCTGTATGCTTGTATGCTTAGGCGGCAAGTGTTTAAGTGACAAATACTGGGTGCAGAAAGGCCTTTGGGTAATTTAATAAATTCCTAAAGTGCAAAAACTCAAGACGTTCATCAAAGCTTCATCCTCAAATGCTGGGGTCTCCTACCGCCCACTGGGTGAGCCTGTTTCATGCCGGACCCCACAGTGGATCCCAGTGGTTTTTTGATGGGAAGAGGGGCCGACACCTCCATGCTGCTGTTAATGTCCATCGGCTCCACATTAGACACCTCCGTGGGCGGCAGGAGAGAGGAGCTGGTTGTGGTCACTTCTGGGAAGGGTGGACCTCGAGACCAACTCTCTAACCCTTCACCCTTCATAGGGCTGGAAAAAGCAAGTATGGCATCACGGGTTACGGATATCTATTCGTGCAAAGTTAAAAACACACAACCAGTATACAAATGACCAGATAAGCTTGTTACAGCATGCACAATCTTGGATTTTCTCTCATATTTGGTGAACAAAATACACTTAAAGCTCAGATAAATTAAATCAATGTCCTTCCTTAAAAGATCAATACATATTTTGATATATATATTCATCAACTTTTTTACTTAATTAACCACTCAGACGGATTCAGTCAGTTAATTTAGTGAAGGATGTGTCATACTGATCTGTGAGTTTATTTGAATGATTCATTTAAAATATGGATCAGATCAAAAGTGTCATTAGCACTTTTTGAACTACACTAGTTGCACTGAGTTTTAGATGAACTAAAAAGAACCGAAGAGTAATTTGATTGTGAATCAGACTACACCAGCTGAGTGAAATTCAATTCTCTAAAAAGGATCAGTTCATAAGAGTCATTTGTGTTTGAATCAGACCACAATGGTCATGCTGTTTGTTTTTGATTCACTAAAACAAACTGTTCATAAAAGTGATTTGTTTGTAAATCAGATTCATCACGTCATGTCTCAAAATTGGGTCAAATATGATTCAGCAGTGTGAAAAACTGTCATAGAGTGAAATATCAATTAAAGATCTGTCAAATCAAGAAAATATTTTTTTTACACAGCTCTACAAGATCATGAAAACAGACACTGTTCAAACCTCAGTGGAATGAGAAAAACACATTACCTAACTGGTGTTCTTGGGCTTCCCAGAAGCTTGCGAGGTGAACGGGATTTTGGCTCATAAGTGAACTTTTCCTTGATGTTTTCGAGCACAGATGGAGCTACGTACGTAAAGCCCTGAGGAGAGACGACATCCGAGAAAAGATTAAATAAAAAAAAGAGAGAGTTTGGGTAGACAAAAAAAAATTGATGAGTGTAGAGGATGTGCAATTATGAAGCAAAACAAAAAAAACATGTCACGCTAACAACTGGAAAAAACAGTTAAACAGTAATAATACAGACCAGATGAGAGACATTATTCCTTTCTCGTAAGTTTGTCTACAAAAAGAACCAATTTACCACACACACAATGTAGGTCAGGAGTCATAAAATTAATCTCATACGCATTCTTGAGTGCTCAACATAGCATGCTGATGATAATTAAGATCAAATGGAGTATAAACTAATTTTGAGGCTTCCGTTTGTTCCGCGTTATGTTTGGGCTGTGGTGTCACGTACAACAAGGCCTTGGTGCTGAGTAATACTATTCTTTTTGTCTGAAGAACATCCTTATGTTTACGATAAAATAAAATCTGTTTGTTATTAACTATGTAGCTCTGTAGCTCATCTTGTAGATCACAGCGAAAATCTGATGAAGATTTGGATATATTAGCAATACTATTGATATTAGTTATTAGTGAATTTATCTACACTACCGTTCAAAAGGGGTGAGATTTTTTTCTTTCAAAGATAGATTTTTTTCTTCAGCAAGGGTGCATTATAGGGTGCATCAGTAACCAGTAATTTACAATAAGTGACAGTCAAGTTTCTATTTCAAATAAAAACTGTTCTTTTGAACTAAAAATGTTTCTTCAACACTAAATCATCATAGAGGATGTTTATTAAATCAGGATCATGTGACACTGAAGTAGACTGGAGTAATGATGCTGAACATTCAGCTTTACCATCACAGAAATAAATAACATTTGAAAAAATATTCAAAGAGAAAAGTCATTTTAAATTGTAATAATTATTCACAACATTAATGTTTTTACTAGATTTTGATAAATAGACACAGCCTCTGTGGAGAGAAGAGACTTCTTTCAAAAACTGACCCTAAACTTCTGAATTGTAGTGTATCCAACACAGTATCCCATAATATTGATAATATCAGATTTATTTTTACATTTATTAGCCAATGACATATGAATGGAAAATAATATGTTCACTATTGGTGCACTTTGGAAAAGCCATTTGCTACACGCACAAACATAAAGTTGGAGTCACCACAGAGGGGTGCAAAGAATATACATTTAAAAAGCATAGAGATACATTTAGCCCAAAAAGAAACCAACTGACCAGGAAGACTTGGTTGGCGCTTTCACTGAGCGTCGAGTCATCGGGACTGTCCACGGGAGTCTGACTAGTAAACTTTGAGTCAAACTGGCTAACATCATCAGCCGATTGCTGCAGAAAGAATGATTTGTGAGGAGTTATCAGATACTACATCATGAGATCTATAATAATGATAGTAACAACTAGAAATATGCAACAAGAGACAATATTTAATTGTACAGGGAGAGAAACCACTCGTACCAAAAAAGGCTTGAAGGGAGGTTCAACTTTACAAGCCAGGAGATCATCCCAGTTTGTGTGTCTGAAGAAGGAGTGGGTCTAAAAAAAAAAAAAAACTCTTTTTATAATCTACAGAATTCCAATATAAATGTCTATGTCATTTCCTGCTTTTATGATAATGGATTCACCACATTAGAAGGGCAGATACCTGGATGTCTAAAGCATCTCGAGGACCTGCTCCTATCCTCACCGAGGCGTTTCTCTTCAGCAGCTGGGTGCGAAACACACACACACACAACCCCATAAGTTGAGCAATCAGACCGAATTCCACACAGCTGTCAAACCTGATTGAACTAAGACTTCTACCTTTTTCAGAAGGTCCCGTGCTTCCTGGGTGAGGTAAGGTGGAAGGTTCAGTTTACACTTAAGGATTTTGTCAATGGTCTTTTTGCGATTCTCTGCGGTGAATGGCGGCTGTAGTTGAAAGATTTAAGAGGTTAGAGAGTAAATGTATTCTCTGAAGAAATTCATAAGACACTTGATATCTTCACAATAATGATTTGTTTTGATATCTGTCTGAATGGAAGGAAATTATGTTCAACATCAAAGAGAAAGTCTTCCTAGAAAAGTGGAAGATGTTAAGGAGGAGCAACTTCATGTTAATGGAAAGGATTTAGAAAAGTCAAACAAGCACATACAAGTTCAGGTGTCCATATACATTTGGCCATGTGGTGTGGGTTTTTAGGTGCTATCTACATTTGTTTACATTGATTGTTTGCATAATCTTTTATTTATGTTATTTTTGGGTTCACACAGTCAAACGGTATTGATTTGTTAAAGAGGTCACAAACTAGGTTAACAGAATTATTGGTAAAAATCTCCGTCAATAGAATACCTCAACAGAGATTAAACTCATCCGGTCTTATCCAGGGGCCTATTGCACAAAACTAGGATAAGGGATTAAGCCGGGATATCTTGGTGATCCTGGCTCAATTTATCCGTTAATATAGTTATCTTTCGTTATCGTTCTTAATGTGAGTGCGCCTTCAGGGTAAGTTTACACAACAGCAGTGTACTACATTTTGTACACAGATGACAGGATCATCAAGCTATCCCGGCTTAATCCCTTATCCTAGTTTTGTGCAATAGGCCCCAGGTCTAGCAATAAGGTGTAAGGTCTGTCTTCAGTGTAATTACCTAAAGTTGATGAATGGCAGGAGGTTTATGAGTTTAAAGTCTCTCTGTCAATCAAAGCCAAATGAAAGTCAAAAACATTTTGTTGAAGCGTTTTAAAAAGCCTAAAGGTAAATGTGTGCCTTTCTGTTTGGTTAATGACCTCAAAAAAATGTGTGTGCTGCCTTGTTACACTACTTAATTTTTTTACACTCCATACAAATAAAAAAAAAAAAGATTTTTGACAACTTTGCAAATTTATTAAAAAGGAAAGCCTGAATAAGTACATTGCATAAGTATGTATGTGTATCTTTAACTCAGTACTTAGTTGAAGCACCTTTACAGCCTCAATCTTTTGAGGTATGATACGACAAGCTTTGGCAGAAAATCTCCAAATGCAGATGTGCATTCTCCTCCTCAGATCCTCTCAAGCTCTGTCATGTTGGATGGGGACAGTCAGTGGACAGCCATTTTCTGGTTTCTGCAGAGATGTTCGATTAGGTTTAAGCCAAGGCTCTGGCCATTCACAGAGTTGTCCATTAACCACCCATAAACCACATTGCTTTCTGAGGTTCTGAATGCTCTGGATAAGGTTTCATTAAGGCTAACTCTATATTTTGCTGTGCTGAGCTTTCCTTCTACACTAACGAGTCAATCAGTCCCTGCCTCTGAAAAACACCCCCACAGCATTATGCTGCTCCACCACACTTTACTGTTGGGCTGGTATGATGCAGGTGATGGTTTCCTCCATACATGATGCTTGGAACTGAGGTTCATCAGGCCAGATAATGTTGTTTCTCATAGTCTGAAAGATTCCTTTAGGTGTTTTTTTCATGCGTCTTCATTGAGGAGAGGCTTGAGTCTGGCCACTCTGCTGTAAAGCCCAGATTTAGAGTTGCAGCGATGTTTGTCCTTCTGTAAGTTTCTCTCATCTCCATATATGATCACAGAGCTCAACCGGAGTGACCATCAGCTTCTTAGTCATCACTATAACAAGGCCCTTCTCCATTGATTGCTCAGTTTGGCAAGGAGGCCAGCTCTAGAAAGAGTCCTGGTTGTTCCAAACTTCATCCATTAAGGATTATGGAGGCTACATGTTTCTGTGAACCTTCATTACAGCATCATTTTGTGTAGTCTTTCTCGAGATCTATGTCTTTACACAATCTTCACAGTTTCTGAGCTCTACAGGCAGTTCTTTTGAGCTCATGGCTTGGTTTTTGCTCTGATATGCAGTTTCAGCTGTCAACTCCACTTGAAGTCTCACAGAAAAGGTTATGAGAAATTATGCGATGTAATTATTTAGGTTTTGTTATTTTTAATACATTTGAAAAGTTGTTAGAGTTTTTTTGCTTTGTCATTATGGTGTAAGGGGTGTAGATTGATGTGAAAAAAGTCATTTGAAGTATTAGGCAGCAACATAAAATGTGAAAAGAATTAAGGGGTACGAATACTTTCGCAAGGCACTGTGTGAATATATATAAAGTCACGGGTCGGTACAACAGCAGGGGGGGAACTAAACATGAAATTGCTTGTTAAACAGTGGTCTTTAAATAAATTCAATTATAATACATTTTCTTAATAAGGATACAAATATATATATATATATATATATGCTAATGCTGTAAACTATTATTGTAGTAATATACAAGGGCTCCCTACATAAAGGTTACAATTAAGGACAGAGCCTACTATTAAACTATTAAATTCAGTTGCTTTTTATTTTTAAATATCAATCAAATAAAATTGTATGTAAACTGCACATAAGGCAGTTTTTGCATTAACTATATCTAATTATAAAATTATGTTTCACCTCTGATTTGTGGTTGAAATATAATAATTTACACAGTGGCTGTCCTAATTTGTTTCCATGACGGATTTATTTAAAGATTCATTAAATTATTAAGCCATCCCTAAAAGGTTAAATAAAATATAATGAATATAAAAGCTAATTTAGCATATCTATTTAGACAAAGAGCTAATTTCTCTGGCAAACTAATAAGCTGTGGACACTGAATGACTTGCCTGAGGTAAATGTAATGCTATGTGACATATTGTTTGCAAGCTGTTTTATTGTTGTTTTTCACACTGATTGAGAGATTACATGAGATATGATACATTTCAGTAAGTTATACTGTATCTTTCAACATACCTTCAGATGTTCATTTATGTTTATTCTACAGCTATTTTACTGCATCAGCTTATTGACCTAATTTTATCCCATCTTTAACTTTAATAAGAAGCAACATAGCAGATGTGAGAAGGGGCAACTCACAGCTCCTGTTAGCATGTCATACATCAGGGCTCCAAGACTCCACCAGTCCACAGCTCTGTTATGGCCACTTCTCATGAGGATTTCTGGTGCCCTGAAAGAGGGAGAGAACAAGAGAAACAAAGAAAGACTGAATGAATGAGTGAAAAGGCCAGCACACCAACCATTTTTTGCACTGCTGTCTTTTTTACTTTGACCTAACTGACCCCTGAGGCCAAATAAACCTTCAGTAGACAGGCTCTGGCCTCTATGAACTGGATAGACTTTTAACTCTTTACCCGCCAGCTTCTGTTGTATGAATATCTGAACATGCAATATATCAAAAGAAATGCATTCTTTTTATCTACACTTGAATATGGGCAAGTTTCATAAAAAGGCAACATTTTGAGCAAAAAGCGGAGAAAAATCACATTTTTGTCAAAGACTACACCTTGATCAGATTCAGAACGATGATCAAAACATGGATGGAGTAAACTGAGTCCATCAACAAAACACAAGAAAATGCTTTCTAGCCTATACACCATTTTTGGTTTCTTAATTGGGGCAATGCACCACCAAAGTGTGAAAGGGACGGATTTTTCAATCACATTCAACACAGTTACGTTAGCTGTCACTATTCTAGACTGTTCTGCCTCTGGATATATAGTCCAATCAGTGTCAAGTCACGTTGTGTAGAGTACCACCCCTTCTTGGGCGATTTCACTCTGGCCGACAATCACCCAGACTGTTCTCAAAGACAAACTGTTTTTTCGAACTGCAGGCACCACAATGCATTCTTTATGGGTTCTGGGAGGGCTAGCACTAACATGCTTTCATCATCATGCGTAACCTTAACTTGTGCAGCGATTAGTGGCACCAAACATAACTCCATTAAGCTGAAGTGATTTACAATAATTTGCCTAACAGTGCATAATGTTCATTTTACAGACATATTCTCCATCTGTAATATGCTAGAAAGTCAAGCAAATATTTCCATTTTGCTGTCAGGAGTGGACGAACGCTCTCAAGCACAAACTTCCGTGATCGAGCGCAATAGAAAAGGAGCGCAATAATACTGCCTAATTATACATTTTGCGAAAATATTTGTTGTTGGTGAACATAAATGTGCCATATGTATAAATTCAACCCTTCAAATAAGTGTATTTTTTATGATAGCAGTTAAGCGACTATTGTAAAGTAATCAAAAGCCTAATAATTAGTCTGTGCTTGTGTTTTTATTTATTTTAGTGGATTTAACTTCTGCTTTAAAAAGAATGATTTTGTTTTTAGATTATAATGTTACAATGTAATGTGATTTGACCATTTTTTGCATATAATAGGCTATCATAGTCTACACGGTTACATTCACTACGTTTGTTTCATAGTCTTCATTATGAACACTGTTTGTAGGACAATATTTGGCAGGATGTGAAAAAAAAAATGTTAAAATTAAAGAATTGAGAAAATACTGAGATTTACCGTACATCGCCATTCAGCCCAAAAATACATAGATGATTTTTTGGCCTTGTATTGCTCAGCACTACACTATGGCATGCTTTAAATGCTAAATTTCCCATTTTTTTAGCTAAGCAGTAATGATACATTATTGGTAAGAAGTTACAGTAGCATAAAGAATTATGTTTAAGTGGGTGAAAATGTGAGTTTGTACATACATGTACTCTATGGTTCCACAGAAGGTGTGTGTGACGGAACCGTCGTGGATCGACTCCTTACACAGTCCAAAGTCCGTCAACTTCACATGACCTGAGATGAGAATGAAAAGTGCACATCCATAGAAGTACAGTCTATATTGAGCAGGATCTGATGCAAGCCTGAGGACCGTCTGGGATGAAAGGACAGAGGTGAGTGTGTTTTATTACCATTGTAATTGAGCATGATGTTCTCTGGCTTCAGGTCCCTGTAGATGATGCCTTTCTGATGAAGGTGACCCAAGGCCATGGAAATCTCTGCCAGATAAAAGCTAAAAGAAAAATTATGAATAAAATACAACATAAATTATAAAATTAAAAATGTAAATGCTTTCACAATCCGTGAATTTGAATGTTTTACCTCAAAATTTCTTAGTATTATTTTCTCACATTCATGCAATTTTTAAACCTATATACTGTTATCTCCATATGCAATTTTAGTTTTTTAATTTAGGGTTTAGTTTGAGGGTTCCAAATATTTATAATAATATATAATGCAAGTACAAGAGTCACAGACTTTCCCAGTGCTTTGTTTCCCCTTTTTGGAGCACTTCTTGTATAGAAAAACCTATGTAGATTATTTTGATTGTGTGTCTAAAAACATTCACAATTATCATGGTCACTGCTTCCTATAATTTGACAAGCAACTTCATGTATTTGGTCTGAAAAACCATCAAATATGGGCCAGGTGTACAAACTATATTTGTTAAGCCAATGATTTTTTTAAAATCCCGCAGGAGATCAATGTTTATACACAACAGAAGTGTTGCATCCAGATAGCAGACAGGTCATCTTGACCCTGTATTGATCTATTAACTGACAAGATTAATAAAGCCTCACTCACCAGGCTGTGTCTTCCAAGAAGATCCCCTCCCTCTCCAGCTGCATGAACAGCTCTCCACCTGTTAAAGAAACATGACCTTGATTCCAGATACATTCTCTAAAAACATACTATTTTTCGACTTAAGACAATTTACATTTCCTTTTGAGCTAAAAAAAAACAAAAAACAGCAGTAGCTGTGTTGAACTCACCACTAAGGTACTCCAGGATGAGGTAAAGTTTGCCCCCCGTCTGAAAGGCATACATGAGGTCCACAATGAAGGGATGCTTAACTTCCTCTAGGATGCTCCTTTCTGCTTTAGTATGAGCAGTGTCTTTTGCATTGCGTACAATCATGGCCTGTTAAAAACAACAGAATCCATTTAGGAAAGTTGTGTTTTTAAGTAACTGTCAAAACTCACAGCACTTGTGATTGTCTGTGCATAAACATCCTGGCGCTGGAGGGTTGTAACTCCCCTAATCACAGCTGTGAATTCATCAGGCTGGTGTCATTAATGATTTTATTGCTGTTGCAATAAACAGACGTGTGCAAATCTAATTTGGGAATGGAATCCAAAACATTCCAATCGTGTAAACCACAGAGAACAATGCAGCATCAGTCTCAGAGTGATTAAACTGTGCCTATGGCCTTGGTACACAAACCTTTTTATTTTATAGGGGTCATGAACTGCATTGTTTTATAATGGGGTGCACTTATAATGTTACTACGATTTCTACATCAAAATGTAGAATCAATTTTGAGATAAAAAGCATTTTTCCTACCCTAATTTTAGCCTCTGGTTTGAACGCTCTGTTTGAAGGGGCATGTCTGCTGTGAGACTTCAGTGTAAATGCCCACTGCTGTGATTGGCTGCTGTGAGACTTCAGTATAAACACCCAGCGCTGTGACTGGCTAACATCTTTGTATATAAAATAGCTAGTATTACATGTTTAACTCTCTCGAAAACGTTTAACATGTTTTTACTGTTACAGCTCTCAAGGTTAACTAATTGTGAAGTGTTGATTATAGCATTATATTTAGATCTATGGCATTATGTTTAGATTGTGGCATGAAAGGTTGCAGTGATGGGAATTGTAGCCGATCAGAGATGTTGAGCTCATAAATTCAGTGATCTCGTCATTGCAACTCAATTTCTGCAAAATAACGAATGCTTGCATCATAACTAACAGTGCAAACACAATATAAATAAGAGTTGATTATAACGGGAGTTTTGGTGAAAGTCCAGAACTCAGTGATTAATAAACCAGCACTGTTTGATCGACAGCTCCAGCGATTGCAAAGATCGCTAATCACAGTTCAAATAACAGATTATATCTATAGATATACCACAACGAGTCGTTCGCTGGGATTGGTTTAACTTTACTTTATTAACAAGAACTAGTTTGGGAATGATATTTAAGAGCCTTACCTTATAATACAGTTTTAATTTGCGTTACGTAAAGTGGGACGGTACTTGTGTTTGTCCACCTTTTTTGAGAAATAAATACTTCATAGGTTCAAATTCCTAAAAATTTGGGTCGCAGCTTAATGACCACGGGAAAATGTGGGGCCCATGGCCAAACCATTTGAGAACCACCGATTTAAAGGATATTTTATCTAAAACGGCTTCAGTGCACAAAGAAGAGTCAACTAGAGCCGTGTTTCCACTGCGGGAACTTTCCCCAGGAACTAGGGACTATGAGGTGGTACTCGGTGTGTTTCGACCACAGGAACTGGGGGCCTAAATAAAGTTCCTGGTAAAAATTTCCCCCTCAAAACATCCCTGCTCGCGAGGTACTTTTTCAAAGTTCAGGAACTCTCGGGGGTGGGACTCTGTTGCAGTGCGTGCAGTAAGAGTCGTTTGCTATTCGAATCAACAAAGGAATACAACCGATGGACCGACGACGAGGTTCAGGCTTTATTAAGTGTATTTGCGGAAGACGAAATCCAGTGGGATCTGGAAAGATGCTCGCAGTGCCGCAGTCCTACGCCACCGGACTAATCTTCACGGTACTTTAGACCGCGATAGAAACGCAAACAGCAGCAGGTCTGGGGGAAAAAAGTTCCTGGGAAAAATTGTTCTGGGTAATTTCGGTGGAAACAGGGCTTAAGTGTTGATAATAACAGCCAATCTGGTCAACTGAGGCTGCATCATATCTTTCGACCATGTTGATAAATGACCATATCTGCCACTTATCTCTGGTCTTGCCAAATTAGACCCAGTGTAAACCATTCAATTGTAAAGGCCTTGTGTTCTAATATATTAAACTCAGCATTTCGAGCAAAGCAATATTCCTTCTACTGAATGCTACTGTGTGTTTCTGTGTAATGATCTACTTGTTTGCAGTTACAAAGTGATTCTACTACTAAACCATTTTATCAGCTAGTGTGAAAAAGAAAAACCAACTAAAACTATACAATCACTTAATCATTACTGAAACTGTTTATAGGTAATGAAACATTCCTAAGAGATTATTCACAGACCTGAAGCAAACTACACCAATACCACGTGATAACCAGCAGGAACAGGCATGATGGAACACCAGTGTTGGGTGTAACTCACTACTAGGCAATTAATTACTGTAATTTAATTATTGTTTTCTTTGAAAAAGTACGGGATTACTCTTAATGGAGTTGGGCGATGTCTACAGTTAGTAGCCTATAATTCGTTTACCATTTTTTTACAGTAAAATCTTTAGTTTTCATCGAATTGTTTTGAATGTCATTTATATTGTGATCTGAAACAACAGATGGCATTGTCTATCGGCCCAACCTTATCTGGTTTAACATCAACATTTTAACCAGACCGGATCACAAGTGGACGATGCTAAATACATAGTCGAAAACGGATTAGATCTAATTGCTTTCATAGTGTAGACGTTTTATTATCATGTGGTCGAAAGTGTTCGAATAGCCACAAAAGACTGCTTACTCTCCGCCTACTGACCCAATGCATAAACATTTTGGGAAGCGTGCTAGCCAGACAGGATTTAAAATTTGTTGGTTGAAGACTCAAATTTGGTTTGAAGGAATCGACTCACCATTCCGAATTTCTAACACACACTCAATTCAGTTTGTGGCTAACAGAGCAGAAACGGAAGTTACTTTTCTCCATATGTTTTTCCGTTGTCTCGGTCATGTTCATGTGTAAATTCTGCATGCTTTTTTGTCCATTAGATGGAAAGAACCTCCCCTCAAAGAAATTAGGACAGAAGTGGTTGAAAGTGGACAAACGAGAACACCAGGTGTGAATGGGAATGTGTCTCCCTCGTCTACTTGTGATCCGTCCGACCAAAGCGCATCTTAATACCAGGTGTAAACAGGACCTTAGAAAGTAATTAGTAATAAGTAAGCAATACTTTCTAGTGAGAGTAATTAAAACAGTAATCACATCTTCAACAGTGTATTTAGTTTAATTACTTTTTTCTTAACTTAACTTACCCAACACTGCGGAACACCCATACTGATATTCAGGGAAAGATGAATTACTGGGAATTTTTGGGAAATATGTGGAGTCATACCTTTTTTAAGACTTTCATGGCAAATATCTTCCCAGAAGTCGCCCCAGATACTTTGCGAACTTGAAAAACCTGTTTTGAAACAGAAGAGGACCACAAACAGACATAGGTCAAAAAAGTCTGATAAAAAATGGCTTAGCTACAACTATATTTTTTTGCAATAAAAATCTGCAAACAAAAACAGCATTAAAGACATTGGTGCAACAAATGATGTAGATTATAATTCAAAGTTTGGGGTCTCTAAGATGTTTTTTAAAGAAATGTATACTTTTTTTCAGCAAAGGTGCATTAAATTGATCGAAAGAGACAGCAAAGACAACTAATAATGTTATAAAAAATATTTTTAAATGAATGTTGTTGTTTTTTGTTAACTTTCTAATAATTTAAAAATCCTGAAAAAATGTATCATGGTTTCCACAAATATTCCACAATATTAAGCAAAAAAGTTTTTCAACATTGATGACAACCGGCAAACACAACACTTCATCCGTGTTTTGAGCGAATCAATCAGGTGAACCAATGATTCAATGGCCCGTTCAGCCATTTGAATGAATCGAATGAATGACTGACTCAATGACTTACTCACATAGACATTTACCACATAGTAACATTTCATTAAAAACAATTTGTTTTTGCTATATTAATTAAAATAAAATAAATACATTAAAAGGTATAGCTCACCCAAAAATGAAAATTGTATCATCATTTACTCACTTGGCTGTTGAAGCCTTAAAAAGTTTGTGTATTCTTTTTTTGTAAAGATACTTTTTTTTTTATTATTTAACACAATGACTTTAACTGATATTTTGGGGGTGATTAAAAATGAATTGCTTGACAGCCCTACTCATAATATATAGATATATTTTTTTACTGTATTTTGATCAAATAAATGCAGCCTTAGTGAGAAAAAGAGACTATTTTCAAAAACCTTTAAAAAAATCGTATTGACCCCAAACATTTTGAAGGGTAGAGTGTGCTATTTTGCAGCCCACATTATGTGTCCAAAATACACTCCATGCAGGGAGGAAACACTGAGTAGCACTGCTAGTCTTGCTTACCTTTCCATATCCTCCTTTACCCAAAACACGAAGCAACTCAAAACAATCCGGACGAATCTGCTCCTTTCCTTGATTTACACTATCTTCAGAGATCTCGAACTTCTCGCAGTCTTCCATACTAAAATATAGACATTTAAGAGTATAAGTACATTCAAATATAAACATATAATTGCTTTAAAGGGATAGTACACCCAAAAATTAAAATCATAATTTACTCACTCTCAAGCCATCCTAGGTGTGTATGACATTCTTCTTTCAGACAAATTCAATCGGAATTATATTAAAGAATGTCCTGGGCTAATCCAAGCTTTATAATGGCAGTGAATGGCAACCTGCGTAAGTTGAATACGGAAGGCGGTCTGCCGGTAGATAGATATTTTTCTCTAAAATGTGTTAAATATGGATCTTGTTCTTACAAAGACCCATCCTTTCCTTCAGAAGGTCTTTATTAACCCAGCAGAGCCATGTGGATTACTTTTATAATGGATGGTGTACTTTTTGGGTTGTCATTCACTGCCATTATAACGCTTGGAAAAGCCAGGACATTTTTCAATATAACTCCGATTGTATTCGTTTGTAAGAAGAATGTCATACACACCTAGAATGGCTTGAGAGGGTGAGTAAATTATGGGCTAATTTTCATTTTGGGGTAAACTATCCATTTAAGGAGAAGACAACTCACTTTTGGAGGGGCTAAGTTCAAAATGACACAATCAAAACACACAAATATAATGTTGTGTGTCCAAAAGGGCACGGTGACATACTCACAATTCAAAGCCACTGCACTGATCCATGTATTCATTAATCTTGGCCTGTGGACAAAAAACAACCCTTTTGTGATTGTGGTAGATTTACAGAGAGTTTTAGGTGTGGACTGCAGTTTTTTGTATCTCTGCAGCTTTTCCACCAATTGCACAGTGTGCCGATCTGACACGGCCATTAAAAGCTCAATCTATACCTGTGACTGATGCGCACTGGCTCTCCTCCATCAACCGGAGTATCAAGGTCACTGATCGCCGTTATGACATTACAGGACCCAGCCTAACAATAGCAAGAGTGTCAGACCACTGTAAGTCGGACCACAAGGGTTTTTTTTATGGTTTCATTCAAGAGCAAAGCCGGTTTCAAAATCTGACAAAGAATGTCAAACTTTCGAATACTAAAACTCTTATCTTGCTTTAAAGGGTTAGGTAACCCCAAAGTAAGATTTTTTTTTTGGAGACCTTCGTTTATATTCGGAAAACAAATTAAGATATTTTTGATGAAATCCGAGAGGTTTCTGAACCACACATAAGCTGAAACTTTCAAGGCCCAGAATGTAGTAAAGACGTTAAAATAGTCCATGTGACTACAGCGGTACAACATTAATGTTATGAAAATTAAGAATGAAAATTAGCCCATGATTTACTCACCCCCAAGTCATCCTAGGCGTATATGACATCCTTCTTTCAGACGAATACAATCAGAGTTATATTAAAAAATGTCCTGGCTCTTCCAAGCTTTATCATGGCAGTAAAATCCATTATAAAAGTGCTCCACATGGCTCTGGTGGGTTAATAAAGGCCTTCTGAAGTGAATCGATGAGTTTGTGTAAGAAAAATATAAATTTTTAACATGTTATAAAGTAAAATATCTAGCTTCCGGCGGACCGCCTTCCGTATACAATGTAGCGTTTTGAACTGCAAGAGGCGTTACACTTTCTTCATAAGTTGAAGACAGAAGGTGGTCCGCTGGAAGCTAGATATTTTACTTTATTGAGTTTTAAATATGGATATTTTTCTTACACAAACCCATCGATTCACTTCAGAAGGTCTTTATTAACCCCCAGAGCCACATGGATTACTTTTATGATGGATGGACGCACTTTTTTGGGCTTCAAATTTTGGGCTGCCATTCTAAAGCATTGGATTAGCCAGGACATTTTTTTATATAACTTTGATTGTATTCGTCTGAAAGAATAAAGTCATATACACCTAGGATGGCTTGAGGGTGTGTAAATTATGGGATCATTTTTGGGTGAACTACCCCATTAACAATACCTTTACTATCTGTCTGGGCCTTGAAAGTGGCAATGACGTTGCTGCCTACGGCTGTTCGAGAAACCTCTCGGATTTCATCAAAAATATCTCAATTTGTGTTCCGAAGACGAACGATGTCTTACAGTCATGAGGGTGGGTAATTATTAATGATAGAAATGTCATTGTTGGGTGAACTAACCATTAAATTTAAGTGAATTGCAGGTGAAATTCTTTAAAAGTTCATATCTATCATATTTAATTGAATTCCATACTCATGTCTAGTCATAAAAGTTTGACAGCCCATTATACAGTCACCTTTATACACCTGAAGTGATGCTGCTGGGTATCCAAAAATCCAGTTTAAGCAGGTAGCTGTGTTTATAGCTGCTCTGAGTCAGTCATTACCCGTTTGACCAGCTATATTGCTCTAAATATCAGATCATGTATTCAGTATGACCAACTGGTAGCTGGTTGGTTGCTGGTCCAAGAAGGTCCACCATCTTAATAACCAGCTTGAACCAGCTAGAAACCATCGTAAGCTAGACTTTAAAATATATCTAAAACAGACATGTCCACTTATAATAATAAAATACCATGGCATTACCACGACATATATTTATACACAAGCACACACTTCATGTTAAGTAACGTTAGACTACTGTAAATTTCTCGTTTGTAAAAACAAAACAAACTTGTAAACATTACAACAGTTAGCTAGCAGAGTGGTACCGTACCTTGGTAAATATTACAGTACCACTGTTGTCATCTAATAGTTTAACATAGTACAGGCATATTACTTTTATGTCGAATCTCAGGCCGGTCCACGAGATGCGGAAATTTTGTAATCGAGCTAACGTTAGTTAATTACCGGTTACATACCCCGTCAGTTAGCTCCTCATCTGACACGCTGTCCTCCTGCGGGTCCAGGTCGATATCAAACACACCGGCCATGTTTCAGTTTCTTTACACGCACCAATACCGGAATAATGATGAATCCCGACGCCTCATGTTGCCACACGACTCACCGACGCCATAAGTACGCATTACGCAACGTATCCCAACAGAGATAAACTACCGGTAAACGATAGTGACGGTTAACAGCGAATTTCACTGAGCGTCTGTGCGCATGCTCCGGAACGCGTCAAACTAATAAGAATACAAGTATTAGCTGTTTTATATATTTAAACAAGCGATATCTTTTATTTCGCTTTTTTTGTATCTGAGGTAAATGGGTGTATGGCTAGAAATACGCGTCATTCCCTGTGTGTGTGTATATAGGAAGCTGTTTTACTTGTAGTACCGCCTCATAGCCAGTAGGTGTCGACAAAAGACCGACAATGTTTTGCTTCTGTCAAGGGTTTCAACATTCGTGCTGAGAGACACACACACAGCTGCATCATCAGTGATTTGCCAATGTGTTTCCAAACTTAATTTATTTAATAATAAAATAGCACCAAGTTTCCTCATCTGATTTGAGATATATAGTTCACTACTGTAGATTAGAACTGCACATATAGTCTATGCATACATATGTAAAACCAATAGGGCATTTCAATAACACAGAATGCCAAACCCACTTTCAGATAATAATATTAGGTAACACTTTATTTTACAGTGTCCTTTTTACATGTAATTATCAACAGTAAATAATGCATAATTACATGCAACTAAACCCTAACCCTATTGTAAGTACATGTAGTTAATTAATATTACCCAGTAGGCTACTTAAATAAACAATTACACTGTAACAATGACACCTTAAAATAAAGTGTAACCTAATATTATATATAAATACAATCTTGGTACATATATTTTGTTTAGCTTGATTAGATTTTATAAGGTGTAGCTATTTCTGTTTAGATTTTGGGATCAATGTGAAAAAAAAGTTCAATTGTTTTATAACACTACTGGATTATTCGTGATCGTGAAGGGTAATTTTGTTGAATGGGGGCAATTCTATTCAAACCTTTTATCCTACCCCATACTTTAAAATGTTCAAAAGTCAGCAAGCTCGCCAAAATGCACGTTCGGAAGAAAGATGCGAGCTCACACACTATACATTGTTACAAAGTGCTGGGTAGCCACAATTCTCTGTTCCCCACTTTATAAAACCACATGAATGGATCACAATGGGCACTTTGTTTCAGATATGCGTCAAGCAGAAAAAATCACTATGCAAATTACAGTTACAGGGACTTTCCAAAGTTGAATTTTTTTAAAGAGCTTAACTCATTCATACTTTACACAACCTGACACCAAAACAATGCTATCACAATGTATGGCCATTGATGCTGATATTCCAACTACAATCACGCTATTTTAAGCTGTATTGTTCGTTTTAAAAACAGGCCTCCTGTTGTAGATTGTAGACACAGATTGTACTGTTTCCCCCAAAATGTGGCAAAACAGTTAATCAAACTCTCCATTCTTCTGCTAGTTTTAATGATGCATACCTGTGGGATTTCTGTGGCATGTGCAGATATGCAAAGCTCATGCATACGTGAGAGTTTTCCTGGGTAAAGATACCTAGATCTGCGTCAGGAGGGGTAACATTTACACCTGGTTCTGACTCAACCTGGGTGTGCCAATGTTCTCCTGTTCGGTGACAGCACATCATTGATTCATGTGGCAGGTAAAACCCCTGATTCACTCGACATCAGACTTTTAGTTATGAATACACTTGCTTTTGACATCCTTGATGGTTTTTCCGTCACCCGGAATCTTCCAAAATGTGTCAATTGATCATTAACATACCTCATTATTGTCACAACACACAATGACATTTTAAACTTTAAATGACAAAACCACAATATCCATTTTTAAATATAATGTTATAATACTTTTAATGTTTCTTTTATAATGGAATTGTTTTACTTTATTTCTAGTTGTGTACCCACAAATGGATATTCTGTCATAATTTACTTACTCTCAAGTTCTTCTGTGAACACAAAATATTTAATTTTTCCTACTATGGAAATCAATGGGGTCCATCAACTGTCTGACAGAAGAAAGAAACTCATACAACTTTTAGAACAACTTGATGGTGAGAAAAATGCTAACATAATTATAATTTTTGGCTGAACTATCCCTTTAAAAAGGTTCATGTGTGTCCCCTAAGGGTTCCTCGAGGTAGTGCGTGCCGGTTTGGAAATCTAACTCCCTCAAAAGTTGGTCACATGCTAAACAAGAACACCTCATTGTGCAACCTACACAAAAGAGTGGATGTGAGAACTACAACCGAACATGTCAAACCTTATTTGAATATTAAATCCTGTTTGAACGAGATATTTGCATAATGGCGAACCCTCAGGCAAAGGCCGTAACTGTAGTGGGCGTGACCGTTTCTGAGTTAATCACATCACAACTACTTCATTCTGGCAGGATAAACTTGTAAATATGATATTATACAGTACACACATTTTTCATTGATGCTTCTTATTGGCGCACACAAGAATGACGTGCACTGTTATACTTTTTATTATCTTTATTTTCATATTCATCTGAAAATCGTTTAGGAGGGTGAGACACCACTTTTGAAAATAAAGTGTGAAGTTTGATGTTTGAGAAAACATAAGGGGTCTCTAACTTTGTCAATTCGTTTTTTCTAAAATTTTTTACTAAAATGTGTCATATGATGTGACATAGCAACAATTAGGCTATGAATATAGGGGTGTCGCACCCCTTTTATATTGGTTCCAAAAACAATGTAATATTTGAACAATTCTGAGACAAAAACTTACCATGTGCACATGTCATGGGCTTCAGTAACATGACCTTGAATGGGGTCCTTCGAAATTAAACTTGACTAGTTGAATTGCCCGATTTATGTCACACTGGAGGACATGATTTTTTTTTGTGACAAAATGTATCAAGTGCCTACACTTTTAGACATATTTGGATGAAACAATGACTAAAATTATGCCTGAGGTATATATTAACATTTGTATGCATTTTTTTATTTATAAAAGTTGTTCTTTATTAAATCATGCTTGAGATAGTCACACCATAGGACAATTTTAAGATTTGGCTCACAAATTTAAGTTTTTATATCAACAGGTCCATGTAAGACAAATAAATGTTTAACCATATACTGCAATTTTTAAATTTATAATATAATTATATCCGTTTTTATCTTGTGTGACAGTGAAAATGCCATGTCACGACAACAACCCATTTTATTATATCATACTTTTAACTGCTTTAATAGATCTTATTCAAATTTTACATTTTATTTCCTTCTCTGAACATTTCATTACCGTCACAATTTGTATGGCTGTGCATTTCAAAAACTTGATGTGTGAACAATATATTCTAAAGCTCAAATAACAAAGACCATGAACATAGATTTGACATTTAATTCATTCAGCTTTATTGATTCACACTCAGGACACATACAGTCATACATGAATGTCAGAGGGGGTTCCCTAAAAAGTACAGGATGTTCTGAACAGTTACAGAGGAAATGATATGACTTGACTGTGAAAGCCAAGTAGATCACTCTCTGTTTTTTTTTTTTACAATGGAATTTCTGAAAGAACATCTTTTTAATTGAATAATAGGCTAAATACCAGTTGCACATGTCAGATAACGACTGAGCAGTTGCAAGAGAGAGAGGGGGAGAAACTAAAGCAAGTGCAAATGAAGGGGTGGGCAAAACGACCTGTCATAACAGAGTGTGTTGCAATAAGGTGTGTTCTTTTTGGATTCTCAAGAAATTCAAGTGGACAAAACCAAGTGCTGGGCGCGCGCGCGCGCACACACACACACAGGCACGCACACACACACACACACGCACGCCCTTTAAAGAGAAGGTCTAGAGACACACATGCACGTTAATAAAACAAGCAGAAACACGTCAATAACGCTCTGTGTAAACACACATCGGAAATAATGTCTTTCATAACGACCCCACTGGAATTACACACCAATATCAGGATAATAAAAATACATAGTAATGCAAAAAAAAAAAAAAAAAAAGCTATAAATAAATAAATATATTTATATATATATACATCGACGGAGATTAAAAATATAATGTTTTTTAGAGGGGATGAAAAAGCCCAAAATGTCAGACAGCCTACAGACTGTTGTCGCCGGGCGAATGTAACAGCCAACACCAGTCTGATAAGCTATCTGACACACTGGGAGAGACTTGTCCAGACTCCACAGCAATAAAGACACATTATGAAGAATTAACTCACTTACCAATGGTGAGCCGAGAGGGTGGGGCTGAAAGAGAGGCGTGGTCACTAATTTTAACAATGTAATGATTTAAATCCCGTTATCGATGAACCGAAAGCCTTTCAAATGCAGCCTCTCCTTTCTGTCTGAGCCTGACTGTGTTTCGAATCCTAGCGAGGCGCCTAACAAGACAGCGTTCTATAGGCAGCATCATCAAGCTCGAACGTTCGAAAGACTGTATCGCTGGATGTTGAGACACAGCCTCTCTCGCGCGCTACCCTTCACTCGCTCCCTCTCCACCAGCAGTGTTGCCATATTCGCGTTTTATAAGCCACTTAAAAATATGGCGCGTTGCGCTTTTTGTGTTATTTCTAGAAAACAGACGCGTGTTTAGGCTTTTAACGTTACAGGACTGTATAACTGAACAAATAAAAAATGGTATGTTGTTTTATACAAATTACCATATGTATGTTTATTTTTTATTTATATTAATTTGTATTGTTAAAAGTGCACATTTTCCAGTTGTTTATTGATTTAGATCAATAAACAACTGTAGCCTAAATGTATATACTTATATAAAAAATAAATGTTAAATGCAGTCAGGTTAGTCAGTTTCTTAATTTCAGTAATCTAAACTATTTAATGCTGCTCCATAAAAGCGAGCAGTTGAGTCCGCTTGCTTTTCTCACGAGATCTGGCAACACTGCCTCATCCTCTACGCCAGCAGAGCGCAGTGCATTGAGTTCAGCGGAGGGTTCATTTAAGGTAACGGCAAAAGAAACTCCACACTGTTCCATTTTTTTATACGCCTGCAGCTTCCAGACTCACATACCAGGGCAGCGTTACAAAAAGGCACCGAAAAAATAAAAATAAAATTCACAAGCAATTAAGAAGCGACGGACAATACGTTTGCCTATCTGCCTGGTGTTATGCTTAATGTGGTCCCTGTGGCCCCCAAACACTGCACATTTCAGATCTGACACACCCATTTTAGCCTCTGATGAGTTGAATCAGGTGTGCTAGATTAGGAAGCATCCAAATGGATATCTGCATGTAAATGAAACCATTCAAACTATAAAAGATGGAAGATAATTACCTTTACAACTGACAGACAATCCGTTAGTCAAATCCAATCCAGTATCTCTCACAGCAGCGAGCATCCTCCAGCGTGACCGGATGCTGTTCAGATGTATAGAATACGTGCGATAAGAAGCTACACGCGAAACGTGGCAGCCACCCACGCACATATGTGCCTGAACACAAACGCGCTTCTTAATCTGATTGAATGCGTTATTGCATCTGGTGGAGTGGCCCTGTAGTGAGTCATGTGGTTACACGCACACGCACGCACACACACACACACACACACACACACGCACACTCCTTCTCCCTCTCCTCTTTGGATCTCTGGAAACAAAACAATAACTCTAGACGAAGGGAACATTATGATTCACCAAGCTTTTAGAACACTTGCTCAGAAAAACTAATGCAATACGAGCACCAATCAATATGCATAACATCTTTTAATGACTTTAGAGTCAGTTGCATTACTTTACATTCACTTCCTGTTATGCCTCAATTTAATCGATTTTCGAATCTAGCATTAGACAATCACTAGCCTATACACTGGCAATCTAAAAGTACATTTATAAAATTAAAACTAAAAAATAGCTGCAAGCAGCAATACCGGGTCCAAGCGCAACAAAGGCAAATAAGGAAGCTAGCAGCAGACCAACTGCACAAATGAGTAAATACATTTGGAGAAAGTTTTAAGCAAAAATGTTGACACCCCACATGAATACTTTTCGAAGATATCAGCTAATTTTTATAAGCGCTTTATTCCAACGATACCTGGCAAATCTGGTATCGTTGGACTCAGCAAGGATTCAGGAGGCCAAAAAAGTTACTCCCATGAAAATAAGTCAACCACACCCAAAGTTATAAGTGTTTGGAGAAAAAAAATTCCACTAGGTGGCGCTGTTTCAAAACTTCTCAGGCTACTTCAGGGCATCGTGGTGATGACCCATACCGAGTTTTGTAACAATCCATTCATGCTTTCATAGCCTTAAGTGTATTTTTGCAACCGCTACATAAAATTTGTTCGCGCGTTTATCAAAAACGGTTTGACGAATCAACTTAAATTCCATAACTTTTTGTTGGCACGGTCTGAAGATGATCTGGTAAAATTTTCTTAAATTGGAGCAACGGCCTAGGAAGAGGAAATTTGCATAACGGAAATGACGTAATAGGGTGCGATCGAATCGGCTTGAGCCAAGGAATCAGAGGAAAAAAGAATTTTGTTTCTACCCATTAGGGTTCAAAAGTTATTAGCATAAACATGAGTGAAACTTTGGACAGTTGGTGGCGCTAGAGGGAATGATTTAGAGACTACAAATTTGGTGTGGTTACTATTGGTAATGAGCTCTATGAGTGTACCAAATTTCTGCCAAAGACTTCAATGGTGGAATAATAATAATTATAATAATAATAATAAGAAGAAATCGAACGGTTTCAAAAGGTGCCTTCGCATCTTTGGTGCTTGGCCCCTAATGAATGGAGTAGGTCCCTTACGTGTAATAGACCATACACACACACAACACACGCCACGGTGCACCTTAACATCCCCACCAATGGGATCAGATAACCTGTGCAAGACACAGACCTGAGAACATGAGTATCTCAGCACAATCTGCCAGCTAACCAAGCGCATTAAAAAGTAAAAATGTTAACCGATAACATGATACCAAAAAAAAAAAACCCTCAATAAAATTTGAGAAAATGTAAGGTTTCTTGATTTAGCTCTGTTTGCTGTTAGATGTCACAAGTTCAAGATGCATAAGATGAGAAACAAACCACACTGATCATCATCTTCAGAAACCTGTAAGGAGAGAAAGGGGGGAAAACTGTAAATTAGGCATAATCAATACAGCATTAACTCATCAGAAACATCTAAGCAATCGCTCATCTCCACATGCATTTCCTTTTAATCTCTCCATTTCTTTGAAACGAGATTTATGTTAGTGACACGCGCACAGTGGCATCGTCTCTTGCTGCCGGTTGAACAAGCCCACAGCTTTCCTTAAGTAACTGCAAGGTTCAAGTTACCAGAAAAAAAGGAACATTGTTCCAGAAACATCCGTAATCTCTCATTGTGCAACTTCATCTCTCTCTCTCTCTCTCTCTTTCATTTCCTCCTCCCACACATACACACACACACACACGCATGCACTAGAGCTGGAAAAGCGCTTTAGATAAAACGAACGAATCGCACACGGGCAGATGAAGGTACAAAAAAAAAGAGGTGTAGCTCTTTGTTTCCGTGCACACTTGTGAGGATCGGCGGTGGCAGGAATCGAGTACAGCCCCAACCCCCTCCCGCTTCCCTTCCCAATGTCCCCACCCTCCTCCTTCTTTTACTCCCAGGGGCCCCTCCGTCTCCGGCTGCGCTGGGTTCAACAGGGTTCGGCTGCCGAGAGGGGGGAGTTAGTGTGACGCGGGGGAGTGTCCGGTTCACTCAAAGAGCTCGGAGTATGACTCAGCATCCCTCCTCAGCCAGACCCCGAACAGGCCCCCGCGACCAACCACCGCACGGCCCACGCGGAGCCCCTGACACTACGGTCTGCCACATGCAAACAATAACACCTCACCGGAATCACACGGTAGAATAAAACCAGTCTCGAAGCGATAATTAGGGCAGGGAGGTAATTAAGATGTAGAACAAAAAAGAAATAGGGGTGTGTGTAATAAATTAAAAGGAGGAATGGAGGATAAATATACAAAAATACAAAAGCCACGTCTGTGAATGAGGAAAATTTAAAGCTTGAGCGAAAGAGATACTCTGTATGAGTGATGGGACTTACGATTGGGGTGGCCTCTCCTGCACGCCGCCCGTTCGCCCGTCCGGTGTTGTAATTTTGCCCTCTGGGCCTCAAGGTACTCCCTGAAAGGCTTCTGTAGAGAGGCGCCAAACGGGAAGAGCTCTGTGACAGAAAATGAGAAAAGGAGGAGGGGACGGTACAGGAGAGGGAGAAAGAAAAAAAGAAAGAAATGGAGGGAGGGAGAGCGAGAGAGTGAGGTCACATAAATTTCACTTACCGTCTCGAAAGGTCAGTGAGTTTCCTTTACCCTGCCTCTCCTCTCTCTCCGCTCGCAGACAGAGGGAGATAGAGACCGAGCTCTGCTACGGAGTTTATCCCAAAAGACAGAAACTCAAATAAGAGAGGAGGAAAAAAAGCTGTAAAAGTACAGCTTGTTCTGGGAACTACATATCCTAAGCACTTAAAAAAAAAATGATGTAGAGGAAAAACACACACTCAGAGACGCAAAAAAAAAAAAAAAAAAAAACCCTTGTCCTGAAGGCATGCTCACACAGGGAGCCATCTTCACTCACACTTCCCTGTAATGTCCCTCAGCCAGGCTGAAGGAAGAAATGAATGATTTCTCAGAACTCTCACATTTATCACCGGCGGTTCCTGTAAGAACTGGTTTCAGCCAATTAATGAGGAAGTAAGTATATGGCGAGTCATTACTGGTCAAGAGAGTGTGTAAACCCCACCTACTTGAAGCAGAGAGGCGGGGCTCTGTGAGAGACAGCCCATATTAGGAAACCCTTTTATGAGATTCAGTCACTACCTACCCCGCACCCCACCTCCCCACTTCTGACACACACACACACACACACACACACACACACACACACACACACACACACACACACACACACACACACACACACACACACACACACACACACACACACACACACACACACACACATACACACACATACACGGAAAGGAAAAGAGAAGGAGATTGCCTTGGCATGGCAAAGCAAGTCAAGAAAATTAATTAAAAATAATATATATTTTATAGACACGTAACTTTGATAGATTCTTCAGGGCATTTATTGATAAAATGATATATGTCTGAAAAAAATTCTATGACCTGATGCTCATTGACACACTTGGACTTTTGTTTTATCACTTTATGCAGTCATGTGGCCGATAACAGCCTCTTTGAACTCTACATTTCACAGACGCAAACAAGACCCTCTGCCTATTCGAGTTTCTGAAAGTGCAACTTCACGGATAAACAATAGATGAGCTCATACTGGTTATTTTGTTAAATCATTAACCAAACACACTATCATCATCCACCCATGATGTGGGTTAACTAAGCGCAAACACATCAAGCCTAAAAAAGAGAAGCAAAATGATGCAGGTTTATGAGAACATTACTGAAAATCCACCATCAAAACCAACACCCACACACCTCAGAGGAGAACATACCAAAATCCAACCAACTGTAAACACACAGAGAAGCTAGCATTAGCACATCTGAAGCTTAATCTCACATCTAAACCTTCACTGGGGGGGTTTTCAGTCAGTGGGGCACAGGTAAAGCGAAACGCTGTTACACTAGAACAAAGAGTCAGATCAAAAACTTGTGTCTTTGTGTTTGAGAAATTGGCGGGCTCCAATCGAGCCTTGTCCGATGAGCCACGGTGAGTCAGTGCCTGTACGAGTCAGACATTACACTCCTACCAACCGTCAGAAGCACGCTGCTAAAACATGAGGACTATCTCCATGTCCATAAAACAAGGATTTTCACTTTGCTTCTGGAACTTTCTAGGGCAGAGATCTCTTTGGAAAAACATGCTGGACTAAGAGATATATATTCACTGTCAACATTGCATGATCTGGTCATATTTACATTTTCAGATGACAAAATGTGTTGTGATATGTCTTGGAAAAAAAGAGCAGATTTTGTTCACGGTGGAACCCATGCGATTTGTACAATGAGGGGCAATAAAAGTGAGTACTTGAAATATTTCCAAAAAAATATCTGGCATGGTTTTGGAGTGAAAACATCTTTTATGGTGGGAAAGTATTATTTCTGCTGAACAACAACCCTGAAAGTGTGTATATCATGAGGTTATCAGAAGAAAAACAACGTAGTCACAACAGCAATTCTTGTGCATATCTAGTAGGAGGAAAATTAATTTCCAGTTGTTACAACATATAACGTACATGCTGCATAGAGATGGAATGCATTTGTTTTTCAGTAGCATGTGTTAGCTAATAATAATAGTGCTGATCAAATATAAAAATGTGTAGAAAAGTTGATTAAAAATGTGTTAGACACCTCGAAAATGAATAGACACCTCGGATATTTCCATCACTATACACTAGCTGGACATTTTTAATTAAGTGTTCATGAAAAAAATTATTCTATTTAAATTGCAAAAACAACTAATACTAAAGGTGTTTCTGTCCCGTTTGTTAGTAAAATGAAAAAATATTGTTGTGCCTGCCACTGCGAGTAACGTTTGTATGAAATGGTTAAAAATGGAAAATTTAGACTTGAAGCCTATTATCAACTTGGCAAAAAAATTCAGATGTATAATTTTTTTTTTTTTTAAGTAAGTTAATTAGTTATACTTATAAAACTGATTAAATGTGTGTTAATAAGGAAACAACTCTAAAGTTGTAATTTTCTTCTTTTTAAACTGTGAAATAAACACTTAAATGATTGAGTGCAAACACACCTCCAGTCTGCAGTGCACAGTACTGTCTATGTACTATTGTGGAAAAACAAGTAATTTTCCCTAATGTTTCTATTAATTGTAATGTGTTGCACATGTGTTTCTGCAATTGCATCTTAATTCCCATTTCTAACGATCTATATCATATAATGTATGAAAAGTTTTCTTATGAAAGTAAAAGGCTTAACTTTGCAAAACATACATGCAACTGATTTACATGATTTAAAATACAATTAATTATTGTTCAAAATGAATCATTAAAACGTATTGCATGTTGTGTATTAAATGATGAGTCAATAATTCAAAATCTGATTTTCTTGGTGTCATATCAGTTATTTCAGTTATGCGGGATTTACAGGAAAGCCATGTGTCATTGTTTATCAAATCTGTTCACAAAACGGCTTTCTTGCAATGAGTAAAAAGCAAGCAAAACCCTTATATATGAAAAAAAGTTCTCTTTTGTATTAAATGTTTTATCATATAAAACTACATTATATGAAATAAAAATCTGGAGTAGTAATGCATGCTATTTTTAATCCATCTATATGTTTCAAATCAAGCACTTATTATATTTCATATCATATTGTGTGTTAATATAAATCTAATTTATTCTATCAATAAAAAACTGAATCACACAACGACACATACGCCTAATGAGCGTGTCAGCAGATCAAGACCCAAGTCTTCCCACAATGCCTGTTCACACACACCTAGGATGAGTGCAGCAAGCTAACAATGTTATCAAGGTTTTCCATATTGATTAGCATCGATTAGTCACATTTAAGTGATGCTGAGTATATGTTACATCCAGCATTAAAGTACAGGTGAGCGGACAGGGGTATCTGAGGTCGTTTAATTAGTATACTGGCTCCTGTGTGTCTGTCCATCTCCCTGCTGGGTCACATCAGCGACAGGAAATGGGAGATGATTCAAACACATTGCAGGGAAGGATGATGATCCTGAAGAACAGGATGATGAGGATGCCGGTCATCGGCGATGTGAAAACTAGAGCATGACAGTGCAGGCCACTTCTCCTCACGGCCTGTTTGACCGCACAAGCTTCTGACTCAGCGAGCTCCAAGTCTATGCTAACGTCAACAAGATCGGGGGAGAAAAATAAAGAAACAAAGAGAGCAACAGAAGCTCTCCAGACAGATGACAGACTGACACACTCGGTGGAGGAGAGGAAGACTGTGGGATTAGCTAAACACATTAGCATGAGAGTACACTCAAAACAGTAATTCTCTGACTGAAATTAATTCAGTTGTGGACAGTAGGAAATGGGTTTTCTTAACAATAAACTCAATTTTCACACATCCAAGGTACCAGAACTAACAACACAAAAACTCCAGAACATTAAACACTAACAAAGTCTCTGTCCTTTCTTCATTTGGCTAACAAACACATAAAATAGGCCAAACACTTAATTTTAACAATAAACCCTCTTTAGGTCCCATGCAAAGCATGCTGGGAACTGGAAATCCCTGACTGAATGAATAAAAAGATCCATGTTCCATTGCAACCAATTCAAATGTATTAAAATTAGCTTACACTGTGTGTTCATTAGGTCATAATAATAAATTAAGGAAGCAGCTAAATCTATTTTTTTGTGCAAGTTAATTATTAACAGAATGAGGCCTTGTAACACCATTACCTGATTTACTTGTCAACACTTTTGTTTTACAAACTGTAATCTTATACCCAAAAGCAACATCATGCAAGATGCACCATAGCACTGGCATGCAGGAAGGTGAAAACAGGCAAACATCATGGGGATTTCTGGAGGTAAACAGGTTCCCGCTTCCTTTTTCTTCTCATCCCTCTATAAAACAGTTAATAATTCTCAGTCACCATCTGACAACATTCTAATGAGCTATCATTTCCTGTAGCCGTTACAATTTCTGTCTCTTACCCCCATGCTATTCATTTCCTTGAGACTGAATTCCTCAAGTCTTGAGTCACAAGTGACCTCTGACCTCAGGTCCCCTCTAAAGCTGCCAGCCAATGTTCCCTCTGAGCTGCGCTCGTGCATAATCGCACACTTCTGATGTCGCTCCCGCGCAAATGAGAAACAATTCGGTACAGAATGTAGATTTGGAAAAAATGTGGGAACCATCATGATATCTAAGGAATCGGATTTAAATAAATGGATGGCATTTCAATTTCGAGCCCATTGATTTTGAGTACAGAAGTTAAGCTGTGACAAAATGTGTGTCGATATGCAGGGCTGACTATCTGACTAGATAAAAATTGCTTTACTAGAGAATTTCTGTCCTCCACAGAAGCAATGCATCATTGTTTTTTGACTTATTTTATGATCTTGGCAAAAACGTTCATGACAAAATAAGTTTTCCTGAAGAAAACAAGATTTTTTTAATAGTCAATAGCGCAGTATTTCTTTATTTTTATTTAAAGGGCTTGTTAGTAATATGCTCATATAGGCGGGTCCACAGCGCATGTACACTCTGCTTATAACACACAATAAAAGGATTCCTCTCTGGAGAAGTGTTCAGTCTTTCCGCTCGCAAATTCTGCCATGGTGCAAGCACAACTGGCTTTTAAAGGGAATGGGAGATGAGACGTTATGCCCAAAACACACCCATGACTCATTAAGAGAGTAGCTACAAAACTTTTAATCCAGCACCGGATGAACCGGACTGTTTTTCCGCGTTAAACTAGCAAAAGTGGATTCGGACACGCCCTAAGTGCACCTGCCCCGTGGGCTTCAGACCATGTGCTTAGATCGTTAAAATAGGGCCCAATTATTTATATATATATATATATATTGCATCATCATGCGAGAAGAACTATAGCACTGGCATGCAGGAAGGTGAAAACAGGCAAACATCATGGGGATTTCTGGAGGTAAACCCTCTATAAAAGTTAATCGTTCTCATTCACCATCTGTTTTATACACATACACATATATATATATATATATATATATATATATATATATATATATATATATATATATATATATATATATATATATATATATATATATATATATATATATATTGAAATCATTCATTTATATTTGATTTAAAGTCTGATTAATAATCTAAATTCATTTAAAATGCATATTATATTATATATATTTCTCTGTTCAGGTGGATCAAAGACATGCTCAATAAAAATAGGCTGTGCTCAGCAAGAAGAAAAATCAGAGGGAACATTGCCGCCAGCTGATGAGGACGGCCATTTTTAAATAAAGGGTGGAGGCCATACACCAGCGTACATTAAGAACACACATTTACAGCTTCTTACCAACATCTGTACACACTAATGAAGTAAGAGGCTTTAAAAAGGGCCTTAATCAGTTTGTACTATAATACACTGCTGTTCACCTCTGGTCTGGTTCTTGGTGTCAGTTAAAACTAGCTCGGTGTTACATGAGGATCTTTCCCAATGACCTCATGAGCAAACCACGAGGACGCGTCCTGAATGGAGATCCCCGAACTCAGGGTATTAATCACTCTCTCACACACACACACACACACACACACACACACACACACACACACACACACACACACACTGCTTTACGTGCTCACACTCATTCCTGTTTCTGCACCAGCTGTGCCAGTCCCATGTTTAAACAGTAAGAATGAAGTAAAAAAAAACAGACTAAACAAAGGAGAAGAGGAAGACAGAAAGAGAGGGGTGAGATCACTCCTATTTTGGAAAAGACTTATCATCACGGGACTGGGAGACAGGGAATACTGATCTCTTCCCCTCTGGGGCTCCAGGCCTGCTCAGAGGAGGAAAAAACTGAGTAATTATAGCACACTCATACAAGTGTCACTTCCCACCACACAGGCTAGACTCTCGTCACCTCGAACGCACAAACATGCGTATTCATGGCAGGCAAGTGCGCTTACAAACTCACACCTCCACTAAAAAGCCAAAACATTTCCAGTTTATCTATAGACATCTAAGAAATAAAGGCCAAAATAATAAACACAAACCCTATAGTGAACTGCATTGCAACCTACAGCCTACATAGGCAGCTATCTACTAAGGAAGCATCATAACTGTCATAAGAGACACATTTGGAACATTGTACAAATGCAGCAATTTCATGCACCAACAAAATGACACTCGCAATTGATTTAAAGAGAGTTTGGTGTTAACATGTTGCTAAACAAGTGATACTCCAATAAGAAAAAATGCAAATCACATTAAAATATTGTGTAAAATGCTCAGTTTATTAGATTTTTAATACATTTGTATTTTGCTTTTTTTATTTCTATATGAAATAATTTTTCAGCACTGAATAAATACTGATATATAAAAACTTATTGAGATGTGTATGTATATATGGATCATATATACTGTACATTATATTGCCAATATTACAAGTTTTGCCTTTAAATCTGCCTTTACATGCACATGAACTTTAATGGCACTCCATGTCACTCCAGAGAACACGTCTCCAGTGTTCTAGAGTCCAGTGCCGGCGTGCTTTACACCACTGCATCAGACGCTTTGCATTGCTCTTGGTGATGTAAGGCTTGGATGAGCTGCTCGGCCATGGTAACCCATTCCATGAAGCTCTCTACACACTGTTCTCTGGGGTAATCTGAAGGCCACACTCAGTTTGGAGGTCTGTAGCTATTGACTGTTTACCTCAGCATGCGCTGACCCTGCTCTGTGATTTTTCTTGGTCTACCACTTCATGGCTCATCAGTTGCTGTTGTTCCCAATTGCTTCCACTTTGTTATAATACCACTAACAGTTGACCGTGGAATATTTAGTAGTGAGGACATTTCATGAATGGACTTATTGCACAGGTGGCAACCTATCACGGTATCACGCTTGAGTTCACTGAGCTCCTGAGAGCGACCCATTCTTTCATAATTGTACACACACACACACACACACACACACACACACACGTTGTGTTTCCATGTTTTATGGGGACATTCCATAGGCGTAATGCATTTTATACTGTACAAACTGTATTTTCTATCCCCCTACACTGCCCCTACCCCTAAACCTACCCATCACACACGCACACACACACACACACACACACACACACACACACACACACACACACACACACACACACACACACACACACACACACACACACACACACATGTTGTGTTTCCATGTTTTATGGGGACATTCCATAGGCGTAATGCATTTTATACTGTACAAACCGTATTTTCTATCCCCTACACTGCCCCTGCCCCTAAACCTACCAATCACCACACACACACACATACACACACTGCCCCTGCCCCTAAACCTACCCATCACAGGAGACATGCTGCATTTTTACTTTTTCAAAAAACATCACTTAGTGTGATTTATAAGATGTTTTCCTCATGGGGACCAAAAAATGTCCCCACAAGGACAAAAATTTGGATATTGCCATCTTTGTGGGGACATTTTGTCCCCATACCGTAGGGATTACCAGTCCACACACACACACACACACACACACACACACACACACACACACACACACACACACACACACATGTTGTGTTTCCATGTTTTATGGGGACATTCCATAGGCGTAATGCATTTTATACTGTACAAACCGTATTTTCTATCCCCTACACTGCCCCTGCCCCTAAACCTACCCATCACAGGAGACATGCTGCATTTTTACTTTTTCAAAAACATCACTTAGTGTGATTTATAAGATGTTTTCCTCATGGGGACCAAAAAATGTCCCCACAAGGACAAAAATTTGGATATTGCCATCTTTGTGGGGACATTTTGTCCCCATACCGTAGGGATTACCAGTCCACACACACACACACACACACACACACACACACACACACACACACACACACACACACACACACACACACACACACACACACACACACACAGGGCTGTCAAACGATTACCAAAATAAAATAAATTGTTTTTACATAATATAAGTGTGTGTATATGTATAAATATTATAATGTATATTTTTAAGAAATATTTGAATGCATATAACTATATTATATATATATATATATTTTGCTTCTGTCTCCAAAGCTGTTGCTCACTTTTGAAAGAGACGAAAAGATGAAAGCTGTTTGTGCTAAAACATCAGCTGAAAATTTCAATTGACATTTTCTATGTACCCATGCAACAAGCTAGGGCACGAGAGATCAGTCAGACATCAGCCATCCTCAAAGTGAGCTCTGATTACACAGGAACACAATTCACAAAATCACTAAGGGTGGACTGTCTACTGACTCACTAGAGGACCAAACATGCCCAGGATGACTGTGCGGGCAAGGCCAGGCCGGGGTAAAGCTGGGGTGTCTGGTTCAGGAGGATGTTTAGAAGAAAGCTACTGTTGCCACAGTCCACCCTGTAAAGCCCTTCCCTTCCTCTTAATCACAAAACACTGGCACTGAGACACAGTGACTGGTGAGTCTGCAATCTGCCTATTCCAACTGACCGATGCACTTGAGACACTCGGTATAACTGCAAATAAAGTGAAAGTGGAAAAGATGTCACCAATGATGCTATTAATAACAATAAATAAACATTACGCACATCGAAGGCCGATTTCGTTATTATGAAAGTCGCGCAAACAAGTAAACAGGATATTTAAACGTCAGACCAACACTCAGAGCAGCATCCAATGTTGACGCACTTGCGGCTGCACTGCCATTGTAGCCAACTAGCAGACGCGAGATATAGGTACGTGCAATGAAACTTGTATTTGACGGTAGTGATGATTAAGAACAAGAGTTTTGAAACGGAAACACGCACACAGAGACAGTAGCAACAGAGATGCATTTACATACATATATCAAAACAAACATGCTGTTACACATAAAAACACTGGAATAGCTTGATAGGACTACTGAGAAAATACTAAAAATAATAGGCTTCAATTGGGTTAATTTTAAGGTTCCACGGTGTGCTCAGAGAGGGTGCCCGTACTGCTAGAAGGCCCAAGCTGAGGTATAAAGATGTATAGCATGAACTATGCTAGCCAATATATGTCTATAACCTACTGTAACTTGCACTGTCACTCAAACAAGTATGAAAAACAAGGTTGACATAATGAAATTTCATCTGCACACAACTTCTATTCTGTAATATGCTGAAGAGTTATACTTCACACACCTCCAGAGCTGTAACCGCACAGGAACGGTGCTCTCTGTACAGTCATACAGTGAGGCAGCTGTAGGTTGAGTTATCCGGTGAGCTCTAGGTCTGCGGGTAAACCGTGCTCACCTTTAACAGGATGTCACCTAACCAATCACCCGTGACACACTCACAGACGGATAGACGAACAGAAATCAAAGCAGATAACTATAATTTAAAACTGTTATGTTTTAAACCAACAATATGATAAATAAATCAGTTTTAATAAGTCATATTAGGATTTTTTAAGCACAACTCAATATAATTTAAATATATACTGTTGCTATGAAAAAAATATTCTTAGATTTATAGATTGTTACCATATACAGTCAAACCTTCAAAATTATCAGTTTATTCACTATAGTTTAGAAAATAGTAATAAAATATGACAAATTCATCTTGATAATGTCAGATAACTTTGATAGAAAGGGATGTAATGGATTACAATCAACCAATCTGCTGTTAAATTTAAGTACACAATTAGATAATACCAATTTAGCTCAACCAATGACCAAGCAATGCTTCATTTTGTTCAGTCTGTGGTGTCAAAGGTCGCATTAGCAATTAAAGAAAAAACACCTGAACAAAACATGTTTAGGTCAAAGTGTCGGAAATTTTTATCAGTTTTACTGGTAGTCACTGTATGAAGTCTTTTTGGGAATAATATGTCACAGTTATGTTTTTTTTGCTATCCTCTTTTACATTAATGAACTATATGTCTTGCACCCACTAGTAAAACAATTATACCTGGTGTCTGAATAATTTTTGGTTTGACCGTACATTTCATTTATACTATTTATTTCAAGTAAGAAAAGTTTCCTTACGCTAGTTTATTTTCTGTTTCCTTTTTTTAACGTATTCTCATTTATTTTGTCATTTCAGATACATTAAAAAATTAGCATTAAAATTACAATATGTGACCTTGCACCACAAAAACAGTCATGAGGGTACATTTTTTGAAAAGGAGTAAATAAGCCTGGATGTATAGTTTGTTAGGATAGGACAATATTTGGCAGAGATACAAGTATTTGAAAATCTGGAATCTGAGGATGCAAAAAAATCTAAATATTGAGAAAATCACCTTTAAAGTTGTTCAAATTAAGTCCTTAGCAATGCATATTACTACTAATAATACAGTTTTGATATATTTATGGTAGGAAATGTACAAAATATCTTCATGGAACATGACTTTGGGCATAAAAGAAAAATCAAACATTTTGACCCATATAATGAATTGTTGGCTATTGCCACAAATATATCTGTGTGATTTATGGCTGATTTTGTGGTCCAGGGTAACATATGTATTAGAATTTATAATATACTTTAATGTACTTTGCCTTATTATACTTTCTCTAGAACAATTAAAAGGCATATTCCCAGATCTATTCCCTCTGCAAAATTCTTGTCATTCTGACAAACAAGCTAATAAATACAATCCTTTAAAACACACATCTATAAAAAAATTTCCAATGTAAATAAACTTGCATGTGAGAAAAGGGATTTGCCACTCTTTATGCAACAAGACGGGTCTTGTTTAAAAACGTAATTTAACGTAACGGTGCTTAGTTGTACGGCATGAACAAAGAACACACTCCAGATATGCAATGCATCTAGAGCTCTCTAAGCTGAATAATTCAACAAAATGCCCCTTATTTTCCCCTAAATGCACAAAATATACTGTCACGCGATTCAGGTTTGGTTCTGATTTATCTCAGACTCTTCAAGAAAAAAAACACTCCAGAAAAAGCACCTATCGCTATGCAAATGTTCAAAATTCCTGCGTGGTGCATGCGCGACACACTTCTAAATTCAAACAACTGCACGTGAAAACAAATCCCCCTTTTCATGCATTTACCAATTGTACTGCAGTTGCCCCCTGTGCAGTTTAAACATCATAACCTGAAAGAGGACAGGCTCATGACTCAGATTCCCGGCTGGACGGGGCTGCGATGACTCGCACGGCTTACCGCACAACAAGAGGCCTAGGGCAGCAGCTGCAGATAAAGCTGTCCCCTTGCTCACATCATTGATCGATTCTGTTTTGTGTTGCTGGTTAAAGCATTAGTAAGACAATTAAAGACTTTGTTCACTGTTTCACACTTGCAAAGCCTAGTTTCTGTAGTGCACTATGCCATAACTGCTGATGTGTAATCGGTCTATTCATCCCCTTGTGATTCTGATCCAGTATCTGTAAATACAGAGAATAAAGGGCTGATTATTGTCCAGTGTATTATTACGGTCAGTATTAGTTAGACAACTCTTGCTAGCATTCCAATGAAAAGCTCAGTCACCACACAGTCACCCTCCATGGGGACTCAATCCTGAGACCTTCTACTCAATGCTGTCTTTGTCCAGTGATGCCTCCCGAACAGGTGACTTTGCCCTCTGTTCTTTCAAGAAAAAGAGCAGGAATTTAACTCCTCCATGCCAGGAATGCAATGGGAAATTAGTAATTTATGATCACAATTTTAAGCCTAAGAGCATACCAGAAATAGCAAGGGTGGTTAGTTTGTAATGTCCCCTATTAGCGCTGGAATGAGTTGACCAGTCAGATTAGTCGAGTTCATATCTCTTTTCCTATCCGTCCACTATTTTCTCTACATCTCTGGTCTGTCTTGGCCTGTCACCATCAGTCACATTTAAAGCACTTTAATAAAAACAGGGTAATCTGCATATTCTTTGATCTGATAATGTGACTATTGACGAACGTTCTTAAGGAACAGCAGGAGATGCTGTCAGATGGAAATGTAAACTGGTGCATTTAGAAAGGACACATTCCTCTGTTAATCATTTAGCTGCCATTCACTTTGAGCTCATATACTGAGTTCATGATTATCAATACAATTCTAACAGCAAGTTGTATTTGAATAGGCACAAAAATGAGCAACACACAAAAGAGTTTTTTTAAATGAAAACAACTGCCTGGCTTCACCAATCAACAGTATTGATGTGATATCATCCCTGGTAGGGGTTAAATGAGGTGAGACCACAGACTGTTTCAGTAAGATTTAACACAGGCACTCTCTATGCCAGCACTTAAAGGGATAATTCAGATAAAAATGAAGAAAATTCAGTCTTCATTTCCTCGCCTATATGATTTCAAAACTGTTTGACTTTATTTTATCAAAAGTAGACTTTTTGCAGATTATCTGAGCTGCTTTCTTCTATACAATGAAAGCATGGCCTGAAGTGCATGGTGCAAATGTACTTAGGGTGTGTCCGAATCCACTTTTGCTAGTTTAACAACAGGAAAAATGGTTGGTCTAGAAGGGTTGTCCCTAGTCTCAGAATCATGGGTGTGTTTTGGGCAACCCAGGCTCATTGGAAATACGTGACTGTGCCTACATTTTTGCAAACCCTGAAATATGTACCTCCAGCTACGTTTCCCTGCACAATTCAAGAAAAACGTGGTGTAAGCACGAAATTTTAATTCCTATTGAAATACATTTAATTCTTTGCATTTGTAAAAGTAGACATGATTTTATGAATATTTAAAGGCTACTTTTATATTTTGGAGCATCTAACCCCACACCTATCCTAAACCTACCCACTTCTCAACAATAAAACATAGACAAATAAAAGTACAGTCACAGGTATTTATTGCAAAAACTGACCAAAACAGTGTAAAAGTATTAACTCGTTGCATTCCAAGTCTTCTGAAGTCATACGATATCTTCATGTGAAGAACAGAGTTGATCTTAATGTTTTAATCACTGAAATGATGATCCAATCCGCCGCTCCGTGTGAAACCCCAACCCGATCTCACGGCAATTCGTACATATTTTACGAGGTGGCTAATTCGTACGAATTTGTATGACCTCACTCATACGAATTCATACGATTTTTACTAAATCGTACATATTTGACGAGTTGGCAAATTCGTATGAATTACGTGCAGATTACCTACCTCAACCCGCCCTAAACCTACCCATCACTGGGGTTTAGGCAAACGTCTGAATTAAATGCAGTGAGGTCGTACAAATTAAATGCGAAATAGCCACCTCGTAAAATATGTACAAATTGGTCGTGAGATAGCGTTGGAAACCCTCCACTCGTTCATATTTCATTCAAATAATACTCTTAACTCTTGAGCGTGACGCAGTCGGTTATGAGACACACAAGAGCCAATGGCATTTACAATCAAAGCTGAGGTAATGACGCAATTGGTCACGAGACATACGACAGCCAATGCTGTCAAAGCTGACGTAACGGCGGCAATTTTCAAATACGATCTTCGGTGGGCGGACTCAACGCTGATCGTTTTGGGGGATTTTCTTCACAAAAATCAATCGTTTGGCCTCGAAACACTTGGAATATTTGTACTTTTTAAATAAATTGTGCCTGCAGTCATATCTGCCTATTATATCCTGTTGTTTTTTATAATACACAAATGGTTTAGGGAAGGGGTTGAGAAAAACTGATCCCACTTAGCGCCTCTAGTGGACGTTTCACCCGAAAAGTGCAGGGAAACGTACCTGGAGGTACATATTTCAGGGTTTGCAAAAATGTCACGTATTTCCAATGAGCCTGGGTTGGTTTTGGGCGTAACATGGAATGAACCAATCAGAGTCTCATCTCCCATTCCCTTTAAAATCCAGTTGTGCTTGCACCATGGTGGAATTTGCGAGCGGAAAGACTGAACACTTCTCCAGAGAGGAATCCTTTTATTTTTAATATTTAAAAATGTTTGTGTGCTGCTGCACATCCCTGTGTGCACTCGCCTATATAGGCTCTTTAAATAACAAAAAAATATTCAATAGCACAGTCTATTTCAGTTGCCTCAAAATAGCAACGTGTCAAGAATGCACCTGAACACAGCTTGTTTTCAGACCAGCAAGCCCATGGGCCCTCAAATGAGCGCAAATGCATTTGCTATTTAAACAACATTGCGCAGGATGTGAAAATTATAACAGCTGAAACTAGCAAAAAACACTTGTGTCAAGCCTGGTGCTGCATTGCGCCAGGTGTATGATAGGGCCCTTTAAGTCAAAGCCATGTGAGAGTTTTAACCCTTAAATGCATACCTCGGGTCTTTAGTGACCCGGGACATCATTCTCTACCCTCCTCCTCATTAATTTTTTTAAGTTAGACATCAACATTCTTAGTATTCCTCAATCAAATCATTATAAACAATATTACAAGAAAAAAATTATAACATTTTAAAAGACTGCCTGTTTTCCCATTAAGTTTTTGCACAAATTGTACATGGTCACTAACGACCTGAGTTATGTAACAGTATAAGTATATTTTTTATGCACAACAATACTTGAATCTTTGATGACTTAATAAGTGCAATGTACTGGTGTCTGATACACAATGATGAAGTGACGGATCACTCATAGTTACCGCAGGCAGAAAACAAAAGAATAGGAAGTATCATCAGCAAAACTTGAGATGGCTCAGCGATTTACTGCACAGCAACTACTGAATCAAATATTCAATCAAATATAATTCAAAGCTCCAAAAGGTAACAAAATATGCTTTATTTTAATCTTGTATCATTTTGACTCTAATATAAGGAGAGTTTTATATTATCACGACAAGTAGAGATCGCGACGTGTTAGATATCAGGGTCACTAAAGACCAGATTATGTAATAATGATTGGTTATTAGTCGTTATTCTATGAAAATGTTTCTTTACAGCTGTGGTCTCCATTCACTTTCACTGTGTGTAAGAGAGCAGCTCAGACGTTCTGCTAAATATCTCATTTTGTGCTGAACAGACGAAATTTTTTTTATTTTCTTTCATAATTCATCCTTCTTTTAGACACAACCTGAAAGCAAGCCGATATACAGATGGAGCAGTTTAATATCTAAGCAAGTCTGCCCTTGGCAAGGCATTAGTTCTAAGATCTCACTCCCGATTACCTGCAAATCAGGAAAAACACCAATAAATAGCATTAATATAAGACAGAACAATAAGCCACACTCCATCTGAAACACAGAAAAAGACTTAAACACGAAATCAAAGCCTTTCAGGACTACTAGTCTACAGTAATGTCAAATCATGCATAGTCTGAAGATAATTTGCACTGAGTGAACAAGGACACGGTTCCATTCCAGTAATTGCTTGTTTTCACGTTTTGTTCTGACTTTTAAATTATTTTCCCCCCTCCCCTCACATGCTGTAAAAAGCTGCTTCAGGACCCTGGTATCTCCTCACGATGGATAATTTGGTTAAGTGTAGTTCCACAAAATAAAGCAAGACTTGAACTTATTGACGTCACAGTTATTTAGCAGCACAGGTCCTCGCAAATCAGCTAAGCTCTCAGAGACTTTGCCAAAACTGTAATGCATTAAATAACTCTAAACTGCGAAGATAAAAGATTTTCCATTATCAACTATTGTAATTTATAGATATTCCACTTTAAGACAGGACAATCCATATAGTAATACACATAGAGTTACAGAACACACACTGACCAGACTGAAAACAGACATCCATCATTTAATCGTGTGTTTATTCTTCATTTAAACAATTCTTTAGGGCCACCTCGGCCAAAACCACTGACCTGGTCATGAAATACAATACATGCAGAAACTGTAGCCTACATGTATATTTAAAATCCTTGGCAGACGATGCAAAAATGCTTTTCATTGGTATTAATCTTAAAATTTAAATTTTTTTGTCTCCTGTCACAGATATGGAGCTGTTTTTCTTATTCACCTTTTTTCTTTGGACAAATATTTTATGCTATTTTTCCATCTATAATATCTTCTCATTGAACTTTGCTTTGAAAATAGTAAATTAGTAAAAGTCATAACGAACATACCATTACATGTCCATATATTAAATATTTAAATGTCTAGAGACTATATGTACTTTTTAAATGTAATATGCATTTATTAAATCAGTTAAATATAGTATGTGCTTCAGAACAGAAAATGAATTAAATAAAACACAAAAATGCCAGCAAAGTAAAAAATGATTTTCAGCAGATTCTAAGGGTCAGAAATACTACATAAACTGGCATATAGAATCAATAATTTATAGAAAAAACACTATCCTCTAAATAATCTTTTCTTTTATCTTAAATATAAAAACGTTACATAATCTATGGCTTTAATGTTGCTTGTCATGAAATTTCATGTTGCTTGACATGAAAATGATTTTCCTCACAATTCAGGGTCAACATCCAGTCCGTTATACATTCAAACTTAAATTAATGTTTAGCCATGTGTCACATGTGAAGGAAGCCACATTTACCCTGCTAAAACGGCAACCTAGTGTATCACAAATGAAGAATTTACCCAGTTTCACTTTGAGGAAAGAGAACTGAAAGCTTATCCCATATTTGCATCAGCCATAAAAGTCCAGCTAACATGAAATACGCCAGAAAGTCATCTACGATTTCACATCACCATGTGTTTGCATATTTCATTACTTTTCAAGGATGTCATGGCCAGAGTGTCCATAATATAATATTGCATATATTAGTTTTAATGATTAACAGGGTTCAAATAAGCATTTAAAATACTATCTACTTGCACAAATAGCAAGTCTCACACCTTCAGAAGCAATATCAACACTAGTTTACATGCAAAACACACATTTCATTTCCATTACATGCTTCCACAATCCCAACAACAAGATACGATAGAAAGTTATTGTGAAACAGACTTACAGTATGAATAGTTGTGTGAGAAAGAAACACCACTTACACACACTGCCTGTCACAGTAACACAAAAACATATTTGAAATCATTTGCAGGGGTCTCTGTTAATTAAAAATTGCTTGTGATCTAATACATAACATAAGGAAAACACATTACAGACATTGTTTCCAATGATATGTCCTTGATTTTCCCCTTAATGCACAAAATACTGTTTTGGGACTGATTAATCACAGATAATTCAAAAGATATTCTTCACTTGCCAAATGAATAGAATCTGAAAGGGAAAGATGTATTTCCACAGCTCTTGAAATCACATTACTATAAATAAGGAAATGACACTTTGAAAACACAGTACTAGAGTAATTAAGTTGCACAAAGTGCAGTGATTATTGATGGATTTTTTTCACACCTTTAAAATCAAGGAGGAGGCTATAACAGGAGCAAGGCATGACCATAAATGTAGAGGAAGAAGAGTTCATAAGTGGAAGGTAGTAAAAGTGGTAAACATTAACATTTGTGTCATAAAGCACAGGATACGGTGCGGCACACCATCCAGGCCTGAAACAGGAAGGCCCGTATGACTTTTTACTGGGTTACGACTAAATACTAAAAATGTATTGCTCCAGTAAGTTTACAGCGACGACAAGAATATTCCAGAAATAACAGCATTTTATTTCTCTATGATTGCATGATGTGTGGATAATTGTAGTGTAAATCTAAATGCTCTCTATGGGCTATATTTATGAGCCGAGTGTAAAAACGAGTAAATGTAAACTCGCATGTAAGAGAGCTGAATGTATAGCTTAGGATGTTCTGCCAAATATGTGAAATCTGGAGGAAGGAGGACAACAATTTAACTTGTTTCACCGACAGAGAAAAATTACTTAAAATGGCAGTAAATAAAATTAATCTTTTGATGTCTTGAGAAAAAAATGAGGAAGGGAGGCAAGATCGTTTCTGGGTACAATCCTACAGACCTGCTTCATCTAAAAAAACGGCACATAAGCGGGCTTTTTTCTATTTAAAAAAAGAAAAGTGGGGGTGTTTCTAAGAAAGATATATCTTTTTTTTTTTTTTAGAAATCCAGGCTTGGGTTTCACAGATTTTATCTTAATAATCTATTCACAGGCTCACAATTTCTTTTATGATGGGGACTTTCCATTTCTCTTTCTTTTTAAAAAAATCAGTAAATCATATTTTCTATTACCTAACCCTAAATGTAACCCTCACACACACCTTTTTATCAAGGCAACATTCAGTATGTATATTCATCTGTTCACTAGTGTAGGTGCTTTCACTTTTCACTATGCTTGTGGGGACTTTTGGTCCCTCAACGTAGACAAAACCTGACCTAGACACACACTCTTCTTCAAAACACATGAACAACTGTGAAAAACTTCACGTTTCTGCAGCTTTACCTATACACATGCAATAATACAACAACCCTATCTGCACCACTCACATTAGACACACACGAATTGGTCCTCAAAATGGTTAAGAAGGCACGCACACACACACACACCCACACACACACACACTCTCAAATGGACTTGAGTTGCATCATATCTGCGTGTGTACTTGGTAAAACCACAAAAGGACACAGAGAGATAAACAGTAATGACATGGTAAACGCAACTTTCAAATCACATCCAGTTCCTTGAATACATCTTCATTTTCTCTGAAGAAAAACAAGTCCATAAATAACCCAAATCTGCTGATATTCCCTCCACTTAATTTTGGGACAAAAACATCATGTGGACAAAAAGTGAGGAAAATAATGTTTTTTTTTTCTTCATTGGAAACAGATTTGTAAGAAATTCCCTATAGCATCAGCAATTTTGGAAAGTAAGAGAGCAACAAGCTGTTTTCAAAGCGGAGTGCTGATGCAATCTACACGTGCTGTTGCAGTTATGGCCGGAGTGATTGATGCTTTGCATTGTCAGATGGGGCTGCCCCGAAGACAGGTGTTCACTAGCCAAAAACAGCAGCACTGAACACCACCTATAGCATCCTATTACCCTGTTGCAACACTGGCCACAGCCACAGCACAGGTGCTTAAAGAATCTGGGGTTTAACACAATACAGCATGTGTTTGTAATTCAACATACAGCAGATGGTAGTAATGTGGATCTTAACAGCTCAATTTATATAACTTTACTTCCTGTCACTCTGTGGACAGTCTCTAAAAACAAACTGCACTGACAGGGCTTGACATGAACTTTTTTTTGCTCAGCAGTCACTGTGGCTAGTGGTTTTTCAAAGTTGGTAGCCACAATTTTGACATCGATATCATGGGGAAAAACTGTAAAAATAGATATTTTAGTATTATACCATAATTTGGCAGCAGGTAAATTAGGCTGCTGTCACTTTAAGACCTGACAGTGTTACATGTGTTCTTTGCACATGTCAGAGGCTCACACGGAAGACAAAAATAAAGTTAAACAAAGTCCCTTTTTTAATCTTTTTTAGCAGGAAAACTATTCTCGTCGCTTCATAAAAAGATTGTAGAACCACTGTAGTGAGATGGACTTTGTAACAACGTCTTTGGTACCTTTTATGGGTCTTGAGAGAGGAAATGACATTGCTGCAAATGGAGGCCTTTCTGAACCATCGGATTTCAACAAAAATATCTTCATTTGTGTTCTGAAGATGAACAAAGGTCTTACAGGTGTTGAACGACATGAGGGTGAGGAATTAATTTTTTGGTGAAATAACCTTTTAACTATACAGTGTCCAAACACATTATCTTCATTTTTTACATGTAACATGGATGTATTAGATCATATTGTAAAAACCCATTATTATTTAAATTAAATTAAATTAAATTACATTTTTTAACCAATCATTATTACATTTCTGGGGTCAATTAGATTTTTTAAGGGAATTAATACATTTATTCACTAAGGATTCATTAAATTGATCAGAATTGCACTTTGTGTAATTTGTGTATTTTTTTCCATATGTTTAAGATTCAAAAAATGAAATAAAATGTGTATGCTTTTAATTTTAAAATATACAGTATATCTTAATCTATACCAAAACATAATACTTTAATTGATAAAAAAGCATAAAAGTTTTATGTTATTTATACTTATACCCGACTCTTTCCACCAAAACTGCTCATCGGGAGCTCCAGAGTCAATATTCATAGTCCTGCTGCTATATACAGTGCCAAACATTGATTTAAATGGTGCCAGCAGAGGACATTTTGGGCTGTGGACAATGTAAACCATGTATTGTTCTCTGATGAGACCACCTTCAATATCCTACCCACATCCAGGAGAGTTACAATGTGCAGAAGCCACAAACACCCCGACTGTTGCATGCACAGAGTGAAGCACAGGGGTGGATCAGTGATGGTTTGGGCTGCAATATTATGGGATTCCCTAGGACCACTACTCGTACTATATGAGCGTGTTACTGCAAAGAACTACCGAACCATTCTGGAGGACCATGTGCACCCAATGCAAAACACTGTACCCTGAAGGTTGGGCGGTGAATTAGAATGATAATGCACCAATACACACAGCAAGACTTATAATAGAGTGGTTTGATGAACATGAAAGTGAAGCTGAACATCTCCCATGGCCTGCACAGTCACTAGATCTGAGCCACTTTGAGATGTGTCTGGAAACGATTCCCTCCATCATCATCACATAATGACCTGACCACTGTTCTGGAAAAAGAATGGCCCAACATCCCTGAGGCCAATGTGCAGAACTTCTATCTGTCATTCCCAAGATGAAGTGATTCTGTACGGCTGCAAAAGAAGGCCCTGCACCATACTAATAAATTATTGTGGTCTAAAACCAAGTGTCATGCACACTTTTCATATTCATAAGAGGGCTGTAACTACCATAGGCATTAAGGGCACAAGTCCCACCCAATAATTGAAAATGGCCAAAATGTACCCCCAATATATGATACTACTTGAAGGAGTAGTTCACATTAAAATGAAAATTAGCCCATGATTTACTCACCCTCAACCCATCCTAGGTGTATATTACTTTCTTCTTTCTGATGAACACAACTGGAGTTATATTAATAAATATCCTAACACTTCCAAGCATTATAACGGCACTGACGGGGTCTCATGGCACGGCATTAAAAAAAATGTATCCATCCCTCAGAACGTACTCCACACGAGTCCGGGGGGTTAATAAAGGTGTATCCATATTGATAACTTAATAAAGTCAAATATCCAGCTTCCGGCAGACCGGAAACTCCTTTAATGGCGCTCTCCATTACGCAATGCTCTGTTTGTTGTTAAGATGACGGATAGTTAAAAAAGTTAAATTCTTATGCTGGTCTGCCTCAGCGGTTTAATAGCGCTCGTCAATGCCGAAATGATAGCCAATCAGATCAAAGAAGGCGGGGCTTAATATTCACTGAAGATGAGTGTGAATTTCAACACGCCGCTTTTAGTTTTTACAGAGAAAGCGTGCATGCCTGATAAGATATAAGTAGCTAAACACTTAATACTTCATAACTGCTTTACATTGGAAACACTTACCCACAGTAACAAACAGTGATGTAAACTTTTTTATGTAATTTAAAGCAGCAGTCCGTAGTTTTTCCTCTTTGTCGCCATCTCTGTTTGAAATCTGCAACTGCAGTTATTCGCGCAATGATCAACTCTACGTGAGCTGTGCCTCGGCTCCGCACAGCGCGGATGAATACAATGTTTTGAGGAGAATGTCAATGCGCGTATGTCAGGAGAAGGGCTGTCAGTCAACGCTTTGTGATGACCAACTAGGCCTACGTGGGGAAAGCATTGAAATAAATCATGATGATTAAATCTAACGATCGCTAATCGTGAAAATTATACTTTGTTTTCAAATTGTTAATATTAATAACATCAGCATTGCGTGACTACACTTAATGTTTATTAGAACTAACATTACCTGTAGTTCAGTTTCCATTTCTATGCAGTCTCATTTCTAATCGTCATTAAAAAATTAATGTAGAGTAGAGATGAACTGCTCCGTCTCATAGCTAGCACAAAATGGATATTTACCATAATGCACGTAGCAAAAAGAGAAAGGCACAACAATAAAACTCCGTAACTTTAACTGTATGAATTAAGCGAAGTGTGCTACTGTTACATAATAACCATTGAAATGTCTGACCTGTCCACCTGTCTCTGCATCCGTTTTGAACCCCTTCAAAGCAATGGAGTTAACTGATTGAGGTTTCAACCTTTCTGGATCCGCTATCAAATTGATAAGTTTCATTATATCAAGCACTGTGAGAAAAGACTAAATCTCCACCTCCAACATCCTCACACGCGATATAGCCTTCTAGCCGGGACTTCTTATTGATGTGTACAAATGTGACGCAATGACGCAAAGATATACTCGAATCTCCCGCGGAAATCCACCAGTACAACTGGAATTAAAAACATTATTACAAGCTCACCGTTGTAAATCGAGCTAAGGTAAGCAGATAGTTTTGAACCCTGGCTGGTTATGTACTTGCTCAAAAATTTATGGTTACGGACTGCTGCTTTAAATGATGTCATTCATAACCGAATGGGACAAGACACGTTTTTTACATTTTTGACACATTAGATACGCAAACAAGAGTGAATGTGCTTTTTTTAAATAAAACATTATTTGCAAAGATTTTAAATGGATTACCTCAAAACCAGGCTATAATTAGAACTTCTTTTACCATTCTTATTCATTTATTCTTTATTCCCTTAAATCCCTTTTAATCCTTCAATTATTTAATTTCTTTTTTTTGCCCCTCAAAAAAAGTAACATGGTTACAGTCTTGGTTCATAATATAAACTTCATCGGTGGTTCTTCTGATAGTGTGTAAACTTGACTTCACACATCCATGAAAAATTACCTCAAGACCAGTCGGTTAAAAATAATTAAAGAGAAGCGGTGTTTTGTTATCTAATGCAATGACATTCACTTTGAAGTGTGGTTCAGTATCCAAATATGTTCAGGGGGCTTTATGAGCCGTGTCTCAGACTTCTCATAAGATGCATTAGTTTGCATGTCTCTGTCTCTCAGTGTTTCTCTCCATCTCTCTCTCCTTCTTTCTCACACACACACACACACACACCCACTCATAGTATTTCAAACTGCCCTTTTAACCATTATGGCATCTTTATGTGAGATAGCGGTTATATGAAACACTCTGGGTGGGCGTCATATCTTTAGATTAGAAGGGCCACAGGCCACAGGCCAATGACAGAGACGACGTCAGATCCATTACATGACAGGGCCAAATCACCATCCTGCACTGTCAACAAAACCAGGACCGACCTGAGCTATACCATCAGACCTAGGGTGCAAATACTCATCCCTGTGGGAAAACAATAAGTAATACCAAAAAAAATTAAGTCGCATTAAGGCAAGACACTACAGGCAAAGGCATTGTTTTTTCATGCAATGGTCAATTTTGGGATATTTTGCTTCCATAACATGCCTTCTTTCAGACTGTTGGAAAGAAAACATCCAAAATAGACATTTAAGTGATTATTTCATTATACTTTATCTACTCACGTCTGTAGATTTTAATTACATACACATCTTAATCTTTTCATGAGGTGTTTTTTCCTCATGCACTGAGCCAGAAATCTCCACTTCAGGAGCACTTATCCATTTTTATTTCTATCTTATATTCCTGTTTCTGAAGGGTTTGTTCATATGGGCAGGGACAGGGTTCCTGCAGGTTTTATGAAGGTCAATTTAAGACCTTTTTAAGACCAATTAAAGAAAATGTAAGAATAAATTGAAGTTAATATCTAATACACAATGAGTTATATTAGTGTCACTTCAAAGTTTGAAAATACAATTTCCAACTGATCTCCATAACTTTTTAATACATAAAAAAAATTATGTTATGATAAGAAATCCTGGGAAATCTTGTAAAAGTGAATTGAACCCAACTGCCAAAGGGTTCATACAAATCTATTTAATTCATATGCAAGTCATTTTCATACCCAATGACAGATATTTGTTAGTTTTAAGCATAAACTCACTTAATTTAGTTACATTTCTCAGAAAACAAGAATTAATTTCTTCATTTTGCATATCATTGCGAATCTTGATCTAAGGATGTTTTACATTTGTACTGGTAAACAAAAATCCTGTGGAAGAACTCAATTTTTGAAGCGCATGCAATTTAATTTTGCAATTGAATGTAGGGCCCTATGCGTTTTATTTTTTTGTTTTGTTTTATAGTTTATTCGGTTTTAATTTTGGACTCTGCTTTAATGATTGGATAAAATTTTACTGACTTTCATCTTCGGAACACAAATGAAGTTATTTTTTGGAAAGATTTCTGTCCCTCCGTTGACGACAGTCTAGCTAATTCCAATTTGACGCTTCAAAAAGTTAATAAACAGATCGTAAAACTAATCCATATGAATCAAAGCGTTTTACCAAATTTTCTGAAGAGACTCGATCGGTTTATATGACGAAAGTCTTACGGGTTTGGAACGACATTAGGGTGAGTAAATGATGACAGAACTATCCGTTTAAGTGTACCGACCTACTTTTGATTTACTAAATTCTGCATTATACAGTAAATTCCATTTTTATGAATGCAATTCCGTCCACATTTTCTGCATTGAAGAAATCATAGGGTGCTAATTTAATGCCATGATATTGAATTTAAGACTTTCTGATCCAATTTAAGACATTTTTAAGGTCTTAAATTTGAAGACCCGTGGAAACCCTGTCTATGTTATTCCTAAAACATGGTGAAAATGTGTTAACCCTTAACTCTAATATGTCAGCAAAATAAAACAATGAATAAAAATGAACCTGGAATCACATTTATACAATGCTCAGAAGTGTGCAAATTAGTGCATTTGTAATAAGATATGGCCTCATTTGCATATTTGAACATATACGTTTTTAGAAAACGTGAAGTACTGTGATTAATGAACTGGGGAGAGAAGAGTGATAAATAATGATTCAAATATCTAACCTGTAGTGTGTTGCCTCAAGTTCCATCTAAAAGCTAAATCCATGCATCATGTAATGCCTCCCAGAAAGCATATATGGTTTTAAAACACATATTTAGCACAAGCTCAAGCTTAGTCTATGTTTGTGAAAGCGATCACACAGTGAGTATAACAACAACAAGAGACATGTGGGCGTACAGCATCAACAACTCTGATGCCATTTAGCTCTGAAAACAAGATGATGGGAATTTCAGAGCAACGGACAGCGTCTGGACCTCATGATCTCATTTCGACCTGTAATTTACCAATGCCACTACCACCATACTAATTTCCACAGTCAAACTGTCAATTTGATGTTTTATGGGAACTGTAGGTAGACACCTTACAGACTATGTACAGGGTTTCCCCAGAGCAATAGCACATTTGCTGGTGACTTTCTCTCCTTGTTTTCATTTAACTCTTTCCGCTATACATCTAAGCAGTCCGCCCACCCTCTCTGACACACCGAAACCACACACACACACTCAACACAATGTGTGCATGTGCACACACACACACCATTCTGCCTTTCCATTTGCTCATGGGCCCCAGATATAAGTCAATGTCTTGAATTACTCACCCAATGAGGGCCACCATCTGCTCCACTATATGTGCTTGCTGAAGGTATCACAAAGGCTTTCTGTATGAGAGAGAAGTCACTCACTCCATCAGTTATCCATGTGCTCATTGGGGAGTGGTACTGGGTGATACACTCATAACCACATCAGATGCCCCCCTACGGACCTTCTAACACAGCAAATGAGCAGGCGTTGGTCAGCAGAAAGAGAGTTTTTTCTGTGATCAGAGGTTAAAGCACAACATGACACATCTTAGAGATGACATACAAGGCCTTATACAGATGGTGTGAGCCTTACAAGGCCCAGGGATACAGCTAATACACTCGAGGGAGGGAGGGAGGGAGGGAGGGAGGGAGGGAGGGGGAGGACTGTGAAAAAAGAGAAAGAAACAAAAACATGTCTGAAAACCTGACTGGAAGTAAAACAGGATCAAAGATGGCTCCTGTCCAGTCTAGATCCTGCTGACTCACAAGTTCAGCCATGATAAAAGGCAGGATGGGCGGCGTGGGTGTTGGGGGTCGGGGTTTTGTTGGCTGGTGCCTGGTGCAACTCAATCAGTCGAGACTTACTCATTATGTTTTTTTTCTGCTGCAGTGTTTGTCACGGCTGTCATGGCTGATTCGGACAAACACACACTGTAATGTCTGGGGCCTGCATAATCACATCTGGAGCTACTTTCAATTAGTTGTATTGGTTTATTTGTGCATTTAAAATAAGTATAAGCTTTATGCATAATTATTATTATTTTTTATATTATTGGTAGATTTAGGGGAATTAAGAATAAAAAAAATATTGAATGTTTTATCTTTAATCCTTTATATGGTTATGTATATAATTATGTTGTTGCATATCAGCATACATACCCGTTTTTTATATCTAATCATGATATACGAAAGAGCATATAATGTACAAAACATGCTGAAACTAAAACCCCACTAGCTCTTGTCAGAATAGGTGAGGGTTAATCCCAATGAAATCAAAGAAAACATTTGAGACGAGTGTATCATGTTATATACAAAAACATATTGTGTGTCTGAATACACCTGATCCACAGGTGAGGCCATTCGGACATTGTATATGTATGACTAACACTGACACACTCACACACTTTCTGTCTGTCTCACCCTTCACACACTCGCTCAGATGGACGCACTTTCTGTCTGCCTTTAACACTCAACTTCACACTCTCATTCTCTTTTTAACTTGCATACGCACCAATGCACACACTCCTTTCACCTTTTCTTTCTCCTTGCAAACACACACAGTTCAACAGTTCTAATCTATTCTCATCACTGCATTTTTTCTAAATGTGCAGTTAAGCACATGAATACAATTATTATGAGACATATCCATTAATTAGACATTAAAGGGACTTGAGAAAGTATGGTATTTGTGCACAAAGTTACATTTTACTTAAAAAAATAAATAAGGCAATGCTGTAGACTTTGAGGGGAACATCAAAATGGGTTATTCAGATGACAGATTCATGTTTCATTAGTCCCCACTAATATTGAATATTTTGTTACTGCGGTTTTAGGGAATAATGGGATTGTGTCGCCTCTATAAGCTTTTAATTCTGAGAAGGAAACAACATTACAATCTCAAACAACTACACATTTTCATGAGATTAATTTCATTTATGTATATAAGAGCATGTTTATTTATCACTGTGTGGATTGATTTCAAACACTGATATGAAGGGAGTAATTTCTCATTTTCACTTTGAGTGTTTTGCCAGCTGTCATAATGTGAGTAAACTGCGGAAATTACAAGACGAAAGATTTTCAGGCCCATTTCATCATGGTGAATTTTTTTTTCTTTCTTCAATCTTATCCGTAGACATTTAGTGCACATATTTAAACACACATAAAAATGTCTAAATACATTTTAAATGCACTGGTACAATGCAAAACAAGGAGTAACAAGGAGTGTATTATATGACTTCCTAAACTTGCTTCCTAAACATAGTTCTTCTGAAAGTACTCAAAGTATGCATTACAGCATATTTGGACAATTTCCACCTTAATTTAATACATCTGAGCATGGAATGAATGTCAGGGTGTCTCAATCGAGAGGCTACAGCTGCAACTTTCACAAAATGGAGGCAGAAAAACACAAAATGGCCGCCTCTAATTTTACTTTAGAGTCTCAGCTGATCTGAATACTCCTGACTCCACAAATATTAATATGTACATTTCTCTTTAACCTATTTATTTGTCTTTGTTTGCAGTTAAGTAACTAAGAATACGACGATTGTGAATTTGAATCATTTACACTTTATTTTAGGGTTCAATTCTAACTAGTTGCTTATTAGCATACATATTACTAAGATACTGGCTGTACTTATAAAGCACATATTAATGCCTTATTCTGCATGACGATATTCTACATCCCTCCTACCCAATACCTAAACTTAACAACTAACTTATTAACTATTAATAAGCAGCAATTATGAGTTTATTGAGGGAAAAGTCATAGTTAGTTAATAGTGAGAATTGGACCGTAATCTAAAGTGTGACCATATTATTTATATTATATATATATATATATATATATATATATATATATATATATATATATATATATATATATATATATATATAGAGAGAGAGAGAGAGAGAGAGAGAGAGAGAGAGAGAGAGAGAGGTAAGTCTGTGTACACACATCCCACAACCTGCATGAATAAAAAAAGTGTATTATCATTTGGGGTATCAGCATTAGTTTAGTATTTTTGTGAGAAATAAAGCCTTTACTCACCTCAGTGTGTCTCCTTCCTGTTTATAGCACTGAAAATAAAGTCCAGAAAGGGTTTGGGAAAATGTCCAGAGCTGATCCATGACACAGATATGAGATCTGAAACATACAAAACGATCATTAAGGTCTAGGAAAGCATGAGTATGAGAGAAAGAAATTAATAATTATTTTGTTCTGAATATATTTTAAATAGAAGTAATGCAATAAAGTAACAGTGATATGTACTTTGTTCTTTATGAAAGTAAATTAGATAAGTTAGTAATAATTAAATTCTGGATAACACACGAGGCAGAACAAGTATCCTTCAGTCCGATTCCATAATAAAAGTGTGATTTTTTGAAAGTGGAAGCTCTGAATAAAACTATTCATCATTGTCAAACAGTGACATATTCTTGCTATTACTAATAACCTTGAAAGGTCTTCTATTCGTCAGAACAGTAACAGAGACACGGGCAAGAATTCCTGAGGAATCTCTCGGATTGCACAGTTTGTTCTGATGGCAAAGATCAAACAAAGAAAAAATAATGCTATCAAAAAAATTTGTTAGATATAAATTAATATATCTGACTGAAATGTACTGAGTTTACCCTTACGAAACAAATAGAAAAAAAAATTGTTTTAGACCGTTATTTTACTTTTATACAAGAAAAACATAACCCAGATAAAACAAATTTATATTTCAACATTTTAAAGCATCAAACTGTGATTCAATTGATGCATTTAATGTGCAAAAATATTCAAAGATCTAATGTGGTTTAACTTACACATACATTACATATGAAAAGGAGGAAAGGCATATTTAAATCTGAGCTTTTACATTTTTTTAAATCAAAAACTAATAATTAGAGCTCAGCAAAATAATTTTCCACAATTGTCTAGAGACATTTAAGGGGGAGAAAAAGCTTAAAAACTGACGTTGCTAATAATTCTTTACAAAAAAATGCTCACACACACTTTGTGGTCTTTGCAGAGCAAAACAAATTTTACAGAGCTCTAAAAATGATTAACGTCTAGTAAAATATATTCATATCCTTCTAAGCCAAAAGGCAAACATGAAGTTATGATAATACAAAGACAGACAGCAACAAAAACAGTAAGAAAGATATTTTCATCTATCTTTATATTCATTCATTTTAACACAAGAAACGTTTGATTCAGAGTTAAAGATTAAATGAAATATATTTTATAGATTTAGTAATGTATTAAACACTTGCCACATTTGCTTTTTTAGTCAATGAACCTGCTTTACCTAAACCCGTCCATAAACGCTGGACAAATCTGAATACACTTTGAAAGACGGCTTGCTAAAATGATTCTTTCAAGCTTTTGTCATGCATCGTTATTTTTTATTTTTGCATTAAAAAACACATCTAAATAGTACATCAAATTCTTGATGAAACAATAAACACATTGACATTCTGACAATGCACTAAATGTATTAACTCATCTACGCGGTTCATTTAATCTTTCCTAGATTAAAATGACTCTAAATACTCTAAATACAATTTAAATGTTTACTTCACTGCAATTTAAGACTTTTAAAGAATCTTATTTTGCAAGTTTTAATTATTTAACATGATTTGGGAGGATTCTGTTAACACGCACAGGACAAAATGTTGCCACACATTCTGAGAATATCTGACACAATTATATTTAGTCTAAAAAACCTTTTTATAAACTATTTGTGTGCTACAGATAATGCTAACATAAAGCTGGTCTTGATGAAACAATTAGAACAAATCTAAAGAACTCAGGAATCAAAGGGAGGATTTAGGTGGATTTTAGCCAGCATACAAACTGATATAGCAGGAGAAGAACAGATTAGAGAATAGAAGAATATATATTGGCATGTTTTTAGATTTGTGCATGTTTTTGAATGATATCTCCCCACTAAAATTAGGAGGGACTTCTACATTATTTGTAGAAAACCAAAGAGAGAGGGAGAGAGAAGGTCTGTGTTCATTTAAGAGCAAGAAGTTAAACACTAATTACATCAACTTAATATCCTGTAACACACTTAGAAAAAGAACAAGACAGCTAAATATATTTTTTAATAATTTGGTGTAATTCTATTCTAAGAAATACATAATCTTTGTAGGATTTTATATTAGAAACAGTAAAATGTACATGTATCTTACCTAACACGTTTCATTCTTATGTTCCCTACTATATAATTTTACAAAACAAGCATCCAAAATGTTTAACCCTTACCAGAAAGATCCATGAACCTTTGAATGACACATTTGAAATTTCCAATGCATTGGAATGGGGGACAAGACCAGACGCCTGTGCTTCCAGTGAGTCACAGAAAGCTTGACATATCTGAAGCTTTATTCCTCACATAAGGCTATTTTACTGAAATGACCTGCAGATGGCATATATATATTCTATATATATATAAAAAAATTATATAATGAAGAAAAGAAAAAAACTAGGAAAAATTAATAACAGCAGATTTTAAGGAAAATGTTTTGGATGTTTATGAATTATGTTTAGCAGACATGAATACTTTTTATACAGTAACAAACTAACATATATGCAGATTTTAATGTATGTATTTCTTTAACAGTTAAATGGCAGGTTTAATCATTTTAAAACAGCAGAGCTGGATTTGTGCTTACTTTAAATGCTTCTCAAATGAAAATAATTATTTGGCTATTAAATGGACGTTTTAACAATTGTTCAAAATAATATTTGACCTACATGCAATTTATAGGATTTAGGTTATTGTAAAAAACATTCTAAATGTGCCTTTTCTAGAAATGCATTTCAAAATCATTCTGTAAATATGAAATTCACCATTCATCTCAGGATCAATGCATGCACATGTTTTACACTGTTTTTCCAGCTCAGTCCATACACATATAATGCTCTATTTGTCTCCTATAATCGAAAATAAATGTTTAACACCCACTGATCATAAAAATGAGCAGGAGCACTGAGAGAATCACTGACAGGTGGCAAATACAATTAATATATTGACGGCATGGGCCAATGAGATCATCTGTAATTCATTTACTGTACATTGAGAATGCTTTTTGCTGCTAGAGATAAAAGTAGATTAGCACTCGATATAATAGTCGAAGGGCATGGGAGGGGATTTTTACTGAATCAAACCTAATATGGACATCAAAATCGGTCCAAGAAAAGCTGGCAGGGGAGAGAAAGGAGGGGTGACTGGAGCAAGCAGAACAGCTGTGTTTTGATTGGACGAACTTGAAAATTTCTGAATTTGTTCTGTCCAATCACAAAGGCTGATTGGACACAAAGCAACAGCACATTTCATTCCATTGCTGCTTTTTTTTCTCTCCCTCTCTCTCTCTATAGATTCTTCTGTTCATTTTTACAGTAAACCAGACATAAATATGTCAGGTTGGTAAGAGAGGAATGTCTTTTGTTCTTGATCACTCCGGATCAGCTTTAAACCGCAGGATGAAAGTGTTTGATTAAAGAGCAACATTCATGCCCATCCCCATTACAAACACATCTTTCTGCTCCGAGCAGTGAGTCACTTTCAAACGGGCACAAGAAACTGCTGAGTAATGTCAAGACTAAATCACTGCATTCAGGTCCAGTCACAAGTCTCTCATCTGTCTTCAAAGGTGTCTTTTATCTCCAGACATCTGTATACACTGTCACACTCCACACCGAACAGATGCAGCAAAATGTGTTAATTCCCAATATCAGCAAGTAAACAGACCCCATATGGCGGACTGGAAGTTATGTTGCTGACTAATTCCCCTTAGTCATTTTACCCAGAAAACAACACAGAAAGCTGATGAGAGCTAAATCAAGCAACTATTTCAGAGTTTTATAGAGCGGAACACATGTAATCATGCCGTTATGTGACGTATTCATTATTCTAGTGGGAAGTTTCCTTCTCTAACCACAACAGCAGCCATCAGACAAGATGAATGAATAGCCAGGCTGGGTGTACTTTTTTATTTCAATCTTTTTCTCATGCACATGGAAAATTACCATTTGGCAAAGCGTTCAGCCACCACAACCTCCCCGCGTTTACCAGCTCCGACCTAGCATCCCTCGGGGCAGGGTTCACCAGCAATTACATTTAAGAGATCTCGTCAAAGGTGCGCCTTCAGTAAAACCATGGGAGACAGTTTCGGCTCTCTGATATGCTGCCAGCACTAAGCTTTAGATGTTGGTCATCATCACCTTAATTTTTTTTCTTTTTCTTAAGGCTTGTTTTCAAGTTTAGAAGTTCAGAGGGCATATCATTTTCTGGAAGTAATTTTTGCCATATTTCAGGACATGGATTTACCAGAATCCATTGTTTAAAAGGCTAGTGATTATTTTTACCCCCAGAAATGCTCTATTTAGTATTTAGCGAAGCACTGCGAGTCACGACCGGCTTTTGTTACCAGAGAAATGACGAGGATTGACGCATAAAGACGAAAGACTTCCCTAATCCACATTCACACCTAATAATATTCCTCTTTCCGTGCCACATTCTACAGTTACAACTTCCCCTTTACGTCAATGGCACCTTGGTAACAATAGCAACACTACTATACATACAGCATTAACAGTTACCTGAGCCCGGCTAATGCTAATAGAGCTCATTTGAAGGGACAGTTCACCTAAAAATGGAAATTATCATTTATGCAGTTCTTTTTTTCTGTAGAAAACAACTTTTTTGTGCATATGATGGAAGTCAATGGGGACCAAAACGACACTGGACTTATGGACCTACTCATTACATGTAGGGGGAAAAAGTAAAAGAAAAAAATATTTTCTTCCAAAATATATTCTTCTGGGTTTCACAAAAGAAAAGAAAAAAAGTCATACAGGTTTTTAATGACAGAAGGGTGAGTAAATGACAACATTAAAATGTTTGGGGCTAACTAACCCTGTAATACCAACTCTTTCGTCTTTTCTTTATTATTTTTATTTAATAAAGGCAAATAGCTCAGGTAATAGATTTCAGTGAGATTGTTTGCATCGTTTTCCATTTTCATTTTCATTCGCATGGAATGTTAATTTGTCCGTCTGTCCAGCAAGTGAGTTTGCAAAAGCAAATATTATGGATGATCTAATATGATCCGGAAAATCAGACCGCCAGCTGGGAGAATCACAGGAAGACCGTAATCAGGTTATAAAGTAAACTGTACCCTCATCTCACACACACACACACACACACCTTTCTCAGATTATTATCCCCTTCTTTTTTCTTTTTGAATGAAACCCTTTCAGACAGGCATCAAGACAAACGTCTCTGGCACAAAATGCTGCCAAATATCAAAGTCCATTATACAAGCCGGTCTGTCTCTCTCTCACACACACACACACACACACACACACACACACACACACACACACACACACACACACATGCTCTTTCTACAGCACAGCGCAGGAAGTGATTATGGGTGCCTGACGTAATCAGACCGTTCCAGGGAGGGAGAGACGAAAAAAATTCAAATCTATATATCACTAGGAGGAAAAAAATGTGCACCCTGGAGTCCACGTTGACAAATTCTTTAACAAGCTGTGGTCAAAAGGAAGCTGGTTGAAGACTGACTCAGCCCCTCCTTTCAGCAGTTTACTGGAAACACGGGGGGAGGCAGGGGGAGGAGGGAGTTTCAGAGAAGTCACATGACCCATAAGGGCAGGGCTAACCACAGCTCTGGGAGGAGAGGAGTGGAGAGGAATCAGGGCGAGGGGGAGGCAGATACACGCCCTTCCCCGAGCAGATGCCTCCGAATCGGGTTACTTACTCGACTGCCTGGGAGTTGGCAGGGGAGAATTCACAGACAAGCTAACCCTTTAAGTGCTGGAGACAATGATTCATAAAACAAAATCAACAGTGTTAGTTCAAGTCCGTCTTTTTAACGCTTGTTTTAAACCATATGAAAAAAAAAATGAAAAAAGTTTCTGTGTCTAAAACAGCTGGTCATGACTAGAAACGGATGCAGCTGATGATGTCTCGTCGCTTTGTGCCAGCCTGGCTCGTGTATGTTCAGTCCCACACGTGCAATATGTCTGATGCGCTCTAGAAACCAACATGACGACACAGACACTTGACATATAATCCCATGCCCTTGACCTTTGGGCAAAGGATGTCTGGAACCATTCTGTTAGACTTGCGTCACACAAACGCACGTAGAAACATAAACAAATGAGTAAAAACACATTTAATCATGTCCTGTTCACCGTCAAGGCTGAAAAATATTAACAAAAATGCAATTACTCAATATTTGCAATGCTATTGTCCTGGACAAAATGTAGTTTACAAAAATTAGAAAGCAAGTTAAAATCAAATCCGTTTCGGAAAAAGGGAGCCGCTTCGTCTTCGCTCGCAAAGCTACTGGAGGATGATTTCAGATTCAAAGTGGCAGAAGATTTCAATAGATTTTTTTTAAAAAGCCACAGAAGAAGAAAGCGTGCCGTCTTCAGTCACAGAGCAAATGAGGAGTAAAAGGAGAGATTTGGGGGGAATCGGGCTTCAGACTGCTCAGGGAAACTCTGCTGCAGCGCCAGAAAGAGATGCTGTGATCCAGAAGCGGACGTCAGAATGACCAAACAGCGAAAGAGAGGGAGTGAGAGATAGAAAAAAAGAGAGAGCGAGCACAGGAGAGAGACAGATATAAGAGGTATAGAAAGCAATGGAGACACATTGCAACTTGAAAAAAAGTCATTTGAGAGACCTGAAAAATAAATGTTAGTTTTCTTTAAACAACTATCCCTCTCTCTTTTGGTATTGTGGAGAAATGTGAGGATATGACAACACAAATAGACACAAACACAACATTTGTAAACAAAATAAATACACACACTTTTTCCAATATATAGCAGTGGCTCTCAACTGGTGGGTTGTGGTCCGTCTGATGAGGTCACAGACTACAGGAGAAACTATGCTGAGTGCAATTAATAAAATGCAACTACTCATCAAAAGTTAGGATAGCAAAATAAATAGGCTTTTTGTGCGTCCAATCAAATGCAACAGTGCAAATAAATCTTTAAAAGTTAGCCAAATGAAATGCCAACATGTCCACAAAGTGGTTTGTGTGGTACATCTTATTTTCATTGCAATATTAATACATTTCAAATGTTCAATTTTAGCTTCTTTTTTTTTTTACTGCACTGCAGTGGTTCATTTGAAATCTTAAAGCAAAACCAGTTGAGAACCACCATTTCCAAGATCACATTCATTACTATTAGTTTTTTACTAATAACAAGACGTAAAAAAAATAAATGAATAAATAAAAAATTCACAATAAAATCCCAAAGCAAACAGATATCAAACAATAAGGGCTTGCAAATTTGCTGAGTTTTTTTTGTAGGTAAAATGTTTGGCTGTTGAGGTGCAGAGTAATTCAGAAACAAAAATGACCGCATGACAAATGAGTCACAGCATATACTTCCATCAGTGACGGTTTGAGGTTAACAACCAACATAAAGGTTCCCTGTAAGTCTGACATGACCAGAAACTAGCCATTCATGAGAAAGACTGTTGAGAAAGACCTACATCTGTCGTAACATCTGCCAGAACACACACACACAGAATGTTATTAATTGCTTCAAGAGAACTTAAGATGAGTGCAAAAAAAAAAAAAAGATTGTGGAATTTGATATTTTTATAGGAAAAAATATTGCCCATGCAAAACCCTACACCATAATGCCAGCCCTTATAAAAAAAGAAGTTTATTCAAGTGTGCTATTAGTATACTTCTTTTAAACTAATAATACTTTCAGTCTACTTTGTATGTGCTTCTCAGAAATATACTTTATGTACTTAAGTATACTTATTATACAGGTCTAAGTATATTTGGCCTATGCATGTACTCAAACTTTTGATCAAGATATACTTAAGAGCATAATTAAGTATTCTAAGTATACTTTTTTCACACGTTTTTCCTACAGCCTTATAAACTTGCAATGCTTGAAAATATTGATTTATAAAGAAAACATATATTTTTCTAATTCAGTATCTGAATTTTTATGTAGGCTATTCCTTTTTTAGTGTACATAGGAATTGACTTCAAATCTACTTTACTCTTTCCTGCTACTGACTGAATTTACTGGCTATCCATGTTTTCACTGTTATATGGTAAGGGGGCACTATGATACATCTTCTGCAACCGAATCTCCAGATCAAATCACAGGTAAAGAAGAAGCGGAAACAAGTGATAGAAGATTGCTTATGCAAATATAAAACAATGCGATCATCAAACATTAAACAGCATATCAATCAAAACTGCCTAATTCTACAGAATAAAAGGTCGACCCTATGAAGTTTACCCAATGAAATGGTGGTCTGAATGGTTTGCAAGTTGCTGTGCCATTTCAAGTGTGTTCAAAATGGTTGTTAACATGGTGCATTGCCATTGCAAGGATGTTTTGAATATTAGCTTTAGCAAGTTGATTTGTTTTGCTAGTGTAACCAGTACTACTTGACCCACTTTGAGTGGGATTCGATCCGGGGTCTCTGGTGTGGGAGGCGGGCATGCTAACAAGTATTCTAAAGACTGCATCAGTTATTAACGCGCCTCTTGAGGCCAGTGGAGTGAAGTTTACACGGACAGCTCTTACGTCCATCCCTAAACCTCACTCCAATCCGGGTCACGGCACCACGTGTAACTGGTCCTACTCGACCCACTCCAAACAGGATTCAAACTGGCACGGGAGGTGGGTGCTAAAGACAGTAAAAGCTAGCTTCAGTCACTAGCATGCCTCTTGAGGCCAGGGAAGTAAGGTTTTAGAAGCACAGCTCTGTAACGCCCCACTCCAAGTGGGATTCAAAACGAAACGGCGTGGGAGGCGGACACGTTAACAAAGATGCTAAAGACAGCCACTGCTAACATCAGTTGCTAGCGTGCCTCTTGAGGCCAGGGGAGTGAGGTTTTACACACACACCTCTTACTGGCCTACATTTGTTACCCCTTATGTGTTATTAGCAATATTAGCATATTTCTTTGCCACTGCTAGGGGTTTTTGAATGGTTAGCAAGTGTGTTCTGAATATTAATTAGCATATTGCTATACAATTTCAAGAGTGTTCAGAATGGTTGTTAACACATTGCTATCCCATTGCTAGGGTGTTTTGAATGGTTAGCAAGTTGCTTTGCCATTGCAAGTGTAACCGGTCCTATTCGACCTGCTTCGAGCAGGATTCGAACCGGGGTCTCTGCCGTGGGAGGCCGGCATACTAACAAGGACTCTAAAGACCTAAGCCGCTAACATCAACTGCTAGCATGCCTCTTGAGACCAGGGAGTGAGGTTTTACACACACAGCTCTTAAATGCCTACATCTGTTACACTATTGTGTTCTAAATATATATTAGCATATTTCTTTGTCATTGCTAGGGGTTTTTGAATGGTTAGTAAGTTGCTATGCCGTTACTATTGTAACTGGACCTACTCGACCCGCTTCGAGTGAAATTCAAATCCAGGTCTCCAGCGTGGGAGCCGAACGTGCAGAAGGACACTAAAGACTAAAGACTGCAGCCGCTAACATCAGCTGCTAATGCGCGTCTTGAGGCCAGAGGAGTGAGGTTTTACACGCAGAGATCTTATTGGATTACATTCGTTACAATAGTGTGTTATGAAATGGCATAGCAATATGCTAATAAATATTCAGGAGTGTTTAGAATGGATGTTAATACATTGCTATCCCATTGCTATGGTGTTTTGAATGGTTAGCAAGTTGCTTTGCCATTGCAATTGTAACCGCTCCTATTCAGGGTCTCTGGCATGGGAGGCCGGCATACTAACCTGCTTCGAGATACTAAGGACTCTAAAGACTGCAGCCGCTAACATCAACTGCTAGCGTGCCTCTTGAGGTCAGGGGAGTGAGGTTTTAAATGCACAGCTCTTACTGCCTGTGTCTGTTAAACTAGTGTGTTCTGAATATTTTTTAGCATATTGCTATGCCATTGCAAGAGTGTTCAGAATGTTTGTAAACATGTTGCTATGTCATTGCTATGGTATTTTGAATGGTTAGCAAGTCGCTTTGCCATTGCTCGACCCGCTTTGAGCGGGATTTGGGGTCTCCAGGGTGAAAGTTGTTGGTGGAAGTTGCTATGCCATTTCAAGAGTGGTCAGAAGGGATAGCAAGTTGCTTATGTGTTGTTTTGAAAACGTATTTGATAAATTTGTGAAATAGAAAGACATCAGATTGTGTGATTCTTTGACACCAGTTTCCAGAACAGTTGGTTGTGTTTATGAGGGAATGAGGCTATTGTGGTTAAACTCCCCTCAGTCATTATCACAGTTGCCATGGCGACAGGCCACCTATTGGTTGCAGATTAATCAGAGGGATAAACCATGTGATAAGTTTCCTTAGTAATGCCTATGAATGATAGGCAAAAAGTCACCACCTCTTCCTGGAGTGTTATGGGATTGTGCTATAAGTGAAATTTCATTCATTCATGAGTTGAGTGCCAAGTTGGTTCAAATCCCTAACCATTAGTATTAAAAGTGATGATTGTTTAAGCAATCACCTCTAATAATATTCAAAAGAAGTTTTTGAGAAAAGGAGAACAAGTAACAGGAATCATGTGAAACATGGGGGTGTGGTTGTGGATTGAGTGCAGCATAGAAAAGAGGAATAAAAAGAGCGCTGAAATAAAAGATAGCAAGAGTCAATTGAAAAGGTGAGCGAGAGAGAGAGAGAGAGAGAGGCATGAATGTGATATGACCCACCTGACTGCTCTTACCATTGTAGAGTGGAACATTTTTGCAAACCCCTCACAGCCTTCATCACACGGGGCCGTCCCTGACAACTCGGCCGCCCGGGCCATGAAGAACGCAGGGACCTCCCCTGTCGCCCTTCCCACACTCAACACCCTGTGAACACACACGCACATGATCAATGACATTTTATGACTGTATACATGACTGTGCATAAAAAAGCCAATGAATTCTTCAGAGTCGCATGATTATTTCATCTGAAATCAAAAAGCATTGTTCCGTGGCATATCAAATTATGACAGCTAAAGTTTCTCCCTCGCTGTTGTCAGGCTGACATTAATAGGTCTGTTATTTAATCTGGACATCCTGCCTCACATCCTGTCTCTTCAACACAACTGGCTTTGATGGTGGCCGACACTGCATTACTCACAAAGCAGTTGGCCCTAATCTCCTGGGCAGCTGTCCTATTCAATGCCACTCAGTAGGAGGTGTTTGGTTAGTGTGAGTGTGTGTTCCACCTGCCCCTTGGGTGGGGAGTGTGGAAAGCCCACTAATGTCTACAGGGGGTTTGCAGGGTGACACAGGAACAGATGAGCTCTGCAGGAGAGGAGAGCTCCACTTTCCCTGATAAACCGCTGCCAACGTGGATGCGCGCGTGTGTGTAGTAACCCTTGCCCTGAGAACTCTCACCTTTGAACAGACAGAAACACGTGTTGGTGTGTATATGCATGAATTCTGCCCCCTTCATCGTAGACAACACACACACACACACACACACAATAGTTATGTGTAGTTAATGTCCCTCCTGCCAATCACAGTGCTTCGAACAAGAGTTATGACTTTGTCAGTCTCCTGAGACTGGGCGCAGCCTGGCAGACAGTCTGGCACTGCCAGGTGTTTTGAGACCCATATTGCCTTCACTCTCGGTTTGCTTTACAGAAATAAAACTAACACAGGTTAGGCACAGACTCAGAATGGAAAAGACCAGACATAAAATAAATCCAACAAACGTCAGCTTTTAAACTTGTCTGAATGTTTTTAAATGCAATTAGAAACTATAATATTAAAGACCCCCTGTAGGCAATCATTTTATCCCTTAAAACTCTTTTCCTTGAAAAAACATGTCTTCATGCCTTAAAATAGCTTAAATGTAACTCTACAACCGTGCCTTTATTTAGTATACCCGAATCTATGAATATGCATATAAGCCCCGCCTCCACTCACTCACACCAGGGCTGCGTCCAGCCCCGACAAAATGTTGCGAAATGTTTTTTAAACAAAAGCGGTTGTGCGTTGAACACCCTGTTCTGTGACGCAGGAGTTGCAACTATGGCAGCTGAGAAGGCCATTCTTTGTGTTCTTTTTTAATAATTTTCAGAGCCTGATGAAATTGGTAGCCATTGACCTTGCGGTCCAGAATAAAAGAGTGAAGGGATTTGTGGAAACTGTGGTTCCTAATTATTGTGATCCAACATTTGCCTAACATTTCAGGATGAAAAATCAAACATGTCTTCAATTGTTGCGTATACCGAGCTGCAACGGACACATTTGTGAACGACTTTCCTCGGACCCATTGAGCAAGCTGTCTCTTTAACACGGCATGGTTTATATACATGTTGCTGCTGATTGGGCTGACATTTTTGACACACCCACCAAACAAGAGAAAACGTATCTCACACCCCGTTGCACACAGTTTCCAGCAAACATGACGTTCAACCCAGAAACCGTAATAAAATGTTGCACACTGGTTTGAGCGTGAACGTGCCCCAGCTCAGAAATCCACTCGCTGACGTGATTGGTTACAAGGTATTTTGTGATGTCAGAAACACCAGCGATTTCAAACCGCGTTTTTGAGACTGTCTTTAGATCACTGAAGTTTTAACTTGTGAATTTGCACACAAACATCTCATAGATGCATAAACATTATTAAAGGGATAGTTCACCCGAAAAGGAAAATTAGCCCTTGATTTACTCACCATCAAGTCATCCTAGGTGTATATGATTTCCTTCTTTCAGACGAATACAATCAGAGTTATATTAAAAATATCCTGGCTCTTCCAAGCGTTATAATGGCAGTGAATGGCTGTTTCTGTTTTGAAGGCCATAAAAGTGCATCTAGGATGACTCGAGGGTGAGTAAATCATGGGCTAATTTTTATTTTTGGGAGTGGACTTTAACATCTACATTATTCTTTATATTAATCTCAATGCATACATCGAATCTGAATGCACAATACTTTTGTGTTAATCTCAAAGTCTATCAATCTTCTGAAAGACTGAAAAAAGCAATATTTAATGTTACTCACTGAAAAAGTACATTTGTTACATTATTTCTTCATCGGTGATGATCAAACAGGAAAATTACTAATTGTACATCATGTACATATGCAATTACACAGCACATTATTGTACAATTGCAAACTGTGGCTTTATATATAATATATTTAACTACTAATATTTGACAGCTCATGTAAAACACAGCCCCACAAATTTAAAATAGTATTTGATAAATATAATAAAATGTAAATTTTATTACCAAATGTTGTTTATATTTGTTACACAGAAAGTACTTCACTTTTAGCCTTTTTTTTCTGTTATGCCACTTTGCCTTCATTAGACAGGGCAGTATAAAAAAAGATGAGTGACAGAAGCCTTTATAGCCTATATAATGCAGGCCAAACTCAATCCACAAGCACTTCTACAGTTGTCGCAGGTGCCAAATGCTGCACCCTGAAAAGCACAACATTTTTTACAGTGAAATATGATATTAATATATCACAGAGATTTCTACAAGAGTAATACATTATGAACCATTTTAAAAATCACAAACACTGAATGCGGCAAAACTAATATTAAAAATATTTACTGTGTGGAACAAAGACCCCGATGGCCAATCTCTGTATCAGGAACTAGCTATTTCTATGAATTCAAGATTAGTTATACATATGTATATATGTATATACATACGTACATCTCATGATACATCTTTTGCAATATGACTTAGATGTTGTTGCTGTTTAACAGTAAAAAGCAAGACAAGCAAGAAATTGTTAAACACTTCTGGCGAAAGTCTATTTTTTGCACATAACATGTTGACAGACATGACGTGATAATGACATCACAGATATTCGAGTGCACTTCTCATTTCTGAGTGGAAAATAGCTCAAGAGCATCATTTACTGGAGGCTTCTCTGTATTTCTTCTCACATTTGCAAGAAACGTGCTGTTTTTCTCTGTAATCAAAACTTCAGCCAAATTTTCTAAGAAAGCAACACATGCCTTTACACTGACCTACGTAGGGTTATAATCAGCCAATCAGTGAATCACGCATTTTTTGTAAAAAACTAAAAAACATGTGGTGTTTATTTGAGTAGATTTTTAATATAACTATGAAATGATAACAGGACAACCTGTAACACAGCCCTGAGGTTTAAAGCCACAACAGTAAATACAACGCAAGCAAACACTCTGCATACGTACATAATAAATGAGGTGAACGACAGGAAGATGGCAAGAACATTTCTAGATCAGTCTGTACCATCTTTGCCTTGTCAATAGAATCACTTCCTCATTGGGTCGTGCATAAGTGCATGCGATTGGAGGAGCGTGTGTTTTAAGGAACAGGCTGTACTACTCATAGTAAAAAAAATGCTAAACCACATGTCTGGTGTGAGAAGTGTGAAACCGCTAGTAAGCAGCAGCAGGGAAATTCACAATCATTGACAGGTTCTTTCCCCACCGCACACACTTATCATTCAGAAAAAATAGACCTCAATGAAATCAGACCTCAGAATTAATAGCATTAAACTGGGCCATGAATCACAAGCAGGCCCGGACGGAACTGTTTTGGCCGTTCTCGAAACTGCTGAATTAAATTTATTATGTTCAAAATGCTTACGGGTAGCTAAACGCGTTCTCAAACCAGCCAAAATATACTCTGGTCCAAAAGTCTGAGATTACAGTCAACATATGGAATTTGTGGGGTTTCTGACAAATTCAAAACAATGAAACTTAATGACAAAAAAACGAGTAAGAAATACTGCACTATTTATAAGTCACTAATTTTGTAGCAAACTTGAGGCAATGATCATTTGAACCCCTTTGAACAAAAGGTCAGATTTTCTTGCCTCCAGGCAGCTGTGACACTTCTGCCATCCAGATCTGGTCAGTGTAGGGTGGTTTGGATCAGGAAGCATCACATGGGCTGTGACGACACTGCAAGACAAAGAGAGAGGACTAATAGTAATGCAATAGAAATGTAAAAGTCCTATGAATGATTTCTAATCAACATTAAAGGGATAATTCTCTCAAAAATGAAAATTACCCCATGATTTAGTCACAATTAAGCCATTCTAGGTGTTTATGACATTCTTCTTTCAGATGAATACAATCAGTTATATAAATCCAAGCGTTATAATGGCAGTGAACGGCAGCCCCCAATTTGAAGCCCAAAAAGTCCATCCATCCATCATAAAAGTAATCCACACGGCTCCTGGGGGGGCGTAATTAAGGCTTTCTGAAGTGAAGTGATGAGTTTGAGTAAGAAAAATATCCATATTTAAAACTTTATTAGGTCAAATTTAAATTCATTAGGTATCTAACTTCAGGCAGACCGCCTTCCATATTCAACTTACAAAACCCCATCGATTCACTTCAGAAGGTCTTTATTAACCCCCCGGAGCCTTGTGGAGCACTTTTATAATGGATGGATGCACTCTTTTGGGCTGCCGTTCACTGCCATTATAAGGCTTGGAAGAGCCAGGACTGATTGAATTCGTCTGAAAGAAGAATGTCATACACCTGGGATGGCTTGAGGGTGAGTGAATCATGGGCTAATTTTCACTTTTGGGTGAACCATCCTTTTAAGAGGCATAAAGAGGCCAATTAAGGTTGTGGATAGGCATAAACAAATATATAATTTTTCATATTAAAAAGACTTTTTACCAAATAAAGAAAGACGTTATCATTTACTGACGTGGTTCCAAACCTGTAAGACTTTCTATCTTCTAAAAAGAGTATCAGAATGTTTGAGCTGTTATCTTCCACACTGTGAAAGTGACTGTGAGTCAAGGCCCGTGAAGCTCCAAAGATTTTCAAGTCTGATGAAGCCAAAGTAGTTATTCATTTTATATTTTCTTTTTAAAAAATCAGAATCTTGCTTTGAAAATCTCGCTTGACAGTTGTGGTCACCATTCACTTTCATTGCAGAAAAAAGAGAAGCTTGGACGTTCTGCTATAAATAACAGTTTTAGAGTTTCATGGAAGAAAAAAAGTCACATGGATGGGCAGAATTCTCATTGTGGGTGAACTGTCCCTAGATAAATCATTTTAATATTGATATTAACAATTAATATTATTTATTTTTTTAAATATGTGAACACACTTTTATTTTTTATTTTTTTAAATATTTGTATCCATTATGGCTTCAAACTATTTTTTAATGTTTATAATCTTTTGTTCCAAAAATGTATAATTCTGACAATTTACAATAGTACTATAATACTTTTCTTTGCATCACAAATATGTGTCGTTATGTTTTTTTTACAAATGAATGTTTGATAATCACAATCATGAGGGTTTATATGGGTCGTTTCCCACTTTACTTATCACATTACAATAAAATAGCATGTTTGATGATGCAATTTTTCACACTAAAGTTTTTTCTAATAGTAATATTATTGTATACCGATCAGGCATAACATCACAGCACCTGTTAGTGGGTGGGATATATTAGGCAGCAAGTGAACATTTTGTCCTCAAAGTTGTTGTGTTAGAAGCAGGAAAAATGGGCAAGCGTAAGGATTTGAGCGAGTTTGACAAGGGCCAAATTGTGATGGCTAGATGACTGGGTCAGAGCATCTCCAAAACTGCAGCTCTTGTGGGGTGTTCCCGGTTTGCAGTGGTCAGTATCTATCAAAAGTGCTCCAAGGAAGGAACAGTGGAGAACCGGCGACAGGTCATGGGTGGCCAAGGCTCATTGATGCATGTGGGAAGCGAAGGCTGGCCCATGTGGTTCGATCTACTGGAGCTCAAATTGCTCAAGAAGTTAATGCTGGTTCTGATAGAAAGGTGTCAGAATACACAGTGCATCACAGTTTGTTGCGTATGGGGCGGCATAGCAGTCAGGGTGCCCATGCTGACCCCTGTCCACCACCGAAAGTGCCAACAGTGGGCATGTGAGCATCAGAAGTAGACCACGGAGCAATGGAAGAAGGAGCCTGATCTGATGACTAATGATTTCTTCTTACATCATGTGGATGGCCGGGTACGTGTACATGTGTCACTTACCTGTTGAACACATGGCACCAGGATGCACTGTGGGAAGGCAAGCCGGCGGAGGCAATGGGATGCTTTGGGTAATGTTCTGCTGGGAAAACTTGGGTCCTGCCATCCATGTGGATGTTACTTTGACATGTACCACCTACCTAAGCATTGTTGCAGACCATGTTAACCCTTTCATGGAAAAGGTATTCCCTGGTGGCTGTGGCACTTTCAGCAGGGTAATGGTTCAGGAATGGTTTGAGGAGCACAACAAGGAATGTTTTGGCAGCAAAAGGGGGACCAACAAAATATTAAGAAGGTGGTCATAATGCTATGCCTGATCAGTAACTATATATACTGTATATATTTATCTTCCAAATATTCCAGCCTTTAAAATGAAAGAACATATTCAATTCAGATATTAAAAACATGTCAGATAATTGAGGTGGTGTAATGCTGTAATGTTTTACATGAATTGCATTTGAATTTAGGTCGAAATGAGCCTAAAATGAGCGTTACATTATTGACCCTTGTAACACATGAGTGGGAGACCGAAATGGACGGGGGTGATAACTGGAAACCCAAGGGGGCAGAAATGAGCCCCGGATCAAAGGAAGAAAAGAAACTCTGGGGAAGAAACGACCGTTACTAAGGGCGAGTCCTGCACCTGTGATAAACTCACTCTGACAAAAGGCACAGAAGCATGAATGAGCATCAGAGAACTTTCCATTATACACACACACGCAAAACAAAAGCACAGGAACACACAAATTCTCTGCTTCTCTGCAATCCATTCATATCACAAATACATAAATGATGTGTCACCAGCCAACTGTTGCTCCATGTAAGGTGTGCATGATGAGAATGGGAGGGCAGAGGATGCAGAGTGACCCTGTGACCTTCATTAGAGATGAAGCTCTCATTACCCTATTAGTTCCCTGAGCTGTGAATCCAGGCACTAACAATGGCCTTTACCATCAACACTGGGACACTGGTAACTCAATCACCTGACACAGTTCACCTTTGTCAACATTAAACATTTTTAACATTAAAAACAATAAACACATTTAAAAATAATTTAATTACATACACAAACTAGCAAATAAAACATAAGGGGCTCTTGTTAATATTCTAATCATCTTATTTCTGCATAATACTTAAACCTTTTTTCCTTTTCATGCACATTATCTTTTAAAGATGCCCTTGGACGAATACCACGTTTACACACAGGGTATTTTTATGGTACTTTGAGGCAGGATGGTGATACTTTCATACTTGAACTGAAAAACGACATAGGGGTTCCCTGGAGGGGAAAAAAGACAAAAACAGACTTTTGAGAAAAAAACAAAGTTACATTTTACATAATAAAATGTACAAAAGTTGACAAGCAAGTTTATGATATTAATTATATGTATTGTAGGCCTATAATAAGGATATACAGTCAAAGCAAAACATATTCAGACATCTTCAAAATTCTCATTATCACAGTTTATTCACTATAGTTTAGAAAATAGTAATAAAATATGACAAGAACTCAAGAGTTAAACTGTGTCAGAATAAATTCATCTTGATAATGTCAGATAACTTTGATAGAAAGGGATGTAATGGATAAGAATCAACCAATCTGCTGTCAGCTGTTAAATAGATAATACCAATTTAGCTCAACCAATGACCAAGCAATGCTTCATTTTGTTCAGTCTGTGGTGTCAAAGGTCGCATTAGCAATTAAAGAAAAAACACCTGAACAAAACATGCTCAGGTCAAAGTGTCAGAATCATTTTAGTCCTAAATTTTGATCAGTTTTACTGATAGTCACTGTATGAAGAATGTTTAGTATAATATGGTATAATAGTTGTTTTTTGCTATCCTCTTTTACATGAATGAAGTATAGTGTCCTCCACCCACTAGTAAAAAATTATACCTTGTGTCTGAATAATGGTTGGTTTGACTGTATATGTAATTAAAAAATTTTACACAAACTATTTTTTTATAACTTTTAAACTGATTGGTAACATTTTACAATGAGGTAGTTAACATGAACTAACAATACTTCTAGCATTTATGAATCTTAATTTGTTCATTTCAGTATTACTAACACATTCTTCAAATCAAACGTTGTGTTTGTTAACATTAGTTAATGCACTGTGAACTAACATGAACAAACAATGAACACCTGGATTTTTATTAACTTTTATTAACTAAATGAATAAATACTGTACAAGTTTATTGCTCATTGTTAGTTTATGTTAGTTTAACATTAACTATTGTAAAGTGTTACCAATTCATTTTTATTTTCCAGATGATATTTGAGCAATTTGCGATATAAAAAAAAAAAATTAATTTTGGCAATGATGATTTGATTTTCTTTCAATATCACAGTATATTTTTCCATACAGTAGCTATATAAATGGGTTTTATGCTCTAATTTATGCACAGAGATGACGTCAGTCTTATGAGTTACAGTGATATTATTATCACTTTTACATGAGCACAGCTGCATTAGGCCATGTTTGTTTTGATTCTGCTGTGTTTTTTCCCAAAAGGAGTCACAAATAAAATAAAAAAAATCAGAATGACTTAGCACATAAAGGAAAGAACGGAATTCTGATGATAAATCCTGAGCTTGTTTCAACACATCTTTACACACACACACACGCACAGCTGATGACCAACACCAAGCCTGTCCCAACAAATCGGGAAAAGCTCAATATTTGAATTGACGATACATTCTCCGACACACAATTCACAAGCTTCAGCGCGGCTCAAAGCCATCGGCCTTTTTATATTGTGTAAACAACATGGCTCTCTTTCAGGTAGTTTGTTTATGACTGATTGGTTATTTAACAGGGTGTAATAAAGGAGTGCTTGCTGACGCACTTTCTACAAACAAGCCAGAGGAGGATTATGCAATTGAATGCTGAAAAGGCTTTTTGCAATAGGGTGGGGATCTGACTTCCGGTACAAAGTAGGGCAAAACCACCAGAACTAAATCAGGACAGAGAAACAGGTCCTTTAACAATGGCATTGTCACCGGCGGGCATATTACTTTCGATTTAGGAATGCTTCTTGGCGTCTGAACCATCTGAGAAACCATACCAAACTGTCAGTCGTTTTCCATGGTTTTCATATAGGCCTGCATGAGTCATAGTATTCCTGATATTGAGCAAAGGCGAAAGCTTCCTCAAATCTAATGTGTTTTTGAGCATTACACAACAATGCAAGTGATTCTGAGGTTAAGTTTCTACCATAGAGAGGATTTGTCGCAACGGCCCATTACGCCAAATAAAGGGAAGATGTTGTAATTCTTTAACAATGAACATTTTACCTTTTTTTTAAAAAAAAGGGGAACAACTGTGATAACGAGAGAAAAAGAAACAGATGTAGTTATAATTCAGTTTTACTATCAAAATGCACAAAATGGCTTACAGCTCCTGTAAATGTGAGACAACTCCTAAAAAAAATGAAAGTGACTAAATGTGAGAAATGCTGAGCATTTTGCGTGCATTAGCAGCGTTCACCCCTGACCTGGAGTTCTTTTCAAGTTCGCATTCAGATGTCTCATTGTCAGAAATGCCATCTGTGTGTAGAAATAATATATAATGGGGAAATAGAGCAGAACATGTATTAAATGAACGTCTTAACATTTCAGAGTTGTGAATATATAAGATAGGTGTGTTTACTTAAATGAATGCGTAAACTGAAGTTGGCTAATAATAATAAATATATTCCCTTACTCTGTATACTCCCTTTAAAGGTAGTTGAGGAAAAACTTCTGTCTATTATTTTTTTTTTTTCAATATTAAGATTTTAAATTAAAAATGTATGCAGTTTGTTCTAAAGAGACCACAGTAATCTTTTTCACTTAAAGATCAGAAAAAAAATTGTTTTAAAAGTTTTAGAATTCTAAAAGATAAAAAAACTACTAGGACATTTGATTATATATAAAATGTATGATTATTTCAGGTCAGTAATCAGTATACATTCGTTACAGCGATCATGTAAACTTGATTATTCGTCCAAAAGTTTAGATGTTCCTTGCCACTGTCGCCTCTGGCTTGACTTGCTCAGTTGGGAACACTAAAATGTTGGTCTAAATTTTCAACTAAATATCCAAATAAAATGAATTCCTAAATGAATTAACTATATCAACTATATCTCTGATCTGCCCACATTATCACTATATGATAAATTGAAATGAGTTGATGACATCACCGTTTTCTCCAAAGCAAACGTATAGCCAAATAAAATTTAGTTGCAATATTTTCCTGTTTAACACTGTAAAGCTGCTTTGAAACAATTGTCATTGTAAAAGCGCTATATAAATATAGTTGACTTGACTTCTTATTTCCATTGATAACATGATCTTCAGGTTTTGCACAAACGTTCATGCTGAAAAAGGAAAAAATGAATACTAAGACACCCTGAAATTCAAGTGCATTTTTCATTTGAACCTTAAACTAAAATCGTCACATACTGATAATTTAATTTGTAACAAAAATGTATTAAAATAAATGCAAAATGAATGCATTTTCAATAGTAGTCTGCACCGCACAAAATATAAAAATTAGTGCTGTCAAATCGATAAATCACACACACACACACACACACACGCACACACGCACACACGCACACACGCACACACGCACACACGCACACACGCACACACGCACACACACAAACACACAATAATACTATACACGTACAGATTGGACAGCATTAATACACATGTATTGTAGGCACAGTAAATGGTCACCCGGCTTTTACATTTTTTAGCTTTTGCAGTCTGTGGTGTGACAAGCAAAACATTTTATATATAAAAATACATAATTATTAGACAAGAATTCAATTAGAAAATGATTTGTTTAAAATAACTATGAAGCACAGCAACAATGCAAAACATCTTACAAAAAGTAAATGTATCTTGTTCATCAAGGAGATTTTAAAGAATAGATGTTTAAAATATAATATAAGTTTTAAATAAAATTCATGTTTAAATATTTTGTTTACCTTACTGGCAAGAAAATTATTTTAAGTCATGTCACCTACCCTTATGACATACAGAATTATGATTCAGAGTCTGGTGTAAAGCTAAGTTCCACAGTAATACCGTACATTTATAAGTAACAGATTAAACTGAGAACCAGGCACTTGGCTCTTAATCTGAGTGGGAGTTTGTAATCGTCTAGCAATAACAAGACAAGAGTAGGGGATGAGTGGAGAAAAGGGGAGTGAACGTGAGAAGATGCGAGGAAAACAAGAGACAAGAGGGGTGTTCGTATAACAGCTTTCACACGCAGCCGTTTACCCTCCCTGATGCTCCACAGAGGGGAAAAAAAGTTGAATTATGTCAGCAACTGTGAAGTCTATTAAATGGCCTAATACTTGTCTTTTTTTCCACAATAGCCCGTCTTCACTAAACACCGGTCCAGAAGTCTAAGCCATGGGATAATGGAAAGAACATTCTTGTGGCAGCCCACAGAAACCCGGGCCGTGCAATAAAGACTGGCGAGATCACTAGTAAAGTGTACACATTCAAACAGGGGAAAGATGCAGCCAACTCGGCCACATGGGAGGGAAGGACGTGGGGTCTGGCAGCCCTCCCGTATGATCTGTGAACTGGCAACCGGCTGCTCTCAACTGATGTGTAGCTATGAAAAATGAAAGCGATGTCTTATTGCTAATTCTCTATTAAGCCCATCAGACTTTTTAAATGTTTGCATATAATCTAGAAGGAAAAAGAAGAAAAAAAATGCCCGACCACATGTGCAATTTGTACACAGCACATGTATAATAAGAAAAACAAACATGGGATAACATATCATTAACAAACATTATGCAATGTGAAAAATTGTATTTATTGTCAGAGCTGTGGTAGGCTGTGCACATGCTCATGTGTACGAGTTTTTGGCTCAGAGACCCAGGATCAAGTCCGACTTCCATGCCCCATTCCCAATCCCACTCTCTAACCCACACTTTCCTGTCTATGCTTGCATGGGCTGTCCTATAAATCAGAGCAAATCAACAGACAAACAAACAAACACACACACACACCTAAACTAAAGATTTATGTATTTTTACATTACCTTTTACATAGTACTAATTAACAGTTTTTAAATACACACTAACCAGATTTATATTTACATTTATATTTTTATATTTATATACATGTGTGTGTGTATGTATGCGGTCAAATCGATTATGGGTAGGTTTAGGGGCAGGGGCAGTGTAGGGGGATAGAAAATAAGGTTTGTACAGTATAAAATCCATTACGCCTATGGAGAGTTCCCACACTGGAGACATGCTGCATTTTTACATTTCAAAAAAACTCATCCTGTATGATTTATAAGCTTGTTTCCTCATGGGGACCTCAATTTTGACACGAGTCCCCATGAGTCTGTGTGCAGTCAGGTTGAAGTCCCCACCAGGATAGAAAAACATGAACACACACACACACACACACACAGGTCAGGTAAAAAAAAAGATTAATAATTTATATAAAGCTTGGATGATGACTTTAGATAGTGAGGTCATTTTTGGCACACGCAACGCTTCTGTTGAAACTCATTTTTACTTGATGTGTGTAGGAAACATCATCCAAATCACTTTGGACTGCATGATCAATCGCCAAAGACGGAGAATGTTCGGATTGCAATCTGGAGCGAGGGACAGTGTATGTGTGTTTCGGTGACTATATGAGACAGCGTCCCCTGGGTTGAAATAATGTGTGGTTGTGTGTGTGTGCATGTGTGGGGGTTAGTCCATGATTTATCAATGTGGGATTTTCAACCACATGAGCTCATTCTAGTTCCTCCACCCACTGCAATGCCACCGGAACACACACACACACACACACACACACACACACACACACACACACACACACACACACACACACACACACACACACACATGTTGTGTTTCCATGTTTTATGGGGACATTCCATAGGCGTAATGCATTTTATACCGTACAAACCGTATTTTCTATCCCCCTACACTGCCCCTGCCCCTAAACCTACCCATCACAGGAGACATGCTGCATTTTTACTTTTTCAAAAACATCACTTAGTGTGATTTATAAGATGTTTTCCTCATGGGGACCAAAAATGTCCCCACAAGGACAAAAATTTGGATATTGCCATCTTTGTGGGGACATTTTGTCCCCATACCGTAGGGATTACCAGTCCACACACACACACACACACACACACACACACACACACACACACACACACACACACACACACACACACACACACACACACACACACATGTTGTGTTTCCATGTTTTATGGGGACATTCCATAGGCGTAATGCATTTTATACTGTACAAACCATATTTTCTATCCCCCTACACTGCCCCTGCCCCTAAACCTACCCATCACAGGAGACATGCTGCATTTTTACTTTTTCAAAAACATCACTTAGTGTGATTTATAAGATGTTTTCCTCATGGGGACCAAAAAATGTCCCCACAAGGACAAAAATTTGGATATTGCCATCTTTGTGGGGACATTTTGTCCCCATACCGTAGGGATTACCAGTCCACACACACACACACACACACACACACACACACACACACACACACACACACACACACACACACACACACACACACACACACACACACAGTCCGGCCCAAGGACAATTAGGTGAGGTCGTCGCAGACGAGACAGGCCTCAAACTATTCTTATGACTATTCTTGGCATTAAAACAGACACAATGTGCATTGATTGACTGGTTACATTCACATATGGTCTTTCATGCATCACAAGGTTTCAAGACAATTAAAAGTCCAGCCATTTATGCCCTAATTTGTTTTGATCTGTCGGGAGGGAAGGGAGTGCCCTGCTCAAGAAAGACATCAAGCGACACAAACACCAACGCCTTCGTAATTCATAATTTATTGGCCTCATCAATAACAGAACTGCCAACTCTACTGCTCAGAACGGCAAAGAACCAGATTCTCTAGTAACTGGACTATGTCCTTACAGAAATTAACAAAGAGCAAGTCAATTTACGACAAGGTCAACTTTAGTTTAAAAATGAATACCTAACAAACAATCAGAAATATTTTGAAAGCATTTATTAATATTGGTTAAAGCTAGTTAAAATACAATTATTTATTGTTAGTCTGTGTGCACATAACTAATGATAACAGATCCAACTTTTTATTTAAAAACATTAGTGAATGCTAAAAGGCTGTAAAAGTATTGTTCATAGTTCATGTTAACTCATTTAGTTCACATATTAAACCATGTAAAGTGTTACTGAATAATGTTTTAAAGGTCTACAGGATGCAAACAAGATTATAATCTATGATTCAGATGATTCTATCATAGCAATTTCTAACTAAGCCCTCACCTACTTAAAAATAGACAGCTATTTGCTTTGTTAGGTTTTATGCAAGACATCACCTTGCATATCCTATATCAACCTTTATGAATCAAAAATGTTGTATATTATCTTGTTCTATATAAATAAAAGAGCTGTTCATAGGCTAAACTGAAAAAACAAATATGTGGTAATATAATGTGATATTTATGTCATATTAAAGATATCAAGTAACATTTCTAAGATTAAAAAACAAATACACTGTCAAGTAATTATGACTAAACCTCCAATACATGCAAATGAGCAGCTACTTCCAATGGGAGTGCAGACAAAGATTATATTTTCACAAAGTAGCATAAAAAGAATGCCTATTAGAAACCTACAATCTTGTAAGAACAGTTCAACATACTGAAAAATGCACAAATTTCTCTTTTGTTTTATCAGTAGCCTACATCAGATGCATCATTGTCCTTCTTGTGATTGAGAAAAAGAATCAATGAAAACGTCTGTTTCATTCATCCCACAAACAAGTTTCTTCAGATATAAAAGAGCTTTTGTCTATGCGTTTTTGCACAAATATAAGAAGAAAAAAAACATTAAAATTGAGAGAAAAAGACAGTGGGATCTTAAGACCTCGTGCCGAACATCATTACTGCTTCACCTTTAACACATAAACAGGCACGTCTGCACACATTTACACCTGTCACATCACATATGAATTGGCTGTTTCCTTTCGTGTCTCAAATGTGGTTTCACGGCCCTGAGCAGGTACAGATCTGACTCACAGCTCAAACCCGCCCACAATCATGAATGACGTGCGCGATTACAATGCCATTGTGAGGCGATTGAGGGGACAGGGAGGGGTGAGGTACCCGAGTGTGTGTGTGTGTGTGTGTGCACCTGGGCAATGGTGTTCACGTTTAGGACTGCAAGTGGTATTGGAATAGTTTAGTAAAGTACATGTCAGACACTAAAATAATTTCCCAAAACAGTGAGGTGGGCTTCAAAATCTGGAACATAGTAAATAGTGTGTGTAATTTTGTACTTGTATGTGTGTTGTGACATTTTACTGGTCCTCACTAGTTAAAAAAAACTTAGAAATCAGCCAAAACATGTTTTTATTTAAATCTAGTGTTTTACACACGTTTCTGTGATTGTTAGGTTTGGGTTAGGAGATATCAATAACCTGATATAAAATCAACATGTGTGTGTGTGTGTGTGTGTGTGTGTGTGTGTGTGTGTGTAGGTTTGGCTATACTTGCGATAGCTGTAAGAGCCAAATGTCCTAATTTATATAGTGAACTATCATTATAACATAAAACATTTTACTGGTCCTCACTAGTTAAAAGGGCTTTTAAGTCAGTCAAAACAAGTTTTTATTTAAATCTAGTGTTTGGCACGTTTCTGTGATTGGTAGGTTTGGGTTAGGTGATAGAATATATCATTAACTTGATATAAAATCAATGGAAGTCTTTGCATTCCTTCATTAATATAGTGGAACAAACATCTGTGTGTGTGTGTGTGTGTGTGTGTGTGTGTGTGTGTGTTCATGTTTTTCTATCCTGGTGGGGACCAACCTGACTGCACACAGACTCATGGGGACTCGTGTCACAAGCTTATAAATCATAAAAAATTAGTTTATTTGAAAATGTAAAAATGCAGCATGTCTCCTGTGATGGGTAGGTTTAGGGGCAGGCAGTGTAGGGGATGTACGGTTTGTACAGTATAAAACCCTTTACGCCTATGAAGAGTCCCCACAAAGATAGTAAACCAGACGTGTGTGTGTGTGTGTTTCCAGCCTAGACAAATTGATTTGAAAATATGCCCAGAAGTTGGCAAACACACAAAAAAACTCTTTTTGGGGATAAAATTTTTTATCTGACATTATACAAATATAGAATTTTTTTTCCCACTTAATTTTAAATATTCTATGTTTTATTTAAGGTTTGGTTTAAATTATCAAGAGGAATTTGTTGTGCAATGGACAGTTTGAAAACAAACAATTCATTGTTCTGTAAAATATTTTAACAAACCAGAGAATTTTTTGGTCCAAATGTATATTAATCATATTTATATTTGAATAATATTTCAATTTTAGGATTAAATTAGATTAAATCAGGTAAACAAATCAAAGTTTGAGATGGAGGAACAATTAAGCAGTCAACATAAAGTACAAACACAGAAGAAGAAACTAAAGCCTCTTGAAGCTTCACTTGACAACGTCAAAACTAAACTAGAAAAAAAAAGTTTTCACTCTTTAAAGTTGTGTATAAATAAGTGCATATAAAAGCATATAACATGTTATTCGTTTTTTTTTTTAAGTTTGCGAATAAACAAAACAACGACACACCAAATCAATTGGAAGACGATATGAAATATAAAAGGCTAATCCTGTACATTGAACCAACCCTGGCATATTTTGGTTATTTGGTATATTTGGGAATTTTATTTAAGAGTCATTTTAATTTGTGAACACTTTATCACTTTCTATAGTCAGAGTAAAACGTTATATAGAGAAATGCAGTGTCCTTCCTTTACTGATGGATGGCAGGTGTGTTATTTCAAATGGACTAATAGCCCTTTCCCTCACATCTTCCACAAATGTGTTTCAAAGCTGAATGACAAAATGACATTGTAGGAACACATTGGCTATGTAAATAGATAGCTGGAGGAAAACTGCCACACACACACACACACACACACACACACACACACACACACACACACACACACACACACACACACACACACACACACACACACACACACACACACACACACACACACACACACACACACACACACACACACACACACACACACACACACACACACACACTCTTTTATGAGGGATTGCCTAAATGACGGCTTTCATTCAAGTGTAAACGCTGAAATACAATGCCGTATTTTTGTGCTCATGTTTGTTGATTTACAGTAAAGTGTAATTTCCAAATTGACCATTAAAGTGTAATGACAACAGCCATTACTGAAAGCATTAAAATCCCAAAAAACATTACTACTGTGTTTTTTGAACATGGTACCATGATAATACCATGTTTTTTATTTATATATATTATACACACACACACACACATAACAGTCCATTTAACTTATAGATGAGTTAGTATCATTAAAATAGAAGTATGATATTTTACATCTTTAATAAAATAGTGGTCTGCGGACGAGTTCAAAGGTCCATAAAAGTGCACGCTGGCTGAAGTTATAACAACTGACTTTCCTTCGAGGGGTAGTACAAGTGGTCCTGTCTCACACTGAGAGAAACAAAGGGAGATGTTGGGGCCGAACTGTGACTCACACGAGTCCCTGAGATACTAGACAAAACGGCCATCAGAAACAAATCACCAGAACTTCATAAAGGCCTTTATCACTGTGCTCGTTCAGTGAATAACGGTCTTTTGCAGCTGCGATATGGGTCACCTGTCATTCATTAGAGGCCAGTAAAAACTTACAACTCCATATATTTATATTGAACATTTTCATCACAGTTTTATGAATCCTTTCCATATTTCTGATGGACTGACAGCTCCATTAGGAAAGCATGACTTCACAAGAGTGAGATTGAATTAACATCAGGTCCTCTTTAAATAATTATAGCCGTCACCCTCTGCTGGACAGCAGAGAAAACTAAACGCGTGCCCTCCATGACTTAATCAAAAGTCGGTCATTGATGCTCAGAAAACATCAAAATTGATCAAAACTAATTTGGTCGTGAAATTAAACATAGCACTAAAAATAAAGAATGGGGAAAATGTTCAGGTAATATTTAACCTTAAAAAGAGGGGGAAGAACTATATTTTAAATGAATAAAGTGAGATTATTTTCATAACATTTCAGCTCATTTCCAGACCGTTAAAAACTACGATAAGTAAATAAGTTTGATGTAACTAATGCCACCACGATGTATACTTGTTTACAATTAAAATAATATCATTATAATTTTTTGTACATCACAGTAGGTCTCAAAAACTGAAAATATTAATTAGACAAGAAAATATTAAAGATGCTTCAACATGACCACAAAATGCACTGCCAAAATAAAATGTAATAGTATTGTAATGAATCTGCAATGTAAGCATGTCAATTCTATTTTTTTTTAATTCTGGATGACCCAGATATTTAACCGGTTTCATACGATTCATATGTATCGTAACTAAAACCGCCAGGAACGTATGTGTTAAAAGCCCTACTAGTATTCAGTTCTGTTCACAGAAAGGTATTGAGAGATATGACGTACATCATATACACAGAGCATATCATATGCATTTGCTCTGCGTCACAAAAGACCAACGAAACCATGAGAGCTGAATGCAGGTCAGGCAACACCTTCACGGACTAAAAGAAAGCATTATTTCTCTAGATAAGAGAAATCCATATGTTGAAAATCCAAACACACCTCCTTTAGTAGTTTCAGGCCACAACAGGTAACAAGTCTATCCATTTCTTAAACACAATGTGGAGCACAAAACGTGTAGGTCTATAGGTAGATAACATCTGGACTCTTTAGTAACAGCAGGGCAGATGACTCACACTGGTCTATGGCGCCATCTTCTGGACACTGAAAACTTCTCTGATGTGTTATATATGTATGTTTTTACATTTTCTAAATCGGCTAACTTTCAGATTTAATATGTAATAAATACATAACCAGACATTAAAAATGTGCTTTCATTTTTATGCACAAACACACATAGCTAGGCTATTTTATCATTAGATGTACACAAAAGTTGTAAACATTTGCCATAATCCACCATTATTTTTTAAATTACTGCTAGATTAGCAATCTACAGAAACAACATCAGATCAACTGATGAATATCAAATATCGGAACACAAACAAATAAATGCAGCATTGCATTGATATGATTATTATCTCTAATGTAGATTCATGTTTTCATTGTGTGTGTGTATGTGTGTTCATGTTTTTCTATCCTGGGAGGGACTTCAACCTGAATGCACACAGACTCATGTGGAGTCGTGTCACTGTGGGGACATGAATTGGGGTCCCTATGGGTACAAAAGCTTTTTTAAATGTAAAAATGCAGTGAAGGGAATAGAATACATCATTTGTACAGTACAAAAACCATCACGTCTGTGGAGTCCCCAGAAAGATGTGCCAGACATGTTTATGCATGAGTAGATTAATTTATCAGTTCCTAGTAAACCTCAATGAATCCGAGGGGTCACTGGGTTCCTCTGTTACATAACTAACCACACGATGTCGCTGCAGGTCTAGCAGATAACAAGAGAAACATAACAATTTGCCCAAACCGTAAAAAACAAAAAAAACAAGTCACTAAACCATCTCAGATTACATTTAGGGCAGTAATGTTCTCTTTCCAGAGGAAGTTTCTAGTACATTCTTTCAGCACTTGAATACAGAGACGATGCCAACTGAAACACAGCAACTGCGCAGCGCGGGTGACGCAGAAGGATATTCACCGTTAGTCAGCCCTCTCTAAAACCTACCAGATGTTTGAAGCATCTGTCTGTGGCCGTGCCAACACCTGTATGTCAAAACAGAAGCTTAACGTAAACTTTTTTTGCGATAGAGGATAGAGGAGCTAGGCGAAGGGGAAAACACGGTGCTGCGTGAAAACAACAACAAGACAGACGTGCGTGCGTGCGTAAGAGGGGGGCGTGTCCTCATCTAAACCGCGCGGGTCAACGGGTTCGTTCATTCCAATTGCCTCGTAAAATGACAACCAATTCCAAACACGATTTGCCGTTCTGACACACACACACACACACACACACACACACACACACACACACACACACACACACACACACACAGCACGGAACCGAACATCACCCATTATCGACCCAGTGGGAGCAACACTTGCAGACCCCAAACACTCCTGCGAGACCATCACACGCACATGGATTCACTTTCAGCCTGAACAACATGTTTACAGGCGCATATGCAACAAGGAAGCAATGTGTGCGTTACACAACCACTTACACAAGAAAAACACCATAACACAAGCCTTTCGGAAAATGCACCCAGAAATGCATGCATGCATGAGCTCCCTATAAAAAGTTATAATAAAACACATTTGCATGGCACAGACATGATGCAGGTGGTTCTTACCAGATGAAGAAGCTGTGCAAGCCAGTTCCCAATCCAACTGGACAGAAGACACCTTAACTTTCTTTAGTTGCGAAAGGTACACTGACACATCTGAAGCAGGCAACTACATGTGTGAGAAAGTGAAAGACAAATGAGAAGGGAGCAGAGAGGTGTACGACTTAAGGGAAGAGAAAGAGAAGTGCGACACAGCAGGAAAGGGGAGAGGGAAATAGATAGACATAGACAGAGACAGAGAGAGAGAGAGAGAGAGAGAGAGAGAGAGAGAGAGAGAGAGAGAGACAGAGAGAGAGAGAGAGAGAGAGAGAGAGAGAGTGTGTGTGTGTGTGTGTGTGTGTGTGTGTGTGTGTGTGTGTGTGTGTGTGTGGCACCTCAGTGTGAGTTCTTGCTGTTGCGGAGAGGGGTGGTCGGAGCTGTAGGGTACCAGAGTTCAAAGCACTGAGAGAATAAGAGTGTTATTCTGCTACAGCCAGCCAAGTCTTACACAACACCAACCAGGGGCAGCAAGTTCCTTCTGCCTATCTCTCTCTCCCTCCCTCTCATTCACCAACTCGTTCACAGATTCCCTATTCTTTCCATTTAATCTATTTCTGTTTCACTTAGCCTATGTGGTTGCTCTTTCCCATCACTTCCCACATGAAAACAAAAACAAGATTTCTGTTAGATCTCCTTTTAAATACATTGCAAATTGCATTTAGGGATGGTTCAACCAAAAATGAAAATTCTGTCATCCTTTACCCTGTATCCATTTCTTTCTTCTGCAAAATAAACGGAAAAGATATTTTGAAGTGCATTGAACCAAACATCATAAAGTTTTGGAACAGTACGAGGCAGGGGAGTAAACGATGACAGGATTTTCATTTTCCTTCTTAGATTTGTCTCTGGAGTTTTAGAAGAGAAATCTAATTGTGCATGCTCAGATTTGCCAAATATATTCTTCCATCATTCATTTAAGATCATTAAGATCTACACACAGAGAAAAAAAGTGTCAAAATTAAATTGTACAACAGCTTGTCACTGGGGTAGTATTTTTAACCTCCTGGGTGCCACTGTCCTCTTTATATTATATTTAAGCGAATTTCTTTCACAGTTTAAGCCTCATCTGTGAAACGGGGGGTGAATGTCCTTCTAGTTTACTTTATTGTCATTGTGCAATTGCACAGTACGAGGACATTATATTATAGTGAATTTCTCTGACACCACACGTCACAGTTTTAAGTCTGGGTGTCCTGTAAAGAGCACATTCGGGCTCTTCTGAAGTATCATTTGTTTTGAGGTATCACCAGGACAACAACAACTCCCTGTCTTTAACAATGACTGAATAATCAAATGTAGCACGCCTATGGAAATATTATAATATTTTGTAATCTCATTTTCAACATCTCAGTAAAATGTTTTGGGGTTTCTAATCAAAATGTGACTTTCTGTTACAAAACAACCTCAATAGAGGACACAGAAGCTGTGTCCCAAATGACGCACTATACACTATGTACTCAACCTTGTAGTGAATGAACTTCATATGATTATTTTGTTATTCAACATCAGAATCTGGCAGTGCTTCCCCCTCCACTACGTAATTAAAGCTGACAGTTGAGTGCATGAAGTGTCCAACATTCCACGCTTAATTTTTCCCCGTCAATTTAGTGTCACATCCGGGTATTTAAAGAGCACTTTTTCTTTTTGGAATTTTCAGTATGAACACACTACTTACATGTATTTATACTAGAAAACGTTATAGAATAGTGCACTAGTGTGCGATTTGGGACACAGCTAGAGACTTAAATCATGTTTATCAGGCATTTTAGAAGGCACAAGTGAATAGGGGAAAAATTAAATATCAATGGTCCTATAAAATATTAGATATTATTATGAAAATTTTGCCATCCCATTATTACACTTCCGTTTTTGTTACATGTTGTTCCAAGAATGCATTAATATGCAAATTAGATACATTGCATTCAATGGGAAAACCCATGTAACTACATAAAGTAAAATGGTATATCATTAATTTAGTTATATCTTTCATAACATAAAATCATCTTTAAACAAAGTTGGGTTAAAAAAAATCCTGACACCTGAATATTGATTGGTGAATGAAAGAATTCTCATTGTTTTTGCCTATACATGTTATTTCATGTCATTTTATTTTTTAAACAACTGAGTCCCAGTGTCCACATATGAGGACAAAGCATAACTTATGAATAAAATATAGTTAAAAATAAAAATAAAAAAATCCATTATGCTATAAACAATGTAATGCCATGAAAAAAAAGGTTTGTTTTCCTGGCTCTTAGGAGGTTAAAAGCAATATTTGTACCTGTTTTATCACTAAAATGTTCATAGTAGTACCTTAAGGTATTTGTACTCTAAGGTATATGCACCTTTTAGAAGTAGAAAAGATACAAAGATGTCCTTTTAAGGGTACTACCCAAGTGACAAGCTGTTGTACCCCTAAAGGTACAATTTAGAAGCAAATCACATTCATTTTATCGCTGCATGTCAACAATTGCATCTATTTTATTGCTCCAAAGGAATTTTAGGAGAAACATCTGAGACAAATCCATTAATTGGCTGTGCAAGAGTGAGATCTGAGCTGTAAAATGTTCCTCTGGGTCTCTCTATCTCCTGCTGGTGAAGGGGGCAGGTTGTTTTGCAGTTCTAGTAAAACTTGTGGGTTTATAATATTATGGAAGTATTGAAGGGTTCTGGAAGAGGGCTAGAGATCTGCATCACTGGAATTCCAGGAAAATAAAACAGTAAACTCATTCCCCACTTCATATGACATTAAGACCTTTCAAAGCCATTACATCATGCTGGTTTGCTTTTATGGCTATTGTAAATGTGAGAGATTAAACACAGCATGCGCAGTATTCTGGTGAGGAGGCACTGCTGAATTTGTATTTACAGGGTTAGTCCACCTTAAAATGAAAACTGTAATCATGTACTGGCTCTCCTTTTGTTTCAAACCTGTATGAATTTGTGAAACAAACTAAAAAATGTTTCAGTGTTTTGTTTTGGACCCCACTGGCTTTCATATAGACAAAACATTCTTCAGAATATCTTCTTTTGTGTTCAACAGAAGAAAGGAAGTCATACAGGGTGAGTAAATTATGCCACAGTTTCCTTTTTGGGTGAACTATCCCTTTAAGTATTTAAATATAGAGGTTTTTTTTATATGTGATATTTTGCAAGATGCAGGTAGAAACTGTTTATACAAGTATGATATCAAATCTGCAAAGTCATCCTTCATAAATCACAGGTGTCAGGTTTAGCAGTAATTAGAGTTTGTTTTGTGGAAGAGATGGAGATGTCAGGGCATGTTTTTGTGCTGAGTCAGAGAGGGCATTACGCAACCAGTCAAAAACAAAAAAACAAAAATAAATCTTTCAAATTACAGAATCATAAATTAAGATTTTAATGCAATTAAATCAATGCACAAAGTGAGCCGAGATCAAAACCAGCTCATCCTCGTTTCTAAAAGACTTAACAATATTCAAGTCTAAAAATAGATTGAAAGATTTCATAATTGTTACATAACAGTAGGCTCAGCTTCAAAATCTGATGTGCAGCCTGAAGGAAGACGGCAGTAAAGAGGAGGAAACGAGACCGTAACCACGGTACACATTGTGGCCACACACAATGCAAACAATCAAATAGATGACTTACAAATGCAATTGCACAATGACAGTTAAGTAAACTATACCCCCAGTTTAACAGACAAGGCTTAAACCTAGTCCCAGACTAAAATGCATGTTTGAGCTGTATTAAAATATGTCAGTGCCATTGTTATGTCTCAAAATGCACACCAGTAATGCACATTGTTTTTTCAGTAATGGCTTATATGTCCTAATTGAACTAAGGCCTAATCCTGGCTTAATCTAAACCCTGTCTGTGAAACCAGGTCCTGAAGTCTAGTCCAGTTGCAGTCCAGGTTGGAGCTGTGACCAAGTAGTAAGCAACAACCCATTAAAGGGATAGTTCACCCAAAAGTGAAAATTACCCCATGATTTACTCACCCTCAAGTCATCCCAGGTGTACATGACATTCTTCTTTCAGATGAATACAGTCTGAGTTATATAAAAAAATGTCCTGGCTCTTCCAAGCTTTAAAATGGCAGTGAATGTTTGATTCCGTTTTGAAGTCCATTATAGTGCATGTATCCATCATAAAAGTGCTCCACACGTCTCCGGGGGTTAATAAAGGCCTTCTGAAGTAAAGCGATGCGTTTGTGTAAGAAAAACATCCATATTTAAAACTTTATATTCTTGAATCTCTAACTTCCGCTAAATGTTGTAAGTGTGTTCATGAGAGACTGGCGTTCCGGAGTATGATGTAGGACGAGAATCTGCTAGTTCTCACGAGAACCACGTTTTGTTTTGCTCTATCCTCTGCGCATCCGCATTCATCACCGTAACTTATGCTACGCCTGCGTCCATGTCAAATGCTGGTCTCTCGTGAAAGCACGTATGACAGTATGCCTATCTATATTTTTCTTGCACAAACGCATCGCTTTACTTCAGAAGGCTTTTATTATCCCCCTGGAGCAGTGTGGAGCACTTTTATGATGGACAGATGCACTTTTATGGACAAAATAGAAACAGCCATTCACTGCCATTATAAAGCTTGGAAGAGCCAGGACATTTTTTTATATAAATCAGACTGTATTCGTCTGAAAGAAGAATGTCATGCACACCTAGGATGACTTGAGGATGAGTAAATCATGGGCTAATTTTCATTTTTGGGTGAACCATCCCTTGAAGCCAATGCTCAAATGGAAGACCATGGTTTGGTTCCAACCCTCTATCTTATCAATAATTCCAGGTCAACTCTCTACTGTCTCTAAAACAAAACAAAAAAGTGGCAGAAAACCCCAAATTATTATTATTTTTTTTTAAAGAGCAGTCTAAATTGTAAAAATATCTTGTCTGGACACCTAAAAATGTGCATCATTAAAGGGAAAGTACACCCAAAAATGAACTAATTTACTCAAAGTTTTTCCTATATGAGTTTCTTTCTTTTGCTAAACACAAAATTAGATATTTTGTAGAATGTCGGTAACCAAATAGTTGTAGGGACTCATTGACTTTCACAGTACAGTATTTTTCTTTTCTCCATATGGAAGTCAGTGGAGCCCATCAACTGTTTGTTTTCCAACATTCTTCCAAATATCTTCCTTTGTGTTCAGCAGAAGAAAGAAACTCATACAGGTTTGGAACAACTTGAGGGTGAGAAAACGATGACAGAATTTTCATTGTTGGGTGAAACTCCATTAGATTACCAACAAAAGTAATGATAAGGTAGAAAAATAACTCTACAACAACGACACTATTTCACTCTAGAACTATCCCTTTCATTTTCATATTAAAAATGAGCTGTGGACAAATGGGAACTTGCTCAGGGGAGTGGAGCCTCCGTTGGCCTATTTTGCAGCAGTCATTTGCGTCAAATGTGAGCTGCTCTATTGGAAAAGCCAAAGTCAGACGCCTGGTCCGGGAATGTCAGACTTAGTCATATTAGAATCATTTCCACGTCAGTCTTACGAGTCAGAGCATTTCGCCTGATTATGTTCTCCCACACATGCTGAGAGTTTCTCGCATGAAAGATGCGTTTTTCCATGTAAACTTGCCAGTTAAAGCACAATTAAAGCTGCACATTATCAGCCCCTGAGAGAAAGGCAGTCTGTCGGTATGAAGATGGTGGGCTGAAAGAAGCGAGTTTCTGTATTATCTAATACAACAAGTAAATAATTTTTTATATTTTTCAAGTGCATCACACTATGTAAACATTAAAGTGGCCTACTTGAACAGTATGTGCTCTTGAAGTGCACGTAGAGCACACACTCTATCACATTCAGCTGTGTGGGAGGAAACCGCTCAGAGGCCCCTAGTTCTAAGTGTTTAACTACTGGTATTACATACCCGAGGCTGTTTCGCAAGAACAGCCTTACTCACCTAAGCTTTTGAAGCCTCTTCTGCAGAACTGAAACAAAATCTATTAAAATAATCTCAGGGGGTTTTAATAAACCCAGACCATCTTGGGAAAGACTCCGACTTACAGTTAGATGTCATTCTTAATTTGTGAGAACCGCTGCAAGTGTTTTTATTGGATTAAGATGAGGCTTTGAGATGTAAATGATACTGTTAATGATGGTTCTTAAATCTTCTAATGCATTTTCTATTGAATTTTGGGGGGAATTTGACCTATTGAGCAACTTCTTTAACATGATGAGTGTCCACTCGTCCACAGATTCTTATCAATTTGTTTCTACTGCTTATATACATTCATATCCACACATAAGGAGCGACTCTGTTACTACTTTACAGTATCAAAAAACAAAAACCTGTATATACACACTACCTTTCCAAATTGACAATAAAGACATTAGTAATGTTTCAAAAGATTTCTATTTCAAATAAATGCTGTTCTTTTGAACTTCCTATTAATCAAAGAATCCTGAAATTTATTTAATCATGGATTCCACAAAAATATCAAGTAGTTTTCAACATTGATAATAATAATAATGAGTCCAACAGATGGATGGATGGATGGATGGATGGATGTATAAGATGTTAAAAATATGCATTTTAAGAAGTTTAAATTGTCTTTCATAAAAATGTTTAACAATTCTGAAAAAAGTTATGGACTACAGAACTATTAAGGGGAAAACACATTATATTAGTATTAAAAGTTATAAATAAATAAATAAATAAATAAATAGCCAGCAAAAAGTACCAAATAGATAAAGTCAAGTTTAGACACAATGCAAAGCTCCTAAACAAATACTGTGCTTGTGAATTTGCAGGATGCAATAATATAATGGATTTACATCTGAAAATTGCCTTTGAAAAAGAATCAACGTTAAGGGTGCACATTTCTGCTATAGTAAGGTCAATGAGTACATTAGAAGAAAGCCTGCCAGGCTGACCTGTCTTTCCAGAGCTCTGATTACGCTAGTCCCACAGTCCCACTCTTCTTCAAGGAAACTTCAACTCCGTCCCATTTTCAGCCATCTTATTATAGATATCCGTGCACCTGAGGGACAGAAAATCACAATGTTTAAAAAGTCTTTAGGCCCACACAGATGAAGACAGAAAGGGGAAGTATCTGCATTCACATTCTTGTCTGTTCTATCTTCTCTTTCTCTTTTCATACTGGCAGCTGTAGTTCTTTGCTGTGTTTTTCAAATTACTGTAACCCAATCAGACCTGTGAATGACCCAGTGGCAACCATCTGCACTGCCAGAATCAACATGCCTGTTCATTTCCATAAATGTATTGAACCTGGGACCTAAACATCCCATCAATAAAATGACAGTTCACCTAAAAATGAATAGTCTGCCATCATTTACTCACCCTCATGTCATTCAAAATCTGTGTGACTTACTTATTTAATACTGTGGAACATAAAAGGAGATATTTAGTGGCCACACTGCACTTTTCAATAAAATTACTAGCCCATGGCGATTCTATTGGTAAGGTGTGCATAGAGGGTTGATAAAAATTCTAAATTTGTCAATTATGATTTTCATGGTGACTTTAAATGTGTAAGATTGCATGTGACAAACTCACAGGAAGGATGAGTATATGCGCTGCATGATACCCTAGTGAGATCTTGCACTAAATAGGCCAGTGGCATGACAGTCTATATAAAGACTCTCATTCCCAACCATACAAAAAACCCTGAGGCCCACCACAAACGCACCGAAAATAACATCAAGTACTACAGGGTTTTGACAACACGCAAACAACAAGTCTTTATTGCAGTGCCATCACTGCGGAAGGTGCTGCACTTTGCTGTGAAAACGCTTGATGCTGTTTTTTTTTTTTATTATCTTGGACCAGATCTTTTCACATCTCTTTTTTTATATTTCAAAACATTCAGTACTTGTTCTCAAATTTCACAGTGCAGCAACACAAAGAAATCAGAAAAAACAGACCCATCCTGCCAATTTTCAGTTGAAATGCATGTCTAAAATAATGTGCACTTAACACTTACTGATTTCACATGGTGCCTTCACTGAGGATGGATAACCTTCACTGTTACTGTCAAACCAGCAGATGAACAGCAACCTAGATAAACAACAACAATGAAAAGAGCAGCAAGACAATCTTGAATGTCAGAATCAAGAACATTTTGTCAGTAGTGTGAGTCTTACAGAATCATGAGCACACCTGCTCTCCCAAGGGTACACGAATGGTGTAAAACCATGAGAGGCTATAGGCCAAAAAAACAGTGTCTGGTTTCAAAGCTTATTTTCACTGTCTTAAATTAGGCTGGGCCTCTGGGGTTCAAAAGAGTAAAGAATTAAAAGTACTCTGATAAGAGATTAGGCCTTAATTGTGGGAGTAGATAGATAGCTGTGTTACTGCATACACTTGCCTTTAAATGGCCTATATACACCGATCAGGCATAACATTATATAACATAGGTGAAGTGAATAACACTGATTATCTCTTCATCACTGCACCTGTTAGTGGGTGGGATATATTAGGCAGCAAGAGAACATTTTGTCGACAAAGTTGTTGTGTTAGAAGAAGGAAAAATGGGCAAGTGTAATGATTTGAACGAGTTTGACAAGCCAAATTGTGATGGCTAACCCTAACCGGGTCCGAGCATCTCCAAAACAGCAGCTCTTGTGGGGTGTTCCCGGTTTGCAGTGGTCAGTATCTATCAAAAGTGGTCCAAGGAAGGAACAGTGGTGAACCAACGACAAAGGCATGGGTGGCCAAGGCTTATTGATGCACGTGGGGAGCAAAGGATGGTCTGTGTGGTTCGTTAAAATTATGAGCTACTGTAGATCAAATAGCAGAACTGGACCAAGAAGCAGTAAAAAAAAAAAAAGGAGGCTTCAACTGATAAATCACATTTTCTTTTACATCACATGGATTGGCCGGGTGTGTGTGCTTACCTGGGGAACACATGGCACCAGGATGCACTATGGCAAGAAGGCAACCCGGCGGAGGCAGTGTGATGCTTTGGGCAATGCTCTACTTGGAAATTTTGGGTCCTGCCATCCATGTGGATGTTACTTTGACACATACCACCTACCTAAGCATTGTTGCAGACCATGTACACCCTTTCATGGAAATGGTATTCCCATGTGACAGTGGCCTCTTTCAGCAGAATAATGCGTCACAAAGCAAAAATGGTTCAGAAATGGTTTGAGGAGCAGAACGAGTTTGAGGTGTTGACTTGGCCTCCAAGCCCCACCTCACAACTTACAGGACAAACGATTTGCTGCTAACATCTTGGTGCCAGATACCACAGCACTCCTTCAGGGGTCTAGTGGAGTCCATGTATCGACAGGTCAGGGCTGTTTTGGCAGCAAAAGTGGGACACAACATTATGGGCGGTGGTCATAATTTTATGCCTGATCGGTGCAGCTATGCCTTAAGTAACCAGTGCTGCTCAGAAATGCTGTCTAGGTAGGTAGGTTACTAGATTTTGTTATATAATTACACTTACAATGTCATGGGCATAAATAAGCAAACAATACAAAACACAGATTTAGTCAAGTGAGAGGGAGGATGAATATTTCCTTTCCAATAATCCAGAAATCAAAAGTATCTAAAAAATATGGAAATTAAGTCACCCGCACTACAATATTACTTGAAAATGATAAAATACACATTATAAAAACCTGACTGAATGTTTCTGGTTTCCGCGGTTTCTTTAAACTCGCGACGTCATCAACCAGCGTCGGGTTGAAAGAAGAAGTGGCTCGTGGAGTTTGGTAGGAAACTTCAGGTTGCTGAATCATTTTGATTGCTGGTGAGTCCGAATTCAAATGGTCTTAAATACATTTAATCCGAATAGTCTCACCAGCACTAACGTTAGTTAGTATAATTCAGAGGGCCGTTTAAATGAACCCGTTCAGATTATTTCAGACGGCTAGATTGCCAGCATGAGTTGCCATGGACGAATGGCATTGGAGACATTTGTATGTGCACAAAGTGATTCGATTTATAGAATATTAGTAACACAAATAATCTTCTTTTTGCGTGTTATATCGTATCTTTACCAAAATTACCATGGTTACTATAGTTTCCTGTAAAATACCACAATAACAGTTATTGTTACCAAGACATTGATTTCATCCATACATCTTATATGATCTTTTTACTTTTTCAATTGCACCTCAATGCTAATATGTTTAGGTCTGTGAAAATTCAGATTTAAACACTGGATTCATGTCAAACTGGCATATGTGTGACTATTATATTTAGTTTATTTTTATTTACATGTGTGATCGATCCATGAATCATTCATGCATTTATTATTACATTCCCTTACAATGTTAAACATCTAAAACTTTAGTAACAGTTATTGCTACTAAAATAAAGACATAATAAATGAATGTGTTTTCCTCCATACAGTGTTTTCAGAATCTTTCTGTCATTTAATGGTAGATTAACCTTTGTACTATGGTTAACATGGTATTTTATTTGTAAGGATAGATAACCGCATTGATGTAATGGCACTAATCACCAGTGTTGGGTGTAACTAAGTACTAAGTAATTAATTACTGTCATTTAATTTTCCCTTGAAAAGTAAGGGATTACAGTGACTTCTGATGTAATTGCATTAAATACTGTATGGAGTATAGAACAATTCTAACATCTGATGTTAAAATGTATGTTTTTAATGTTATCTTCCTTTAAATACTTTGGTCAGTTCAAGAATTATTTACACAATTTCATTTTTATTTCAAAGAATTAAGAGCAGTTTCATGTCTATCCTTGTGTTGTTCAACTGGGTGAGGTTGATATGAGATTTATAAAGTAATAAGTAATGCAATACTTTTAACCCTCATCATTCCCTCACGGGTAAAAAAATGACTTTCAAGCCCTAAAATGACTTTTTAAAAAAAAATTATTTCAACCACAAAACTCATTGAATCTAGTCATTTTTTTGTGTATTCATTGTTCAAGTGCAACCAAAATCACTCATATGAACTGAAAATTAGAAAATTAGTTGTAGGTCAAAATTAGCCCAAGGAAGGATGAGGATAATCATTACATTGACTTATTTTTTTGAGTAACTTACCTAACTGTGCTAATCACTGTATTTTTCGTCAGGAATGACGATGGATTCTCTCTACGGGCCTTTCACTCTGGGTATACTGGCAGGTGTGGGCTGTGGGGTCTGCCTCGGATGGCACCTCAGTGGCCGCTTTGGCAGATCATCCCGCGGCATGATGTCGGCTTTAGGAAACAGCGCCGGTGCTGGCAGCGAGACCAGCGTGATGGGCGAGAGCGGAGAGTTCAAAATGATCCTGGTGGTCCGAACTGATCTGAAGATGGGCAAAGGTAAAGCGGCGGCACAGTGCTCTCACGCTGCCGTGTCCGCCTACAAGCAGGTCCAGCGCAGAAACCCAGAGCTCCTGAAACAGTGGGAGTACTGCGGCCAGCCCAAAGTGGTGGTCAAGGCTCCAGACGAGGACTGTCTGCTGGAGCTGCTGACCCACGCCAAAGAGGTCGGACTTCCTGTCAGCCTAATCCAAGATGCTGGAAGAACTCAAATTGCACCAGGGTCTCGGACGGTTCTTGGCGTGGGACCTGGACCAGCTGATCTTATTGACAAAGTGACAGGACACTTGAAACTATACTGAATAACACTATTAAAATAAGATGGGACTTTTTTTTTTACGGTCAGAATGAGTGGAGAGCCTAATGACACATTGAGTAATGGGTTTAACCATTTATTTTAAGTAAACAGTTCACCCGTTCCATCATTGAACATAATGAGTACATTTTTGTCAGAAGTTTATGTACAGAAAATTAGTTATTTGGGAATCTAATTTTTATCATATTAACCCCACCCCCCTCATACCCACAAAGGACTTTTGTTAAACTTTGCTGCAAAAATGACCTGATCCTTTTTCAATTGCACATTGCTAAAAATGATCTGCAAGCATTTAGATTTAAAACACTGGATTTATGTCGAACTGGATGCTTATTAAATCAGACTTGAGTATTAACACTTTTATTTACATGTGATTGAGCCACGAGTTCCCACCTCAAAGCTGCATTCCCGTTATGCGGATCTGCATCAAACTGTCCAGTGAGTATGAAGGGGAGGAATTACAAAAAGAATACATGTCACATGAAACCGTGGTTAGACCAGATTTTTCTTGATAAACAAGAAGCCTTTATTCATGTGGTAATCTGGAGGGGAAGGGCAGGGGAAATCTCATTCTCTTTGTGCACAATCAGATCTCTACAATATACGTGTATATGTATGATTAATCTCAACTCAGTGAGAACTGAGTACAGGACACACACAGAGTTAGTTTAAATCTTTCTTAAACCAAATTACCCATTTGTGATTTCTCTTCTTTACAAAAAAAGGGTAAACTGACTTTTGGAATAACTGGCAGGATAAACTGGCTTTCTAGTCTCACTTCGGTGCCGTACAGTGACCTAAACATCACAACAATAGCATACACACATACGCACACACACACACACACGCTGCAGCACAAGAGAGGTAAGGTTAGTAAAATACACACAGGTGTGGAGAGCCGCATATATATTTATATATATTTTAATCATTATCCCTCCTCAAATGGATGGTCCCACACAATGAGCACGTGTTACTGCACAACAAAAGTTTGTTTTTCATATGGAAAACAAAAAGGAACTGGAGAACCTGCATAGGTCAGGGAAAAAGTTTACAGTTGCTGTATGAAGGTGTCTTTACGCATTTAAAACCACCTTTTTTTTATAGATATATCGAGAGCTACACACCCGCACTGAATTACTGGTGTTGAGTAGTGTTTGTTTGTGGAGGCGGTAGTTGCACATTTTCCTCGATTTCATTTTCTTTCCAGGAATATACAATAGTTAAATGCAGACAGACTGAACAAGCTGCTCACACACATCAAAATGATACATTAGTTGTTTTTCTCTGACTACGGAGTGCAAATCAGATTTTTCTGTCTTATTTTAATTAAACTGACTTGCTTCTCCCACAAGTCTCCTCACTGTAGACACCCTTCCCCTTTAAATTGACAGATAAAATTGACAGGAAATTAAATCTAGTAGATATTTGGAATGTGAAAAAAATAATTCTCGATGAAATCTTTGACAATAGAGAAATAAAGTCCTTCATGATGGTATAAAGAAAACATAAACAAAAACGATCATTTTAAAAAAGGTAAAGTAAAAGAATAACATTTGCTCGAATCCCCCGTTGTGAGCACAAAGTAATAGAGTCGGACTGGTGGAGGACTGAGGGGGAGAGATCCATGGGGATGCTGGACCGAACCGAGCGGCAGCAGGAAGAGGGCCGAGCGGGAAACTGGGAGGTCCTTACATGCCGTAACCGAAACCTGGCTGGGCCTGAGGAGCCTGGGGGTAGCCAGGCGCTGCTGTGTACCCATAGCCGTAAGGCTGCTGCGGGGGGACAGCCACACTGGGGCCTGCGGTCAGCATGAGCTGAGGTGTGCCTGTGGAACGGGAGACGGTGAGAATTCATTCAAATGTGTTTAAAAATAATAATAATTGAAAGTCAGTTTCCATTGCAATGCACTTTCATTGTTTTACCATAAACAATGGGTTGAGTCTCCGTCGCCTGCTCCTCCTCTTTCCTCAAGGACTCGGAGGTCTCCAGCTTGTCCACCTAAGAACATGAGAGAAATAACTGTTCAGTCTGTGCGTGTTCATTCCTGTTGAGGACTAGGAATAGCTCTTAGAAATGTTAATAATTAATGGGCCTACTGGCTTTAACTACTCTGTACAACATTTAAATGAATCATTTGATACAATGCACTTTGTGCATACATACATGTTTTAACATTGTACTTTAAAAAATATATATATTTCTGTAATTACACTGTTGACCCTTACCTTACACCTCCCCATACAACCTAACCTTACCCATATCCCAACTCAAAAACAGAAAAGGTGTTTTTGTAATACAATATGAACACAATAAGTACATAGTAGTTAAGGACACTATATAAAGCAGGAGCTAATTATTTTAAATCACTCAATTAAGTTGTTAGTCAAATTAATTAATTTATATTTTTAAATAATATACTGATAATCGATGTGTTCATTTAAATAATACTGATAATTATTTAATAATTAAACTAACATAAAATATGTAAATATTAATAAATCATATTTCAAAGGCATAAATAGATTTAAAATTGTTCTTATTTTTGATATTTGACAATTTATGTTATTATATTACACTAATAATTAGAAGTACACTAATATAATTTACTGGATGTAAATATTAATAAATCACTTTTGAAAAATACATTTATTTAAAATGATTTGTTTAATGCTGCTGTCCGTAACTTTTTTGATTTACAAAAATTATATAAATGAGAATGTACAACATGAATCCATTTTTCAAACCGTGTTTTTGTCTTTCCCTCAATCACTTATATGGTACACTTATAATAAGTGTTTATATTGGGACTATTTCAGACCGGTCTGGCAAGAACCGCTGCAGAGGAGCACAGTCCCTGCGTTACGCGCCATAGACATACACAGAGAGAAGTAGCTCTGGCTGCAATGTTCCTCCGCAAGACGCATGCAGTTTCATAACCGCTAGAGCGCAAAAAGTTACGGACAGCAGCTTTAATATTTTAATCAAATTTATAACAATAAATCACAATTGATCTTCATTTTAGTTTTAAGTGACACCACACATATGTCCTCCACACATGTATACCCCATTTGAGAGTAGAAGCCCATCCTTACCTTGCTGAGGTATTCCCTCATCACCTGGATGAAGTAAGGCATGGCAAAGTCCATGATGTTGTGTCTCCACGCCGTCTCCAGCACCACATCAGGCCTGAGCAAGTCATAGCAGGTAAAGAGGCAGGCGGCAAACACTCTTTCTTATCCTCCTGAAGGAACCACTGCAGCAGCTCCTCGGCCAGCTCTGTGTCCTTTGACTCGGATGCATACTGCATGGCATCCTGGGTAGAAGAACATGCGTTGCTGTTATGAATCAGATTTACAAACAGCACGACCGAGATGATAACCCTGTCGTCCACCTCACCTTGTAGAGTTTGTCTTTCTTGCACAGCTCCACGCTCTGCTTCCATCTGTTGTTGCCTTTGAAGAGGTAAGCAGCAATTCTCCTGAACTCAATCAGCTCGTGCTTCTCCAGACGCTGGGCCAGCGAGATGTTGTCGAAGTTATCGTATGCATCTATAGATGTCCTGAGAGCCTGCGGACAGGATAGTTCAACAGCAGATGAGATACTGCGATAAGCTATTATAACGGTCCAATGTTTTACAGAAAAAATGCTTTAGTTTGTACCTGATAGTCTTCCTCTGAGATGAAGAGGTTATTAAGTGCTTCATTGACAGACTTGTTGTTGTGGTTTTGTACTGATCGCAGGTAAGGCTTAACGAGAGGAAGCTGCTTAACCTGAAGAAATGAAAAACTCTTGTTTTACCTGATCTTAAAGAGGCATTGAAGTTGAAAAAGTTCAAAAGTTCACCACATAGAAAAGGGGGTTGCTTGCTTTACCTTGTTGAAGAAGTTGACGGCTCGTGAGTGATCCAGTCTTGGGGAAAGAACTATGAGCAGGTCGTTCAGTAACAAGGGCTTGAACTCCAGATAAAACTGGATTGCTTTGTAGTATAGTTCAACGTTGGCCACCTAAACCAGACAAGAAACATGATTACTTATTTAATTAATTTCCTGCTGTTATTTTAGTATTATTTATATACTAGTATAGCATTTATTAATTAGCTTTAATTTTACATTACATTTTGTCATTTTATGACTAAAAACTTATTATTTTTATTATTCAGCTTTGCTTCATTTTTATTTTAGTTCAAAAATATTTATATATATTTTTTTTAATTAATGCACTTCACAATTGATGTCGTCATTTTATTTAAATGTTATACTAATAATTAGACAAAAAAATACACTCATACACAAATATTATTTACTATGTTTCTATGTAAACGTCAATAAATCACTTCAAACTGACAAAGATTTAAAATTGTTTATTTACTTTTATTTACTTAAATAACTTTTTAAAAACTTTTTTGTTGATATATTGGTAAATTATGTCAATTTTATTTTCTGTCATAAGTTATAATTAATAAAAATTATATAATGTACTATATGTAAATGTTCAAACTACTTTTTAGATTGACAAACATTTAATTTATGTTTACATTTCAGCTTTATTTCAGTTAACAAAAACAAATTTAGATTTAGTAGGTTTAACTGAATCTGAATGCAAAAGAAGTTAATTGGAAGCGTATTTATCCATGTGTGAAAGCAGTTGAACTTTACCTTGGTGATGATGTCCTTGAATTGTCCTTCTTTCCAGGCATCTGTGGGATGGCTCATCATGGTGATGATGGCGTTGTCAAACTCTTCATACTTGTCGTAGAGGAAAACAAGCTCCGCCCACAGGTGAGCCTGCTCTGCGGCCCTCAGGACCTGAAAGAGAAAGATGTCAAGAAGTGAAGGAGACAAACTTTGTAACATCTGTGCATTGCAGATGATGACACCAAGATCATCCCTTTAGAGAATATCAGATTACGCGCTGAATTAAATTATAGCTGGAGGGGGATAATGGGAGAAGAAATCAATGAACTCCTGCTGTTTAACAGAACTGAGTGAAGTACACTTAAAACAAAAAAAAGAGGAGTGTTACGAACCAACATCTGCAATAACAAATCATCTTTAGCACTGTTTGTACCTTGGGGATGTTGACTCTGGACCAGAAAAGTTCCAGGTGCTCCCTCATCTTCTGAGGTTTGAATTTAGAGTAGAGGATGGCCAGCTCTGTGAACATGCCCATGTGAGCGCGCTCCAACCCCAGCGCCGCCTCCAGCATGGTGATCAGCTCCTCGAAGTAGCCACGGTCCTACAGAGAGCATTGTAAAACAATATCATTCAATTGGATCAGCTCTGTTAGTTGTGGAATATTCTTTTTTTTTTTTGTAGGATCAAAACTTGCCTGGTAATAGTTGATGAGCTCTTCTAGTTCATCGGCATGGACCACGATGTGAAGACCACACATCTGAGCCAATCTGAACTCTTTCCCATCCACACAAGCAAAGCACACCTCCTTCCAAGTGCGAGTGCTGTTAGCCTTACGGGCACCGTCCACGGCGGCCTGATACTCGCCCAAGTGGACCAGTGTTGAAGCCAAGCGGCCGAAATTGGAGACGTTATTGTACAGAAGTTTGGCCGCCTCGTACATCTTCTCATCATAGCAGCGATCTCCAACCTGTGAGAGATAATAAAGCAAGTGAGCTTCAAATGTGATGCTTAGTTTGACTTAGCTAAAAATATAGATATGCTCTGTCAATTATCTCTCTTAATGTTATTATCGTTAAATCAAATTAAAACTATTGAAACTAAAATTAGAAGTGCTACCCTGGCAACTAACTGAAAAAAGTTTATGTACTAAAATGACTAAAACTAAAATAAATATAAATTAAAGCTAAAAAAACTATTTAGAAAATGTAATGCACTAAAATGCAAACTAATACAAAATAAAAGCTAATTTCAAATATTAATAAATAATATAATAGTATATAAATAATACGGTGACAGTATTTTACGGTGTCCTTGTTACATACGTTACATATACTTCCCATAGTAATAACAGTAAATTATGCAGAATTACATGCAACTAACCCTCAAACAAACCATAATCCTACCCTAAACCTATAGTAAGTACATGTAGGTAATTAATATTACTCAGTACTTAAAAATATATAATACACTGTCACAATGACACCTTAAAATATACTTACATATGAAATAACATGTTTTTACACCTAAAACTGAATTATCAATTCATAAAAAGCAATTGTGCATTACCTGCTGGATGTGTGCATTATTGGGTCCATTTATAAACTCCTCCAGTTCAGCGAGACGGTTGGTTTTGGCCAGTGCGAAGATAAGCTCTGTCTCCACATATGACTCTCTGGCCTTCTTTCTGGCCATCTGCAAAAACTTCACCAGGTCCTCCCAGTTACCTTTGCCAGGAAAAACAGTTGTGAATTTAGAATCAGAGGGAAAATGATTTATGATCTAGAACTAGAGCTGAAGAGGCCGTACCACTCTGGTCAGCAGCCTGAACAACTTCCATGTAAGCCGAGGGGTCATCAGCCTTGATGTAGGAGTCAATGGACTCTTTGACGAGACCCTTTTGCAGCTGAGCCTTAGCCAGCTGACTCCACACCGCAGGTTCATTACAGCGCTCTGCAAACTCATACGCCCGGTCCAGATTACTGATGTGCTCAATCAGAACCTGAGGACGACAGGAAACATCAGCTCTTTACATATCTGCTATTCAATAAATCACATCAGCAAGTGAAGGACGAGGGCTGCAGAGTTTGGCTCAACCATATACCTGCACTGCAGAGGTGTTGACATCAAACTTCCTAAAGATAGCAAAGGCCTCCTCGAACAGCTCGCTGCTGATGGCGATGTTAGCAATGTCTGGAGCGTCATAATTGTCCAGGCGGTTGATGTATTCCATGACGCGGGTGCGGTCCGCTTTGATGGCTGTTAGGATGAGCAGGTTCTGCAGGTTCCTAGGAACAGATGAGGATTATGAGATGAGATCAAAATTAAATATTATTTTGCATTCAAAATTTGCACAAATCTGTTTGGGCAAGGAATTTAAGTCAGAAAATACACAAAAAAGCCCTGTTCCAGTTGTTTATATGTTGTAATATGTTTGGGCTTATTCACCTGTGTTCACTGAAGACCGAGTTGTCCAGGACAATCTTTTCCAGCAACTCAATGAGTTCATTGGGCAGGTCAGCAGTCATGAAGGCCTTCACTGTGACCGACACCTCCTCTGGGTCTTGAGTCTCTGACAGGGCTGTCTGCACCACCTAAAGACACAAATAACAGCTTGAACCCCAGCACATTCCAAAAACATACAAGAAGGTCAAAAGAGAATCAGAGATTGAGACATGTTTTGCTCATAATTTTAGTTAAAGACAAGTGCAGAGTATAAACCACATATCTGTGGTGGGTAATATGTTTCTGAAAGTCTCTTATGTTCAAGGTTGCATTTACCTGATAAACAATACAGTAAAAACTAATATTGTGAAATATTATTACAATCTAAAATAACTTTTGTATTTTAATATAGTTTAAAATGTAATTTATTTCTGTGATGGCAAAGCTGAATTTTCAGCATCATTACACGTCTTCAGTGTCACATGATCATTCAGAAATCATTCTAATATGATGATTTAGTGCTCAAGAAACATTCATTATTATCAATGTTGAAAACAGTTGTGCCTCTATATGAAGAGAAAGTTAAAAACAGCATTTATTTAAAATATTTTTTTGTCTGTCTTTACTGTCAATATTGATCAATTTAATGTGCCCTTGCTAAATAAAAGTAAAGCACGCTTCTCAAAGAAAACAAACAGAAGGTAGCATAATTATGATTAGTGAATCTCAGAATGAATAAAATAAGTGGGGGAAAAAACATCCCACATGGATTATTTTTTACAATGCATTCAATACAGCAAAGTCTTGAAAACATTAACTATTTAAAATAGACTATTTGAAATTAAAAACTACTGGAACTTCCAGTTCCTGTACGAGCCATGTTTACATTTTGTGAGAGATGAATGCCACACATGTGTACCTGGTCAATAAGAGGCCTCCTAAAGGGGTTGGTCTCCAGAAGCACACTGGCCCAGAGCTCCGGGTCTCTGCGGCGCACCAAGTACCGGGACAAACTCTTGAACAGCGAGTTCTCATTACACACCTGTGGAGGAAAGTATAAAATATACATATTTTATACTTCAGGTTGTTTGGTTGCACATGAACTTCTTATAAACAGGCTTGAAACTGATTTATGGTCGAGCATTACTAACGTTTATGAGCTCCTGGTCGCACTGTCCTCTCTCATAGGCCACACAGGCCAGGTGAGGGTCTCTTTTCTCGCAGTATTTCCCCACCACACGGCTGTCATAGTATGGGTTCTCTCGCAGGAAGCGTTCTGGGTTGTTGTTGCTGTCGATGTAGATCTTGGCCAGGGCATTGTGGGTAGCTGGCTCCTCACAGCCCTCGTGGATACGAGACTCCAGCCATGGCAACAACAGCTTCAGTCTGCAAAAGAAAGAACATTTCTAAGCTAGCATATAATTTTTTCTCCCCCAGACATCCACTTACAATTTTTCCCCCTCACAAAATGACTATAAACACCATATTGAAACTGCAAGCGCTATTGTTACACAATCAGAACAGCTACTGCTGTGTGTTTTCTTTGTTTACTTGTGCAATCAAAATTTCATATGGAAACTCTTATGATGTACACAAACAAATGATTAAACATCACCAAAAATAAACAGAAGCATCCTGGAATAGTTCTGAATCCAAGAAAGCATAACGTCATGCTCTCAATTGCTTTGTTTTGAGAACTTACGGTCCGATATTGTTCATACCTGTTTCTTTTCTCAACCTCTGCCACCAGCTCATCGGTGGAAAACTGGCCCCGCACAACCAGGATCAGGTTCTTGATGACGTCCTCGGAGCAGTCAACATCGAGGAGCCCTCCAATCACCACAGGCAGGCGGCTTGGGTTCACCTACATGTACAAATGATCATTTCGTTTTTGTTCATTGCTTGACTACAGAGACTATGACAAGTAACTAAAAGGCTTCTCACCTTCTGCACGTAGATTTCGATGTACTTCTGCAGGCTGTTTCGGTACAGGTAGAGTACGAGGTCATGGACAAAGTCAAAACGATCACACACGATGATGAGAGGCAGCTGGTCAGTGAGTTTAGCTTCCTGTCAGTCAAACAATGCGGAAAGGAGAAGACAACATCAGATGTCAGACAGACAGGAGGAGGCATGTGTTCAGTAATACAGTCAAATCTGCAAATAACTCCAGGTGATTTTTTAAGTTTAAGAGTGACTTATCAATAAAATGAAATTGAATGCAAAACATTCAGTATAAGACTTAATTTGACATAACTTCTTCAAAATGTATATGGATGACAAAGCTTATGAAACAGATTTGACTGTATTTGTTAAAAATAAATAATACTAAAATGACTGAAAATGATCTACAAAAACCTACCCAGTAAAATTAAATAAATATGAATAAGCAATAAATAATTAGTTCTATAAAAATCTAAGTAATTCATAATTTAAAAAAGCAATATAAAGTAGCTCTATAAAAAAAACTACCAAGTAAAAAAGTAATATTTAATAATAATAATAATATATTTTTAAACTAATTCACCAGGTCACAATTTAAGATATAATAAAAAAATGTTTAAGCAATAAAAACATGTTATTAACAAGATTAGAAGGTAACAGTAGTCCACAAAATATGTTTTTTAAAGGATGAAGTGGTTAGTGGTAAAAAGGAGGTCTATAACTGAACACAAGGCTTGAATCATCTCAGGTTGATGTGGCAGCTTTTCTCCCCCTGCTGGCTATAACATGTAACTATTCTTCTGCCACACAGTGCAGTTTACAACACATACAGGATTAATGAACTGGGATTGTACAAGTCACTCCACAGAAACATCACAATCGACCTCCACAACCTTCAAAACATGAAGCTTGTCTACAAACATTTACAGAGACTGAAGACTTGCAGTGAAGGCTATTTTACACTTAAGCAAGTCTCAAAATCATTCCACAAAACGTGGCTCTCCAGATCCACCCTCTGAAGCTGGCATGGCAGAGTCCAACTGTGAGGTCAAATTTATACGGTCTGACTCAGGTGGAATAGATTCTGAAAAAGACCCAAGGCTTCCATTTCTGCAGAACATGGTCACCACAAATCAACCACAGCCAAACACACATCAACACACAACCACAAAACCACAAGCTCAATCTCAGCCCGGTCACTCGCTATGATCATCAGGGGAGGGCTCGAGTTCAGGCAGAGAAAGAGTTGTTCCCAGCAGCCAATGCTTTACGAAACCACCCTGTATGTGCGTCGCACACACCAATCCCAGTATTAATCCTTCAACTGACCATTAGGAGAAAAAAGGGATGACAAGAAAAGAGTAGGGAATAAAGTAAAGGGAGTCTTGATATACTTAGGATGAATTTACCTGATTCAAGTCCTGACCATCCCAAAAGTACAGGGTAAAGCACAGGAGATAACAACAGCCACCATGAGGATTAAAGAGTGAGATCAACTCCTTAAAACTAGAAAACGACAGGAACATGGCTGCCTGATCTAAATGGGGATGATTTTTCATTGAAAAGAGAATACAACACCCCCAAATTTGCAAGATATTAACGCTCAGTTTTATTTATAACATGACAAAGCAATGTACTAAATCCAATATAAATTAAGTGCTTTCAACAGCATTTGTGGCATAATGTGGCATTTATTTTATTTTCACAGTAATTTTGTTAAAGCACTCTACTGAATTATTAACCATGCCTGTATGATAAATATATTACAAAATAAAATAAATAATAATACAATTACATTATAAAAGTATTTTAAATAAAAAAGTCAATTAAATCAAATGAATTCTAAATTAATATTTAAAAAAATATAACAGGGATGAGATAAACAGATATATATATCGTTGTTCATTGTTTATTCATGTTAGTTCACAGTTCATTAACTAATGTTTGTTATTTAAATTTTGATTTAAAAAATATATTAGTATATATAGAAATAAGCATTTTTCATTGTTAGTTCATGTTAACTAATATAGTTTTCTACTTCTTACAAATGAAAAGTGTTACTGACATGATTTTGTATCAAAATTATTCCACAAATGCCATTGAAAGAGCTTCATTTGAAAACATTAGATTTAAACCTTGTGGCTTGATTTTAAAATGGTGTATATCTATATACACAGTTACTTTAATACTATTTATATAATAAGCATCTTACTGTAACCACAATTTTTCATAAATGACATTATGCCACACATGCCATTAATAGAATTAACAAAACTTGCATTAAACCCACAACATTCCTTTACCATAAAATCAATACACATTTCAATTTTAAAAAATAAATAAAATAAAATGATTTGTCCGAAAATAAACCGCTTGCATCTGAAATTGCAAATGGTTTGCACATAAATGAAAAAAGACAGATCAGTAGAAGAGAACAAAACAGGAAATGTAATGAGGGTAAAAGATGGAAAGAGTTTTAACAGATGAGAAACTAGAGAATATAATGTGTTTTTTGCGGTCGGCTATGGATCATTTCAAGACGGGTTTTACTGACAGAGTCTTGGCAGTACCTTGAGAAAGTTCTTGACACGTTCAGGGTCGTAGCAGTTGCTTTCCCGACAGATCCGCTCCACCTCTTTGATTTGGCCCGTCTTGCATGCGGCCTGGATGTATTTGAAATGCACCTCTGGGTCCTGGCTGAAGTTCACAATCGAGCCAAGGAAGTAGAACAGACCTGCATACAGCACAGAACAATAAATGACGCTTGACTTTTACTGGACACGCATCTGCTTGCGGTTGCGGTTTGATCTACACATTTTGTGATATTTTTACGGTGCCTTTTTTTCCTTTTAAAATATTTTATGTTCCACAGGGGAAAGTCCAACGGGTTTGGAACGACATGAGGGCGAGTAAATGATGACAGGGTGCACTAACCCTTTAAATTACTGATCAGACCGCTACATTTGCATGAGTATTGAATTTCCTGTAAAATCTAGATTCTTGTCAAAAGCACTCTTCTCTTGCTGTCATGTGAAAAGCCTGAGGGATTGTGGGTGGCCGCAGGCCCTGTGCTGCTGTCTGCTGATTGCCAAACCTTTTGTCCTACTTAGCCTAAAACGGAAGGCTACATGCTGCTCCACACACAGAACAGAGCCATTATACGGCCAAGATACCAGTCAAATTGTGTCTGCACTATGAAAGCCAACCAGCAGAGTGACCACGAGTGTTAAGATACAAGTTCAAAGACACTCAAGAGTGATTTTCTGGCACTGTCTGCCAACAGAAGTGCTGGGCCAGCCAGATGTATCAAATGAAACTACATGGGCAATGTAAACTCTAGGTGGGATTCATATTTGCAGGAAAAATGTTGGGTTTATCCTTTTCAGACCTTTTCAGTCGTATTGCTTTTGAATGAACTTTATGAACCTTACAGTTGTTTTTGATTATTGGATAAGGATTATTTTTTAGATATCATTCACTAACTGATTTGTGCATAGAAAGATTTAAATCAAACCGACTCAAAAGGTCAAGACTCAAAATAATTATAACCAAAAATGTTTTTAGCTTGACATGCTGCCTTAAAAACAACACTTGTCATGATAACCTCAAAAACAGTAGCACAATGGTTAAAGAATGTGAATTGCTGTAGTAGCAGTGCTTTAAAGTTACTTTGATGGATGGATGGATGGATGGATGGATGCGTTTTTTGGAGCTTCAAAAATTCTGGCACCATTCAATGCCATTACAAAGCCGGGACGAGCCAGGATATTATTTATTATAACTCTGATTGTGTTCGGCTGAAAGAAGAAAGTCATATACACCTAGGATCGCTTGAGGGTGAGTAATTTATAGGAAAATTGACTTTTTGGGTGAACCATTCCTTTAAATACAACAGATTAAAATATATAAAAAAGAAATAACTAGATTAATTTCAAATACTTTAATATTCCCTGATATTTCTAGGCTCTCCATGACTGTGGAAGCGCTCATGGTGGGTCAACTTTCCTGTGACACCAGATAATAAAACAGAAGGAATGAAAGGATGTTCTTACCCTCAAAACTCTTGAAAGACTCGAAAAGCTCGGTGAGGGACTGGGTAGTCAGCTGCTCGTGATACTTGGAGGCCACCTGGACACAGATCTGCAGGTTCTGCCTGATGTTAGCAGATAGCATGGCTCTCAGACACTCCACAGAGTCTTCCACTGACAGAGAGCCAAAGTAGTTCACCAGCCACTGCAGACATAACAGAGCAATGAAGAGCAATGAAGAGAGACAGAATTAAAAAAGACGGTCATACTTTTATTCGGCATTAGGGGTATTGAAATTAATCGTTACATCGATGTGGACGTGGGCAATTTGGCATCAATGATGTAATAGAAATGTCAATAGGCTATAATCGATTATGGTCTATGACATCATTCGGCGTATACGTGCTTCTTGCACTTGCGTAAAATGGCAGAGGGAGGCGAAACATTTTGATAAAAAAAAAGCACCCACTATTTTAACATTTACAGCATGTACGCGTGTGAGTGTGCGCGAGTGCATGTGTGTGAGTTTGTTTCTGTGTGCGCGTGTTCTTGAGAGTGTGCGCGAATATGTCTGAGTATTAATTGTGAATTAAGTACACTACTTGACAGTTTCATTCACTTTTAGTAGCCTATTTACTTTAATTAGTTCTAAATGCTCCTGTCATCTGTTGTGTTCAGACAAAAGTTGTGTTTGATGTTTGCTACATTCACTAAGTGTGCTTTCTTAGAGCAGATAAAATAAAAAGAGTTCATGTATATGACTGCTTGTATTCATTGATGAAAACGTAGCCATACACAGTAATAGTGAAAATTGAGGTTGCAGCCGATCGTGATATCGGATCAAATCGTTGACAAGATTATCTTAATCGAATCGTGAGACCAGTGATGATTCACACCCCTATTCGGCATGAATAAAAGGTCAATACTTGTTGGGTACCTCCGGGTTGAGCAGGTGCGTGTGTACGACAGCTCGTTTGATGTCGTACAGGTCAGTATAGTGCTCCAAGGCTCTCTGCAGAAGCCCCGCCTTCTCACACAGCTGGGCAATATGGGCACGATCGTAGTTCGTGAACATCTGGTTTCCTAGGATGGCATCTGCAACCTGCAAGAGATCATTGTGCTTGAAGAGTCTAATGCAATGACAATAAGTGTGTTAAGATGCTTTTCAGTATGTTCTTCTGCATTGTGTACCTGTGGTGCATGCATCAGGTTCATCTCCAGCAGACGGGTCTGCAGTGGGCCTTCTGATGGGCGGTTGTTTTTCAGAGCATCCAAAAGGAAGGACGTGCACTGCTGGACCAGGTTATACTCCATGAACACGTCAACGATCTAGAAAGAAAAAGCAGTTTGTCAGTGAACGTCCTTCTGGAGTTCATTAAAAGAGTCGTAACAAACAGGGGGTCAACATGGTTTCTCTACAAATCATTTCAAATTCTCCTCCTTTTGTTCCTTTCTTCTCAACCTCCCACTTTCATCTCCTTGTTCCTGACCTGTGTGATGTCAGCCAGCGGTTCCTCATCCTGAACAAGCATCTGAGCGAACTGCAGACCCTGATCCGGACTGATCCGCATCACATTCCTTAGCAGGAAGATCCAGTCTGGAGTGTAGCCCACCTATAAATCAACAAGTGTATTAGTGTGTTTTCAAACCTATTTAATTTGAGCTCATATTTCGATTTCAAATCATTCAATTCTATTTAAGCTTAAAATAGACTGATCTGTCATCATACCTTTTTGGCATACAGAACGATCTTAGGGAACTGTCCGGTTTCTGCGAAACACTGAATGACTTTGTTGGGTACATTGGCCCTCAGATAGACGCTGAGAGCAAGAGTGGGGTCCACAGACTTCACCAGGTCGCCCAACTCCTCTGAACATTCAAGCTGAAGAGAACAACAATTTCACAAAGGTTAAAAACCCATTAAAAGCACAATTTTAGAGTGCAGTGTTGTTCGATTCACATGCATTTGATTCTTAAGAACCAATTCTTTTTTATGAATAATACAAAGCGTTCCCAAAACGGTTTTAACCTTGCTCGAGATTTAGACCGTGGATCATCTTTCAGTTTTGTCTGAATGGAAATGAACCCGATATGTATATTTTAGGTTTTTAATACTTACATGAGTCTATTTAATGATTGCTAGTTTATTTGACAAATGTGAGATATGCATAAATTAATAAAGGTGTTTTATATAATTAATTAATTATTATTAGATATTGTTTAGCATATACTACTGGTTTGCAAGTTTGGGGTTGTAAGATTTTTCAATGTTGGCTGCATTTCAAAAATACAGTAACAACAATATTACTGTTTATTACTGTTTTAATACATTTTAAAATGTAATTTATTCTTGTGATGAATTTTCAGCATCATTACTCCAGACTTCAGTGTCACACAACCCTTCAGAAATCATTCTTCTGATTTGCTGCTCAAGCAACATTTCTTATTATCATCAGTTTTCAAAACAGTTGGGTTGCTTATGTTGTTTTTTGTGTCACATGGACAGTTCAAAAGCACAGCATTTCTGATATAAATCATTTGTAACATTCTAAAAGCCTATTCTCACTTTTTATGTCAATTTAATGTGTCATTGCTGAATAAAATGTATCAATATACTTACTGACCCCAAATTTAACAGTGACATATAAGGTTCATTTGTAAGGTTTAATTGAATGCAAGGAGATGTTTACTTAGTATAGTGTTCTTTGTGTGCATTTATTCCATTCAAATATATTTCAGGACTGAGCAAAGGATCATGGTCCTCAACTCTCCAAATAAATCATAGTCGTGGAACAACAAATCACGTCAGTACAATCAATAAACTGAGAGATGTTACTTGTTGAGACTATGAGAAAGAACACTTAGTTATTTTGAGTGTGGTTTGTACAAAACAAGCTGGAATGAATCCCAAGACTTTCCTCTTCTGTGCTTTAAAAGGAAAAACCCAAACACCCCTCGCCCCACATAACAAACACATGACATCACATCTAAAGCAAACATCTTAGATAACAGATACACACACATTCACACACAAACAGTCAGTCTCACAATCAACACAGTCTGTTTTCACACAGACCCCTCCTTTGTCACAAAAATATGGAGGCATTATTTCTGTTTGTGAAAAAAAACAAAACATGTGAAGAGTACACCCTGTTCCCTGCGCCTCTCACACAAACATGTGTGTACAGAGGAAGAGGCTCTTGTGGGTGTGTGTGGAGATAACCCATCTCCCCTGCGACCTTCTCCACATACCTTGTCCTCCTTCAGCCATTTCTCCAGCAGTTGTTTGCGGCCCTGCTGAAGGACGGGTCTGCACAGCTCCAGAGACTCAAACTTGTTGAGTTGGCCCTGGTCCAGTAGGATTCCGAAATACTGCAGCAGTGGGGACGTCTGGCCGGGCTGGGCCGGGACGCTCTGGAACCGGCGGATGGTGTCAGGGGTGCGCAGGATACCCTAAGATAAACAAGATATGAAGAGAAGTGGGTCAGCGAGCAAATATGGCAAATGCATGCATATATTAAGAGCCTAATCATTTCAACTGTTGAATCAAGCAAATATTACATAAAATAATATTCATTATATAATTATTATAAAGTTATATAATTAATAAATAAATAATAAATAAATAAATAAATAATAAATTCCTTTGAATTTAATTTATATTATTTAATATGACAAATGCATGAATATATTAAACCAAGCTAATGTTATAATATTTAATATATAATTTATATAATAAAGTATTTCTTTTTAATAATAAAAATAATATTATAAGCAAGCATTTATGCATATGTTAGAGCCCAACCATTACAATTGTTGAACCAAGCAAATATTATTATATAAATATAAAAATAAAATGATATAAATTAATTATTAAAATGGTATATAATGAATAATATAAATAGTTTTAATTTGATTTATATTATATAATAATAATAATAATAATAATAATAATATTATAAGCAAGCAAATATGACAAATGCATGCATATATTAAGAGCCCAACCATTACAATTGTTTAATCAAGCAAATATTATTTAACTATTATATAGTTAAATTAATATTATAAATAATAATAAAGTATACATTATTAATACTAAACAAATAAACGAACAAACAAAAATGAATTATTTCAATTCAATTTATAATATGCTATTATTATTAAATAATATTTTACAAGAATATTCAGAGTTCCTCACCTTTGGAGCGTTAGCAGCCACTTTAGCTGCCTCCGAGTAGCTCCCTGCGGCAAAAAGGTTGTTAAACTTTCGGGCGAACAGCTCTTCTGCTCCTGCCAGATTATTCCGGACCGCCATCCTCAAAGCCAGGTCTGGATTCTGCAGCACATTGGTGATGTACTGGATGATGTTCTCCTCCTCAACACACACTGACAACACCTGAGAAAGCAAACACACAATAAATATTTGCAATTAGTAATTTTCATTTGCACTGATGTTCAATAAGTTGAGACACAGGTGAGGCATTTTATGTTTCAGACCACATTTCTGGTGCATTTAGAGAATCAAGCCAGGAAAAGAGAGGAGAATGAACAACTCTAACTGATAAATGCTCTCATTTACCATTATTATTGCTGTATTACTATTCTGTAATTTATCTATTATTATTATTATTAATAATAATAATAATAATAAAACTAATTATTATTGTTAATAATTTATCTAGTTGTTTATGCCAAAAAGCTTAAAACCACTTTTGATTTCTTTAATGAAAATAAAATGTTAAATTTTCTCCAATTTAAATGTTATTATTTGCAAAATTTTCCCCATCAGAGTTTGTAATTCAGCACCAGGAAGGAAGAACAAACAGGAAGTTCAGGGACATTCCCAGTTCCCAAACTGTATGGAACTCTAAACATTTAATTTCTAACAATTAACAACTATAATATTTTAAGAATAACATCAGGTTTCTATAATGAGCTGTTTTTGACAGTTACACTCACTGCGAAATTGCAAACTTTTATTCAGGTCATGTTTACCTGCATAAAAGCAGCTGGAAAATCCATCACACACAGAGCACAACTGATCTGTTGTGTAATATCCCCTTTCAATGACCCTTAATGAGAAAACATAACACCTCGTATCAGCTGACCTCCTAACACTGAAGCTAAGGTGCATACTGATGCTCGTCTCGAGTATGTAACCCGATCAGATGCAGGAGCGCAGTGAGACGTGGAGGGAGTCTTCTTTCAACCAAGTAGTCACTGCTTTGATCAAGCATCTTTTATCTTTATTTCCAATAAAATGTGCTACTAATAAAAACTTAATGAATTACTGACCAGCCAGGTGGTCGTTTGAAAGAGGCTTATAAAAGTTTGACATTATTACTTTAGATGTTTGGCACAATACGCAAGTTAAAGTTGCCAAAAGCCCATCAAAAGCACAATTTCTTCAGCTACTGTACTAGGTTGAAACTGTGACATATACACCAGTAAAACAAATTTAGGGTGTTTAATGCATACTATACTTGCATAAACATGGATTAGACTACACAAGTGAGGGCAAGTTATTTTAAATCAATCAGTCCAGGACTATTTTCATTCCTTACGACCAAAAAGGTGGACAAGCGCGAACTGTATATCTGCTGCATGTCGTAAGTGTTTGTACGCTACTGTATGTTCTAGATCAGCATCAGCAGATCAAAGTCACAGCCGTTATTCTGCATGGATGCACATCACTCTCTGCTTAAACCCGCACGGTCCACCCCCAACAATATGGGTCAGCTCACCCAGAGATGGAGGGAGGCAGAGACACTAAAGAGAGGAGTAAAAATAGAGCAGCTCATTGTGTCTATCAGCTTTCCTCCACAAAGAGGCAGTGAGAGAGAAAGAAAAGGAGAGGGCAAGTGAATGAGAGATGCACGTATGTGTGTGTGTATGTGTGTGTGAGAGAGACAGAGGCTGCAGTGGCCAAAAGGGAAAAGCGCTGCATTGACGTCAATACAAGCCCAAGGCCAGAGGAGATGATAGTAATAATGAGTCATTCCTGATGAGGATCCCAAACTCAAACATCTGCACAGAGCACATCCCAGTATCTCTGTCCTCAAATTTTAAATTATTAATAAAAAAAGTGTGTCTTTTTTGGCACTATAAACAAAAGGATAAAAAACAACAATTGTTTTGTGTATTTATTATGCCAAAATAAAGAAACCTGTATTCATTATATATTATTAATAAACAAATTCATTTAAATTTTTAATTTATAGAATTTAATAATTCTATAATGCAGGAAAATGTCGCAAAAAATATTTCTATTAATGATCAAAATCTTTATTTTCCAGATCATAGGAGCTGTCCAGCAGCTGAAGCAGACAGTCCAGACATTTGACTTATTGAGAGTCATGTTACAATAGACCAATTCAGTACTACAGTGTAGTAGGCATAATTGAAGGAAAAGGGAGGGCAACACGTGATGTCACAGAAGCTGATGCATTCTCCCTACGCACAGTGTTATTGGCGGTCAGGTTCCCCCTATGTTAACGCGAAAGGATTTAGGACGTCAGTCAATGCCTCCCACGGCAAGATCACATGATAACTGCCACTTTTTTTTCTCTCTCTCTTTCTCTCTCTCAGTCGGTCTCCCTCTTGCATTCTCCACAGCTATTTTCAGTGAAGGCTCTCTCTCAAGGTCACTCCGCTCACGAGTGCAGACGCAGCTGGTTAGAACCTGACTTTTCATCACCCAGCAGTGCTGAGAGGTGCAGAGGACAGGAAGATGGAGAATGCCAGTATGAGCAGGGGAAACAGAGACAGGAAGAGAGAGATCTGCATACCTTTTCCTTTACCTAAACTTAAATAAATCATATTCAGACAATTATTCCAGTGTGAAATTCACTCTAATGAATCCATCCATAATGTACTAGATGTCTAACCCTAACATGTTAAATAATATATAATCTTATTGTAACCCAATTTCATAACGATCTATAAAATAACAACTGTAAGCTAAAACAACATAACCCTTGAGTCTATTCATCGAATAATGCATTAACACTATGCCGTTCACCTTTTTTATGTTGTGAATGGCACTGCTGGTCGACCCATGCGGAGGTTCTGTATTATTGAAAAAGGTAACAGTGCTCTTCAGGTTCAGCGTGACACAGTTTGGATTGGCTTTCGGTCATCTGCTGCATAATTTAAGACTTTCTCCGGCATGGCTGGAAAATTATTTACCCGCTTGCGGGATCCATTAACAAGCTCATAATGGAGCATTGTGAACAAGGAGAGCCTTTGGACAGGAGTGTCGACTCGCTTGAGATATTAAACACCCGAGTATTTATTAACATTCTGGGAGACATTTATCGTTTTGACCTCATTTATGACATCATGATGCTTCTAATAACTATGGTGTCCTCGATCTACATGTTTAGAGAAAATTTTAGGATGAGAAATGCTTCGAGCTAGGAAATGAAAAAAAGAAGAAGAGGGAAACATGTAGAGGGAGGATGGGTGGTTTCCGTGTCTCAGTAAGACGAGGTATTAAATGTTCTGCCTCTGGGGTAATCAGCTGAGTTGTGTCCTCCTTAGACTCCGTCTGACAGAATGGAGATCTGACCGAACGCGTACAGTGCAGGATCAAAGTGACACAGCTGCTAGAAATTTGAAATACTGACACTAATTACAGCTGAAGCGTGTAATTTTTTAAATGCTAATATACTTCCTTCTAACCCAGCTTAATATGCAGAGACAACTTTAACAAATCCATTTGAAGGTTGATTTCACTGGAATTTGTAAACATTGTGGCACTTTTATCACTGCTCGGCTTAATTTGCTGGAAGAAGATCCAGCTATGCATAAATTTCATTTACACTTGGGTTAATCTGATTGTAAGGTTCAGCACATACCTGTCCTTTCCTGTTGACGCCGATGATTCCAGCGGTAGCTTCGTGGGGTGCAGTCACAAAAATGGTCTCTCCGCTGATTCGGTTCATGTAGATGCAGGTGCCTGTTTCCAGGTCGTACAGATGAATGTAACCATATTTAGTGATGAGAAAAACGACATCCTGTTTGGAGCTGATCTGTGTGTGGAGAAATATGTTGCATTGCATTAACATTAGCATTCAAAACTTTGGGGTCAGTAAGATGTTAATATTTTTGAGGGAAAAAAGGCTCTTATGATCATGTCTGCAATGTATTTGATCAAAAACTGTCTAAAAATGTATAATATTTTGAAATATTAGTTAAATAACTTTTCTATTTCAATACATTCATTACTCCAGTAGTCAGTGTCACATGATCCTTCAGAAATCATTATAATAATTTGATTTTCTGCTCAAGAAACATCTATGTTGAAAACAGTTGTGGAGCATCATATTTTTGCGGTGAAGAAAAGGAAGTTCAAAAGAACAGCAAAAATTGCAGTGATCTTTTAGAACTTTTAAGGGGCAGTGCACGGAGGGAGGGAGGGAGGGAGGGAGGGAGGGAGGGAGGGAGGGAGGAAGGAAGGAAGGAAGGAAGGAAGGAAGGAAGGCAGGAAGGAAGGCAGGAAGGAAGGCAGGAAGGAGGAAGGGAGGGAGGAGGGAGGGAGGGAGGGAGGGAGGGAGGGAGGGTGGGAGGGAGGAAGGGAGGGAGGGAGGAGGGGAGGGAGGGAGGGAGAGGAGGGGAAGGAAGGAAGGAAGAGGAAGGAAGGAAGGAAGGAAGGAAGGAAGGAAGGAAGGAAGGAAGGAAGGAAGGAAGGAAGGAAGGAAGGAAGGAAGGAAGGAAGGAAGGAAGGAAGGAAGGAAGGAAGGAAGGAAGGAAGGAAGGAAGAGGAAGGAAGGAAGGAAGGAAGGAAGGAAGGAAGGAAGGAAGGAAGGAAGGAAGGAAGGAAGGAAGGAAGGAAGGAAGGAAGGAAGGAAGGAAGGAAGGAAGGAAGGAAGGAAGGAAGGAAGGAAGGAAGGAAGGAAGGAAGGAAGGAAGGAAGGAAGGAAGGAAGGAAGGAAGGAAGGAAGGAAGGAAGGAAGGAAGGAAGGAAGGAAGGAAGGAAGGAAGGAAGGAAGGAAGGAAAGGAAGGAAGGAAGGAAGGAAGGAAGGAAGGAAGGAAGGAAGGAAGGAAGGAAGGAAGGAAGGGAGGAAGGGAGGAAGGGGAGAAGGGAGGAAGGGAGGAAGGGAGGAAGGGGAGGAGGGAGGGAGGAGGGGAGGGAGGGTGGGAGGAAGGAAGGAAGGGAGGGAGGAAGGAAGGAAAGGAAGGAAGGAAGGAAGGAAGGAAGGGAGGAGGGGAGGGAGGAGGAGGGGAGGGAGGGAGGGGAAGGAAGGAGGAGGAGGAGGGAGGGAGGTTCTCATTTATCTAAAAGACCAAGATACCACATACCTGCATGGCGACGGGGAAGTCATTTTGCGCTTCTGGAGGGAAGAATACATCCACAGCTTTCTTTGGGAATGGCTGGTTGCCGGTTGGTGGTGTCCCCACTTCAATAATGTGAAGCTGCACAGTGAATCCTTTAGTCAGTTTCATGTGAAGTAATACACACATCTCAATGTGTTTCAAAAATGATGTACGTGACAAATTAAGTGATCATCAATAATTAGCTCTGGAAAGTAATTAAATAAGGTGAATGTTGTTCAATAATATAAGTAAAATGAACATATGAAACTAAAACTAGCAAGCTGCATGACTTCTTCCTCAAAAACAGCAGTTAACACTCAAAAAACTACCCAGACCACTTCCTATTTTTCTTAGACAACTGTGTAAGCAATACTGGTAATTTGGTCATTTATGCATCTTTGCTGAATAAAATGTTTCTAGTTAACGCAATTGAATGCAATAAAGACTTTCTTGAAACGCACTTTTCCTCCTGCCTGTCCCCGCACAGCGAAACAGAAAAGAGTGGATTCTTCTGCATTTCCCTCCATTTTGAACTGGCCAAAGGCTGCGGCATGACCCTCGATAGGCTGTGACACCTTCCTGTCAACGGAGTACAGCTGCATGGCACCAACAACTCTGTTTTGCTGTAACCAGAAACAGAATACTTAAGAGATTTGGAAATATGCCTTTGATTTAATATCAAACATCTGACTGAAAGAAAAACAAAGAAATAATTAACTAAAATAATAATAATAATAATGAAATGCCAGTAATTTAAATGAAAAAGAAATACAAGAAAACAAATCTCAATGTGAGCATGTGTATGTCTAGAATAACAATAATCGTGTACATAATTGCAGATCAGAAATCCTAAATGATTATTTTAAATGATTATGACACCTGAGCAGAAATGCCAATGAGCAGCAGCCACTTCTGCTTGGCATCGGTGCGGTAGTTGATGATTTGACAGCCTGCCAGGCTGGAATGTCTATCAAACACTTTAACCGGCTGAGAGTCTCCCTCCATGCTCCAATGATAGACGGCGTTATCGGTCACCAGGGCGACCGTGTTAAGAGAGATCCACTTCCAGAAAGTGACATCATCGGTCATGGTGTGGGCTTTCATCTTGCTCTTCATCTCGATGTTAAAGATCTGAAGGGTTTTGGCAGCTGAGAGGAATAAAGGAGACACATCATGTAGAAAACTTTTACTTTTTTACACACATATAATTTTTTTAATTAGATTACAAAGCCATCAGGGCAGAAATATTGTCAGTCATGGCAGAAATATTGTCAGTCATGGCTGGAAGTGCATCAGGCAAGCCCACCATGACAGCTCATTCAGCAGTTAGATAAATGAAGCCAAGCAATCAAAAAGCGAGTGTGGAGAGAATTTGTGAACGGAACACAATTTAGACAACTCAAATTAAACACCAGAGACTGATTTCATCTTAGCACAAGACTTACTGCGCACACATTGTGACTGGCAAAATAATGTGTGTTATGGGAAAGGAAAACTTGGCGGCAACTCACCTGATTAACTTCCAACCGATTATTCATAAAAACAAACACTAATCTATGTGATGAATTATTTCCTTCAGGTTCTAGTTAATCTGATCTTTGTGTACCAATGCAATTAAGACAAGGAGAGCAGTAAAATGATTTCTAAAGTCAACATGAAATGTTTTAATTTCAATGTGGTTTTGCTTTTTGAGGCAATCATTTGAACAAGATGTGGAGGCTGAAGTTTCAAAAATTTTTTTACTTTAAATATTTTAACTTTAAACATTACTGCAAACCAACTTAAAAGGATTGCATTAACTACGGGCAAGTTTCGAGGAAAGTTATGCACAAAATTATACCTAAATATTTGGGACTGGTTAACATTTCCCAGCCTCTGTGACTTAGATGATGTCAGTAGAATATTAAAGTTTCAAAATACGTTTTATTTGCTTATTTTTTGTTTAATAAAGTATATTTTAGAGTTCATCCTGACTTCAAACAGCTTGCTGGTCATATCTATTTTTTCTTTACTATAAAGGAACTGATGTGACGTAATTTAGAACAAAATAAGCCCGAAACAAAGTTTGTTTGGAGTTCAAAACAGCTTGCCAAAGCAAACTTTCCAAAAAAACCTTCGTACTACCTTAGGTTCGTGCTGATTACGTAATTGGTATGTATGCATGTTGGTCGAGGTTAGACTATCGCAAGTGAAAACATGAACTTACTGGGAGCTGCTTTATAGTAGAAAATGAAGTTGTACTTCTGATGAAACGAGACACTGACGCAGTTTTATAAAGTGATATGTGTCGTAGAGAGCGTGTCTAAACATCCACTTTGCTATGATCTGTTGCTTTTCTCATGCTTTATTAAAAGGCTTGCTGCTTTCTCAATTTTGTTGAGTTTATTTTGTTATTAAGAGGAAAGCATGCAGCACATATTTACATATACATCTAAACTTTGCTCTCAGCTGAGTGGGCGGCGATGGATGTTCAAATTAATATATCGGGGCCTTAAGTTGCAATGCATTGGAAGTAGTGACAGATCTTTTCTTCCACATTCAAGTGAAACGAAAAGTTGGGTTCTATCTATCAGTTGATTGGATTTTGAGATGTGGGCATTACACTAAAAAAAAGTCAAATCTGAATGCAAGCTTGTAAGGACAGAGTTTAGACAGCCTATGGTTAGAAAAATCTGGCTTACATCAGAGTTTTTTTTCTCAGATCGAATTCAAATCAAGAAAAACAGTATGAATGATTCATTCATAAAATCAAAAAAAAGATAAATTTCATGCCGACTTCAAATTTTCAGATATTGCAGGGTGCTGTGAAGCTGATTGCTGCAGACGTCAGAATTTAGTCTATATGTATCGACGGAAGCAAATTAACATGAATCCGGTCTGTGTGGATATGATTCCCATAATACAAGCTAACAATCAAATCACATGGCAAGGGTGGTAGCGTGAGCATTACAGAGTGAGAAAGGGATAGAAGGGATTTAAATCACATTTAAGATTGTCTCAACATAACAAGGGAGCAGGAAACAGCACTAACTATGGTTACTAAACACCCTAAACGACAACAACATCGTCTCAACAACATAAATACATGTCAAGGAGCTTAAATCCTACTTTTGGACATCTAACTCAATACAGAGTTTCATTCCAACCTAGCTCTAACCTTAAAGCCTTAATTAATTGGTTCATATGGTTGATTTAATAATTCTGATTTAATAGGTTTTCCAAACTTGGACAGTCAGTCCTGAAGATCTGCAAATCAGATTTATATGCTGTGTGTACAAAGGCCAAAAGCAAAACTACAGAACTAAACTAAGTCTAGATCACTTCAGGTTAAATATTGTTTAGGAAATGTGTTGGTGGATTCATACAGGATATTGTGAATCCAAGATAGCCTAATAAAATGGTCTGTAGCCACAAACAAGTAATCGATTTAAAGCTAATCTAATTTTAACTGTTTTGGCTCTCAAATGCAAGCTATTCACTGCTCCTTTTTCCTTTATTGAAAAGGCTACGCAAACAGGTTTGATGCTACAAATAAACTTTGTTAAAGCAGAATTTTTATTTATCATGCTGTTTCACACATTAACTTCACTTAATGTATAAATTACAATTAATAACATGCTAAGAATTAGAGAGATGACTATGAAAGAGCCATTTGCACAGCATGACAAAACTCTCAAATCTACAGAAGCACTAAGCTTAGTGCTAAAAGCTAGTGATATTTACTTTAACATAAACCATGACACTGATACAGTGTTAGTCACACAACCTAAACACAGGCTGCGTAGTGATTAAAACCTAATGGACTATGAACTACCCCAAGAACCATAAAACTACGAGGATACATTTACCCAGGTTCATTTATATGGACTTGAGACACATGATGTTAAGATTACATAGTGAGGGTGGAGGAAAGGACTGAATATGTCAAGCATTTAAAAAAATAAATAATAGCTGGAATTAAACAAACAGAAAAGCACATGTATGCCCAACAATATTTCAGACCCCAGGAAGAGAAACTGGATTACTTATGTCTACAGAAATCAACATGATGTGAAAATTCAAGCTATGAATTTTGTGAAAGTCGAATCCTGTTTAGCCGAATTGGGATAATTACGTGGTATATTGTTGGCTAAACAGTATTTATCTATGTAAACAATATCATAGAGATGCCATGACATGTTCGCTTTACACTGCCTATCATGGCTTGCATTTGCATGGGGCCTAAGTCCGAACTTTGAGGCACACCTCTGCTATATTTACAAAGGGAATATTGCTGATTTTCAAACTGCCGTGTTTCTCATAACACTTTCACAACATCTAAATATATTTTAACTTTTAAAGTTTCATGTCATAATAATGTAAGCATTTCTTTGCGAAATGGACAGGAACAACGTATTAAACATTATTTAATACATTTTCTAGCTTGAAGTGGATGCTCTAGAAACACCTACACAAGGTTAAGCAATGAGGTCAAACAACTCTACATGATGTTCATTTTAGAAACAGGATTATAACTTTCACAAATCATTGTACTAAAATATTAACTCACCGTCTGCATACACATGAGAAAGCAGCAACAAAAAAGGAAACAAAACAAAAAGACAAAGCAATTATGGCTGCATGACAAAAAATACACAACATATCATGTTACTGTAGGCTAAGATGTAGACTATAATGAGATAAATACAAAAAATATTTGCTCCAGAAATTGGTCCAGTATAATTTAAACTAAAAAGGAACTCTGCTTTAATGAATGAATCTAAGAAAACAACACACAAGATCTAGTTTAAAACAACTGGTTTGGTCAGTTTTATGATTCAGTTCAGCTACAAATGCAGTAGTCATTACAATTAGGTTAATAAAGGTATTTATCTCTAATAATCTAAATCTCCTACCTTTAAGTGCAATGACTTTGCTCGCAGGGTTCATGATGGCGCTGTCTGCAGAGATAGGCCTGCGGATGGGGGTGTTTGGGTCCGCCATGTCGATGATCACCACCTGTGCCTGTTCTCCGACCTTCTCCCGGATACAGATGAACTTATCCGACTCCATCGTCAGGGTGCTGAAGCCGATGTTGGCCGGGTTGATCCCCAAATTTTGGAGCTAGGAAAAATAGTTTTTTTTATTTTATTTATTGTTTAATTTAAATTCAGACTTTTTTTTATCAACAGTGAAAAAAAAAGTGAGATTAGTGAGTATAATTCCCATTTTTAAAGTGCATACAAACAAGACCATGTCCTTTTCAAGAGCCATGAATCATTACAAATGGGGATTATGATTACCAGGGGTATAACAATACCCTCATGTCATGATTCAATACATATCATGAACGATACGTTATTATTGCAAGACTCCAAGACAGTAAAAGGTAAAAAAATGTACTGTTAATTAAAATGCCAAATTTGGTATTTCATTGGGGGTGTGAATGGTGCTGTAAGTGGTAACCCAATGCGCAGGACAATGGTGACACCAGAATAAAAATATTCATGATTCTGAAGCTGAAAATACAAAATAATTTTTGACAAATATGCTTGTCACTTACTTTATTTATATAAAATAACACAGGCCACTTTTTACTGGTTACATAAGACATCTGGCATTATAAGAACTCACAAATATTCCCACCATTGCATTATTACACATTATATTCATCATTACATTTAGTAGTTTAATAAATGTAGTACTGACACTAAAACTCTGTGAACTTGAATTTTTTTCCCCCTCACACAGTCATATTTATTTTGGGTAAACTATACAAAATACAGATTGTCACTATACAAGACACTTAATGTAGAATTTTTGTATTGAGATATATTCTGACACTATATACTGTTTACATCCCTAATGTGATCCTGTGAATTATTATAAGAATTTATCTTTAAGGAAAAAAAATCAACGTTTACTCCAAACTTCTGAAATTAAAATGGATCCATGGCATAATTTTCAAGGGCACAATCACACCAAAGAGTAACAACAAAGAACTTTGTTCCACTGTAAAATTGCTTTTGTAATCATAAAAATTTAGCAGTAGTGGTATCTTTTGTAGCTAATGAGATACTTTTTCAGGGAAAAAAGGCACAGGACCAGCAAAACCTCCCTTTCCCCACTCCACTAAGCCAAACACATGGATTCACTGTCTGAAAGGGCCTTGAGGAATGCATCTTAGGGAACACAAAGAAGAGATACAAGAAACAGATACATTGATTAACTTATTACCAAATTATGCAGTGAAAAATTACTTGTTTAACATAGTCATTTTACTGTAAAATGGTCCAATTTATGTTTTTTGCTTTATAGTTTACAGAGAAAAACAGCAAAAGGACATTCCCAGAAGTCCCTTACTTTATTAGAAGGCTGGTGTGAATCGCTAGTCACTAACAGGCTAACCTTTTTACAAGCAAACAGAAGCTATGCATCTGAAAAGATCAGACGAGGAGAGAAAAACACTTCAATTATTTAGTAGAGCACTTGAACATCCTCAATTACCTCAAACACAGCAGGTCAGAGTATTTTTCTTAGCATAAGCCACTCAACAGTTACAGCAAGAAAACATCAAATAACATCAACACACTGGCTCATCTAGCTGATTATGGACCTCACACTAAATAAACGCACATAATAATTAAGCAATCACTTTTATATCTACCTTTTAAAATTAACCTGATGGTTTTCATTTGATAATTTATCAAGCGATTAGTCTCATGTAGCCAGACCTTCAGACTGACGGCAGAAGGTCTGGATTTTTTCATACTTTCATTAGTCAAGGACCGCCCAAAAGGACGTTTGACTGACATGTAACAACCAATCACAGTTCACTTTGTTCCACGTCATGTTTAGGGGCATGTAAAGTCGACGTCCCTAGAATAACAGATAGGTGTGCATCTATAAATTACTCATTCAAGAACGTTCAAGTTTCCTGCAACAATAGAGCCGCAAACCTTGCATACTTTTGAAAATCCAGCGTTTCGTTATTCCTGGTAAGTGCTCATTGTCACAGTTGTAAACACGACAGCGTTCTTCTTCCACAAGGGAGTTTGGCGTCACGCCATTTGTTTCCAGGTGGACCGTTAAAGACCGCGTCATCCTTTTAGAATTCAACCAATCAAATGACGACTTCAAAACTCCTGAAGTGTTTCCAGAAAAGTGTGCCATATGCATCAGACGTTCAGCCAACGGTCTGAGGCTGAGACTATCAAACAACAAAAATTAGTGTCATCTCTACCCAATAACTTTTCCTGTAGGGCCATGTCGGGAAAATACAAGTAATACTCAACGACAAACACAGACCTCAAATCCACTAATAAAACATGTTTAAAAGCGGGTTTCAAGCTATTAAAGAGACACCATTCAGGTCTTAACTATTAGAACTAAACCAACCATGACTGATTGGGTATCAGTCAATTAGAGACAAAAATAAAAGTCAGTGGGACGCCAGCTTAGCAGCACCACACCAGCTGCCTAAGAAATCTGAGTCACCAAAGGTTCGGTCACAAAGACCCACCCTGAGACGGAGAATAAGATCTGCACTTGTAGAGAATGCACACTAATAAATGCTGATATTTTCTTGTACAGTAAATTAGTCTAATTCTAACTTGTCTGTCTCAGACAGCATGAGTCACACCATATGACTAAGCACCACATGCAGACGAGAAAATGCATAGACATCAAATCTGAAAAGAGACTTACATTTGAAATGGGTTCAGAAAGTAGCAGGGGAGAATTTAGTGTAGGAGCCATCTTGACAGGCATTTTCAACTAAACTGACAACTGAAAAGACTCTTCGAATACCAAGTCAAATGGCAAAAAAGGGTGACGTTGTAACTATTTCTGATGAGCAGCCAAAGCCCAGCCTTGGTTTTTATCAGCCGCCAGACAGATCTCGAAAACAGAGGTGGCAGTTGAGCTTGCGACACAGATGTATCGCCAATCACGATTCTAATGTTTGAAACCTTGCACCAGCTGCCGCACGTTGAATTAAAGAGATCAGAGCTGACAGCATGACACACAGGGATGAGAAGCCGTGGTCTTACGTAACATCACGAAAAACCGTGACACAAATGAACCGTGATGCTGTACAGGAGGAGAGTCCTCGGTGACACTAACAAAGCTTTCAACGTCTAGCAGTTATTTGCCAATAGTGCCAAGCTATGCTCTCTAGACTTGTTTTGTCTAAAATCCACTTCTGTTTACGCTTTGCATTTTGGGCTGATAACCATCTCAAAGAGCAAGACTGAATTAAAGATGACTTAAAAGTGCAATGAAATATTTTAAGGATAAATGTTATTATATATTTAGATAAAGTTATGTGACTAAATCTATTTCATGGCTTCAGAAAACTTGGAATATGGTGCATGAATCGTTTGGCCTACATTTAAGATGGTTTTATGATGATTTTTAAGAGCGTTGACAGCCCCTGGTCTCAACACACTTTTTAATTGTATGGGAAATAAACCTAAATCAGAACTTCTCCTTTTGTGTTCTACAGAAGAAAGAGCGTCATACAGGTTTGAGAAGCATGAGGTTAAGTAAATATTACATTTTTCATTTTTGGGTGAACTAACCCAAATTACAAGGGCCTTGGAGATCGAATACAGAGGTTGTTGGTTAAATAATAAACTTCACTGATGGCAGAGTTTTGTTCTTCAAGTTGCTAAATATTAAATTACTAATAATAAAGTAATACTAGAGAGTCAGCTGTTTTAGCCAGCAATGAAATGCTGTACGTTTCATGCTGCAGTTCTCATGCCTAATCAAAGAACAGGAAACACATTTTCTAGGAAGAGCTCAACCGAATTAGCAGCACCTTTTATCAATGGGGAACGGACGCTGACACACCCGAAGCCACACCCACATTCCATTGTCATGTGGCACAGAAAGCCACATCATCACTAGCCACTAAGCAAGAATTATGAAATTGAATTTAAAAAAAAATATCTAACCAAATTATATAACACATTTTTTGGCAGTTGTGAGGTAAAAAAAAAAACTGCATTTATTTAAAAAAGGAGATAAGGGATAAACAGACAGAATAAATAATTGATAGAAATATTAAAAATGTAAAATCAAAAAACAAAATAATAGACAAAATTATCATTTTTTTAATTATAAATAAAAAAAAGCATTGCTACTGGGAGAAATGCAGCCTGCTCACGCACATTTCTGTGACCTTTCTTACTGCATCTCAAAGATGACGTCACACATGATGACATCACTGCTGAGCAGGCGGTTCTGATTGGCTGAGGGGAAACTCTGCCCCTGCAAGCTCTCATAACGCAATGAGTGACTGAAGCAAACGCAAGTGAAAGAGCACTCGCTGCTGTAGCGTCAGCCTCGGGCCAAGCGTGATTCATCCACAGCATGTACCTGCTGCTTGCGTCAGTGTCGCAACAGACATGCCCAGAAACTAACCCTCTTTCCTTAGGCAGTTCATCGCTGTCCAGCCTCCAAGAACATGCTGCATAGCTCGAGAAACAGCTATTCGAAAATAGCTGGCTAGTCCCTTCCTGGATCTTTGTGGACATCTCGGGTCTGTGCAAAGGAGGATGTGATATTGATTTCATCCTGGCAAGGAATTTGAATCAATAATTGCTAGGTGGCACAAGGAATGCTGCTCTTTTAGTACCAGAAACAATTCAGTCAAATGGAAGATATTTGAAAATATTAAGTCAGATATGAGCAAGATCTGATATACACTACAGGTCAAAGGTTTGGACATGCATACTCATTGTTTATTAGTTACTATAACAGACTATTCTTTGATCTTGTAACTAACTAGTTAATTAAAAATAAATGATTTAATGCATTGAGCATAAACTTTTAAAATGATTAGATGACATTTCAATCAAGTGTGTCCAAGCTTTTCAGCAGTACTATGCAGTTTGTACAGCTTGGTAAACTCAAATAGTTGGCAATGGCATGTGTTCATTGACAAACAGAATGGAATAATCAAACAGTTCTTTGAAAGCAGACAATCCGTCCTCTCTCTGCTGGTGTATACTTCACTTCCCATTTTAGACTGTTTATTTTACAGTGGTTAGATAAAGATCAGTGCTGTGAACTCTACCAGTGAGTTAGCAAACTAAAGACAACATCCAAGAGATGATGGTATGAACAACAGATGAAAAAAGAGAGGCCGACGAAAAATCGATCGGACCAACAGTTTTGATTGTACACTATTCATTTTAAACGAATTAAACAAATAAAAAAAGATAGATCAAAACTCACAAACAAGCAGAAAAAGAAAATTCCCACCAGTTTTACATGCCTATAGTTTCAATCGGCTGCTGCTGGTGTTCTGCCAAAAAAATGGAGGACAACGGCGATCAACCTGTGCGGCATGAGACGAGTGATAACCCCTTATAACTTGAGGAATTCGATATAGAAGCACTTTGGTTTTTAGATTAACGTATGAAGAACAAAGTGGTATATAATCGTGATTTCCCATATCACAGTAGCACTACAACTATGGGCATTTGCAGCTTCATCATCCAGATGAACAAAATAAATCATCAGAATTATTGTTGACTTGTACGTCTCAAGCACTCTCTTTACACTCGTCCTAATGCCCGTTAGAGGTCCGTGGATTGGCCTATATTCGCCGTTGAAAATGGAAACATCTTTAGACATGGAAGATCGATTTTACAATAGTCTCAAAAAACGCACAGGATTTTTTCACAAAAGTGACAGCCGTACCTCCTAACATTGCTTGTAAAGAGACGACAAACTCTGAATCAACATACACCAGTGGTAATCTTTTCTATATATCCTAATCATTTGTTAACAATATGCATTCTTTACTTCAATGAGCTCATTGCTTCTGCCTTAAATTAATATATTGTTAGCTAACTGTGTGATTTGTATATGTTCATTTCAGAAATGCATAACTTGGACACTGTCACCTATAGATTATTCTAAATTGTACTTTAGATGCATGCATTTTCTGTAAAGCTGCTTTGAAACGATGTGTATTGTGAAAAGCGCTATACAAATAAATCTAAATAGAATAGAATAGAGATTTCTTCAAACTAAAGATTCCGATGCAGAGAAAAAGTAGGCAATGTGATTCTTTCATACACTTTTTTTTAGATTATAGGGTCCAGTTCTGCCTAAAACTCCTAATCACTGCTTATTAATAGTTAGTAAGATTAAGTTAAGTTATTGGGTAGGATCAAGAGATGTAGAATATGGTCATGGAGAATAAGGCATTAATATGTGCTTTAGAAGTACTAACAAACAGCCAATAGTAATATGCATGGTAATAAGCAACTATAGTGAGAATTGGAGCCTACACTTCAAAAATGACATGTAAATACACGTATGGTGTTACAAAGGACTTTCGACTTCAAATAAATACTGATGTTTTTTAACTTTCTATTCACCAAAAAAACATGAAAATATTAAGCAGCACAACTCTTTTTAACATTGATATTAATAAGAAATGCTCCTTGAGCACTAAATCAGCAATTTCATTTCTGAAGGGTCATGTGACACCGAAGACTGGAGTAATGATGCTGAAAATTCAGCTTTACCATCGCAGAAATAAAGAAAATTAAAGCCTGTTCAAATAGAAAACAGCCATTTTAAATTGAAAAAATATTTTACTATATTACTGTTTTTGCAGTATTTTTGATCAAATAAATGCAGACTTGCTGAGCAAAAGGGTTACTGTACCTAACTTCAGGCCCGCTCACACCAAGAACAAGTTCTATAAAGATAACGCTAAAGATATAGAGCAACAATATTGTTGGAATCGATATCAGAACAATTTTATCCAGCTGATGAATAATAAAAACATTGACAGCCAATCAGAATCCATCCTGCTGTAACGAGTTCGAGCATTTTAAGCAAGTGCTTAGAATAAACAGTGGACGCTAGTATAGTTATCTTTATAGTTATCAATCTTGGTGTGAACAGGTCTTTACTTTATAGATGCAAGATCACATGCATTAAGAAATATTTTGCCAGCTTACTCAGAGTAACATGGCAAGAGTGCAAGCAGCTACATTGAGATAACTTACATAAAATGGTTAGGACATTAAACTTGCCTCCCTGCTGGCACTTTCACTGACCATTACCAGTGTGGCATTCCACATTAAACCTTAAGAACAACCGTGGACACTTGACTTTACTGGGTTAACTTGAGCGGTTGTTCTGTTATGCTGACCTAGACTATTTTTGAAGTGCTTTTAGCACATTTTGATGGCCGAGCTTTGGTTTCACAAATCAGGGCAAGACAGAGAAACGTGTAATACTTGAAGTGTCAAGTGCTTCTCTGGGTTTGAGCAGATAAATGCAGCACGTTATTTAAATTCGTGCATTTAAAAGCCGTCAGCACATTTTTTCTCCGACCTCCTGTGCTCATTTAACCCCTTTCCTTCTCTGTCTAGGGAAATACGGCACCTTGCTCAGCACAAACCCCTTGCGCCTTATGATAAGCAGGAGGCTCGGGGAAGGATACGCAATATGCTGAGGCTTGCACCGCGCTGCCATCGTCCTCCATAACAGGAAGCTGGGACCCATTGTGTAGAAAGCTAAATCAACATGTTAAGAGCTTTGACCATATGACCATATGTGACATGTGACCAGCCTAGCAGGTTCAGTGTGGACAGCAGAGCGGGAAGCGAACGGGAAAGGGAAAAGGAGGAATGAACCCTCTCCCCAATGAAATCCAAGTTCAGCCAGTGCGGAGCAGTTCAAAATGGATAATGGATCTCCAGCTACATGAGACAGTCATGTGTGATCAGCAGGGTAGAGTTCAAAGATCAAATGCATTCACAGGGTTTTAAGGTAACGTATTAAACAGAATCACAAAACACACAAAATCCATCTGAAGATCACCTGACTTGCCGCTGTATAATGCTTAATCTTAAAAACAGAGTAATTCACTCAAGTGATCTGCATTAAAATCAATGCACTACAGGTTATCAGAAACAACAGCTAATGTGTTTCCAGCATTCAATGAATGAAGAAATGCATTTGATTGAAACAGTCATTGCCTGGTTTTTAATTTGCATTGCTACGGTAAGGCAATTGCAATAAGTCAGAGAACATCTTACATATAGACCAAATGGCCTTGTATACCTGAAATCATCGCATTTAAACTGCAGATCTTTGATGCCCAATTCCGATTAGTTGACTATATCCCATATCCGATTTCTGCATTTACACTATACACTTGGCAAAACAACCCAAATTAGATGTACCAAGTCTGACCCAGAAAATCTTAGGACAGAAAGGAAGTAAAAATGGCACAATTTGCAATGGACACAGACGAAATGATAATAAAAGTTTTTGCTGTCTGCACCATCTGTAAAGGTCAGCAAAACATCGGCCTCTTATGCAGAGAAGAAAAAAGAAGAAGAGGAGTGCCCTTGTTGCAGCCTGGGCACTGAAAAGAGTCATGTGACTGCGGTTGGTGTCCACCTGATGTACGACTCGCATTGACAGGGGAATATCCGCTATCCACTTACACAGCAGACACAAATGCACATATCCGATTCATTTGCACATTTGAATATCGGAATCCATGTGCTTTTTTTTTTTCATGTTTACAAGTTTGTGGGTCATATCCTATCTGAGAAAATCAGAATTGGGTCACAGCCTCAATGATTTATACGGAAACAGTCAGCTTCGGTGACTACCAATCATTAGGGGTGTAAAATTAAACTTGAACCGTACCATTTTCCACCCACGGTTCGGCACGGGTCCATTTTTGGAGACCCGCCCCCGCCCGTAACCGCAAAGTTTAGCACCAGGTCCGACCCGTGACCCGTGAAAATATCAAAATTAAATCCGCACCCGCCCAGACCCGTTAATATTTGGCCAGTTAACCGATCCGTGCCCGCGATAAATCACACACGCTAAAATCATTCCAATTAAAATGCTTTATTTTTTATCTTGCACCTCTCTCAAAATCACAACAGCGTCGTGAATGGGCTAATGAAACAGGCTAAAATGCCTTTAAAGACTCGTTGTCAACAATTTTATATACTCCACTCGCCAACTTTACTTTTACTTCATCCATAGCTACTCCTGCAACGCTCACTTCAGCTGGGCTACGAGAGGCATCAATAAAAGTCGCACTGTCGCGAAATGATGGTGGTGGTGACGTGATGGGTCAAATGGCATATCGTTGTTCCGTATGTGTAATGGTAATTTAGACATACCAATATTGCAAATTTTTAATTCGTGCTACTACCTGCCCGCAAGGAGTTAATTATCCGCCCGCATCCCTGCCCGCGAATTTTAGGAATGTCACGATACACCCGTTTTAGCCACTTTTATGTGGGTACCCGACCAGTTGCAGGACTCTGGTTTGGCATACACTAGCACCGTGGTTCATCTCAAATCTGTCGATGTATCTATAACATGGTTTGTTGAAAATAATGCGTAAAACAGAAAGACGGGTCTGTTATATGTTCTAATATATCATCTAATATGAGCAGTCATTTACGCCGTCCTCAGCCAGGTGTTGATAGCGTGTGAGCGCAGGTGAGACATGAACAGCACACGTTGCTTTCTGTGTTTAAATCTAAACTCGTTTCAGCCTTGCTAATTTAAACATTCAAGCGCAAGAAGATGCGATGAGAACGGACAAATATTGAGTCGTGTGAATTTGTCCATTCAAAAATGATGTCAACATGCCCGCCTTGGTGAGTATCATAGCAGACATTGTAGGTTGTCTTAAGTAAGCGTAAACAGACGAGAAAGACAATGCATGTGTACAGTATCAGTGTACTGGATCAGTGCATTATGTCTTAAAGTGACAGCAGCCTAATATTCCTGCTGTCTGTGTTTTGAATGTTAATCAAACAACAAAAGACAAGGAAATCACTCACTTCTCTTAATCAAATTGTAACTTCAATAATGGTTCATCTTTATTTATACGAAACCATGAACATAAAACCGTGATAAAAACCGAACCGTGAATAATTTGAATCGTTACATCCCCAACTAATCATCAAACTACGATATGACTCGGACTACATGAGCAGGTTGTGTCTTTATGATACGGAATCCTATTCCTACTGACTCCTGTTGTGCTCTTACCATTAGCTGGCACTTCACTGGAAAAGAGCTGTTCCACATTTGCATTTCATGAAGTGAAAATACCACCTGAGGCCTTCAGGCTCTTTTTGGACCATTACGCTCTTAGCGACTTTACTTTCTTTTTTCTTTATACAGGACACCAAAATCTGACCAAAAATTTGACAGGATATATAGTATGGCATGCCTAAACTAAAAACGCACATTAACTCCCGCCACTGATATGGTAAACCTGACCATTCAGTAAAAAAGACAAATGATGACAGTTCAAGAATTAAATATTCAGACAATAGCCAAAGTTTAATGACATCTTATCGTGTCTAAACCGGTGGCTCTCCAAAATAAGCTGTGATGTGGAACAGACCTACACAAACTGATGACAAATACAAACAGCTACAGGCCTGACACTGTGCAAATATGATGCTAAACAATACCTAATTGATCCAGCAGTAGGACTGTTGGTCATAATATGACCTATGTCAAGGACACAGAAGCATCAATACACACAAAAAAATACCAAAATACACCCAAAACGAGACAATGTGTTAAATTGCATTACAAATATAATTGGTTACACTTAACGTGACTGAGAGCTTCAACTGATCTAGTATAAACAGATAAGAAGTGACAGCAAAGCAATGTATGAGTTCAGTGCAAATAATGAGTGGATACAGAGGCATCATGGGACCACACACATGTCTATAGGTGGGGCATGTTACACCTGCTACCTGAAGCAGGTAATCTCGACACCTCAAACAAAAATCTGTCTTATTACATTATAATAGGCCAGGGAATATGATATAGGCCTAAAACTAATATATATATATATATATATATATATATATATATATATATATATATATATATATATATATATATATATATATATATATATATAACACACACACACACACACACACACAAGGACACAACCAGAGGCCAAGGCAGCTGACTAGGGTAGATAAGCCTTGTGACTGCAAATCTCAATATATTCTTCTCATTACAATCACTTTAATCTTCCTGCCATAAATCTTTCCCAAGCTACATAATAGTTTCAGTACAATACATTCGAATTACTTAGCCAAAACCCTCAAAATCAAACAACAATTACGCCAAAAAAGGCTGTATGGGAAGGCAGATCACTAGATTGTGTGTCACAACCAGTATTTAATATTCAGCTGGTTAACAGCGACAGTAACGTTAGCTAAGCTAACTCCCCTGCTAACGTTACTTACTACAGCTACCGGTGGGAGGTCATATTCATCAGGGAATGGGTTACTACGTCTGTTTATTTAAAAGTAAAAACACTTATGTTTTCACTACAAACGCATAATACAATAAATAAGACCCTCATTTGAAGATGTTTGAAAGTCCTTACCTGCAGGTGCTCCTGGAATCTGATGGGCAGGATTTGAGCCATGGTGATGGTGGTTCCTCTTCGCTTTCCTCTCTAATTCCAGCTATTATTTCTGCCTAATCTAAACTACTCCAGAGCCGGGAATGAATGGAGGTGGTCTTGTGTGTTTTGGGGGGGCAGATGAACCGGGAATGTGTTAGGTTTCTCTAGTCGCCCGTTGAATGTAAATGAGGCGCTTCAACTCCAGAATGTCAACCGCCGCTGAGAGGAACTCTAGAAACCTGCAATGGCGGCGGAACCCGTCCGGTGGAGAAACGCACCGGAAAGAGACGTAGATCTCAATGGAGGCGGAGGGATACGTACATTGCAGGAAGAGGGGGTTTTAGTCGGTTTGACAATAAATTGTAAGTAAGATACACGTAGGGATATTGTGAATGTGTTATAAGTATTTTTCTTAACATAGTAGAATTTAATAAGATACGTTTGAGCGTAAAGGATGAGGGTACTAGTTCTTTGCGAATCGCCCTTTGCTTTTTGCCACATCATTCGTCCTCGTGAATTGACGTCAGTTCCGATATTATTTTTATTTTTATTTGTATATTACAGGCAGGGGCGTATCTAGGCTTCCATCAGTTCAGTACTGGAACGGTAGCCGATTTAAAGTGCTTGCGTGTACTTGGTAATGTTTTGCTAGTCTTTTGGTAGGAACATGCAGTACAGAGTCGTTTTCAGTACAGATGTTGAATTTAAAGATATTCTTCATCGCAGTAAATTTAACGATGTGATTCATTTGCAGGTTTGGTCTCAGCTGATTGTAAATACATCGCTCTTTTTGTTCAACATATTTCATATTTTACTGAGTTACCCCGCTCCGAATCATTCAAACTGAATCGCGTTCCCGAATCGAACCGACTCAAAATAATGATTCATTTGGTAAGCGTAGGTTGGAGAAAACATGTCTGTTTTATTTACTTGACTGCCAATATGTGCATCTATTTTTGCAAGTCTAAGCATATAAAATCAGCATGTTAGGTCAAATACTTAATCAATCAATTGAAAACGTTTATGTATGTATGTATGTATGTATATATATATATATATATATATATATATATATATATATATATATATATATATATATACAAACATGTATATTTATAAAATTGTTAATCTACAAAAAATTTGCATAGAAATGTGCAGTTTTAAACAGCACAAGCAAATCTATGCAATTCCAGAAAGTGGATTTGTGCATTACAAAATACTTTAATATAAAATTAAGGGGTGTAATGCAATATGAAATATAATTGTAATGAAGCCCAAATAATTATGCACTGTGACAGCAACTTATTTTCCAAAGCACCTCGTGTATATTGGAGGCACACGTGTAACAGACAATGGTGTGGGAAACAGGCAAAATGAATTTGTTAGTTAATTCCTCTCGAGTCTGCAATAGTGGGGCTGATAACCATAAATTATAGTCATTTCCTCTTTGACTTCGTCAGTTTGTGAACAGTTTGCTCTGCTCGGAGGAAGGTGTGGCTAGCATGGCGAACTTGATCGGAGTTGTAAAAAACACACTGTACTACTTGTGTGTTTCCATGTAAAATTACATACACCACAGAATAAAGAAGCACTGCTTGAGAGAACGAGCTTAATAAAACTGTACTATAAAACAAAACTGCAGTTATGCTATTTAGGAAACAAATCAAAGACAGTGTACACCTTGATCTTGCTGGCCGTGCCCTATTTGAAGAAAAAGTGGAAAACTGCCACCTAGTGTTTTACTAACAAAACTACAAAAACAACAGTTTAATCAAATAATCAAGACCATTTTATATTACTTGAAAATGTTTTTAATGTTATCCATAATTTAAGTGGTCTATGCAATACATAATACTTTAATGTGAATAAATAATACATTTGGTCACCGAAACTATGGAAAAATAAACATGTAAAGTGTTATCAAATGATCCCATATCACATAAATACAGCACATATTTCCAATACCATTAAAATACTTGAAATATTCCTAATATGTACTAGGTTGACCTTATACATGTTCTATTACAAATAATCTAAAGTGCAAACAGTTACTGTTATCTTTCTTTAAAAAATAGACCAGTCACAAATTCAAAAAACAAACAGTGACATAACTACAAAAATACACTTTTAAAAAAATTTGGTCAGTCATCTTAGTGGTAACTTCAAAAAACATTTTTCAATGGAACACCCCTCACACTGACACCAATGAACTAACATACTGTAGTAACAGTGGTCACTGAAGCTGGTGTACAAAGTTGGAAGGGCTGCCCCAGTAGCCGTGCTTGCTGCGGTAACCCTGCTGGACCCAGCTGTGCGGTTTAAAGGAATGGTTGGGTCTGCAAGGGGGGCGGATCATGTAGTGTGGCCGCTGGGGGTAATGCCCTTTCCCAGGACTGAACTTCTTTCTTGGTAGTGGATTCCATACTGGGGCACTGGGATATATAAGCTTTACAAAAGAAAGATGACAGAAGAAAATACTATTAAAAACATTAAAAATAAGCTATAGAGCTATCTTTCAGTTTGATATTTGATAGAAATGCTAACATTTTTCCAATGTAAATTTTTTTTTATATATAATATATATATATATATATATATATACACACAGCATTTTTAAATAAAACTGTTGCCTAGTAACATTACAACCCCAAATGAAGAAAAGTTGGGACATTTTGGAAAATGCAATAAAATCTATGATTTGTTAATCGTCTTTCAAAGATTTCCAATGTTTTCAGTGACCAATTTAATTGTAAATATAAACACATTTTGATGTTGATGGCATCCAAACACACTCCAAAAGTTGGGACAGGCATGTTTACAACTGTCACATCACCTTTCCTTTTAAATGACACTTTTAAATGGGAATTGAAGATAGTAATTGTTGAGTGGATTATTTGCCTGATACAAGACAGCTGCTCAACAGTCTTTGGTCATCCTTGTCAGATTCTCCTTTTCATAATGCTCATACATTTCCAGTAGGAGACAGATCTGGACTGCGGGCGGTCAAGCACATCCACTCTCCAGTGTAGATAGTCTATGAAACCACTCCGTTTGTTGTAGCACATGCAGAATCAGGCCTGGTATTGTGTTGCTTCCCAGGAAAGATGTCATCTTGATGGCAGTTAAAAGTCTCTGTACAATCCCAATATATGCCTCCATCTCAGTGGTACCTTAACACACACACACGCAAGTTTGCACTGCTGCTCCCCTATACCATGACAGATGTTTGCTTTTACACCTGTCGCTGATGAAATTCTGGATGGTCCCTTTCCCAGTTTGTGTTTAATCAATCTAATATTGTGTTGGTCATACTACCGTATACAATAGAGGAGGGAGAAAAGATTCTCTCTTTAACGATTCTGGATCAATTCTCAGCTTAGATTTTAACTGCAGGTGCGCAAAAGCACTGTGTATGTGTTAGAAACACCTGTATTCAGCTTGCTTCCATTTCCTCTTTCACACACACACACACACACACACACACACACACACACACACACACACACACACACACACACACACACACACACACACACACACACACACACACACACACACACACACACGGAAAGGTTGAATTGAATTACAATGACATTCACAGGCTTCATTGCACAGGATACGCGCTGTGAGAAATGTGCACTTTGCTTGGTGTTACGCTTACAGTGTGTGTTCTCACCTATTTTCCTAACAAATGCTCTGCTAAGTCTTCATTTATGTGGTTAGGAATGCAATGCACTCATGTATAAAAATAAATAAATAGGAAACTCACTGACAGAAGGCTTTCCGTTTCAAATGCTTTGTGAAGAGTGTTTGCGCATACATCTGTGCGCTTCTCAAAATGCTTTTGACTCAAAATTAATGTAAATGCACGCAGTCAGTACCTAATGTCTAATTAAACAGGACAAACCACATCTTATATTTGAAAAGAGATCTGTGCATTAGTGTGACTGCAGATCTCCTGCCCTCTATGATGCCATCATTAATAATCAAGCAACAGTAAAGCTGAGAAAGAGAAAAATCACAGTCACAGCTCCTCAATGGAAACCGTTCAGATACTCTTAAATACTGAAAGCACTCTTTGTTCATTGCTTGTAATGTTTCTTTGTTCCACTTATGTTTTGAAGCTATATTAGTTCATATATTCAAAATTTGCCACTTCAAATTCAAGTGGCAAAGTACTCCCAAGCACGTGATTATATTTAACAGTAGCATGACTATTTCTCATGCGATGCCATCTGAGGGATCGAAGGACACACGTTCAACAGAGGTTTCCTGCCTTGCGCTACATATAAAGAGATTTCTCTGGATTCCCTGAATCTTTTCACAATATTGTGCATGATAGATGGTAAAAAATCTTGCATTGAGAAATGTGATTTTTGAATTGTTTGACAAATCTCTCATGATATTTGGCACAAAGTGATGTGCAATAACCCATCTTTGCGTGCAAGACAGATGCTTCTTTGACACTCAATGACGATACCCTCACCTATTACCAGCTCACCTGCTTACTGTAGATTTTTCACCTTTTTCACCTTCCATCCCAACTTTTTTTTGAATGTGTTGCAGCAAACAAAATCAAAATGTGTTTACATTTACAAAATACAATTAAGATGCTCGGTTACAACATTGGAAATCTTTTCTATGTACTTTTGTCAGTTATTAAAGGAACTAACAAATAACAGATTATTGATTTTATTGCATTTATAAATGTCCTAACTTTTCTAGATTTGGGATTGTAATAGACAGTCCATATATATGAATATGATCAATAGCCTACAATACCATTAAAGTTTGGGATAATTTTAATTAATATTCTACGCCGGAAGGACAATGTCGATATTTATGTTACAAATGATTTCAATTTCAAATAAATGCTGCTCTTTTGTGAATTAAAATAAGTTTCCATCAAAATAAAACTGTTTTCAAAACTGAAAATAAGAGGAAATGTTAGTGAGCACCTAATCAGCATATTAGAATAGCCTTTTTCACCGTCGGGCCGAACAGTTCTCATTCTGTTCCAGTCCGTGCAGATTCGATCCAGTTGGTATGGTTACGGTTTCATTTTCCACTGTGAGGCTGATAACAGCCGCTCTTTGGAATGTCATACAAAAGCATCGGTCGTTGCCTTGGTAACAGACAATATGAGATGTAAATAGCGATGGAGAATGATCTTTTTTTCTTTTTAAATTGTTTTATTCATTTGTGTTTACATTGCTCAAATAGAGCGCTTAGCCAGCTACAGAGAAACTGGTAGCCAGGCAACAGACAAGTGACCAATCCTGAGTGGCCTTACGGATTCTACCAGACCGCTTCCGCGCGGTTAGCCAACCGTGAATTTCGGGTTGAGTACAGTTTGTAATCGTGCTGTACCTGTAAGTGGAAACACCGCTGGAACCGTTCCTTACCATTCAAAGAACCGTTTGGCCCGGCGGTGGAACAGCGGCTTTAGATATCTGAAGGATCATGTGACACTGAAGACTGGAGTAATGATGCTGAAAATTCAGCTTTACCATCAAAGGAATAAATTACATTTTTAAATATTATAGCAAAAAAAAAACTAACATTAACAAGCCCTAACTTTTTTTACTTATTAATTTTTAATCAAATAAATGTCACATGGTAAGCAGAAGACCCTTTTTTCAGAAACTTTTCAACAGTAGCCTACTGTGCCTATGGCAATCAAGATAATATAATTACATTAGGACAATGTACCTGATACGGAGAGAAGTTGTGGAGTGGTGGGGTGTACTGGGGCTCTCTGCAGCTGGTGTCCTCATCCGAGGAAGATCCGGAGTGGTAATCTGACGTGACCCTCTCCACAGCACTCGTCACTTTCTTTGTCACATCCTCTTTATCATCATCGTCATCACTTGAGAAGGTGGCCACAGTGAAACCATGATTCCTCTCGCCATACCTGCAGCCATTTCAGAAGTAAAGGTTTATTTCGTATTTGAGCAACATACAGTTGTAAAAGAGTAGAAAAACTCACCTACAGCACACCTCTCCAGGGTCTACCCAAAGCGTGAGCTCCTTAGGCAGACCAAGGTCTTTGTACTGCACGCCACTCTCAGCACATGCTCGAAGCAATTCAGCATCCTCTTTATGGAAGCGGTTCACTCTGATGCACCTGCACAGGATACATTTAAAGCTCATTAACATGTGAAACATCACATGCATCCTGTCCTGACTAGATGTGACTCTTAAAGGGGTACTTCAGCGCTGGGAAGATGAATCTGTATTTAAACTGGGTCATTAGTGTAGTAGAAATGTGAAATTATTTTTGAAATTGGAAAACACAGAACATTTATTTTTGTCTCATGGGGATGAAAGACAACAATTCCCAGAATGCACTGCTTCGTTGCCCTACTCTAGGCATGGCTACTGGTTTACCGGATCACTTGCCAACCGCGTTTTCATAAAATCAGTTCAGTTAGAGACACTACAATTAAAAACTGAACTTGTCTGTTCAACATAATGTGAGTGAGCCGATTGAGTGTCACGGCACAAACACAGCAGGAGTCAGATTACATTCATCACATGAGCTGAGGTAAGCGCGGGATTCGTGGCCGCATTCACAGCGCGTGATCAGTCTGGTGCATTTTCAGTTCATGTCTTTGGAAGCTTAACTTTCATAGGAAGTTCATTTGAACAGTTGAAACACTCACTTTGCTCTCCACCGCTCCGTTTAAATGAATCTCCGCAGCTCCGGGAGCCGAGTGCTGTGAGTGTGATGTTGAAAACATGTGGAAACAGCGCCTCCTGCTGGCTGTAGTCTTCAGCCTCTGGACAAAAACTCCTCAGATGGCGAAAAATGACGATATTTGCATCATCGGAGGAATTTTTCCAGAAATAAAATACATAATTCTCTCATTTCAGGGTGATATGCGGGGGGAAAGTACGATAATTTGAATATACTCCCGGGATTCTACTGATACAAAGCTTAATGCTAATCGCTGAAGTAACCCTTTAAGAACATGAGATCTCAGACTGCTGTACCTGAATGCTTGGCCCTTGCTGGGGTTGTCTGGATACCAATGACCCTTGTACTTCTCCTGTAGTGCTACAGTTAACCGCTCCACAAACAGGTCCACCTTGTCTGCATCCAACTTCTCAGCCTTCTTTATCAACCGCTTCAGGAAAAAGACCACCGCTGCTATTTCTTTCTTCATCGTTAGCTGTTGAGCTGAAATTCAGGTCCAACTTCTGTGAATGCAAATACCGACTTATAAATACCACAACAAGACCCTGTGATAAAAATGCTTTCTAATGAATATAAAATATTTTTTTTTATCAAAACAACTTTCAATTAAAGAAATGCGTCCGTAAATAATAAAGAATTGAGTATTTTATGTAATAAATACAATTAAATAATCCTCTACTATTTTAAAGTTTGGGGTCTGTAAGAATATTTTCAAAATAAAACAATAATAATAATTAAACTATTTTATTTAGCAAGAATGCATTATATTGATCAAAAGTGACAGTACAGACATTTCTGTTACAAAAGATTTCCATTACATTATTCATCAAAGAATCACAAAAAAAGTGTTAAAATTTCAACAAAAACATTAAAGACTTAGAAGAACAACCAATTTCACCAATAATTTTTGAGCACTGAATTAGCATATTAGTCTAGAATGATTTCTGAACGATCATGTGACACAGAAGACTGGAGTAATGACGCTGAAAATCCACAGGAATAAATTATACAGCTTAAAATGTATTAAAGGCACAATATGTAATTTCCGCTGCTGAAAGGTTGCTTATTCAAAACAAAGGCGTAGCTTGATGACGATGTGACTGAGCGTGGGTTCATGGGAGTTGTCGTCTTTACCTCCATCGATAGAAAGGAATCGGACAGGACTCTGGCAGAAATCTTCATGGATGAGCTAATGATCAGAAGCCGTGAGAGCGTAACGAGGCCGCCGGAGTGAACGCTAATGAGAGTCTTTATTATGCATTGCAGTCGGGGTAACGCTGCGCTGTTTTACACGACAACAATCATTCTAAATACATTTGAGTGTGTTTGAAAGTTGTTATAATGTTACTCAATACTCTGCATTTGCAGTAATCTAGATCGATATTAAAATATCATATAATTAAAAACTGGATGACATGTGTTGCTAAATGACATGCTATTATTTAAAAAAAAACTAAAGTATCCAAACAATTGCTCACCTGTCACACATATAAATTAAAGTGTCTTTGGGGATTCCATGGTTTCTAAAAAAAATCTGATTTCTCTAGATTTAAACACTGTTGGAAACATTTGGGATCATGTTAAAGGGATAGTTCACCCAAAAATGACAATTCAAATGTGAATGTCATTTTAAACCCGTAAGACCTTTAAGTCAACAAAATATAAAATATTGTTCTAGCGGTTTTTGGATATTTTTTGTGCCTTTAAAAGATAAAACTTATTTTAAATTATGATATTTGGCAATAACACTATTTTACCAGATTGCTTCCAAATTATTATTATTTTTTTTTTAAATCTTACTGACCACCAACTTCAGAATATTAATGTAATTCTTTTATTTACTAAATTATTCATTAAATAATCAAAAAAGCTAATTAAATCAACACATTGTATTATTATTTCTTCTATTAATAATAATAATAACAGTTTCTGACGTCAAGTTTCTTTCTAAAGCATCAATCTATCAACATCATTAACATCAATCTACGCATGTAGCAGAAACATAAGCTCTTAAAGACCTTGGCTGTCTATGGCCACTAAACCTTGAAAGCACTAGAGCAAGTGATTAACACAAAGCTGCTGGGCGGTCAGACGGCGCGCGGGACAGCACAGCGGGATGGCGCGCTAATACATCACGACCGTTTGAACGGCAGAAATTACCATATGGGCCTTAATAGCAGCAGCATACAAATAAATCTCATAACTGCATTACATTTTCATAATTATTGTAACGTTACTTTTTTCTTTCTTTCTCCGAATTGTAGCTTAACGTAGCAAATATTATCTAGCGGACAATAAACGTCATATTAAAAAAATCTATAAATTCCGTGATCAATTTTTTAATTCGATTTTTTTTTTAAACGTATTACTGGTTATTGCTCATTATATGTGTAAAAACTTATTTGATAGACTGTTATTCACATAAGAAATTTGTTTTAGTTTCCCAACTAAACTGGACAACACGAGCTAACGGCAGCGATCTTTTTTAAATGTCATATTTAAACTATAACTTACTCGATTTCCATTTTTTATAAGCATTTAATTAATTATTACAAATAAAACTAGCTAACTGTAGCCTAGCCGAAGTTAACGTGGCCTCGATTCCATTTTCAGTTGGCTTGTCGCATTTTCCTTTCAAACCATACATTTCTAATTATTTTTAATGTAACATTTGGAGCTTATAAACATTTTACTTACATGCGAGTTCGCTACATCACTACAAACAGATATACTCACCGTGTTTTCCTTTCATCCACATGTGGACAACTCCTGCTGCCCGCCTGGCGCACAAGACACTTCCAGATCTGCTCCGCGCGAATATGGGTGACGTGACTTTGTCTTGTGCGCATGCTCAGAGGAAATGATTCAGGAGTCGGTTCTTTTGATTCATAAAACGAGTGATTGGCACTTGGCAGAGTGTAGAGAAGACGAGCGGAGCGCACTCATAAATAGATGCAGGGTGGATGTGTTGTGCTCCTCTAGATTTCGCCAATAGAACAAAGTAATCAAATGTATTAAAATAACAGAAAGGGGAACAGAAATGATAAAGGGATGGTGTCCTGTCACTTATGACAATGAGGACGGTGGGAAGTTTTATAAATTGGGCAATGGCGCCCTCTAGCTTGCTAAGTGGTGAACTGATAAACGCGTCAACTTGAGTTGTGAAAAATTGATCTATCCTCTCAGAATGACTGTTGTTGCTTGAACCAGTATTGCTTTAAAATTAAAATTAAAACAAATAAATGGCACAAATCAGGGTTTTAAAATTTATTTGCACAAGCAACACATGGCTCACTGGAATAATATACTAGAATAATCAGTTTTGTGGAGGTGATGGTTGTTAGCTGGATAATGATCACTCAGTACTGAATCCAGTAGCACCTCAGTCTTCAGTTCAGGGTGCAGGATACGCTCAGATGGGACACTGACCTCTTCAGGCTGTTGACAGGATCTCCATGGACAACCTTGAGAAGAGATTATTTATGCAAAAAAAAAAAAACTGATAAATTGATGAAAAAATGAGGAAGACCATATTTTTGGAGATAAGATCATATTTTAAAATCAGTGACATACTCACACATTATTGAGATTATCAGGAGGACAGAAGATGGCAGTGCAGTGATTACAAATTCTAGCCATATATACCCTAAAAGATTATTAAAGGGTCATTCTGATGTTTCTACAGAATAAAAAGATGTATGCGTGTAATGTGTAATACCTCCAAACGTCTCTCTGTTCTCAGAACAGTCAGCAGGAGACAGGTGGAGAATCATTGGTTGGCTCAGGGATGAGTGATTTACCCAACACGAGTAGTTTGTACAGTCGGATACGTTCAAATATGAATAGAGGGTGAATGATCCATCTGGGTTGGTTTTGTTAATGTCGTTTGTGAGAGAGACGTTCTGAAATCCTCCATTTCTCATCCACACCAGCTCTAGAGCAGAAGGGTAAAACCCATCAGAGCGGCAAACAACCATGTGAAATCCATCCCATGCTCTTACATGTGACACAGACACACTGGGGTGTGCTAGGAAATATAAGAAATATAAGAGTTATTAGTAAAAAGCTCATTTATTAGGGGCAGATATTTGCTACAGCGTTATATGATCTACACTCAAGTCAGTATCATTTCTGATACTCATAATAAACGTACCAATCACTTGAACAAATGTTCTTTCTTCACCCAAAAGCTCAAAAGGAGGTGGTATGGTTCTTATCACAACACATTTGTAAGTGCCAGTATCATTTATCTGCAGATTTGATACTTCAAATAGGCCTAATATTTCCTCAGTCCAGATAAATCTAACGTGATCTTTACATGATTGATGTTGCCATGATTTGTTATTATTCCAAACTGAGCACAGTTTAATATTAGTTTCCAGTTCCACTGTGAATCTTTCAATACTTGATGGTTTGTAGTTACAGCTGATATTGACTGACTTTCCTCGATGAACAGAATGAACTGAGGTGCCACTGAATTCTGGATGTCCAGATATAACTGAAACTGAAAAAGACAGGACTGCAATATTATTATGGTTATTAGTATTGATCATAATGTTTTAAAAATTTCATTTAACTAGATTTAATTTAAAATACTATTAATTAAAAATAATTACTTACATAATAAATATCAAAATATGATATAAATATTAAAATGAAATGTTTCAAATTAAAATACCTGAAAGAAGCATCCATACACATGTGGTCACAGTTACACTTTGATGAGATCTAGAGAAAACAGAAAGAGAAATATTCCAATACATATTTCTGATACTGTATTTCAGTTAACAAAAGAAAAAAAATCAGCATTACCACAGTTCTCCGACCGTACAAACTCCCCTAAGATTCAACTTAAAAACATAAGTTCAGCTGCTGCTGTTAATATTTAAGTATAATCAAATGAGCATTTAAATTATATGGTTTAAATTATATATATATATATTTGCCTAGTTGAAACATTTATAACTTCAAAATTATTTTGATGAGTTGTCCTGACTTATTGATGATATTTTAAGAGAAAAAGATCATCAGTTATACTCTTTTGTAATGTAATATCTGTGTAATATAACAGTGTTGTCAACAATGTACAAAATATATAAAAACAGATTTACAATGTTAATTATTTTGGAAATGCATCATCACGGTTTATGAAAATCCATGAGGTCTAATTTGTAAACATCAGGTAATGTATTAGCATTGAACAGGCAATTTTTTTTACTGCATTTATTCACCTTTGTCAATGTTATAAAAATGTAAATGTTAGTTCGCTCACAGTGCATTAGCTAATGTTACAACTTTTGGTAATAAATTGTTAGTTCATGTTCACGTAGTAATGAAACCTATTAGTGCTTTTAAAATATTTGGGCAGAACACCACAATTGATCAATCAAACTTATGTCAGAGAGCTGTAATAAGCAGTTTGTCTTTCCTCTATGTGCTACATTGCAAGATTAAATATTTGATATGAATTTACTATGGCTCCCACAATGACACGCATACCTTAGTGCACTTTGGAGAAAAAGTATTGTTTCAGGTAATGTCGATAAAAAGTCGATAAAAGTTACTTACCAAATTCACCATTAACACACAATACTAAAAATTCCCATATTCTCACCGTGTCATTTTTCGGAAACTGCATCCTCTTTTGTATTTTGCAGGTACAGACTGTTCTAACTCATGATGGTGCAAATGAAGAAGTGATGTTGGTCTGAGGTGGCGACGTAATTTTAGTCAAGTCAGAAACAAGCTCAACCAATCCAACTGGGGCAGTCTGAGATAGTGTAGCTATGTGGAAGAGAGACTACTTACAGTTTTTTTTTTTTATTTAATCCATCACCAATACATCTTAAACCAATAATTTCAGAGTTTTGTTTTGTTGATCTGTATTCATCTACAAGAAGCCAATCCAAACTCTTTCAGACGTTCATTGATTGGATGGCACCTATTCAAGGCCCTGAAAACAACTCAGGGTGTAGTTTTATTCCTAACCGAAGAAGGAAATATAAAATAGTGAATAGTGTTCAAATAGTGAAACTAAATGTACTGTAGACTGACTCATATTTGTCGCCAACAAGACTCTTTATAGACTAGAGCATCATCTTTCTGATCTGCTGACATGAGCAGCTGAACTGAGAGAATGAAGAAGTGTTCTGGTTATTTTAACCACACAATGTCTAGATGAGAAGTGGTGGATATAGGTCATGGGAAAAGGTGCAAAAGCAGTACACATGACAAACAGTATGAACTATTTATTAATGAATTATTGAAATAGGTAGTACATCAACACATTAAAGAAAACTGCAATCAGCAAACTATTTCAATGGGTTTTTAGTGGCGTCATGGTATTTTGTGTGCACACATACACCAATCAGGCATAACATAATGACCACTGACCAGTGAAATGAATAACACTGATTATCTCTTCATCACGGCACCAGTTAGTGGGTGGGCTGTATTAGGCAGCAAGTGAACATTTTGTCTTCGAAGTTGATGTGAAGCAGGAAAAATGGGCAAGCGTAAGGATTTAAACAAGTTTGAAACGGGCCAAATTGTGATAGACCAGTGTTTCCCAACCGGGGTGCCGTATGACGAGAGCAAAGGTGCCGTGTAAAAGTCCTTCAAAAATATATATATGTAGGCTATATATTTTTTATGATAAAATGTGAATAAAACTATTAATATATTTTGAATGAATCTAATGTCTGAAAAAACATATCTAATGTCTGACATCAACGTCTGTATTACAGTTCTCGGTTCGTATGGTTCGGCACGCACTTGCACCGCGGTTCATCTCACATCTGATGACACATCTATATGGGTTGTAACTTGAAAATAACGCTTTATAAATGTTTCTGTCGATGGAGACTCGTGCTGGCTCCTTGGTGATACATTACAAAAGTGATGTTAAAAGAAAAAGGTGGGCAAAACATTTTTCGCCGTCATCACCCAGGTGCAGTGTCAGAAGACGCGAATGAGAACTTGCGCGCTGAGAGAAGATTTGTCTCTGTGCACTCATCCGTCTCACAGCAAGTAAATCTTTCAAATCACAGCATTTGAACCGAAAAACTCACACAAAAAAGTATGTCAACTCAACATGTCCATATTGACGAGTAGCCTATCCTTGCAGACATAATCTCTAAACTGTATACATTCAAGAAATACAACGCATATCCGTACATTAGGTCTTAAAGGGGCAGTAGCCTTTACTGCTGTCTGCTTAATGTCAACAAAAGACAAGGACACCACTCACTGCTCTTGATTGAATAGGTTTTGTAATTATAATATGATTAATCTTTAATTTATACAGTCAAATATGCAATGTTATTTTACATTTGATCAATTTCTGTACCTGAAAACTAATGTTAGACCTACCTGAAAAACCTGGAAGCATTGTTTATTTATTAGTATCTTTGCTCGATAGTAGTTATTTGTGCTGCTGCTTGTATTTAAATGAGTTGTTCTTATTATTTTCTTTATTTTTATTTTACAGTAGTCCTTTTTCCCTGAACATAGCAAATACCGAACCATACCGTAAAACAAACCGAACTGTGAGCAATCTGTACCCCAAGCGTGTATGCGAGGGGGTGCCACAAAATTGAGAGAATTTTCAAAGGTTGCCATGACTGAAAAAGGTTGGGAAACACTGAGCTAGAGAACTGGGTCAGAGCATCTCCGCAAAAGACTCTTGTGGGGCCTACAGACAAGCTACCGTAGGCCGCTCCTTGCAACTTACAAGGCTTAAAGGAGCTGCTGCTAACATCTTCGTGCCAGATACCACAGCACACTTTCAGGGGTCTTGTGAAGTCAATGCTTTGACGGGTCAGGGCTGTTTTGGCAGCAAAAGGGGGGCCAAATGAATGTCTTCATTTGGTGATTATTGCAGAGATGAGCGGATTCCAACAGGGCTGCATGGAACTGGATGATGGTTGCCCAGTGTTGAATACAACATCTCAGACTGCAGGTGAGCGTGGAGGACAGGCTCAGGTGTGACACTCACTCCTACAGGAGGCACATACTGCCAAAGTGCTCTTCCTGGAAGAACATGAGAATAATGGCTTGATCAGTGTAGGTCTGACGGCTATTATGAGACTATAAGAAAAAGCAATGCTTAAAAGGAACACTCCACCGTTTTTAGAAATAAGGCTTATTCAACTTCTTTCCTACATTTAGAAATGTGGGCAAATGCATTTTTGTCTCAGTGCATGCATTGTTTTGGTTTGGCAGGGTCGCCGCTAGCTCAGCTTAGCATAATGAATGGAATCCTATGTTGCCAGCTAGCATGTCCCGAGTAAAAGTGATAAAAACCAACCCCCCCCCCGTGTTATTACTTCTTGTGGCCTGTGGATTCACAACGAGTACAAATAGCGATGTAGATTAAGATTTCCTAGGCAGATATTGACTTGACACACACACAACCTTTAAAACAACACTAATTCTGATATTCATGCTGTGGTAAAATAAGAGTAGGTAAGAAGTGTATGCATTTTTCACTTGTATATTACCATGTGCGTGAGTGAACACAGGATCTGATAAGCTGTTCATGTTTTGGTAATTTCAGTTTCTGTCACAGTAAAGAACCTTTCATCACGCTCGGGAGTCGTTGTCATTATGTACAGTGTACATACACTGTAAAAAAACAAACAAACAAACAAAAAAAACCTCTAGTACTTAAAACTAAACATTCAACACTACTAAATATCCCACTTAACATTAATCTTGCACAAAAAAAAATACTCTTAATTTGAGCATTAACTGTCCCTTTTGAGTGTCATGACAAAGCATGCTGGAAATAGAAACCCCAGCTCAGTTTCAGTTAAATTTCAAAACAATAAAACAATTTAGATGACTTAAAATGTGTCAGTTTTGAGAACTCAAGAGAAAAATAAAGTTCTAAATATTCATAAAAGTTATTTGTTTGAACTCTTTTTTATTTGAGTTGGCTTAACTCAAACCAATTATTTTGAGCATTAGAGTTTACATGTTTACATGTTCAGTCTATAGGCACACTGTTTCTTCACGACATCGTCAACTTCTGGCCTGACTTTCATAATACAGCCTTTTCATAGACCCATGTGAACGGGGATCATTTTGACAAATGCAAAGGAACAACTTTTCCGTTTTTAATACACTGTAAACATTTTTTTTTTAAAGTTTAAGGCAACCAGCTGCAGAACATTTGAGTTCTCAACTTTTTTCATATTAACTAGTTGAATAAACTTTAAAAGCTGAATTTGTCATACAAAAAATAAGTTGGATTTTTAAATATTTTTTTAACATACTTTTCCACTCCTAAATGATTCAAAGTTTTAACGGTTGCCTGCTTTTGTTATTTTGATAAGTTTAAAGTCGATACATATAATTTGAGAAATCACCATCATAAAACATTTGGCAAAAAAAAAAAAAAAAACTATGGAAAGTATTAATATTTTTCAACTCTGCATCATCAAATTGGTAATATTAGGCCTTTTTTTGCAAATGAGTGAAATTCATCCAGGTAACAGCCGTATGTTTTAAAGGAAAATGTGATTTTAATCATTTGACTTACATTTAATTCAATGCTAATTGTCATATATTTGTATTTTTTGTTAAATTTACAAGCAATTTCTTATTGAAAATTCAGAATTATGTCTTAACCATATTTTTAAAACTCTCTGAACATGGATATGGAAACTTTATTATTCTTTAATGTGTGGGTTTGTTTGTTAGATTTCACTTAGATTATAATTCTGTGGTAAAGATTCCATACCAAGAGAGTGATAACTCAGATTTAAATTAATAAAAACAGACACTATATTTTGAAGATCAAATATTGTACTCACTTAAACGCTCACACACGACTGTGATAATCAGTATGGAAATAATCAGCAGCACACAAGTCACCGGAGCCATCCATGTATTTGTCTCTATAAAACAGGGATTGAGCAGAATTACAGAACACAATGATTGCATAAAAACATTGTAACAGAACTCATGCTTATATATGTATGAGACACACTATGTTATTCATAAAAATAAAAGTAAATAATACCTCTGTTCTCATAATAATATAGAATAAAAAGATGTATGCGTGTAATGTGTAATACCTCCAAACGTCTCTCTGTTCTCAGAACAGTCAGCAGGAGACAGGTGGAGAATCATTGGTTGGCTCAGGGATGAGTGATTTACCCAGCACGAGTAGTTTGTACAGTCGGATACGTTCAAATATGAATAGAGGGTGAATGATCCATCTGGGTTGGTTTTGTTAATGTCGTGTGTGAGAGAGACGTTCTGAAATCCTCCATTTCTCATCCACACCAGCTCTAGAGCAGAAGGGTAAAACCCATCAGAGCGGCAAACAACCATGTGAAATCCATCCCATGCTCTTACATGTGACACAGACACACTGGGGTGTGCTAGGAAATATAAGAAATATAAGAGTTATTAGTAAAAAGCTCATTTATTAGGGGCAGATATTTGCTACAGCGTTATATGATCTACACTCAAGTCAGTATCATTTCTGATACTCATAATAAACGTACCAATCACTTGAACAAATGTTCTTTCTTCACCCAAAAGCTCAAAAGGAGGTGGTATGGTTCTTATCACAACACATTTGTAAGTGCCAGTATCATTTATCTGCAGATTTGATACTTCAAATAGGCCTAATATTTCCTCAGTCCAGATAAATCTAACGTGATCTTTACATGATTGATGTTGCCATGATTTGTTATTATTCCAAACTGAGCACAGTTTAATATTAGTTTCCAGTTCCACTGTGAATCTTTCAATACTTGATGGTTTGTAGTTACAGCTGATATTGACTGACTTTCCTCGATGAACAGAATGAACTGAGGTGCCACTGAATTCTGGATGTCCAGATATAACTGAAAAAGACAGGACACCCAATAAAAATAAAAATAAATCACTTTTATTTGAAGTCATATTAAAAAAGTAGGGGTATTTGTTGCCATTGTTGCATCACAGTATGACGATTCATCAGGTTCAGAGAATTTTCACATTTTGAATAGTATTTTATAATCACCAGAAAACAAGGACAGCAGCATCAGCGCACATGTGGTCACAGAGTTATACATTTTGATGATATCTATTAAAAACAAACAGAGAAATACAGTGATACATATTTATACTACAAATAGATATATGTATTTTTCTGCAATAATGACTGCACATGCTCAGATGCTTATACATAAACATGAAATATTGATTTGAAATGAAATTACTTTATACAAAATCCATGAAACTAGCACGAGTAGACCGCTTTCCAAGTGGTTATTATACAGCTTACACTGTAAAAAATTGCTGTAATTTTACAGTTAATATTTACAGTAATACTACTGTAATTTGAAATTTACAGTATTACTGTATTTTGCAACATGTGAGCATCCATTGCTGTAAATTTACAGTTACCCAAATATATAGCATAGCTTTTAATGATTTTCTTTATGAATTCTGGGAACATGATAGAGCAGTAAATGTTATAGGATATCATGTATACAATTGCTAGGCTTTTATTTATTAAAAAAGAAAAAGCCAATTGTTGCAACAGTTTTGAATAAAAGTTTTGCTTTTTCATAAGTCAATAACACTGAATAATGTAATACTCCCTAATACAGCATTTTTTAACGAATTATTTACTCAATGTAGACTGTGACATTTGATTATATAATCTAGCAGTTTAAAACGGTTGGCTTTCAAAAAACACACATGATTAAAACAACGACATCAGCGCAGCGGAGTGCACGTGATTTCATCATCAGCCGCGGACATCTTGGGAGTTTCCACGCGTTTCGCGCTCAACTCCTGCACAGTGCACACGCCCGGAGGAGAGACAGAGACAAGGTGAGTATCTAGTAATTTATGCTTCAGTTTATAAAATCTAGTGACATCCAGTAATTGTTTTACCACATGTCAAAATCTTTGATTGTTTAACTATTAGTTTTATCTTGAGGATCGGCGATATGGGATGATCTAGATTATTTGTCCAATTTTACGATACTGAATTTGCGTGGTGACTGGTGAGGTAAGTCACAGATGTACGATTAGCTGGGTAACGTTAACGTATTTCTTCCGTCATGAAAGTGTGAAAGGACTGCAATATTACTTCTACATTTTGTTCTGTTCGGTATACAATTATTTTAGATTATTGGTCATGTAAACTTTTAAGCATTGTAATTAAATTGTGTAGGTTTTATGCAACTCGGTTCACTTAACTGCCAGACATTAGCTAATTTTCACGTGTTCTATAAAGATACTGTAACAAAGTTTTGTTTTATTTATGTTTCTTTTTATGCTAATATTACTTGTAAGGGAGCATGGTATTCATATTCATAAAATTTAGATACTTCAGTTCTGACGTACATTCGAAATCGCTGCACGTTTTATTGCGTGAATGAATTAGCTTGTGAAGTTTTGATTGAATTGCAGTTAAAAATGTATATCTGTCATTTCTGTTTTAATGAGATTATAAAAATGTATATCTGTTACATTTCTGTTATAAAAATGTTGACACCTCTCTTCCTGTATTCTATTTTATAGTTCTATTCTCATATATTCCTTCCATATTAAGCTCTCCAAGTGCTCTGTTTTTTTTTTTTATTATTATTGTCTCTGAACCATTCTCTTAACACTTCTTAATATATGTATTAATATACTTTTTTTTATATATAGGTGAATCCCTGACCCCAAGCAGGTGGATGATGTCAGTCGAGAGGGAAGTTGTCCTGGGCCCATGTTCAGAGGCGTTTGTTGAGGGCCTGGCAGCATTGTTCGCAACCTATTATAACTTGAACCTTGCCTATCAGGGGGAAGCTGCATGCACGCTGGAATTTATTCAGAGGTATGTCAGAGCATAAACTCTGAGACGTTAAAATTTCTTTTTTCGGTTTTCAGGTTAGGATGGTTTATCAGGAATATATATATTTTTTATTGAAACGTTTTCAAACAAACAAGAAACAATTGCTAACCACACACTGAATTGAGTACAGACTAAGTTGGAAAAATATTTTATTTACTGCTTAGTGCAAAAAACCCCTGGCCGTTTCTCATGACCAAGTACGCAAACTTCGGACATGCATACTTGGTTTTGAGAGACAGCCAGGGTTTGCAACTTGCTGAAATTTCTGCTTGTGCTTGTCTAGTTTTTAATCCACATGCGCCTTCGCACTTTTTTGGACTAAGCAGTGCATAAAATATTTTACTCCAGACATGACAAGTTCAACTCAGGAGAACGAACTCCCTGAGGACGCAAGTCTGGTAGTTCGGCAAACGTAACCGCTGCGTTCTTGATAGCGTCACTGGGCTCTCACTGGCTACTCCGTTTTATATATTTGAGGATACAATATTAACTAAATATGTTAAAAAATAAAAACTAAATATGTTAAACACCACTCTGCCTATTTTTGTTTTCATAAAAAGAAGAAAATCTTAAACATATTAATAGCCACACAAATGTGGTTCAGGTAATGCGTACATTGATGACATATTGATTATCTTCACTGCCATTTATATTTATAGCAAAACTAAATATAAAACACAACCCTGCCTCTTTTCGTTTACATTTAAAAAAATATTAAACATATTAAAAGGATAGTTCACCCAAAAACGAAAATGTGATGTGCATCTGCTTACCCCCAGGGCATCCAACATGTGTGTTTGTTTCTTCAGTAGAACACAAATTAAGATTTTTAACACCAACTGTTGCTCTGTGTCAGTCGTTTAATTGATGTTACTGGGGTCTGTTTATAGTATGAGAGCTATGAGAGTAAAAACACATGGACATCCGAATCCATATTAAACCCTGCGGCTCGTGACGATACATTGATGTCTTAAGAAACTAACCGATCCTGTGAACCTCATCTAGTATTTGCCATTACTTCTGGCGAGTAAGGTCAAAATACCGGTACTCACCAGAAGTAATGGCGGTGGGAATACTAGATGAGGTTCGTCCCTATTAAATACTGCTTGATTTCTGGCATAAACCAATCGGTTAGTTTCTTAAGACATCAATGTATCGTCACGAGCCGCAGGGTTTAATATGGATTCGTATGTCCATGTGTTTTTTACTCTCATACTATAAACAGACCCCAGTAACATCAATTATGCGACTGACAGCTAAAATCTTCATTTGTGTTCTACTGAAGAAACAAACACACATGTTGGATGCCCTGGGGGTAAGCAGATAAACATAACATTTTCGTTTTTGGGTGAACTATCCCTTTAAAGGATTAGTTCACTTTTAAATAAACTTTTACTGATCATTTAATCACCACAATGTCATCCAAGATGTCCATGTCTTTCTTTCTTCAGTCGAAAAGAAATTAAGGTTTTTGATTAAAACATTCAAGGATTTATTTCCATATAATGGACTTCAGAGGAGCCCAAACGGGTCAAGGTCCAAATGACAGTTTCAGTGCAGTATCAAATGATACCAGACAATGAATAGGGGTCTTATCTAGTGAAACGTTAATAAAAAAAAATAAAAAATACGTTTTCTAAGCACAAATGTTCGCCTTGCTCTCTTCTGTGATGCGTGTTTGTGACGTCACGTAATTAGGGTTGGGAACCGAGAACCGGTTCTTATGCAGAACCGATACTTATTTTTGAAAAATACCGGAATCGCGCAAAATTCCTGAGTTTCGGTTCCGAAAACGGTTCTGGTGCAATGTGTGTGCAAAGCGCTGGGAGTGTATCCTTTAATAGCGGGCGACAGCTAACCTCATCATGACTATTAATTATGTTGCCTGCCGCTTCCAGAAGTGCAAACAATTAACTAGTGGTGGGCCGTTATCGGCGTTAACGTGCTGCGTTAACGTGAGACTCTTATCGGGCGATAAAAAAATATCGCCGTTAATCTATTCTCAAAGTTGGGTTGGGAGCTGGGTCTATACTACGCAAGCTATGATGACTTTCACCGTGATATCTTAGCGCGGATGTATAGCTACCTAGCCGAATTGCACTGTAGGGAGTGAGAACGAGTCTTGAACCTGCGTGTATGCTGTGAAATGACCACATCAAGCGTGGCGCTGTCTTTAAACTCGGCGCGCACCCGCGAGCGTTCTCGAGTCCTGATGAGCGTGACTGACATACTGCAAGCAGAGAGCTGTACATATCATTTCTGCTCGTCGTCAGCGTTCTTTAGTTTAGACTTTAGAGTATTTGCAGTACATCCGCGGCAGATAGACGCAAGTGCCATTACGTACTGAAGCTTTGGTAACAAAACTAACGGTTCAAAAACAAAACTATAAAAGTTAGGTGAACAACGCTATTCATTCTGCCGCCACCTCGCTCAGCGTCGTTTACCAAGTAGCAGGGTAAACAGCTGCTCCTTTGATGACGCAACGCACCTGGTTTCGGACCGAAAATATAATATGAACACGGTCCAGGGAGCATCGAACTCGGGTGCTGAATTACCATTTATTATTTACAAGTTCACTGAATAACTGAATTTCTATTAAATTAATATACAACTAACTAATAAATATAACTAATATATATATAATATTTTTGCAAGAATGCTTTGAATACTGTAATATATGTACAGTACAGGACTTTTTTGACATTGCCAACCTGTAAATGAATCAGAGATCATGTAATAAACACAAAAAGGATTGTTTGAGTTGCGTATTATGCCTTTTTCCTTTACCACTATTTGTTTAATAATTTTAATGGAACCGGAATCGGAACCAGAACCGGAAAATTTCTCACGATTCCCAACCCTACACGTAATACGCAGTTACATTGGAAAAGTCACGCTTGCCGTAGGCGGAAGTACCGAGTCAGTGTTTACAAATGAGCGGAAGGAGGATACAAAATCGTCCAAAATCGTTGTTTTACCTTTTAACTCCCTTTTTTTGTAAATGCCGTTTGACTTAGTATGTGCACGTTCAACTTGTAAACACTGACCAACTACGTCAAGCGTGACCTTTTCAACATAATTGCATATTACGTGATGCCACAAACACGTATCACAGAACGGAGCAAGGCGAGCATTTTTGCTTTATAAAACTTTTAAGAAATATATTTTTTATGACAGATGGTTTGGCTAGATAAGACACTTATTCATCGTCTGGTGTTGTCTAAAGCCCTCTGAAGCTGCACTGAAACTGTCATTTAGGCCTTGAACCATTTGGGGTCCATTGAGTCTATTATATGGAATGTTTTCATCAAAAACCTTAATTTCTTTTCCACTGAAGAAAGTAAGACATGGACATCTTGGATGACATGGGGGTGAGGAAATTGCCAGCAAAAGTTTATTTAAAAGTGAACTAATCCTTTAATATGTGGCTCACACAATTAGTGTGTGCACTTAACTGCTCCATAATCACGATAGGCTCCTTTTAGACCAGGGGTGTCCGAAGTTCCTGGAGGGCTGCTGTCCTGCAGTTTAGCTCCAACTTGCCTCAGCAAACCTGCCTGGAAGGTTCTAGTATGCCTAATAAGACCTTGTCTAGCTGATTCAGGTGTGTTTAATTGGGGTTTAAGCTAAGCTCTGCAGGACAGTGGCCCTCCAAGAGCAGGATTGGACAGCCCTGCTTTAGACAATGTACTAGCTCAGTGGTTCTCAACCCTGTCCTTGGGACCTCCACCACGGCACATTTTGTATGTCTCCCTCATCAGACACAGCCACTGCAGGTCTTTCAGTCTCCACTAATTACTCTGTAATTTAGTTATGTCTGACAAATGTTGTATTTTATTGTTTCAGCATATGCAGTTTTTGATAATTGGATGTTTTGTGTGTTTTTCATAGAGGAATTGTAGGCATTAACCTGGAAACTGGATTAAAAGATGCTGCTGAAAGCGAGACAAGAAAATGCATGGAGTGGACTCACATGTATGCACACTGCTACGGAAGCTAAAGGACTTTGAATGGCTTGCCATTTAAAAGAAAAAAGTATTCAATGGAATTTAAGTAAGAGACTCTGACCTGATTTTCAAGTTCATGATTACTGGTCAAGGTAAAGTACATGCAATGTCTTGCTTTTACATGATTTGGCAGTTTAAAGGTAGGCTCAATTCAGAACATTGTAACACTGTTGGGATGTGTTCCCTTTATTGTTGATAATGAAATGCTGCTGTTCTCAGTGGTTTCTGATGAGGAAGGAAGTAGTGTCTTTTTTCTTTTTCTTATTTTGTATTTCCAAGGCTAATGCCTTTCATTTATTCTGCAATTTCCATTTTGTTTCCCCAAATATATTTAGGAAATTTGTGCTCATTTTAAATGACCATCGTTGTACAATAAATTCGTTACATTGTTGAAAACCTGTTATTTTGAAAGTTGTATTTTTCACATAACATAACATTTACAAAAAGGGAAAGAATACTGAAATTTACAGGCAAACATTACACTATCACAGAGGTGAAATCTCAACTGTAGTAGAATTTAGAGAAAATAATTTCACAGCTCTAATTTACTGTAAGTATAGCAGGACCTGCAAGTTCACAGCTGCTCTCGTAATTTCACTCACATTTGTACTGTAATTTTACAGTGACAGATGTAAAAAACAATTTCACAGCCTGTATAGATATATACAGCAGTGCACTGTATTTTTACAGTATAATTGTAGGTAACGATTTACAGTACGCTTGTAAATTTACAGTCTTACTGGCAACCAAAATTGCCAGTAAGTTACTGTAATTTTACAGTAACAGCTGTAAAAACGGTTGGGTTAATTTTACAGTATGTATTCCGTAGTGCGCTGTATTTTTACAGTACTATTGTAATTAATGATTTACAGTACTCTTGTAAATTTACAGTCTTACTGGCAACCAAAATTGCCAGTAAGTTACTGTAAATTTTACAGTAAATTTTTTACAGTGTAGGGTTATTATACAGCTTACAGTTATTATACAACCGTATAGCTAAATGCTTCATAAAACTGGCCAAAGCATGTAAAAACATTAGAAAGAAAAAGCTTATTCAGGCTATTTATGAAATTCACTAGCAACTAAAATGTTTTTGCATAGATATAGCTATTATTTATAAAACTCCCATATTCTCACCATTTCAGAAACTGCATCCGCTTTTGCATTTTGCATCGTACTCACTGTTCTATAACTCATGATGGTGCAAATGAAGAAGTGATGTTGGTCTGAGGTGGCGACATAATTTTAGTCCAGTCAGAAACAAGCTTAACCAATCCAACTGAGGCAGTCTGAGAGCACCTCATTTGTAGACTGAACGAAAAATAAACTAAAGCTTAAAACATTTTTAACTTTAATAATTTAAGTTGTGACAATCAAGAGCACAATGAGTTCCTCAAGCAGTTTTTCAATGAGAAACAACCTGCAAAGTTAATCTGTATTCCGACAGCCAATTGCAATTTCTTTTAGATCTTCACTGATTGGATGGGACAAATAGGCCTATAAGAGGCATTGTCAAGCTACAAGTAATGACCTGCAGCTGTCTGACAATGACTACAAGTGCAAGGTTGTTTAATGGTTAAACCAAATATCAAGCAGACCTCATTTGCTCATAACTGTCTGCACCAAGACCTCTTTTGTAGAGCATCTACACGCTCTGAAGAGGCGGTGAGGTCTAGTTATTTTAACCACAGCATGATTGTAAACACGTGAAATGCAGGGAAGCTGTCAATAAGGTCACGTGTGAAAATGTAGATATGAAAGAAAAAGACCTAATTATACAGAGATCACAGTCAGTGCATGGATGATGTGCTCAGACCTAAATACCAGCCGCAGTTTCAGTTGCAGCTGAATAGGAAACTCTTTGTAAGACTTACATATGCAATGCTATTTTTAGTGTTTATTTCAGCATTATAAAGCTTGATTTCCTTGTATTCATGAAATTGTTTGTTTGTGTTTTGAAAAATTAAAACTTAATTAAATCATTGGATCATTTTGGTTTGCTATTGCTGTAGTTTGTGACAGGTTTTCCTGCCCTTGCACAGGAAACTTGTCATAGAGAAGAGAAGAGTCATTGCAAGAGGGAGGGAAAATTATTTTGATTAAAGATTATAAGGACATATGATGTCATAATGATGTGCACGGATAAATAATTTATAATAAAAATAGAATATTCCATAAAAAAAAGAATTTCAAGAATTTTCATTTCATGGTGCCTTTAAGTCTGGAGAACTAAAGTTTTACAGAGAAAAACCTTCTCCAATTTCTCTTTAAGACAATACGGAAGTGACTTAAACTGCAATTCATCGACTGGCCACTAAAGACCGGCTCCAGAAGGGAGCAGAATCTCATTGAGCCCCATGTTAAAATGCCCAATTTACAGTAAAAATGTTTACAGTCTGGTACAAATTGTGGTTTTGACCTATACAGCTAATTTTGCCCTTCATGACAACTGTGAGGGGGTGAATGTTTTTTATAACTCATTCATTTACAAAACAAAGCCTTATACAAAGCCTTAAAGTTCTGCATAATTAAGGGCGTGGCCACTTTGAGTGACAGGTGGATAGCCATTTATCTGATGTCTGTAGTCATCATGTCATGTCACCTCACCTCAGCTCCACCCACGTACCGCCTTTTTGCCCATTTTCTGTTATCTGGGAGTGACGTGCGAAGACGCGCTTCCAAGATGGCAACGGCCAGCTCGACCCTACTTTACGCTTCAGAACTGCTCTTCAGAATCCTATGGGTGACGTCACGGACACTACGTCCATAGTTTTAATTACAGTAATTATGAGATTTCTACTTGTAAAAAGTGATCACGTCCTTGTAGAGCTCAATTACAACTATATATAATTAAGATAGGAATTTTCTGAGCGCTACTTGTACAACTGTACAAGTACTTGTACAAATGTACTGCAGTAAAAGAACAGTATTGAAGTAGATGCCGATAATCAGAGCCATGCTAATATATTCGGACAAACTGCATGATTGCGATTGTTTGCTTTCACCAAATAAACAATTTGTTAATATCAAAGGGATCAACCTGATCTCACGGCAATTCGTACATATTTTACGAGGTGGCTAATTAAATGCAATTTATGCGTCCTCACTAAATGCGAATTCATACGATTTTTACTAAATCGTATATATTTGACAGGTTGGCAAATTCGTATGAATTCGTACGAATGACCTACCTCAACCCCGCCCCTAAACCTACCCATCACTGGGGTTTAGGCAAAACGTATGAATTAAATGCGAGTGAGGTCGTACAAATTTGTACGAAATAGCCACCTCGTAAAATATGTACGAATTGGTCGTGAGATAGCGTTGAAGGGATAGTTCACCCAAAAATCATCCCATAATATACTCACTCTCAAACCATCCTATACGACATTCTTTCAGACAAATACAATTAGAGTCATATTAAAATATTTCCTTAGGGTTAGGGTTAACCCTAACCCTAACCCTAACCTAACCTAACCTAACCTAACCTAACCTAACCTAACCTAACCCTAACCTAACCTAACCTAACCTAACCTAACCTAACCTAACCTAACCTAACCTAACCTAACCTAACCTAACCTAACCTAACCTAACCTAACCCTAACCCTAACCTAACCTAACCTAACCTAACCTAACCTAACCTAACCTAACCTAACCTAACCTAACCTAACCCTAACCTAACCTAACCCTAACCTAACCTAACCTAACCTAACCTAACCTAACCTAACCTAACCTAACCTAACCTAACCTAACCTTTTGGGCAGTGAATGGCAGCCCAAAATTTGAAGCCCAAAAAATCATAAAAGTAATCCATACGGCTAATCATATGTCGCTTTTTTCCCATAAGTTGAATACGAACGGCCGTCCACCGGAAGCTAGATATTTTACTTTATAACCTATTAAATATGGATATTTCTCTTTCAAAAAATTAATTCACTTCAGAAGGCCTTCATTAACCCTCTGGAGCCGTATGGATTACTTTTAATGGATAGATGCACTTTTTTGGGCTTTAAATTTTGGCCTGTCATTCACTGCCATTGCTTGGAAGAGCCAGGACATTTTTTAATATAACTCTGTATTTGTCTGAAAGAAGAATGTCATATACACCTAGAATGACTTGAGGGTGAGTAAATCATGGGCTAATTCTTATTTTTGTGTGAACTATCCCTTTAAAGGGTTAATTCACTCAAAAATGAAAATTCTGTCATTAATTACTCACCCTCATGTTTTTCCAAACCCACAAGACCTTCGTTCATCATCGGAACACAAATTATTTTGATAAAATCCGAGAGGTTTCTGAACCAGCCATAGGCAGCAACATCATTACAACTTTCAAGGCCCAGGAAGATAGTAAAGACATAGTTAAAACAGACCATGTGACTACAGCAGTTCAACCTCAATGTTATAAAGCAATGAGGATACTTTTTGTGTGTGAAAACAAAACAAAAATAACTTTAACAATTTCTTCTCGTCGGTGTCAGACTCCTACTCTGCTGATGTAGTAAATACAGTGCAGCGCTTCCGGGTTCTGCATCAGAATGCCGGCTCGCCATTGGCTGACACTCTCTTAATTTGTGTTCCGAAAAACAAAGTTCTTGCATGTTTGGAATTACATGAGGATGAGTAATCAATGACAGAATTTTCATTTTTGGGTGAACTAACCCTTTAAAAGTAACTGAACGAATAACTTTTTTTTAATGAATCAGTGAATGATTCATCACCCATAAGGTTACTTGTTTTGTTCCTGAATGAATCGTGTTTGAAAAAATTGGTTAAGTGAATTCAATGACTCATTTTTAATAACAACCACTTGTCTTGAAACAGCTGAACACAGCTTGAAACAATTGAAACAGCTTTTTTAAATCACATGACTGAGTGAATGATTCAAAGACTCAGTGGTTTCATTCCAGAATGATTCAGTGCCGAATCTCCGCCACTATGCACTTTTGGTCAATCAAATTGGAAGAATGGAACTACCTGTTGTTGTCAGGAAACCAGGAAATAAACAGACGACAGGTAAAGATGCAGGATCCAAATGCAGGGAGACTTTAATTAAACAAACAATCAAAACAAGAATCAGGAACAAAATAACCAAAACACAGCGACCTCAACTGTGAACATACACTCGCAAGACATCAAACCGTAAACAACGACGGACAGAGGGATATATATACACAAACAGGGAAAACTAGCTAAACAAGATAACAAGGGGTGTGGTGAATGGGAAACACCTGGGGAGACTAATCACCAAGAAAGACTACAAAGAACTACAAAACTCCACAGGACACAGAAACAAATGCACAGATAAACTTCAACATAAAAGTCCCACAGAGTGCCACCACACAGAACAGATGTAGATCTGTCATGGTAAAATGCCTTCATTTTGTGTTTATTGCAGAGATGAGCGGATTCCAACAGGGCTGCATGGAACTGGATGATGGTTGCCCAGTGTTGAATACAACATCTCAGACTGCAGGTGAGCGTGGAGGACAGGCTCAGGTGTGACACTCACTCCTACAGGAGGCACATACTGCCAAAGTGCTCTTCCTGGAAGAACATGAGAATAATGGCTTGATCAGTGTAGGTCTGATGGCTATTATGAGACTATAAGAAAAAGCAATGCTTAAAAGGAACACTCCACAGTTTTTAGAAATAAGGCTTATTCAACTTCTTTCCTACATTTAGAAATGTGGGCAAATGCATTTTTGTCTCAGTGCATGCATTGTTTTGGTTTGGCAGGGTCGCCGCTAGCTCAGCTTAGCATAATGAATGGAATCCTATGTTGCCAGCTAGCATGTCCCGAGTAAAAGTGATAAAAACCAACCCCCCCCCCGTGTTATTACTTATTGTGGCCTGTGGATTCACAACGAGTACAAATAGCGATGTAGATTAAGATTTCCTAGGCAGATATTGACTTGACACACACACAACCTTTAAAACAACACTAATTCTGATATTCATGCTGTGGTAAAATAAGAGTAGGTAAGAAGTGTATGCGTTTTTCACTTGTATATTACCATGTGCGTGAGTGAACACAGGATCTGATAAGCTTTTCATGTTTTGGTAATTTCAGTTTCTGTCACAGTAAAGAACCTTTCATCACGCTCGGGAGTCGTTTTCATTATGTACAGTGTACGTACACTGTAAAAAACAAACAAACAAACAAACAAACAAACAAACAAAAAAAACCTCTAGTACTTAAAACTAAACATTCAACACTACTAAATATCCCACTTAACATTAATCTTGCACAAAAAAAAAAAAACTCTTAATTTGAGCATTAACTGTCCCTTTTGAGTGTCATGACAAAGCATGCTGGAAATAAAATCCCCAGCTCAGTTTCAGTTAAATTTCAAAACAATAAAACAATTTAGATGACTTAAAATGTGTCAGTTTTGAGAACTCAAGAGAAAAATAAAGTTCTAAATATTCATAAAAGTTATTTGTTTGTACTCTTTTTTATTTGAGTTGGCTTAACTCAAACCAATTATTTTGAGCATTAGAGTTTACATGTTTACATGTTCAGTCTATAGGCACACTGTTTCTTCACGACATCGTCAACTTCTGGCCTGACTTTCATAATACAGCCTTTTCATAGACCCATGTGAACGGGGATCATTTTGACAAATGCAAAGGAACAACTTTTCCGTTTTTAATACACTGTAAAAAAAATTTTTTTAAAGTTTAAGGCAACCAGCTGCAGAACATTTGAGTTCTCAACTTTTTTCATATTAACTAGTTGAATAAACTTTAAAAGCTGAATTTGTCATACAAAAAATAAGTTAAATATTTTTTGAACATACTTTTCCACTCCTAAATGATTCAAAGTTTTAACGGTTGCCTCCTTTTGTTATTTTGATAAGTTTAAAGTCGATACATATAATTTGAGAAATCGCCATCGTAAAACATTTGGCAAAAAAAAAATTAATAAATATGGAAAGTATTAATATTTTTCAACTCTGCATCATCATATTGGTAATATTAGGCCTTTTTTTGCAAATGAGTGAAATTCATCCAGGTAACAGCCGTATGTTTTAAAGGAAAATGTGATTTTAATCATTTGACTTACATTTAATTCAATGCTAATTGTCATATATTTGTATTTTTTGTTAAATTTACAAGCAATTTCTTATTGAAAATTCAGAATTATGTCTTAACCATATTTTTAAAACTCTCTGAACATGGATATGGAAACTTTATTATTCTTTAATGTGTGGGTTTGTTTGTTAGATTTCACTTATATATATTATAATTCTGTGGTAAAGATTCCATACCAAGAGAGTGATAACTCAGATTTAAATTCATAAAAACATACACTATATGTTGAAGATCAAATATTGTACTCACTTAAACGCTCACACACGACTGTGATAATCAGTATGGAAATAATCAGCAGCACACAAGTCACCGGAGCCATCCATGTATTTGTCTCTATAAAACAGGGATTGAGCAGAATTACAGAACACAATGATTGCATAAAAACATTGTAACAGAACTCATGCTAATATATGCATGAGACAGACTATGTTATTCATAAAAATAAAAGTAAATAATACCTCTGTTCTCATAATAATATAGAATAAAAAGACGTATGCGTGTAATGTGTAATACCTCCAAACGTCTCTCTGTTCTCAGAACAGTCAGCAGGAGACAGGTGGAGAATCATTGGTTGGCTCAGGGATGAGTGATTTACCCAGCACGAGTAGTTTGTACAGTCGGATACGTTCAAATATGAATGGAGGGTGAATGATCCATCTGGGTTGGTTTTGTTAATGTCGTGTGTGAGAGAGACGTTCTGAAATCCTCCATTTCTCATCCACACCAGCTCTAGAGCAGAAGGGTAAAACCCATCAGAGCGGCAAACAACCATGTGAAATCCATCCCATGCTCTTACATGTGACACAGACACACTGGGGTGTGCTAGGAAATATAAGAAATATAAGAGTTATTAGTAAAAAGCTCATTTATTAGGGGCAGATATTTGCTACAGTGTTATATGATCTACACTCAAGTCAGTATCATTTCTGATACTCATAATAAACGTACCAATCACTTGAACAAATGTTCTTTCTTCACCCAAAAGCTCAAAAGGAGGTGGTATGGTTCTTATCACAACACATTTGTAAGTGCCAGTATCATTTATCTGCAGATTTGATACTTCAAATAGGCCTAATATTTCCTCAGTCCAGATAAATCTAACGTGATCTTTACATGATTGATGTTGCCATGATTTGTTATTATTCCAAACTGAGCACAGTTTAATATTAGTTTCCAGTTCCACTGTGAATCTTTCAATACTTGATGGTTTGTAGTTACAGCTGATATTGACTGACTTTCCTCGATGAACAGAATGAACTGAGGTGCCACTGAATTCTGGATGTCCAGATATAACTGAAAAAGACAGAACACCCAATAAAAATAAAAATAAATCACTTTTATTTGAAGTCATATTAAAAAAGTAGGGGTATTTGTTGCCATTGTTGCATCACAATATGACGATTCATCAGGTTCAGAGAATTTTCACAGTTTATAATCACCAGAAAACAAGGACAGCAGCATCAGCGCACATGTGGTCACAGAGTTATACATTTTGATGATATCTATTAAAAACAAACAGAGAAATACAGTGATACATATTTATACTACAAATAGATATATGTATTTTTCTGCAATAATGACTGCACATGCTCAGATGCTTATACATAAACATGAAATATTGATTTGAAATGAAATTACTTTATACAAAATCCATGAAACTAGCACGAGTAGACCGCTTTCCAAGTGGTTATTATACAGCTTAGGGTTATTATACAGCTTACAGTTATTATACAACCGTATAGCTAAATGCTTCATAAAACTGACCAAAGCATGTAAAAACATTAGAAAGAAAAAGCTTATTCAGGCTATTTATGAAATTCAACTAAAATGTTTTTGCATAGATATAGCTATTATTTATAAAACTCCCATATTCTCACCATTTCAGAAACTGCATCCGCTTTTGCATTTTGCATCGTACTCACTGTTCTATAACTCATGATGGTGCAAATGAAGAAGTGATGTTGGTCTGAGGTGGCGACGTAATTTTAGTCCAGTCAGAAACAAGCTTAACCAATCCAACTGAGGCAGTCTGAGAGCACCTCATTTGTAGACTGAACGAAAAATAAACTAAAGCTTAAAACATTTTTAACTTTAATAATTTAAGTTGTGACAATCAAGAGCACAATGAGTTCCTCAAGCAGTTTTTCAATGAGAAACAACCTGCGAAGTTAATCTGTATTCCGACAGCCAATTGCAATTTCTTTTAGATCTTCACTGATTGGATGGGACAAATAGGCCTATAAGAGGCATTGTCAAGCTACAAGTAATGACCTGCAGCTGTCTGACAATGACTACAAGTGCAAGGGTGTTTAATGGTTAAACCAAATATCAAGCAGACCTCATTTGCTCATAACTGTCTGCACCAAGACCTCTTTTGTAGAGCATCTACACGCTCTGAAGAGGCGGTGAGGTCTAGTTATTTTAACCACAGCATGATTGTAAACACGTGAAATGCAGGAAGCTGTCAATAAGGTCACGTGTGAAAATGTAGATATGAAAGAAAAAGACCTAATTATACAGAGATCACAGTCAGTGCATGGATGATGTGCTCAGACCTAAATACCAGCCGCAGTTTCAGTTGCAGCTGAATAGGAAACTCTTTGTAAGACTTACATATGCAATGCTATTTTTAGTGTTTATTTCAGCATTATAAAGCTTGATTTCCTTGTATTCATGAAATTGTGTTTGTGTTTTGAAAAATTAAAACTTAATTAAATCATTGGATCATTTTGGTTTGCTATTGCTGTAGTTTGTGACAGGTTTTCCTGCCCTTGCACAGGAAACTTGTCATAGAGAAGAGAAGAGTCATTGCAAGAGGGAGGGAAAATTATTTTGATTAAAGATTATAAGGACATATGATGTCATAATGATGTGCACGGATAAATAATTTATAATAAAAATAGAATATTCCATAAAAAAAAGAATTTCAGGAATTTTCATTTCATGGTGCCTTTAAGTCTGGAGAACTAAAGTTTTACAGAGAAAACCTTCCAATTTCTCTTTAAGACAATACGGAAGTGACTTAAACTGCAATTCATCGACTGGCCACTAAAGACCGGCTCCAGAAGGGAGCAGAATCTCATTGAGCCCCATGTTAAAATGCCCAATTTACAGTAAAAATGTTTACAGTCTGGTACAAATTGTGGTTTTGACCTATACAGCTAATTTTGCCCTTCATGACAACTGTGAGGGGGTGAATGTTTTTTATAACTCATTCATTTACAAAACAAAGCCTTATACAAAGCCTTAAAGTTCTGCATAATTAAGGGCGTGGCCACTTTGAGTGACAGGTGGATAGCCATTTATCTGCTGTCTGTAGTCATCATGTCATGTCACCTCACCTCAGCTCCACCCACGTACCGCCTTTTTGCCCATTTTCTGTTATCCGGGAGTGACGTGCGAAGACGCGCTTCCAAGATGGCAACGGCCAGCTCGACCCTACTTTACGCTTCATAACTGCTCTTCAGAATCCTATGGGTGACGTCACGGACACTACGTCCATAGTTTATATTACAGTAATTATGAGATTTCTACTTGTAAAAAGTGATCACGTCCTTGTAGAGCTCAATTACAACTATATATAATTAAGATAGGAATTTTCTGAGCGCTACTTGTACAACTGTACAAGTACTTGTACAAATGTACTGCAGTAAAAGAACAGTATTGAAGTAGATGCCGATAATCAGAGCCATGCTAATATATTCGGACAAACTGCATTAATTGAGATTGTTTGCTTTCACCAAATAAACAATTTGTTAATATCAAAGGGATCAACCTGATCTCACGGCAATTCGTACATATTTTACGAGGTGGCTAATTAAATGCAATTTGTATGCGACCTCACTAAATGAATTCATACGATTTTTACTAAATCGTACATATTTGACGAGTTAGCAAATTCGTATGAATTCGCATTTAATGACCTACCTCAACCCGCCCCTAAACCTACCCATCACTGGGGTTTAGGCAAAACGTATGAATTGCATTTAGTGAGGTCGCATAAATTTGTACGAAATAGCCACCTCGTAAAATATGTACGAATTGGTCGTGAGATAGCGTTGAAGGGATAGTTCACCCAAAAATCATCCCATAATATACTCACTCTCAAACCATCCTATACGACATTCTTTCAGACAAATACAATTAGAGTCATATTAAAATATTTCCTTAGGGTTAGGGTTAACCCTAACCCTAACCCTAACCTAACCCTAACCCTAACCCTAACCTAACCTAACCTAACCTAACCTAACCTAACCTAACCCTAACCTAACCCTAACCTAACCCTAACCTAACAAGCTTTAGAATGGCAGTGAATGGCAGCCCAAAATTTGAAGCCCAAAAAATCATAAAAGTAATCCATACGGCTAATCATGTCGCTTTTTTCCCATAAGTTGAATACGAACGGCCGTCCACCGGAAGCTAGATATTTTACTTTATAACCTATTAAATATGGATATTTCTCTTTCAAAAACCCATTAATTCACTTCAGAAGGCCTTCATTAACCCTCTGGAGCCGTATGGATTACTTTTAATGGATAGATGCACTTTTTTGGGCTTTAAATTTTGGCCTGTCATTCATTGCCATTGCTTGGAAGAGCCAGGACATTTTTTAATATAACTCTGTATTTGTCTGAAAGAAGAATGTCATACACACCTAGAATGACTTGAGGGTGAGTAAATCATGGGCTAATTCTTATTTTTGTGTGAACTATCCCTTTAAAGGGTTAATTCACTCAAAAATGAAAATTCTGTCATTAATTACTCACCCTCATGTTTTTCCAAACCCACAAGACCTTCGTTCATCATCGGAACACAAATTATTTTGATAAAATCCGAGAGGTTTCTGAACCAGCCATAGGCAGCAACATCATTACAACTTTCAAGGCCCAGGAAGATAGTAAAGACATAGTTAAAACAGACCATGTGACTACAGCAGTTCAACCTCAATGTTATAAAGCAATGAGGATACTTTTTGTGTGTGAAAACAAAACAAAAATAACTTTAACAATTTCTTCTCGTCGGTGTCAGACTCCTACTCTGCTGATGTAGTAAATACAGTGCAGCGCTTCCGGGTTCTGCATCAGAATGCCGGCTCGCCATTGGCTGACACTCTCTTAATTTGTGTTCCGAAAAACAAAGTTCTTGCATGTTTGGAATTACATGAGGATGAGTAATCAATGACAGAATTTTCATTTTTGGGTGAACTAACCCTTTAAAAGTAACTGAACGAATAACTTTTTTTTAATGAATCAGTGAATGATTCATCACCCATAAGGTTACTTGTTTTGTTCCTGAATGAATCGTGTTTGAAAAAATTGGTTAAGTGAATTCAATGACTCATTTTTAATAACAACCACTTGTCTTGAAACAGCTGAACACAGCTTGAAACAATTGAAACAGCTTTTTTAAATCACATGACTGAGTGAATGATTCAAAGACTCAGTGGTTTCATTCCAGAATGATTCAGTGCCGAATCTCCGCCACTATGCACTTTTGGTCAATCAAATTGGAAGAATGGAACTACCTGTTGTTGTCAGGAAACCAGAAAATAAACAGACGACAGGTAAAGATGCAGGATCCAAATGCAGGGAGACTTTAATTAAACAAACAATCAAAACAAGAATCAGGAACAAAATAACCAAAACACAGCGACCTCAACTGTGAACATACACTCGCAAGACATCAAACCGTAAACAACGACGGACAGAGGGATATATATACACAAACAGGGAAAACTAGCTAAACAAGATAACAAGGGGTGTGGTGAATGGGAAACACCTGGGGAGACTAATCACCAAGAAAGACTACAAAGAACTACAAAACTCCACAGGACACAGAAACAAATGCACAGATAAACTTCAACATAAAAGTCCCACAGAGTGCCACCACACAGAACAGATGTAGATCTGTCATGGTAAAATGCCTTCATTTTGTGTTTATTGCGGAGATGAACGGATTCCAACAGGGCTGCATGGAACTGGATGATGGTTGCCCAGTGTTGAATACAACATCTCAGACTGCAGGTGAGCGTGGAGGACAGGCTCAGGTGTGACACTCACTCCTACAGGAGGCACATACTGCCGAAGTGCTCTTCCTGGAAGAACATGAGGATAATTATTCAGTCATTGCACATGGTGATGAAAGTCTAAATCACATATGAGGGAAAATTAACACTCTATGGGTCACATTTACTAACAGCTTGCGCCAATGCAAACCTTCTTTTGGCGTTAAAAAATTACTGTCAGGATTTACTAAAGACAAATAAGCACTGAAAAGGCTATTTTTGCGGGGGTGTTAGGTTGGGGTTAAATGAACCACCCAATGTGATTTAGGTGTTTGCATCGTTATTTACGGCCCACAAAAGCATGTTTAAATCAGCACTAACTGGTAGATTGCATTGGTCATTATGGAAATGATAACGTGTGGCACTTTCCACTCCCCTCAGCGCATTTTTGAAATTGTGCTCTCACGCTAATTTTCCCTGTTAAATACATTTGGCCCTATTACTCAACCTGGGGCACAACCTTACGCAGGGTTAGTTGTAACACACATGGTTTAAAAATTTCCACGCAGGCCAGCATGATGAAACTCAGTGTAATTAGTTTCCTTATCAAAACTACATTGAGAAAAACAATTGCGCCGAAATAAAAAAAAAATCTTTGGAAGATATCACTTAACATTTATTTAGCCATAGCAAAAATACATTTCTTACTTAAGTTCATTTTTCATCTCTTTTTTTGGTGTTTATTTAAAACTAGACAAATCTGATTATTGTAATCTAATATCTGTTATTTAACACTTAAATCCCAGCTGGCATGTTGTCACTGCGTTACAATGAGCCCCTATTAGAATTATGATATTATATTCTATACTTTTTAATTCTATTTAAAAAAAAAAAAACATGGGGAAAAGGTGAATAATGACCGAGAGTTAATGTTCAGACGTTATTCACTATTATTATTATATTTTGAACTATTATGCATAGCTGTGTTTTGCGGTGTCTGTTGTCAAACTCAAAAAAATGGTTTATTTTTAATTATTAAAAAAATGCCATTATTTTACATGAAACCGTTAATAATTGTATTTTATTGACAAAATATTTTAGTTTGTCTTGTATATATTTTTTTATTAGATTAGATAACATTTTAAGCTGTCGCATGATATAATGTGCCCCTCATATCATGTTAGGATCCCATGGTGTCACATTTCACTTCCATTCTTTCGGGGGAAATCAAGAAAAAAGTATACACTGAATTAATGAGACAACCATATAATTGTACAAGACATGTGTGAAATTAATGTGGGGAAAAATAAATACTCTGAACCCCAAGTGGATTTACACAAACTTAGAAAGTCAAGAAGTGTTAGGTTGTGCCCGCTCTCCCCAACATTTGTGGGCATCAGATTCAGATTCAGATAAACAACATGAGGTCATTAAGGTTAACCAATAAAACCAAGAATTGGTAATAAGCATGGGAGATTTGTGACTCACTGCGACTGCTGAGGTATAATATTAATAATACTTTTTTATGATGTGATAACATTACATGACACTTGATGAGGACAGTTTGCTATAATTAATCTCAAGATATTCTGAGAGAAACACTTTTAAACATACTGTGTGTGCAAAAAAAAAAAGAATCTACTCAGTTCTGGTTTCATGATGACAGGTAAAACAAAATGAGAATTTTAGGATGCAGAGTAATTCTTACTGTAACATTTACACATGACTGCAATGATCAAAAAGACAGCAAACACCGAAGAGACGATAAACACTGCAGTCAAAGTTACACCTACAAGACAGAATAATTGTGTAAAGACCTCATACGTAAATACAGTATATAACATTTAAATAAAAAGCAGTCTCTTTAAACTTACCCCCTCTTTCATAGCAGACAGAGCTTGATAAATTTGCCACAAGTGGTTTGTTTAAAGACGAGTGGTTTACCCAGCAGGAGTAGATTGTGTCAGTGAAGGTTTGTGGTGGCAGTGTAAGGTATGATTTGTGATTGAAGGATCCATTGATTGATTTGTTTGAGTATGAGCTGTTGAGGATTTCTCCATCTCTGATCCACAGCTGTTCAAGAGAATCATGGTAAAATCCCACAGAGCACAGCATCATGGGAGATCTATCAGGGCTCTTCGCACAGGACAGAGACAAGACGGGACGAACTGCAAATAGTGGAGGAGTTCATACAAAATCATTATTAAATAATAATAATAATCTATCTATCTATCTATCTATCTATCTATCTATCTATCTATCTATCTATCTATCTATCTATCTATCTATCTATCTATCTATCTATCTATCTATCTATCTATCTATCTATCTATCTATCTGTCTGTCTGTCTGTCTATCTATCTGTTTATCTGTCTGTCTGTCTGTCTGTCTATCTATTCTGATTATAAAGTATTTACCTATGACTTGAACTCGTTCTACTCCCAGTTCCTCTTCAGGTGGTTTTGCGATCTTCTTCACAGTACAGGTGTATGTGCCGGTATCCTGAATTTGGAGATTTGATAGCTCAAAAGATATTTCCATAGCCTCTTTAATCCACGTGACTCTGATGTGATCTTTACAGTCAGGGTTTTTCCATTTATTCATATGCAAGTAACACAGTGTATGAGTTAGTGTTTGAAGATTCGCTGTCATGATTTCGGTGTCATTTGTTGGTCTGTAGTTGCAGGTAATTTTGGCAGACTGTCCATGATCAACGAATAAAGTAGTGGTGTGATTTAATGCCGCATTGCCAAAAGCTGAAAAACAAAGACCAGCAACATAAACTTCTCATGCTTTCTCCTTCGTCACGCGTGTAGTGCTTCCTGTGTTATTTCCTGATGCACTAAAGTATTTGATGTTACATTGTGATTTCTTTATGTTAGAGGATATTTAATGCAAATGATATTACCGAAAACCGAAGACAGCAGCATCCACCCACAACAGACCAGAGAGAAACACTGCAAAAAAGTTTACACATTAAACAGAAATGTCATATGAAATATATCATTTCAACAAAGAGCTTATGTAATAATATTCAGAGCAGCATATTCTGATTTAAGACTTAGATTTTTTTGATAACTGCACTTTTTCCTCCGTTGTAACAAGAGCAAAAGAAAGATTAAACATGCATTATATTCAATTAGGTCTAAAATCATTTTCTCATATCTTCATAAGAATCACACACTCACCATCCCTCTTTCCTGGGAAAGTGTCGCATGCGGCTGCTGTCTCGCTGTTTTGCTGAAGTGTCTCATGCTAAAACGAGGCTGAGGTGCTGATTTCCTCTTCAAGTAATGCAGAAGTTAGCAGCAGTTGACAACAATGCATCATCTGGATCCCGTCAAATTCCTTGAATATTTCGCCATACATTTTAAAAAGAGGAATTGGCACAACAAAATTTTTTACTAAAAAAATTAGAACACAACTAACCAAACAAAATCATACACTCAGGACTGTTTCTCTCATTGTCAACAACCAACAGACAGCAATAAAGAGATGTAAGTTAGTTTAATTTCATTCCCCAAAATAACCTTGTTAGCTGAAGTGAAAGAAAATGATGTAAAAGATCTGCTTCATATGTTCATATCAACCGCGACACTGGGCAGGGCTGGGAAATTTAGTTAAGGCCTATGACGCAACATGTGCAACGTGTAAACATTTACATAGAACAGAATATAACCATTTATCACTGCAACCTCCACGCTCATCAACACCTAGAGATAGTGTGAGATAGCTACGGTTTGGTTTGACTGTAGAGCAGATTTGACACACAGCATTTTTGGGTGTTATTCATATGCTATCATGTATTCTACAATTCATTTGTAAATAAAATAAAAAATTCAACATCATTAATCCAAATACCATAACAAAAACTAAAAAGCCATGTGACAAAAATTGATTGGCAATAATTCCATAGCCTTACTGCAACATAATCATTATTGAATTTAAAGCGGTCCTGATATGAGAAATGCCTTGGTCTTTTGAGATGTAAGATGTCTTTGTACCATTAAAACATTCTGCAAGTGTAAATAGCAACTAGGCTCTATTTACACTAAGTGAAAATAGCATATTTTCTTAGCTATTTACCATCTGCATTATTTTCAAATAAACACTGACAAAAACTATACAAGTTTTAGGGCTGGATGAAGTGGTAATATATAACATCGATATAAGTGATTACCCGGATTTAAACCTGTTTATATAAAGCATTCACAGGCAAATTTGTTTCGTGTATTTCCCCGGCGTCAAAATCAGACTCGTAAATGTCAGAAAACACGATCCTGGCTGCATGTAAATATCCATGGATCACTGGATCTTTTTGGTACGTTGTAAGGAACACTATATCGAGTCCAACTTTTAGTTTAAACTGAGTCAAATCATTAGTTTTACCCACATTGTCGCAGTTTTCCCCATTAAATCCAGTCACGCAGCAGCTCTTCTGCCACTCAGTCAGGCTGAGTGGAAGGAAAACTATTTGTTTTCGTGCATGAATCTTTAAATGCATGTTAGCTGCACTCTCCAGAAGAGCTTTACAGCTCGTGCCTCGGATACGCTGCCAAAAAATGAACAAAATCTCTGTTTGGTTTTGATTATTATTTCTATTGTGGCCATTCTTTTTCTTTTAATTATCTGAACATGCTACTCCTGAAATTTGTTAATAAGACATCAATTACTGTTCTTATACAATGCTTAAAAAAGGACAACGCAGTTATTCTTAAAATACTTATTGTAAGCGCTTACCTTTTTCTTATTGTGGGCTGTCAACATGAAGACGTTATAAACAATACAGTGCACACACTCTGTATCTCAGTAAAACCACTTTATACACTTTAGCCTATATTGCTTTTGTAACAACTGTAGGGCACATCCGGCATTCAAGTTCATGTAAGCAGCAGTTCTTATGCAAAGACTTTATGAACCATATTTTGTTAAATGGTTTAAATAACGTTGTCCTCTCTTGTCTTTCTGCCTGCACAATCAAACAAAGTGAGTAATGTTAGCTTATTTCAGTTGCTAAGTTGTAACTCCCATTTGTTGGCAGCAACTAAAGGGGCTTTTTATAATGGCAGTTTAGTTCAACAAAGATTTGTATAAAAAAATTGGTAATGTGAAAGCTGTAGAGAGTACCAGGTACTAAATCTAAGACATTTGCATTGTGTCAAAATTGAGTCTACACTTTCTCAGGAAGTAAAATAACATGCACATGCTTTACCAATGGAGATGTTTTTTGTTCAGTGAAACACATGAGAGGAGATGACAGTGGTGAAGATTTACCTGGGATACAAGTGTGGAGTAATTATGAAGATTGAACGCAATCAGAGCGGAAAATGAATGGCTCCTCAAAACACATTGTACAATATATTGACCTGTGTTGTGTTTTCTATCATGCACATTGTGCACGTTTATGATGGGGCAAAATTAATGCGAATGCACCAGGGTTCGATAGAATTGAGTAGGCCCATGCTGTGGGGGCACCAGGAACAAGCACACTCGAATTTGAACCGCAGCTAACATGCACAATGTGAAAGTCCCCTATGAGAATTTTGCTTCCAGAAAAAACAAAAAAACAAAAACAGATTAAACCAAAGTTATGAAAATTATATTATTAATTACTCACTCTCATGTCGTTCCAAACCTGTACTTTCTTTCATCCAATGAGGTTCATTCTTGTGATAAACAGCACGTTTGAGCTTCAGCGAGAACCAATGAGGTTCATTCTCATGTTACGCAGCACGTTTGAGCTTCAGCAAGAACCAATGAGGTTCATTCTCGCGTTACGCAGCACGCTTGAGCTTCAGTGAGAACCAATGAGGTTCATTCTAGTGTTATGCAGCACGCTTGAGCTTCAGCAAGAACCAATGAGGTTCATTCTCGCGCACGCTTGAGCTTCAGTGAGAACCAATGAGGTTCATTCTAGTGTTATGCAGCTCGATTGAGCTTCAGCAAGAACCAATGAGGTTCATTCTTGAGTTACGCAGCACGCTTGAGCTTCAGTGAGAACCAATGAGGTTCATTCTCGTGTTATGCAGCACGCTTGAGCTTCAGCAAGAACCAATGAGGTTCATTCTTGAGTTACGCAGCTCGATTGAGCTTCAGCAAGAACCAATGAGGTTCATTCTCACGTTTCAATCTGTTCATCATATAACGCAATCGAGTCTCTATATAATTTGGACTAAACGCTAAATTCATATGGATTAGTTTTTTGATCTCTCTTTAAGAATTTTTTGAAGCGTCAAAGTGTCATTTGCATAGCTGTCTATGGAGGGGTAAGAGAGCTCTCAGATTTCATCAAAAAAATCTTTATTTGTGTTCCAAGACCAACAAAAGTCTTACGGGTTTGGAATGACATGAGGGTGAGGAATTAATGACAGAATTTTTTGGGTGAACTATCCACTTAAACAATGTGCTCCACAAACAATGTTTAATTAGAGTTTTTCTGTATAATCTGGTTTTGAGAAAATTATTAAAGACTAGAAAACTTTTAATGAATGTTCTATTAAATTAACTGAAAAAACATGTTTGTTTGTCATAAGTTTAAAAGAAACTTGCCAGAACATTCTGAGCACGTTCCCTGTTAAATTGGTATGTAAGGGTAGTAATTTTTATGGACATTTCCTTTAACCCAAAAACACAATGCAACAAAGTTCAAAATTCAAAATACAGGTAAAACAGCTGTTAAAAATTAAATACAGAACATTCTGTTAAATTAACATTGTGCCCTATTTTTAAAGACTTCTTTAGAGTGAATGCTCTGAAACCAAATGACCTGTCAACCTCATTTCCACCAAAACCTCTTTTGTAATCAACATCTTCATGTTGTGATTGGGTAGCTGAACTGAAAAAGCGATGAAGTGGTCTGGCTATTTTAACCACACAGCGTGGGTGCTTGTAAATGTATGTTTAGGCAGGTGATGCATCAAAGGTTAATGTAGGTCAATGGTGAACGTGCAAAACCAGTACATGTAAAATAAACTAAGATTATTTATCATGACCTCTACTGTCTGCAGTTACACACACGTTTCAGCTGCATAGTAAAGCTGTCATAAGACGGTCTTTTAGAAAAGCTATTTTCTCATGCTCATTTATATACAACCCCAAATCAGAAAAAGTTGGGACAGTATGGAAAACGCAAAAAAAATAAGAAAAAAATAAGTGATTTCTAAATTTACTTTGACTTGTATTTAATTGCAGACAATATGAATAAAAATATTTCATGTTTTGTCTGGTCAACTTCATGTCATTTGTAAATATGCATCCTTTCCTGTCATTCAAACCTGCAACACATTTCAAAAAAAGTTGGGACAGGAGCAATTTAGGGCTAGTAATGAGGTAAAATGGTTAAATAATGATGCGATTTGAAACGTGATGTCAACAGGTGATTGTAATTATGATTTGGTACAAAAGCAGCATCCAAGAAAGGTCTAATCCTTTAGGAGCAAAGATGGGCCGAGGATCGCCAGTTTGCCAACAAATACGTGAGAAAATTATTGAAATGTTTAAAAACAATGTTCCTCAAAGAAAGATAGGAAGAGATTTGGATATTTCACATTCAACAGTGCATAACATAATTAAAAGATTCAAGGAATCTGGAGGAATTTCAGTGCGTAAAGGACAAGGGCGCAAGCCTAAGCTGAACAACCGTGATCTCCGATCCCTCAGGCGGCACTGCATCAAGAATCGTCATTCACCTATAAGCGATATCACCACATGGGCTCAGGACTACTTTGGCAAACCTTTGTCAAGTACCACAATACGTAGTTACATCCACAAATGCCAGTTAAAACTGTACTGTGCCAAAAGGAAGCCCTATGTTAACAGTGTCCAGAAGCGCCGTTGACTTCTCTGGGCTCGGAGGCAACTGGGATGGACCATTACACAGTGGAAACGTGTCTGTGGTCAGATTAATCAGTATTTCAGGTATTTTTTGGGAGTAATGGACGCCGTGTGCTCCAGACCAAAGAAGAAAAGGATCATCCAGACTGTGACCAGCAACAAGTCCAAAAGCCAGGGTCTGTCATGGTATGGGGTTGTGTCAGTGCCCTTGGCAAAGGTAACTTGCACTTCTGTGAAGGCACCATTAATGCTGAAAAGTACATAGAGATTTTGGAGCATAATATGCTGCTTTCAAGTACGGGTTCTTGACTGACCTGCCTGCAGTCCCGACCTGTCTCCAATAGAGAATGTGTGGCGCATTTTGAAGCGCAAAATGCGACAACGACGACCCCGCACTGTTGCCCACCTTAAGATTTGTTTGCAGGAAGAATGGGACAAAATTACACCTGAAACACTTCATCACTTGGTGTCTTCAGTCCCTAAACGTCTTTTAAGTGTTGTGAAAAGGAATGGCAACATTACAAAGTGGTAAATGCTTTACTGTCCCAACTTTTTTTGAAATGTGTTGCAGGTCTGAATGACAGGAAAGGATGCATATTTACAAATGACATGAAGTTGACCAGACAAAACATGAAATATTTTTTGTTCATATTGTCTGCAATGAAATACAAGTCAAAGTAAATTTAGAAATCACTTCTTTTTCTTCTTCTTTTTTTGCGTTTTCCATATTGTCCCAACTTTTTCTGATTTGGGGTTGTAATATATGCAGTGTTTTGGTTTTTACCTTTGAGGTCATCTACTATATATTGTACTCCTAAAAGTCAACAAAATTCAAATTTAGCAAATGGCATGTATTCAGAAATTACAACACAAGTATTTAACTTCTTTGGAAACAGACCAAAGTGACTCATCTGTAATTTCCTCCCTAGAACCCTTCATTGCAAAAGATGTTTTTCTTATTTAGTATTTTTGTCTTGTTTCCAGTCTAAATATCAAAAATAAATAAAATAAATAAATATTAAATCAAGATGCATTTACTAGATAAGTAAAATCACATAATATATTTTTTCTTGTTTTCTGGAAAATCAAATCAAAATGTTTTGCTTAAAACAATGCTGTAAGAAAAATAATATTGTTTCTGATTGAAATCTTGTTTCTTGTTTTAAAGGGCACCTATTATGCAAATTTCACTTTTATAAGGTGTTTGAACATAAATGTGTGTTGGCAGTGTGTGTACACAACCACCCTATAATGGTAAAAATCCACCCACTCCTTTTTTTATAATCCCCATTAATCATAAGCAGTGTCTTAGAACAAGCCGTTTCCAGATTCCTGCAGTGTGACATCGCACTGCAGAGGCCCCGCCCACACATGTTGATGGACACTGACATTATTAAAGCTACTAAAGCTCAGTCAGTCAAGAGCAGTGAGTGAATTTCTGTTTATCTTCTGTTGTTTGATAGAGAACTAGTCTAGTTTAATAGACTACTCACGAATGCACTGACATTCATCCAGCACTGTGCGCATGTGACAGGAACATGTGTGTGTGTGTGTTTAAGTTGAGAGCGATACGGCTTTAAAACGCACGCAGATGATAATATTTCATAATGATGAAGAACTGCAATGTGTTCTGCTATAGAGAGAATAATTAAAACAAATATCATGTTTTAGTTTTCATTCATTCACTGCTGTGAATGAGCTGTAAACCAGATGTGAAGGCTCCGCCCTCTCAGGTGGGGAGCAGCAGCTCATTTGCATTAAAGGAGCCACGCACAGGACAGCAAATTTTTCTTCAACCCCAAAATTGCCATTTTCAAAATGGTCTATTAAATGATCTGTTAGGAATTTTGATCTGAAACTTCACAGGCACACTCTGGGGACATCTGAGACTTATATTACGGCTTGTAAAAAGGGGCATAATAGGGGCCCTTTAAACAAAAATTCATTTTATTTTGATTCCCCCCTCTCTAGTAAAAATCATCTTGATTTAAGCATGTTTAGATATTTGCACTTGAAACAAGAAAAAAATACTTTGCAAAGTGCCCTTTAATCAAAAATGTTAACCTCCCTCCCCATCGAAACGGTTGTCTTCATGATGTCTTGAGTGTGGGCCTAAATATTCTCCACACCTTACTGCAAGCTGGCATTCAGATCAATTTAGATGCCCACCAAGGAAGAAATCAAGTCTTGTCCTTTTGTTCTCTTTCCAGAAGCTGTTTCCCTCGAATATACATCACCTAGGGAAGAAAATACTATTGCAATTTCTGTTTCATGCTGATTTTAGCTTGAGGGCTGCATTTTTAGAACGCTATGTCATAAGACATTGAAAGATGTGAGAGCAATGACATCCGTCTAATGCATGTTTGCATAGAAATGCAATGGAAAAGCAACCCATCAGAATACAAAAACGCGTTAATTCATTCTTATGCATTCTTGTGTTCTCGTATTACGTCATCATGAACCGTCAAAGTTAAATTCCAATACTCAAGAACACAGAGGACACATGAAATTACCCAGACGATATTCTCCATATCGAGGATGCATCGAATGCAGACTTGAGAGAATTGAACTGTTAGAAATCCTAAAAGTAATTGCAGGCTGACAACATATGGAAGCCTGTAAGCTTTAAACTTCTCGTTCTCAGTTAGGCTGTGTTTAACTCCACTTTTAGACTCGCAAACTTCCCTAAGCACTTAGGGAATCCCCTCCACCATTTTGAAGTGTGTTCAACTTCTTCAAGTGGATGAGGGAAGTTTATTTGGACACAGCACTTGAGTCCTTGATTTTGGGCCCAATGTAGTGAGATGGACTTTTGAATGACGTCTTTAGTACCTTTTATGGGTCTTGAGAGAGAAATGTCATTGCTGTCAATGGAGGCCTTTCTGAACCATCGGATTTCAACAAAAATATCTTCATTTGTGTTCCGAAGAAGAACAAAGGTCTTACAGGTGTCGAACGACATGAGGGTAAGTAATTAATGACAACATTTTCATTTTGGATGAAATCTGCATCTCCATAAAGTTGGTCAGCAGCAGGAAGAATAAAGTGCTCTAAAACGTCCTGGTATACGGCTGCGTTGACCTTGGACCTCAGAAAACACAGTGGACCAACACCAGCAGATGACATGGGACCCCAAACCATCACTGACTGTGGAAACTTTACACTGGACCTCAAGCAACGTGGATTGTGTGCCTCTCCTCTCTTCCTCCAGACTCTGGGACCCTGATTTCCAAAGGAAATGCAACATTTACTTTAATCAGAGAACATAACTTTGGACCACTCAGCAGCAGTCCAGTCCTTTTTGTCTTTAGCCCAGGTGAGACGCTTCTGACGTTGTCGGTTGTTCAAGAGTGGCTTGACACAAGGAATGTGACAGCTGAAACTCATGGCTTGTATACGTCTGTGCGTAGTGGTTCCTGAAGCACTGACTCCAGCTACAGTCCACTCTTTGTGAATCTCCCCCAGATTTATGAATGGGTTTTTGTGTGGTTATCCCTATTGCTTGTACACTTTTTTCTACCACATCTTTTCCTTCCCTTCGCCTCTATATTAATGTGCTTGGAACAGCTCTGTGAACAGCCAGCCTCTTTTGCAATGACCTTTTGTGTCTTGCCCTCCTTGTGCAAGGTGTCAATGGTCGTCTTTTGGACAACTGTTAAGTCAGCAGCCTTCCCCATGAATGTGTAGCCTTCAGAACTAGACTGAGAGACCATTTAAAGGTCTTTGAAGGTGTTTTGATTTAATTCACTGATTAGAGTGTGGCACCAAGTGTCTTCAATATTGAACCTTTTCACAATATTCAAATTTTCTGAGATACTGAATATAGGATTTTCCTTAGTTGTCAGTTATGATATTCTAACTATATGACCAGCACCTGTATATGTTGTTTGCCCAGTCACAGCCCTAAACAGCAGCAGCTACTACATTCATTTTTGTAGAAAAGTTTGGTTTCACAGTAGAGATGCTACAAAAATACTTTTATATGTTATTTATTTACAAGAAATGAAATACTACAATAATAATTCCGGATACCATACCAAAACAGTCACATGACAAAAAGTGCAAAGAGGGATTGTAATAATGCCCTAGCATTTCATCTAATAAACAGATATGAAGTCCTCTTCATAATTATATAATTTACGACACATAATAGTTAAGTAACCTAAACACAATGAGAACATAGTTACTTCAAAAACACTGATAAGAGTGCCTACTTGCAGTTTTTAAGTTAGTAAGTGTCCATTTGCTTCACATTCACATAACACAGGTACTGCCTTTGCAACAGCCAGTCCTATTTGTAAGCAGCAAGCATTTAGTTCTCATAAATACACTCTTCTGGCTCGGGTTTAGGAAGGGACTGTGTGTTCTGGCGGGCCATGGCGAAACTGAAGTTCTCATAGACTTTATTGCTGAACACCACAGATCCGTTTTCGCCTCGCTTTCTGCCTGTGCAATCAAACAGACACCCAGTTAGACTGAGAAAAACATAGGAAATACCGTCAACATACAGTTCCTTTGCACAGATAGCAGGCCTTAATCATTTATAACATTGGTTTATGCAATATAAACCTGTCACAGTGATCTTCTGTTTAGTTATACTATCATGGACTTTCAGTTTGTTTTCAGATGTCACGCTTCTTTGTTCAGTTTCCCACCACTTGTCTGTCTCTCTGGTTACTTTCAGTTCTTCCCCTTTCACCCAGTCTTTGTCCGGTCACCATTATTATAGTTATGCTTTTGCCTGTCTTAGTTTATTTGAGATTAAACAACAAGCTATTTGAACTGTATCTGTCTTCTTCTTCCTGCCTGCACACACCTGTGACAAAACCGGTATGGTAATTAGGGTGAAAAAAAATCGAGCTACTAAAATGATTGTCTAACTGTTAAATAAGAAAAACCTTTTAAACGTTTTCACGATAATGGTGGCTGATGTTAGTGGGGTCATTCCTGGGATTCAGTAAAATGTCATCCTTAACCACATCATTAGCCACATATCAAACCTCTAACAAGGTTTCAGATTTAAACACATTTTATTCTCAACCTTTTAACGGACTAAATGGAATTGGCTTAAAAATGATTTTATACAAAACTATCTATAAAAAAAACATATGTCCCTCATAACAATCTAATAACTACAAATGAAATATTTATGAAAATTCTCACATTTTTATGGGACTGAAGTTAAAAATAGACAAATTGTGTCTGTGGTCTCTTTATTTTTGTACCAAAACCACAAATGTATTGTGTTACTCCTTAACATGTCAGGTGGTAATCAGCAAGAAACACTTTCATTTTTAATTCTCTTTATTTCCCCCCCAAAAGAATAGTTGAAGGTCTCTCTCTCTCTCTCTCTCTCTCTCTCTCTCTCTCCCCCTCTCACACATATTGTATCTTTCTTTTTGGGTCAACATATCTGCATGCAAAACACAGTATTTTGAGTTGTCATGATTATATCTCAACTGACTAATTTTTTTTATTTAAATAATTCATAAATTAAGTGAAAAACTCAACCCTGTCACAGATTTTCAACCTCGGAACAATGAGAAACATGTGTGACAGGGTTTAGTGTTTTGCATAACATGACCACTGTAGTGTAGGAGAGTAGACCATATATGGCAGCAATGAAATAAGTACATTGTGTATACTTATGGATTAAAGTAAAATTTTGAAAAATAATAATTTTCCATCTTAATTGTCATAGGGTTGAGTTGTTAAGCTTGACAGTAAAACTAGGTTGTACTGACTATAATAGGCCTAAACAATATGAATATTCTTCTACATCACTTTTAAATAGGCCTGAATTATGTATTTTCTGGTAAATTATGTCACATATGGGTGACATTATAAATACTTACAATAGACACTGTGCACATTTTATTAAATTATTTTCTAAGTACAAATTCAGTGAAGTGCCTCAGAAACATGACAAAATTCAAGGCAAAATACATTATTTTATGATAGAATGTATTTAAACGCAATAATTATTTTATTTATTTATAATGGACATATCAAAGTATTGTGAAAAGCTTTTAAAAATGTATTTAGGTGAACCACCACTTCTAAAAAATATTACCGAATCCCAGGAATGACCCAAATTTACAGTAGTGGCAAGTCGCCATCTGGTGGAGGTCCCTAAAATATGTTTACAATACGAGGTCAGGCCGAATTTAAATATTTTTTAGTGATCCGTGATGACTATTATTGCACCAGTAGATGAGTACACATCTTTAGTTCCTTTCCTGTGTAACTACTATAGATAGCCTTTTGTTGTTTGTATTGTTAAACTGTGGTTTTACTCACTTTTTCTTAAAACCAGCTGGTTTGATGTTCCTAGCTGAGGTAAACTAGTCTTGTCATATAGCTGTTCAGATGCGGTTTTGTCAGTTTGTCAGTTTTGTTAGGAGACTAGCTAGACTAGATTAAACCAGCAAACAGAACCTTTTATTTGAGCTGTTTTTAGTTCACCATAGGCTAATGCTATACTATACAAACAGGATTGTTCGTTCACTGGTTTTAGTTTCAGATGTTGTTAAAAATATAAAAAAGCTGTCCTTGATACTTTGACATCCTGGTGACAGAAAGCAGAAATAGACACAAGGAAGGATATTGATATCTATAGAGATGTGTTTGAAGAGAGAGAGGGAGGGAGATAGTCATTATTTCCGTCAAGTTCTTGCCTTCTTTTTTAACTGCTGAACTATTTCTTAACTTGCATTACTGTGTAACATTTGACTTCAGTAATTATTCGTGCAATTTCCTATTTTTATGGAAGTCTCAGCAGTTACTATAAATAACCCCCAACCCACCGCCCCAGAGTTAAACATTACCATACTCACATTTGCAAACAACAACAGTGAGGATGATGAAGAGGATGAGGCCTGCAGCAGCACCACTGCATATGATGATCGATATCTTGATCGACCCACTGCTCAGGACTGTCATGGTCAGATCATACATCACACAGGTGAATGTTTGACATGCAGACAACAAGAAAACTGCATAAATCTCTCCTGATTTAACCAGTGAGGTTGCTAAAGGCCATCACAATGAGTCTCCTACCATCTGTAAATAATGAAGTATTTGGAGGCAGTCATATTTTAGTATAATTAGGATACTGTTATAGTTTTTTATTTTGTATCAATTTTAAGTATCAAAAATAATTCTAGCAATTTTTGTGCTGACATTTTTAATATTTAAAAATGCTAAAATACTAAAATAAATAACACTGAATAAACACTACACACACACACATATATATATATATATATATATATATATATATATATATATATATATATATATATATATATATGCCTGTAGTGTTTATTCAGTTTATTTTTGTATTTCAAGTTAAACTAAGCTAAATTAAAATGAGAAATGTTGCCTTTAAATTAAATAATTTAAAGGTTTTTTTTTTTTTTAGATATAATTACTTGATAAGCAAAATTACTTCAAAAAGTCTTGCTTTCTGTAAAAAATGATTAATTTTAGTTTTAGAAATTAAGTGATCATGTTTAAAGCAAGAAAAAATATCTGGTAGTGATGGTAGTGCACTGTGTAAATTTTAGCAGTATACATAGAGAAGCTACGGTGGCCGACACAGGACAAAACTGTTGTGTCTGAGACAGTAGAGAGCAGCTAGCGCTCTATAGAGCAGTTTGTCCGTTTAGGGCTACTGTAGAAACATGCCGGCGCAAAATGGCGACTTCACTGTAAGCCTAAGGGGACCCGCGGTGTATGGCCCTGTCCTAAATGGCACCCTAAACCCTTGCGGCCTTCCTACAAGGAATCAGTGCGAGCTCTGCAAAAGTGCGCATCGAGGGCGCATATCGACCCCAAAGGGGGTGCCCTTTGTATTAGCCAAGTCCACAAGACCAAAAGTACATATGAAATTTGCCATTTGGGACAGGGCCTATAGATGGCTCATTCTAAGTTAATAAAAACATAACGGTTCATTGTGTAAGGTCTTTTCACCACTAAAAACATAGTTATGTATATAATATTGCATTTCTGTCAATAGATCCTCATAAATACTACACTGCATAACTTTGGTTAATTCTATAATAAGTAAATCCACTACACCAGCTTATTACTCTAGGGGGCTGTTTACATGACACCGTTTTCAACTAAAAACATAAACCTTTTAATGTGTTTTGGCCGTTCATTTACACGTCAAAAGCAATTTTGGGTGCCTTAAAATGCAAACTTTTGAAAACGGGTTTCAAAGTGCAAGTTTTTAAAAACGGTCTCCGTGTAAACATCAAAAACGCGAATCAGGGAAAACGATGACGTCATTCACAGGCGTATTACATGATCAGTGTTTAATCGCCACCGATGGCGACTCGTTTTCGCGGATCCGTCTGAATGGGGATCGTTTTGACGATTGGTCTTGTCTGTATGCGGAAAACTCAAAGGAAAAACTTGGTCTTGTAAATATACCCTGTCAGCGATGCCATAGAAATATACAGCTATTGCAAAAACGGAAGTTAAAATTATAAAGATGACTGCGTGCTTGTTTCTCTGGTGCAGATATGTTTTCTTGTTTTAAGTGTAAAGCCACTTAATTTAGATACATTTTAAAAAATGTAGCACATTTTTTCTTCTTCTCAGTAATAATATTTTGACTGGAGAATGTTTAGATAGTTAAAAGGAAAACGAGACAAAAATACTGAGGAAGAAAATCCTTTTTTTGGTTGGCCTAACAATTTATTTGACAGTGTCTGTTTTTTTAATAACATTTTACACAAGTTATGTAGTTACGGTTATACTTTATTTGAAGGTGTCTTTGTTACACTGTTATTATACATTTAAGTAGGCACTGAGTAATATTAAGGTTGGTTTAGGGTTAGTTGCATGTAATTATGCATATTTTATAGTTATTACTATAATAACTGCCTAATGTTACTGAATTAAATGGCGACCCAGGACTGTGTTGATGAACTTGATTTACTTTTGACAGGACTTTTTATCATTGTTCTGAATCTGAATTTAAGTGTTGATAAAAAGGAATGCATAAAGGTAGAATAAAACGTTTTATTATTTTTAAAATATTTTTTTTAAAGCAGAGGGTCCGTTCTTTTGATATGTGTTCAGATATTAATTCAACAAAATAGGCTATTCTAAGTGTTAAGGGCCATGAGAGTTTTGTGAAAATGATCAAAAACGCTGGCGATGACTGTGAACTTTTTTGAAAATATGCTGGCAAGGAAAGAATTTTGCAGTGCATGTCTGATCTTTATCTTTGTAAAGCAGAAAAACTATTATTTATTTAGTTTTTTGTCTGGTTAAAGTCAAAGCTCGTTATTTGAACAAACTATATTTTACTGAAACATATTTTACTACAAACTATACTGCTCTATATCTAACATTTAAAAGGTATATGTTTCAGTGTTCACTAGCAGTTTGGCTGAAAACAATAAGGTTGGTGGAAATTTGCTGACTTGACTTGGTTTAGTTGGCTAAATGTAACATTGCAGTAGTTTTTTCTGGTTAAAGTGACAGGTGGTTTAAATGACCCACCTTTGCCAGGAGCTAATTGTATACTTCTTTGGATTGTGCTGTTTGAGAAGATGGCGTGGCAGATGATCGTGTCTCCATCACTCCACTGAGGTTTACACAGATGCAGCTCACTGTTCATCACAGAAGATGAGGATGGATGAAGTGACTCTTCACCCGCTCTGGTCCAGATGAAGTTCACCAGCTCAGGGGTCAGACTCTTCAGAGAGCAGATCAGATGGACACAGGTGTCATTACTGCTGTTCTGTCGCTGCAGGGACAGACCTATATGTGCTGTAGTGGAGATGGAAATTATGTTTATTATAGACATCTAGGCAAGATGGTCTCCAACAAGTGGACAGTTCAAATAAATAAATAAATAATTTATGAAAGGCAAAATCACCTTCAACATGGAGTGTCACATTTGAGATGTTGTCCACTGTCGGTGGTGGAATAATTCTTGTTGTTTTACAGCTGTAATTTCCTGAGTCACTGAGCTGAACATTTTTTATACTTAGTGTAAAATTATTTCTGTTGAATGTAAAATGACGAATGCATTCTTCAGTGGAAGATCTACTTTTATTATAAAATTTCCAATCACAAATAGTTTCACTATTTTTTGTCCACTTTACATAACCAACAACGCTGTCATCAGGCGGTGAGTGGCAGAGCAGACGGACAGTCACTCCTTCAACAGCTCTGATAGACTCCGCATCTGTGGATTGACACACATTTCAGTGTAACAGCAGAATTCTGTCTTCAAATATACAGCACATATTTTATAATTATTGTGAATGACATCACAGAAAGTTATACGCATTGGTAACACTTTACTATAAAGTTTACATTAGTTAACACAAAATAACAATGAACAATACTTTTACAGCATTTATTAATCTTAAGTTAATTTCTACAGTTACACATTTTTAAATCAGAATTTGCATTTGTTTACATTAGTTAATGCACAGTGAACTAACACAAACTGTATTCTTACCGTTAACTAACATTAATAAAGGTTAATAAACACTGCAAAAAATATATTCCTCATAGTTAGTTCATGTTATCTTATGCATTAACTAATGTTAACAAATATGACCATATTATAAAGTGTTACTGCATTTATCTGCATCCATCACTGGGGTCGTCGTTTTGTGTAACCGACAGCAGAATGCTCCTTTCCAATATACACTACATATATCACATTCATTTGAAAAAAGATCTAAGATGCATTTCATCTCTGATTTTAGTCAATAATATTTCTTGGGTAGTGTAAGTCACAACTGAGACATTAGGCTATATCAGTGGTTTTCAAACCTGTCCTGGAGGACCACCAGCCCTGCACATTTTGTGTGTCTCCCTCATCTATCACACCTGCTTCAACTCATCAGCTCATTACTAGAGACTGCAAGACCTGAAATGGGTGTGTCTGATATAGGGAGACATACAAAATGTGCAGGACTGGTGGTCCTCCAGGACAGGTTTGAAAACCACTGGGCTATATTATTCATTATATTATACGTATTTGCTTTAAATAAAAGTACAAAGTAAACATAACCATAACTGAAGTCTCTTACCTGTATGCTGGAGATAAATGAAGGTCAAAAATAAAAGACAGTTTGTAACCCGTTTTAAAAACATGTTGATACGCTCAGTGTGTCTGACACTTCTGCACACGTACACACACATACTGAGTGATTAACTTCCTGTCCATGCGCACGCCTACAATCTAGATCACAAGTCAAAAAAAAAAAAAAACTTACATTGGTCAGGCACTCAGAGATTACCTGTAACACAAATAGTGCTTATTAACATGGCTGTTACCATCACATCATTGTTTTAACACCATTCTGAAAGGACTGTGTTTATAAAACTTGATGTATTTCTTAAAATAGAGCTTCAGTTATCTTGAACTGAATCTTTCTGACTCATTGTCTTTGTTGTTGCGTATTCAATTGAGGAAATGAAAATAAAGAGGTAACATAAAAAAATAGAGTCATATTAAATGCAAACATGGAGGGGTACAGAACACGCAGTCTGCAGTCTGTTTTAATTTTTTTTTCTGTGGTTCTGCTTTCCATACAACTACCCGAGACGCCACAGTGTACTGGAAAGGGAGACCACAACATTTCACAACATGCTCTCTGAAGACTCAGTGTTCACCTCCTACTAGTCCAAACAGATGTGTCAAGCACTTAATGTTGTGAGGGGGCACCAGTGACGGTCATGGCACAACTTCTTGTGATCGTGGGCATGATAGTCTAGTATGGTCATTTTAGTTTAGTCTGCAAGTGAACAAGAGTTATTTATAATAAACCAATCAAAGGTCTTGAAAAGCCCTTAAAAATGACCACACTTGACCACAGAAGCTCATCGGTTGTACAAATCATGTAAATCACATATTAGAGTTCACAGCATTAAAGTATTATAATCTACAGTAATCATAGAAATGATTTATTAAAGTTGACTTCTCAAAATCTGAGGGGGTCGGTTTAAATGAGGACAAAACTTCTGAAATTATTAAAAGAATCTAAAAATGAAAATCTGTCATCATTTACTAACCCTTATTGTTGTTTCTAATCTGTACGAGTTTCTCTTTTCTGTGGAACACACAAGCTATTTTGAAGGATGTTGGTAACCAAACAAAATCAGGGTAGTTGGTTCTTTCATGTTCCACAGAAGAAAGAAACTCATACAGAATGACAATTTTCATTTTTAAGGGAACTATCCCTTTAAAGGGGTCATGAACTGAGAAACTTTCCTTGAGCTTTTGACATATAAGAGGACATCATACGATTAGAATATCCTGTACATTTCAGAACAGCTTTAATTGTAACCAAGCTCAGCGAACGGCTCATTGTGGAATTTTCCTATCTATAGACAGGAAAACCGCCTCTGCAGAAGAAGATCAACGCCTACTTCGTCATTGCAACTTTGGCCCCGCCCACTGGCGTGTTAGTGAGATGATGAGAGAAGAGCGATACAGGATACTGGACTAAAAATAACATTACCTTCCAAAGCATCCTAATGCTAGGAATGTGGTTATTTTATTCATTTTCCTCAATGTGAATGTCCGTGAGAGTGATTTCATGCCTCTTTGGGATGGCACCACAAGGCGTCATTCACTTGCAGAGCGTAAGCTTCTGGAGGGTGTGTAAGTCTGGTGAGTAAGTCTTTATACAATGTTAGAATAAAAAAAAAAATCCAATATTTGTCTATTCATGTCTTTTAATTTTCTCAATAAATAGGTTCTGGTGTCCTCTACAGAGCAGAGGATATAGCATATAAAAAAAATAAAAAATATATCCCATTTGTTTTATATGCTCCAAACAATGTAATGATCGGGGGAAAAAAAGCTAAATTAACGCATTAAGCAATGTAAAGGCAGACTAACAGATTAATAGACAATATTTTAGAAATTCCAATTATTGGTAAAAGTGATGACTTGTAAATAAATAATCATACATTTCTCACTGTACACTGCTATGGTGAAGCCGTTGCTTAGCTTTCTGCACTTTACTAGAGCACCCTCATTGATTTGATTCTGTAACCGGGCCTGGTTCAAAGAACACTCCATTTACAATCGCTGGAGCTGTCAATCAAACCACTCGAGTTTATCAGTGATCAGTTCTGGAACTGTGATTGCACTGTTATGATGAAAGCATTCGTTAGTGTGCAGAAATTGAGTTGCAATGACGAGATCACTGAATTCATGAGCTCAACATCTCTGTGATCGGCTTATGCTCATCACTGCAACCTTTCATGCCACGATCTAAATATAATGTCATCGATCTAAATATAATGCTATAATCAACACTTTCATGATTAGTTAACCTTGAGAGCTGAAACAGTAAAAATGGGATAAAAGTTTCACATAAAAGGTCCACGGCAGCAGGTCAGAGTCTTGTCTGCAGGATGGAGAGAATAAATTAGCCTGTTTTTGTACAACGCTAAAAGAACTTGCAGTGGTTTGTGAACTACAATCTCACGTTCAAATCAAATTGATGCTAGATTAGAGATTCTAAAATAAATCACAAACACTGCTAGATGGAAAAGCATAATTTAATTTGATTTAATACTATTATTACAGAGAATCTAGATCATCATTTAAGATTAAAAAAAAAAATTCTTCTTACATCAATCAAACACTAATCAGACACAAATTGTGTTTATTTACAGTAACTGAGAATATTAGCACTGTTATCAGTTTACGCTACTCAATCTATTTTATGTGAATATAACTTTATCTTTTGTCTTGATTAAAATCTTTCCAACATTATTGCCGGGTATTGGTCTGGCAAAGAGCATGAGAATTGATCTGGCAATGAGAATAATAGTTTAAATAGAAAAGATGATCTGTGTTAAGGCGAAATATCATTGAATTCTGGAAGGAAAGACGACAAAATTTCACAATCTACACTAAATGCACAATCTTCAAACTAACTTTTTTTACACTATCTTCATAAATCAGCCGCACTTGAAGGGCAAGCCAGCTATTTTTTATTTAAAAGTTTGGTTTTATACAATTGTGTGACAGGAAAATTATTTGTACAGGCATGTTTGTTCAGTTATACTTTGAATACAAAAACAGAGAAGTAGACCTATGTCTGCAGATTATTATACATCATCCTACATATGAGTTATGTATGCAATATATGCATTCAGTTAAGGAAAATGGGTTAAAAACCTGAAGGATCTCTACAATATATATATATATATATATATATACAGTATATATTTACAGAATTATGGAAACAGTATGATGTAATACGTTTCTCGCATCTATGGTCCACTGCAGCAGGTCTCACTCTTATCTGCGGGATGAAAATGTTTTATGCACATAAATTAGCTACAGTTCTAAAATTACTTGTAATGTTTTATGAAATGTTTCACCAATAAAAATGTATTTCCCATCCATACAATATGTTCAATAAAGACTTGTCGGCTCTGTCATTTTTGTTTAATAACATTTCACACACTTTTTATTTGTGGATGGAAATTAATTTTAGTTATAATTTTTAATGGGGTCATGAATTGAGAAATCAACTTTTCCTCAAGCTTTTGACATATAAGAGGTCATCATACTATAAGAATATCCTGCAAGTTTCAGAACCGAAAACTTCCTTGTTAGTCCAAAACCAAGTATTGGTTTATTGTAACCAAGCCTGGTGAACGACTCGTTGTGGAATGAGCCTGTAATAGATGGTGAAAGACGATCAAGGCCTACTTCATCACTGCAACTTTGGCCCCGCCCACTGGCGTGTTAGTGAGATGATTAGGACAGAAGAGCGATACAGGATCACCAGACTACAAATAACGTGACCAATTCCAGTTGAACATCATTTTCTTTGTATTCGGTACAGTTCACTGTGAATTCTTTTGTAAATTAACCACGTTATTCGTGATTCTTTTATGGTATGGACCTGACAGTAATGCCACAACATGTAACCGTGTTAATTCTAATGCCTGATCTGTGATCAGTGATTTCTGATCTGTAATGATTCATGGACAGTCAGATGTTCTTTGTCTATGTGTCAGTAAATCAAACCAGTGACCTAACGGTCAACTTCACATTGTTTCTCTTAGGATGAAAATATTCTGTTATTTAAACTGTGATTAAATTATAAATTGAAAGCGTTAAAAGAACACTCCCTTTACAATCGCCGGAGCTGTCAATCAAACCGCTCAAGTTTATCTGGACTCGCCAAAACTCTTGTATAATCAACAAATCTCTTATTTTTATCTTGTTTGCACTGTTAGCTATGATGAAAGCATTCGTTAGTGTGCAGAAATTGAGTTGCAATGACGAGATCACTGAATTTATGAGCTCAACATCTCTGTGATCGGCTTATGATCATCACTGCAACATTTCATGCCACGATCTAAATAATTCCATAGATCTAAAAATAATGCTATAATCAACACTTTCATGATTTGTTAATACTAGCTCTTTCATATGCAAAGATGCTAGCCAATCACAGCAGTGGGTGTGTACACTGAAGTCTAACAGCAACCAATCAGACACGCCCCTTAAAACAGAGCGTTCAAACCAGAGGCTAAAATCAGAGTAGGAAAAATGCCTTTAATTTCTAAATTCTGACAATTTTTGATGTAAAAAATCCTACTAACATTATAAGGGCAACCCAGGAGACATTATAAAAAACTAAAACAGTGCAGTTCATAACCCCTTTAAAGTGTCAGATTTTGCATATACTGAATGTGCAAAATGCATCGCATGTCTTACGTTTGTAAATGCAGAACAACATCCAGATGAAACTCTTGCAGATGATGAAGGCGCCGAAAAGGACCACACAAAACACTGGAGAGTTCTGGCTGGATTCTGGAAGATGGATCTCAGGTTGGCCTGACAGATGTATTAGTTATATTTTTTTATTTACATTTTTACGGTTTAATATTTTAAAGGTTTTTGCAATTCAATACAAAAAAATGTATTTACTTTTGAGAACTGTATGCATTTTCTTTTATCTTATTTTAAAATCACTCACCCTCCTCACAGAAGTCAAGTGTAATGTTCCTGCTGAGAGGTGTTTGAGCGCTTGAGTAGCTGGCGTGGCAGATGATCGTGTCTCCATCACTCCACTGAGGTTTACACAGATGCAGCTCACTGTTCATCACAGAAGATGAGGATGGATGAAGTGACTCTTCACCCGCTCTGGTCCAGATGAAGTTCACCAGCTCAGGGGTCAGACTCTTCAGAGAGCAGATCAGATGGACACATGTGTCATTACTGCTGTTCTGTCGCTGCAGGGACAGACCTATATGTGTTGTAGTGGAGGAAGATGAGCAACATCAACATGAACTCAAGTTTTAATAGGTTAACATTTATATTAACATTTATGAAAGGCATAAACACCTTCAACATGGAGTGCCACATTTGAGATGTTGTCCACTGTCGGTGGTGGAATAATTCTTGTTGTTTTACAGCTGTAATTTCCTGAGTCACTGAGCTGAACATTTTTTATACTTAGTGTAAAATTATTTCTGTTGAATGTAAAATGAGGAATGCATTCTTCAGTGGAAGATCTACTTTTATTATAAAATTTCCAATCACAAATAGTTTCACTATTTTTTGTCCACTTTACATAACCAACAACGCTGTCATCAGGCGGTGAGTGGCAGAGCAGACGGACAGTCACTCCTTCAACAGCTCTGATAGACTCCGCATCTGTGGATTGAAATTAAAAGGTAATTCAGCTCAACTCTTAATTAGGAGAAATTAATTTACAAAAACATACATTTAAATAAAATAAAAAGGTTCCCCCTATATTATGTTTTTTTGTACAATATGCTCAAAGTAAAGATTAAACATCAAAATAGTCTTCAATAGAAATCTACATTCCACAGCACACTGGTACACGTAATGGAGTAAGGATAACAAATGATGCCTAAAATAAGTTCATGACAGTTTTTAAAAATGAAACAAATAATACACTTGCTCAAAACACCAATATACAACATTTATACCATCATATTTAACGAATGAACTGGAAACCTGCATAGTATAGGTTCTTCAGAAGTTTATTGGTTCAATAATCCTGATACAAAATGATTCTATTCATGGTGAAGTAAATACTATTAACGTACTTTCTACATGGAAAAGTTAGTAAATTACTGTGACCTCTTTCTTTGCGGTAAATCATATTGTGATGTAATGGTGTCCAAAAGTGATATTTTGTATATTTGTGTGTATCAAAATATGTTGTATTTTGTAATGATGGTTTGTCCCTGGGTTCTAAAACAGTTGTTGAAAGCTGTTTCCAGGTATGGGATATACAGTTGAAGTGCATGTTTGTGATGTGTTGTTTATTGTGCTAAGCGTTGTTATATTGTGGTGAATGAAAGACAGTAACCATGTCTTAGACACTGGACCAAAGTTTTTTTTTTTTTTTTTGAAGGGGTGGTGTGGGGTATTGGTTTATTTAAAGGAATTATATTATTTAAGGATTAAAAGGAATTTCAGGAAATACAGAAGAATGTAGAAGTTTTATTGTAGTTATTAAGTAAACCTTAAATATGCAGACTTTAAATATGAGGCAATTTGGCCATGTTGGGGGGGACTTGACTCCCTCAAAAATGTCAATACATTCGGGTTACGGCTCTGCTTGACTGTATTGAAATGCGTTTCTTATTTATGCATGTTACTTGGTGAATGTTGGATTTAAAAAAAAATAATTTGTGGTTGTCAATAAATGAGGATTAAAAGGACAACTGGGGTTGAGAATCTCTAGAGTCAGATTTACTAACAGTTTGCTCCAGCGCAAACCCTCTTTTGGTGGTAAAAACTAAAGATGTATGGATGTATACTAAAGACACGCAGTGATAAGCGCTGAAAAGGCGTGGACAGTTATTTTTGTGGCTGACTGTATTGCATGTTTTTGTAGGAGTTTCTCTTTCAGGAGCAAAATTAATGGGAGGTGAGTATTTAAATGAATCAGGCAAGGTGATTTACTAAGGTCTGCGCTAGTCATTTTACTGGTGTTAACACCATTATTTACCACCATGATCCGGCTGCGTCTGTGTTCATTCATTCATTCTGGAATGCACCCATGGAGTCTACACAATATCTTAAGCATAAAGCATGGTTTAATTCAGAAATTACTCAACCTTTTACTGGCCAAGTTAAAATTATTATTATTATTTAACTTAGTCATGTAGAATTTACTCAATTCTATATGTGAACATTACTTAATTTTTCTTTTGCAAGTTTTTGCACACAGATTTTAAGTACATTAAGGTAAAAGAGAACTAAGTGCTTAACAGAATCAGAGAGTAAAACATTTTTAGGTTCTAACCAGTTGCATAAACTGCTAGTCTTACAAATTATTTCTCCAATTTGTTTCTTTAAGACTATTCGTAACGTTTTAAAGTCAGTAACATAAAAATATAGATTTGTCTGATTTGTTAGCGAACATTACCCCTAACCAACTGCTCATAGTTCTTTCAGTCTAGTTCATTCAGTCTTAAGAAATGGCTATTTTTATGCAACTGGCCCCAGAACTTTTGTTTTCAAGAGTGTGCTCACGTAAAAGCAACCCAGCAATTAATTTTCATAAGGAATAACAACAAAAAAAAAAAAGTCAGTTGCCTACCCTTACATCCACACATTGTGAAGCTGAAAGTAAGAATCAGGTGGTAAACAGCCAGTAAAAAGGCCATTGTATTGCATGCAGCGTCTGATTTACACTGCTGGTTCCTTCACGTCTAACGTGTTAATTCATAATGAATGAAGGCGTTACCTGTTCATGGTGCGCACTACCAATAAGAGCACTAGCCTAAATAAGTGAACCACAGAACCGCAGTTCTGCTCAAAACCTTTTTGTGTTGCAGGTATTTTCACTTTAGGGCTGTTTACAAACAGAAGAACAAACAAAAAAGAATAGTTTATAATCAGGATAATTATTTTTTATTGATGATAAATATTCATATTACTGCTAGTAATTATTGACAGCCCCCAATAGATTGTGAAATCAAAGTCTAACAGTGTAGTTGTTTAGTAATAATAATAAAATCGTATAATAAATAAAACATTTGAATATGCAATTTTATTTTATTTTTGTCAATAAAAATGCATTTTATTTCAAGTTATTTCATTGCTAAGTTTATAAAAATTAAATTAATATTAATAATAATGTACATTTTTATTCATAATTCCAAATTATAACAAATGATAGTTATTTTATAAAAAAGTATAATAATTTTAATGAATATTATGGTTAAAATGACATTTTTAGTTAAAAATTAAATCAAACTAGTGCTGTCAAATTCGATTAATCACATCCAAAATAAAAGTTTGTTTACATAATACATGCGTGTGTACTGTGTAGAATTATTATGTATATATAAATACACACATGCATGTATATTTAAGAAATATTTATGTATATACTGTATATATTAATACAATTTATATTATATATAATAGATATAAAATTTTTCCTAAATATATACATGCATGTGCGTGTATTTATGTACACATAATAATTCTACACAGTACACACACATGTATTACGTAAACAAACTTTTATTTTGGATGCGATTAATTGATTTGACAGCACTAAATCTAACGCATCAGACAAATAAAAAAATGTATAAATCAAATGTTTAAAAAAAAGCTATAATCATATTGGCGAACTGATCAAAAATCTATTGTCTAAACCGACTTTTTCTGATGGAAAGGGATTGTTGAGAGATCATACCCAGCATGCATCAGACAGAGACGGACAGATTCATATGTATGTTACTTTAATAGGTGTTTAAAGAATAACATTTGCGTCAGCAGACAGTGTTATGACATAAGACTCAGTGAGAAGGGCCATGGCAAAGGGGTCCTTCTCTCTACGCAGGGGGTCAGTAAGGCAAGGCTGCATCAACAACTGGGCTGTAACAATCAGATCCATACATCGCATCATACAGTACTAGTGACAATAATCAGATCAAGCACACAAGTAGAAACTCCTTAGAGGAATCAAGAACAGGATCTCGGGTAAGCGTTTAAAAAGACGGCGCCACAACTGCATCTAAAGCCATGAACGTACATTCTTGTACAGAGCAGAGAAAATCCTCATCATCGACGGGGTGCATATTCAAGGTTATTAAGACTCGGAACGAGTTGAGAAGGTGGAAGGTTTGGCAAATGATATCCGTGATATTGCACGTTTCAGGTCTAAAAGTGATCAGATATGATGGTGGCAGTCGCACTGCGCACTACGGAGGTCAGGGTGTGTGTCTTGAGGATGACTGGAAGTTTTTACAAATTATTCACGTACTGTAAGGAAGCAGCCTAGAATTCCTCCATATAAAGCCACCGCATACAGAAAGACTGGATTGGAATTAGAAAAATACAGGTACAAAATCCATTACATTCAAGAGACAATCTAGCACAAAAGGGTAATATTATAATAATCTTTTTAGCTAATATAGGAATTTCTGTTTCATAGAGGCATTTTGCTAGGAGGCATCTTCTAAATAGAAAAAAGTGGGGTGAACTTCATGGCGGGGGCATCATGGGATGGGATCAGATTCTATAGATGCATCATGCGGGGGGATGTTCAAATTAGTTGTGTTATCATTCAACGCATAATCATTTTAAAATACACATATTCCCCTCTGGATATGCACGAGAGGTTACGATTAGGAATGACAATCATGAGGGGACACTGGCGAGATGGGGAGAGCAATCTTTATGGGGGTCATTCACACAAAAATGTCATTCTGCCACCATTTTCTCACGTCCTTTCAAATCCGAAGGACTTTCTTTCTTGTGTAGACCACATTTCTGTACTATGAATGAAAGGCGACCCAAAAAAGCACCATAAAAGAATCCAGTAATGACTTAAATGTATGCCTTTTCTCCACACAAAACTATTATATGGCTTCTGAAGACTTGAAACACTTTTATGGTGTTTTAATTATTGAAGGGTGCAGCCTCCCTCACAATCATGCAGACGAGCACATGATGACAGAATTGTCATTTTTGCCTGAACAATCCCTTTAAAAACATGATGTTTTGGTATGGATTTAAGGTGCAAATATTGTCTTTCTAAAATAGGCATTAAAAAGGTGCCAACATTTTGCACACCACTCTCACTGCAGGTTAATTCAGAGGAAAAACCGTCAGAAAAGATTAGAAGAATTAGTTGTGCTGATAAAATACATTTGAAACCTGAAGACGGACCCGCCGGCTAAGCCCAGCGGAATAAAGCCTGGCTCTCTGCGTCGTGAAATTTCCCTTGCAGACTATTTTCGCTTTTCTTTGGCAAATGTCTGAGAGAACGACACGCGTACAACTTGTCTCCTGATCGCCGGGAAGAACTTAAAATTGCGTCCGGGGCGCATTATGTGCGAGGGAAGACGTCTTTCTGTAACTTCCTGTGAACAAAAAACATGGGACTCAGGTAAGTTGCGTAAAATATGATGAACGGGCCTTACAGTGCGGTCACATTAGCGACAGTTCAGAAAAATGTAGGGCCAGATTTCCTAAAAGATTGGACCTGCGCAAAACCCTCTTTCGCTGTTAAAAAACTACTTGGTAAATTAGTATTGAAAAAGCATGGACAGTTATTTTTGCGGCTGACCTTATTGCATATGTGTAACTGAGGCCAGCTAGTAGTTGCTGTGCGAGTAAGCCTCACTCCTCTGATCTCAAGAGATGCTCTAGTGACTGACGCTAGAGGTTGCAGCCTTTAGCCTCCTTGTTAGAGCGCCCGTCTCTCATGATAGCGGACCTGGATTCGAGTCCCGTTTGGAGCAGGGCGGTCCGAACAGGAGGGGTTACATATGCATTTTTAGGAGTTTACCTTTCAGGCGCAAAATTTATGAGAGGCGAGTATTTAAATGATGATTTACAAAAGTTTGCGCTCAATTTACTGATGTAAATTACAATGTTTGCGTCATTATTTACCACCCAAAAAAGCATGTCTTAAACCAGATGGTGTGTGCACACCAAATGCGAATTCAATTATTTGCGTGAGTAGATTGCATACAAAGTCAATGCAAAGACGTGAATTTGTACCGGGCAGCGCAAACGACTCCAGGCTGTCATCCAGGTACAGTTCCTCCTCAAGAAGACAGTGATATTCAGAGTTGTGTTCTTTCTGGAGCTGTGAACCCAGACACGTCGGCATTTGGCTTCCTGGCGTATTTGGGACTGAAACAGATACAGAGCAGCAATAGGTTTTATTTTACAAAACGTTTGATGACGAAAAAAAAAATGGCCAAAAGAAATGTTGATGATGTGCGTGAAAACACTCATCGTGCCGAATGACGTGAAAATCAAGTTATCCCGCAAGTACGCAATGCGAATGTTCGCTTCGCTTTTAGTGTGCACACACCATAACTGTTAAAATGCGTTTCTCATTATGGAAATGATCCGTCTGTGTTCCTAATTAGCGCGTTGTCAGTAGATCACACGCTGAAGTTTCCACTCCCATCAGCGCATTTATTGAATTGCGCTCTCACGCTAATCTGCCCTGTTTAGTAAATCTGGCCCTTAGTGTGTAAAAAAGGTCCGTTGTCAATAGCGCAGAGATGCATGAAGCATTGGTCAGCAAGGTGAATTCATCTGACCAGCTTTTCACACAGATACCAGTTGTAAAGACTGAATTTCGCACTGAAAAACTTTGCAGCGCAACGGTAAATGTGACCGCACCTTTAGTCAGGGTGGATGCATTTGCATAAAATCAAACAAGGCATCCGCTCTGACTAAGGTCTAAGCCGAAGAGAGGATAATTCATGATCAGTTTACTGATCGATACAATTCAAATCGTCCATAATGACATTGCAAATGATTTCTAATATTTTTACCCTACTATACACTTTTAAAGTTTCATAAGCGGGGCCGTACAGGTGATTTATAAAATTAGCTTAATAAAAAAAAAAAAAAAAAAAAAAAAAAAAAAATCACACTTATAAAAGTGACTAGGTCCTGATTTTTCAGGTAAACATCATCAATATGTCTCACGACTGCCTCAGGCACAATTACAGCCTACAAGCTTTCTATTACTTAAAATACACTGAGGTTTAAACCCTTGGCTTGGAGTAAATGCCTCTATTGTATAAATAACAGGAAAGGGGGACATTCAGACACAGATCTCGAGCCCCACCACGCACACCAGATGTAGGCCATATGCGGCAATGCAATTGCCTCGCACGTGCACGTCAGTAAGCAGGAACTAAACGTCTAGAGGCGCTGCATTCTTTATCAGTGCTTGTTGGCTTAACAGGTAAGCATAGGTATATATATATATATATATATATATATACACACAGATATTTGTATATGAGCTTCTGACAACAGTCTCGATTCAGTAGAGCACACCTCAGGAAAGGCTGAGGTTTCTAAACGAAATGTTACGAACAAAGCGAGGAAAAACAGTGCCCTACAGAAGGTGTTCTAGGCAGAACAAATTAAATACAGTATTTCGAAGGATTACAAAAAACCTTATTAGTTATAAGTTCATAAATTCACAGACAATATCATTTATAGAAGAAAAATCGGTGACTTGAAAAGCAAAACAAACAAAAGAACATCAATCATCTTATTAAAAAGGAAAAAGCTCGACTGTAACAGTGAAAGAGTGTGCGGCTTTAAAACCTGTGATCTGGCTTATAGAATTCCTTCATTTTTCTAATCTAGGCTCCCTGCGACCTCAGGAGGGTTTTGGGAAGAAGTGTCTGAGGTTCAAACCGGCCTGAGAACACGGGGAACTGATGTGCACTGCAAAAGTCATTTTGTTTTCAAGCAAAGCATCTAAACGTCCTGAAAACAAGATTAACTGACTTGAGAAGCAAAACGCTGTGAAGTAGATGAATCATTCACAATTCATCTCCACGACTCATAAAACCTTTCCGAGGAGTTTTAGTAGATTTTTAGGCACTCGCATTTTAATGAATGATAATAAGGCTGGTTTTAATCATGAATAACTCAATGATTCATAACTAACAAAATGAAACTGTATAGTCACCACTTACTGGCATAATGACCTACAGAAAGAATCAGGGAATCTTTTTAGTGAACTCATTCAAAGGTTTTTTTCCCCTAGTTGTCAGCCCAACGCAGTTATCATTTTCACGTCCTGCGTTGTTTAAATAGCAAATGCATTTGTGCACCCAAGGATGTGCTGGTCTAAAAACGAAGCGTGTTCGGGCGCATTGTTTTGTTAGGATTTGTTAGGATAGGAAAATATTTTGTTGAGAATTATTTGATAATCTGAAATCTGAGGGTGCAAAAAAAATCTATATATTAAGAAGATTGCCTTTACAGTTTTCCTAATTAAGTCCTTAGCAACCCATATTACTAATAATAATACATTTGATATATTTACGGTAGGAAATTTATAAAATTTATTCATGGAACATGATCTTTACTTGATATCCAAATGATTTTTGGCATAAAAGAAAAATCAATAATTTTGTCCCATACAATGTATTGTTGGCTATTGCCACAAATATACCCATGCGACTTATGACCATGTTTTTGTGGTCCAGGGTCATATATGTGTCTATAGGCGGGTGCACAATGCACATACACTCTGCTTATTACACACACAGGGATGCGCAGCAGCACACAAACATTTTTAAATATTAAAAATAAAAGGATTCCTCTCTGGAGAAGCGTTCAGTCTTTCCGCTTGCAAATTCCGCCATGGTGCGAGTGCAATTGGCTTTCAAAGGGAATGGGAGATATTGGTTTATTGCACGTTACGCCTAAAACACATCAATGACTCCTCATTAAGAGAATAGACCATGTGCCGGGTGTGGCGACCATTTTCCCTGTCGTTAAACTAGCAAAAGTGGATTCGCTCAGATCGTTAAAATATGGCCGCAAAGGATTTATTCACTCAAATCAAAATCCCAAGCACTAATCTATTAATCATATGTTTCTTACTTTTTCCAGAAGACATCTAACAAAATTTTGTTAGGTTTGTTTAAAAAATGTTTTGCTTCTCAGATAAATTGATCTTGTTTTAAGAATGTTTAGATGGTTTTACAAGACAAAAAACAAATAAGAATTTTTCCCCAATGTGTCGCTGATACAAAGCACATAATCTGGCTCGGAGACCAGAAGATGACCCGGCAGGGGTCTGACTCACAAGTGCCTGAAACACAGGATGTGCACGTTGCAGAAGAACATGCTATGCTGACTCTCACAATTCAAGGTGTGTGTGTGTGTGAGAGAGAGAGAAAAAAAACTCCTTTCTCTTCTACGTCAATCCCTGTTTTCTTTACCTCTCCAACTCTCTCCCACCATGTGCTTGGAGGAATGGACAGAATCAGCGAAACTTGAGTTGGAATGGCGTCTTCAGCCTCAGGTACAAGAAAACGAGGGCTGAGTATCTCAGTGATGATACAAAAGCTCATTTGAGACTAAAAAACAAAGCAAAAACAAACAAAATTCGCTATTATAACGAAAGCCAACAACAACTACAAGCATCGTCTAAGGTAGCTAAAAATTAGTGCAGTGTATATTATTAAACTATATTAGAGAGGAGTAGCACTCTTTTGGATTAGCCAGCAAGACGCTACACACTGCAGTAAGGTCAAGTATTGACATAAAATGCATTTTTTTTCATTCAAGTATCGCCATACTGCTCTGATAACGAACTCATTGATAGCTGTGCATGTCAGAGAAGAGCGCAGAGCTAAAAGTGACAGGGTGTCACAATATAAAAAGGTTTGACTGAATTTCCATCGGATGATTCAGTCAGAAACACTTGTAGGCAAGGTCTAAAATTAACTCTTTGCAACAACTGCCAACGGTTAATGAAAATTGCTAGCCAGCAATGTTAATAACTTACAACAAGCTTTATTTTAAAATTATAAATATATATGTACTGTTATTTTTTTTAGAATATTCACAACCTTTCGAAAGTTTGAGGTCAGGAAAAAAGAAATGAATACATTTATTCAGCAAAGTTGCATGAAATTGATCAAAAGATCTATTTCAATAAATGCTGTTGTTTTGAACTTTCTATTGATCAAAGAATCGACTAAAAAAACGTTTCCACAAAAATATTACGTTTTTAACATTGATAGTAATAATAAATGTTTCTTGAGCACCAAATCGGCATATTAAAATGATTTCTGAAGGATCATGTGACACTGAAAATTTTGCTTTGCCAACACAGGAATAAATAACGTTTTTAAATTGTAATAATATTTCACAATATTACTGTTTTTACTGTATTTTTGGTCAAATAAATGCAGCCTTGCTGAGGTTATGATATGTCTTTCAAAACCGACCACACACTTTTGAATGGAAGCGTATTTTTTTTTATATATATATTAAATATTTGGTGCTGACAAATGCTAATTTTGGACCCTGCTCGTCAGTGTGCCTGCGGCCGCAGCGCATCTTGCGCAAACATCCGGCTTCCCCTCCGAACCGTAGCGCTGCTGTTTTTCTGAGAGGTTAACAGGTGGTTTATCTCTGACTAACTGTCATCTACAGAGGCACCAGACACATTGAGGGTCATTGCTTGAAAGAAAGAGGCATCTAGGCATCGACTGTGCATTATGAAGGTGAAGGTGGTGCTTCTGTGCAGAGAAAAAATCTGAACAGCTTTGTGAGGTATGAGGCTGAGGTTGAGCAGTCTGAAAACACTCATTCTCTCTCTCTTCAAACGATTCAGAGCAAGAAAGGGGGCAGGAAGCCACAAAACGTTCCTCCGACCGAGAGAAGGTGTACGCTGCTGTGTGAAAAAGACGTTTGTGCAATGAAGCTAACCAGGAACAGAAACGTAAATGATAGAGAAAAACAAAGAGGGAGCACTTGCTTCAAATGCACTTTTTGTAGGCAAAACTTGACCTTAAATAGTAGCCATATCTTGCAGATTGTAAAGTCTGATAACTGGTCTGGAGCCACCAGAGGAAACTTAGGGACCAGAATTGGCTCCCCCAGGGCCCTGAGGGGGTGAGAAGGAAGGAGGGTGGGGTTGGGTATAAGGTGAAGGCTTCTGGGATAAAACATCTTCATCCGACTCAGAGCTTCCCTCATCCCTTTCCAGTCTCTCTCGCTCTCGTTCACTCTAAACCCTCTGCATCAGGGGCCGAGAGTCAAGAATAAGGCCCCAGCATGTCCGTACATAAACCCAGTCCGGACTAAACCCGGCCCGGGCCAGACTGAGGCCTCACTGGTCCGCGCAGGAAATCAGCACAGGAGCCATGTCCTTCACTTGACCTTCAGAGGGGATGCTCACAGCACGCTGTGCTCTGGAACGAACACACAGGCTTTATTATTAAAACACACACACATACACACACACACAGCACAGCCCATGAGTTTGCAGGGTGTCCCAACTACCTGTGCACATTCTCCATGGCTGCAACCTCAGCGAGAGCAGCTAAGCTGAAGAAGGCCGGGAGGCCGCTGGACGTATCTGGCGCGTCCACTTCCGCTGATCTGGGGTCATTATAGCAGACCCCCCTATTGCATAATGTCTCTTGAGTAAATGGCTTTTCATCCTGATTCTTGGTCTGATCCTTAGATTTGTCTTCTGCGGCAACAGAGAAAAATAAAAGAAATCAAGACTTTTAGACAAATATCCCCCCCCTCCCCCCAATCTTCTTTTATTAGCAGAGCAGCATAGACTAACAACCCAAGTATGTTTTAAAGGGGTCATGAATTGCGTTGTTTTATTGTTTTATGATTTTCCTGGGGTGCACTTATAATGTTAGAATGATTTTTAAATCAAAAATTGTCATAATTCAGAAATAAAAGGCATTATTCCTACTCTGATTTTAGCCTCTGATTTGAACGCTCTGTTTTAAGGGGCGTGTCTGCTGCGAGACTTCAGTGTAAACACCCACTGCTGTGATTGGCTAACGTCTTTCCATTTGAAATTGTATTACTCTCTCTTTTAGCGCGCTTTTACTATTACAGATCTCATGGTTAACTAATCGTGAAAAGTGTTGCATTACATTATGATCGTGGCATGAAAGGTTGCAGTGATGAGCATTGTAGCCGGTCACAGACATGTTGAGCGCATTAATTAAGTGATCTCGTCATTGCAACTCAGTTTCTGTACACTATTGAATGCTTTCATCTTCACTATCAGGGCAGACGTGATATAGTTAAGAGATTTGTTGAATAAAAACGTGAGTCAGTGATAAACACGTCACTGATAAACTCTCCCTGTTTGATTGACAGCTTCAGCGTGCTCCAACGATTGCAAAGGGAGCTTTCTTTGATCGCTTTCTTTATAGAATTGAATCTCTGTTAAATAACAGATTATTTTCATCCAATTAAGAGAAACAACGCTTGTTGACGTTTAGTCACTGGTTTGATTTACTGACACACAGACAAAGAACATCTGACTGTACATCACATTTCAGATCAGGCATTAGAATAAACACAGTGACTTAAATGTTGCATTACTGTCGAGTCCAGGCACTGCACAATATTTTGTAATCCTCAACGGCATGTTTATTGCTTCGTAGCTCGATCTGGTTTAACAGTAGGCCTATGTTACATGCGCAAATCGGTGGGCGGGCTTAACAGGCAGTGATGAAGTAGGCGGTGATGATCTGCAGATGCGGTCACCAAACTCTGATGTCACAGCTTGGCACATTCTGAGATCGAGTGTTTGATGAGCCAGCTGTCAATAGAATCGTTTTCAGCTCCGAAACTTACAGGAAATTCTTATATCACGATGAACTTTTATATATCAAAGGCTGAATGTAAAGTTGATTTCTCAGTTCATGACCCCTTTAGGTGACGCACACTCACGTCACATGATATGAAGAACCTAGCCTTAAAAATGCCCTAAAAGCTATTTTATTCTACATGAGGAAGTTGCACCATGTGGAGATGATGAGGCAAGCTTAATGTGGATCATTTCATATTAGTAACCTTCTATTGGTGGACACTTTTGTTGCGGTGTACTTAGGTCACACATGATCAGTGCCAATGAAAAAAAGAGAAAACTTTAGGTAAAAATAATGATGCATGCTTTATGACACCTTAATAGTTTGTTTTGGATATACACACACATACTGTCCTTACTGTCAATTTTATTATTGTTGTTTCACACACACACACATGTTGGGTTTTCATGTTTTATGGGGACATTCCATAGGCGTAATGCATTTTATACTGTACAAACTGTATTTTCTATCCCCCTACACTGCCCCTGCCCCTAAACCTACCCATCACAGGAGACATGCTGCATTTCTACTTTTTCAAAAAACATCACTTAGTGTGATTTATAAGATGTTTCTACTCATGGGGACCAAAAAATGTCCCCACAAGGACAAGGATTTTGGATATTGCCATCTTTGTGGGGACATTTTGTGCCCATACCGTAGGGATTACCAGTCCACACACACACACACACACACACACACACACACACACACACACACACACACACACACACACACACACACACACACACACACACACACACACACACACACACACACACACACACACACACACACACACACACACACACACACACACACACACACACACACACACACACACACACACACACACACACACACACACACACACACACACACACACACACACACACACAGTAATAACACAGAAAGGACGTATTAGAATGATTTCTGAAGGATCATGTGACACTAAAGACTGGAGTAATGATGCTGAAAAATCTGCTTTGCCATCACAGGAATAAATTACATTTTAAAATATATTAAATATATATGTTATTTTATAATTGTATAATATCTTACAATATAACCATATGATATTGCTGTATTTATCATCAAATCAAAATGCAGCCTCAATGAGCAAATTTTTTTGAATGGTAGTGTAACACTGAAAACAAAACAAATATTGGGTGCAGAGTGTATCTGAAGACAGAATCAGGAAACTGTGGGTTCAGCTCACCCTCTGCAGGTGACACGCGGCCATCGGCCGTGCGCACCAAGTGTGTGATTTTACTCTTCCTGGCCTTCCTTTTCTGACTGCCCACAGGCGTGTCCAGAACCTTCTGGGGTTCAGGTGAGGGAGACACACACGGACTGCCCGACTTCACTGGACTTGATTCTGTAACCATGGGGTCAGGTGTGGCGACGTCTAAAAGAAAACATGAAATATGTCAAGACTGACACCTGGAAGACCTAATGCAGACATCCTGACAGTGATGGATGCTTTAGGAAACTGAATTGCATTTAGCTTGTGCCACTTGTACTACACCACAAGTATTAAAAGTATTTACATAACCGTAACACTTGTGCCCCTCTAAGATAACCAGAGTATACAGTGACCTAGATATGACAGCGTTCCCTGCTATGCGGCAGGAAATACTGGGCAACACCACGGACAAACAACAACCAACACCACGCAGGCAGTTTCCAACACTCGTGCACACACTCTTGCCGTCTGAACAGAGAATGAAGCTGACATCAGAACAGTTTCTAATGGCTGTGGGGGTGTCACCTTTGTCTGCGGCACTGGATTTCTCCTTCTTGTGTTTGTACTTGTTCACTATCTTGTGGAATAAGGTCTTTTTCTGAGATGAAGATGAACCTAATTTCCAAAGCAATAAAACAGAAAAAAAAAATACAACACAGCATGCTATGTTAGGTGGAAGTCATGTCATTCTGAACATGAGATGACTACTTCCTAATAAAGTAAGCAAATGAGGAAATGAGTGTGGGCGCCAGGAGGATGTGATGTCAGTTTCCATACATGCGATGCACTCACCCTTGCAAGGTTTGGGCGGTTCAGGAGGGCTGGATGTACTGTTTTTTTTCTTCTTGGTGACCGCCACACTCTTTTTGTCAAATGTCAGGGGGCTGTACTGCGGTAAGCTGTTGAACTTTTTCTCGAACTCCTCCTCAAGCTTTCCTAGTCTGTGAGTTTTATACACAGTAAAATATTAGCAATCTGTGTGCAAAGTCTGCTCACCTGGATTCACAGTCTTCTAGACAAACTGATGTCAATCTTGCACAATGAAACATGACGGAATGTTGTTAAAATTGTAAACTATGATACTCTAGTATGAATACTATGGTCATGGGATGGTAAATATGAGTATGGTACATGCGTGAAATTTACAAAATCTAGTTCATTACCAAGCCATACTAATGCACAGAAAATGACAGCTTTTGAGATACGTTAAGACTATTTTTAAACAATTAACCTAATTAAAAATAGCAAACCATAATGTTAGCCTCATCATCAAATAGGCTGATTCAACCTATATTAATCACATAATCAATTGACAACTAATCAATACAATTACAACAAAATCAAAAATGAAAATAGTCAACAAAAAATTTGTAAGTATTCAAATATTGTAAGTCAGATATACTATATTATATACTATATACTATACAACTTGTGCAAACCCTCTTTTTAGAGATGCAGTTTGCAATTTTCTTGGCCGATTCCAATGTCTGATTTTTTTGTTAGTGTGACCTGTCGATGCTGATTTTTGCTGATTCAGATTTTCTTTCAAAGATCTATAATTGACAGCATTTACAAACAAAAATCGACTTTTCTGAAATGTTTATGATTGAATCAAAAACATGTTGAATTCAATGATTAAAAAAAAACTTAATTTACTCATTTGTTTACCATGATAGGGCCCTATGAAATGCTTTTTTCCCTAGACATTTCTGGTAATCAAATAAATGCATAAAACATTCATTTATTTTCAATCCAACTTAAATAAACCCTTTGGCAAACAAAGTGGTACACAACAGAGGTTTACTGTTAAAAATGTAAACATGGAAGAAACATTTTGTGATTATTCCTTGATTATTCCTTATATCTTGAGTTTCTGTGTATATGATATGAACGTTTTTTTTTCAAATGAAACGGTAAAATGTTCATTAAGTGACTCTCAGAGCAGCTCTAGAGATTAAGTTGATGTTTTCATGTCGTCATATAGTAACACACACTGTGAGCGTCACACATGCTTCAGTGTGTGTTATAAACGTATTTGTGCGTCTGCGCCATTCATTCACAGAGACATGCAGAACATGTAGGATTCATACTCAAATAGTCTTCTTGCGGTTTAATATTCACAGACACTAGTCCATATCACAATGTGATTTATTCATCCTAAATTTGACAAATTCTGTAACATTTCGCGTTATACGGTAAAATTACGTTTTTATTACTGGATTCTGTCCATGTTTTCCTCAAATCCGATTCCAGGCCCGTTGATCGGTGCATCTTTACCTCTTTTGGCGTTAAAAAAACTACTATCAGGATTAAGAATTAGTGCTGAAAAGGCGTGAACTGGGTTATTTTGTGGCTGTCCTTATTGCATATGCATTTGTAGGAGCTTCCCTTTCAGACACAACATTTTTGAGATGAGAGTATTTAAATAAATAAAGCAACGTGATGCATTAAGGTTCGCTGCGGTAGTCAATTTACCGGTGTTTGTGCCATTACTTAACACAAAAAAACATGTCTTAACCCATTTTGATTAATCTGGGAAAAAAATTCCATTATAAAAATAAAAAAAATCCTCTGTAGGAGAATAATCACTATGTCCCTGCAGATTGGGTGCTGTGATGGAGAAATTACTGCTCACCCCGGGGTGGTTTCCTCTTTAGACTTGGACTTCTTGAGCTTTTTTGGGTTGCTCGTGGCAGCTTGAGAAAATCCCCAGCTTTCATCATTCCAGCCGCCCTCATGATCAGACACACTGCCTCGCATGGAACCTCTTTTCCCTAGAAAACAGACCAGTAGCACAAACAGCACATTTTTCATTCGCTGTATCAAATGTTTTTAGTTTAAATATGAATCATGAGATAATGAGATAATGGCCAACTGAATCATATTAAGTGAAAATTCTAAATGATATTCAGTACGAGTTAAAATGAAGACATTTCATTTTTAAATGACATTGAAATGGTACTTCAGCCTTGGAAAGCACTTGCTTAGAAAATGCTAGAAAACACAATTTAAGCACTTTTTGTAATGTTGTCATTTTTTAATGCATGTATGAGGAAGTATGTTTTTTCCATGCTACAATTTCTACTTCACATGATCAGCTTGAACTAGTGTGACATGATTTTCAAATAGAGTCTCAGACAGCACGTATGACAAAATCAATTAACAGTAAAAGAACCCGTGGGAGGTGTGTGTGTGTGTGTGTGTGTGCGCATTACCTCTGTCTACATTTGCTCTCAGTGATGTGAGCATCCCTTCGGACACCAGTGTCTTATAAAGCGCTCCTTTACAGCTTCGCTCAGACTTCCTGGACCCACAGTTCTCTGGCTTAACCTCCAGGTCTTTATCTTCCTGTCTGGTTTGATGTGGTTTGGTGTCTGTGTCTTTCTCCTCCAGCTCTGTTGGCTGCAAAGGAGAGCATTGTGGTTCCATGTCCTCCACGCCACTAGGGGGATCCACCTTCATGTCTGGTTCATTCTCACACTCATCTTTAGGGGTCAAAGGAGCTTCCTCAGATTTCATCTCTACATCCTGTGGCTTATTAGCCTCTTCGTCCCCTTCTTCCTCTTCTTCCGTGGCGTCATCTTTTAACTTGAGCTGTTTTTTCGGTTTTGACTTTTTCTTCTTCACAGCTGGAGATTGTTCCGTAGTGGAGCTGCTTTCACTCTCTGAGGGACGAGCTTTCTTCCTGGGCGTCTCTTCTGAGCCCCAAGCACCTTTTGCGACCGCTTCAATGGTGAACATTACACTCTCCAGGTCTGACTCGGGCGACTGACGCTTCTTCGCCTTTTTGGGCGATGTAGGATTTTCAGACTCTTTATTTTCTTTCTTCTTTTTCTTCTTCTTCAGCGTCTTACAAGGGCTGATGTCAGATGGGATGGTGTCAGTAGGGGAGGATGAGGTGGAGCCAGAGGTAGAGGATGACGATGTGGTGAGAGGAAGTTCTGGAGCGTCCCCCTGCTCTTCGTGGTCTGGAATGGCTGTGCTAATTGAGCTGTGCTGAGCACAGAGAGAGGAGGAACCGCCAGAGGGCTGGGAGGATCGAGCTTCCATCTTCTCAGCCTCAGAGGCCAAACACATCTATATAAACAAACCAGGACATCAGAAAAAAATGACCTCTGGCATAGATATTCATGTCCTACAGGCTATTAGAGACCATGCAATATATCAGCTACCTCAGTGGTTCCCAACCTGAGGTCCGCGCCCCCCATAGGGGTCGCCAAAGTTTGTGGGGGGTGCAAGACTTTATATGCTTTGAGGTCAAACATGGATACTAAAAACCTTTCTGTATAATTTCTAGGAGTGCTCTATATGTGGTCTCTCAGCTTTGCCGATCACATAAACCGATCACATTTTGATGACGCAAATGACACGAGCTTGCTCACACCAGGTGTGAGAGCTCTGGCAAAAATGAAAAGATCAGCAGCGACTGCGTCTCCAGGCTCAATAATAACGCAGTGGAAAGGTGTGTAAGGTTTAAACTACTTTATTTTTTTTTTAAAATCCAGAATTCTTCCACTCTCTTCCTAACTCTTTCCCTCACATGGTAGGTGAAGGGTTGCCAGTAGAGATCTACCGACCATCAGTCAGAACCGGCCAGTTACGTTTTTTTGTTTTTATTTCGCCCGGTCTTTGTCCCGCACACAAAATGCATTGCAATCATTTCTCAAAATGTAATTTGTGTGGACAACGTTAACCGGAAAGTTAAATTAGAGTGGGGGCTTATATGAAGGCATTTATGAAGGGAACAATTTTCGAATAAATTTTTTAATGTAGCACTGGTGCTGCTTTGTTTCCAGAGGTAACCAAGGAACCTCAGAGTCTCTTATATGTATGGAGGAGTGGGCTTCATGGACAAAAGGTTGGGAACTACTGAACTACCTGAGGGCTGTTCCCAACCTATTTTACTTCAATAATGTGACATGTTGCTATGTGAAACTTATCTTATTAAATTGGGAAATTGGAATTGGAATTAAATTGGGTAATTTTTGAAGGATGAAAAATGTTTACATTGTCACAATATAAATTCTTATTCAGTAGCTTTGTATTGTTTTAAGTAAACATATCTAAACATACTTAACAAAAAAGATCAATTAATGGCATACAGGTCCTTCTCAAAAAATTAGCATATTGTGATAAAAGTTCATTATTTTCCATAATGTAATGATAAAAAATAAAACTTTCATATATTTTAGATTCATTGCACACCAACTGAATATTTCAGGTCTTTTATTGTTTTAATACTGATGATTTTGGCATACAGCTCATGAAAACCCAAAATTCCTATCTCAAAATATTTGCATATTTCATCCGACCAATAAAAGAAAAGTGTTTTTAATACAAAAAAAGTCAACCTTCAAATAATTATGTTCAGTTATGCACTCAATACTTGGTCGGGAATCCTTTTGCAGAAATGACTGCTTCAATGCGGCGTGGCATGGAGGCAATCAGCCTGTGGCACTGCTGAGGTGTTATGGAGGCCCAGGATGCTTCGATAGCGGCCTTAAGCTCATCCAGAGTGTTGGGTCTTGCGTCTCTCAACTTTCTCTTCACAATATCCCACAGATTCTCTATGGGCTTCAGGTCAGGAGAGTTGGCAGGCCAATTGAGCACAGTAATACCATGGTCAGTAAACCATTTACCAGTGGTTTTGGCACTGTGAGCAGGTGCCAGGTCGTGCTGAAAAACGAAATCTTCATCTCCATAAAGCTTTTCAGCAGATGGAAGCATGAAGTGCTCAAATCTCCTGATAGCTAGCTGCATTGACCCTGCCCTTGATAAAACACAGTGAACCAACACCAGCAGCTGACATGGCACCCCAGACCATCACTGACTGTGGGTACTTGACACTGGACTTCAGGCATTTTGGCATTTCCTTCTCCCCAGTCTTCCTCCAGACTCTGGCACCTTGATTTCCGAATGACATGGAAAATTTGAGCGACAGTCCAGTGCTGCTTCTCTGTAGCCCAGGTCAGGCGCTTTTGCTGCTGTTTCTGGTTCAAAAGTGGCTTGACCTGGGGAATGCGGCACCTGTAGCCCATTTCCTGCACACGCCTGTGCACGGTGGCTCTGGATGTTTCTACTCCAGACTCAGTCCACTGCTTCCGCAGGTCCCCCAAGGTCTGGAATCGGTCCTTCTCCACAATCTTCCTTAGGGTCCGGTCACCTCTTCTCGTTGTGCAGCATTTATTGCCGCACCTTTTCCTTCCCACAGACTTCCCACTGAGGTGCCTTGATACAGCACTCTGGGAACAGCCTATTGGTTCAGAAATGTCTTTCTGTGTCTTACCCTCTCGCTTGAGGGTGTCAATGATGGCCTTCTGGACAGCAGTCAGGTCGGCAGTCTTACCCATGATTGCGGTTTTGAGTAATGAACCAGGCTGGGAGTTTTTAAAAGCCTCAGGAATCTTTTGCAGGTGTTTAGAGTAAATTAGTTGATTCAGATGATTAGGTTAATAGCTTGTTCAGAGAACCTTTTCATGGTATGCTAATTGTTTGAGATAGGAATTTTGGGTTTTCCTGAGCTGTATGCCAAAATCATCAGTATTAAAACAATAAAAGACCTGGAATATTTCAGTTGGTGTGCAATGAATCTAAAATATATGAAAGTTTAATTTTTATCATTACATTATGGAAAATAATGAACTTTTATCACAATATGCTAATTTTTTGAGAAGGACCTGTAAGATATAAAACTCATTTTCTTGCTTAAATTATTTAGATTGTACTTGCTTTACAATAATAATAATATTTTTTATTTATAATTATAATATAAAATAACTTTAATGATCATACTTTAAAAATGGTACTGAAATATTTTGTTCTAAAGCCAAGTTTTTTTTTAACTTTTTTTTTCATTTACATTTTTACATTGTTCAGGAAACGTGTACTGATAAAACATTCACAGTAGGAATATGTATAAAGAAAGTAAATAACGTTGACTTGAAAATATAAACACCCACCAGGTGGCAGCATGCACGTCAAAACTATCCTAGGATTTATTACATAACATTGCCTGCCATTGTCCATGCAACCGGTCACCACCAGCCACTGCCTCACTGAGCTTTAATTCTGCACTATAACATCAAATACTGTACGCAGCATAAGATTCATCCCCTGTCTTGTGTCTATGTGTAACCTGGGGCAGTGATTGTGCTGTGTGATTGTGGGTTGGTGATGTACCTCAGCGAGCTGGAAAAGAGCCGACTGGCCGCACTGCCTCCCCTCAGACGCTGACTGAGTCCTACTGGAGGAGATCTGCTACAGAGACAGAACAAACACGCATATAAAGACTGATTACAAACACATAGACATATGGAGTTTCTTTAGGGGAAACTATAGAGTACTTATTTATTAAGGATGATTCTGGGTAAAATCACAATGCTATAAATGGCATTTAAATTGTATTTCTAAATACAAAGAAACGTGAATGGTGCTCACACATGCAAAATTCGTCAGGGTGGCACAGTGTTAAAGGGATAGTTCACCCAAAAATGTAAATTAGCCCATTTACTCACTCTAAAGCCATCCTAGGTGTATATGACATTCTTCTTTCAGCAAACACAATCAGAGTTATATTAACAAAAAAATATCCTGGCTCTTCCAAGCTTTATAATGGGAGTGATGGTACCTTAGATTTTAAAGTCCAAAAAAGCGCATCCATCCCTCATAAAAGTAAACCATACAACTCCAGGGAGTTAATAAAGGCCTTCTGAAGCGGAGACATATGTTTTTATAAGAACAATATCCATATTTATAACATCATAAACTATAATCACTGGCTTCCAGTAAAGGTACTGGCAAAAGGGCGACCGAGTTTCCTCTGCATCATCCATCAAGATGATTGACAAGTTCGCTCCGGCAAGCTTATTGTGGCTTATTTGTAACTGTTGACAGACACACACAAACACTATAGGAATGTAGTCGCCATTCCGCATTATTATTTAGCCTGTATAATGCAGTTTGAGTGGGAAGCAAGGCTTCGTCAGGACAGCATTCATGAAATGCATGGAAAAGAACAATTAAACAACATTTTAAGACGAAGAGGCACTCACAGATGGTTTTCATCTGCGATAACTAATGTGCTCACTCACAGAATTAGACACTGCTGCTTTAACACGTGTCTTTATGAATTATGATAACATTTCGTCCGTTGGGACGGATTCCTTTCTCACCTCAACCAAACCACTCTAGAGTTCTTTTGCAATCGGGCCGAGACCACCTCGTTCAGCCGATCTCGGAGTGATTGTTTTGGTGCGGATCCAAGCGCGATTGCGGTGGTCATATATGGCTAAACGAAGCGTACTAAGTGAGAAAATGCAACAGGTTCCATCCAAAACAAACACTCCAAATGAACCAGGTATGAAAGCACCCCTTAGGTACCATTCATTCCCATTATAAAGCTTGGAAGAGCCAGGACATTTTTTAATATAACTCCAACTCTATTTGACTGAAAGGATAAAGGCTATACGTATACACCTATGGGTTGAGGGTGAGTAAATTAAGGGATCATTTCATTTTTGGGTGAACTATCCCTTGTGGGGATAGTACCAGGGTGTGGGTGATTGCCAGGGTGTTGCTATGTGCTTACTGGCCCAAAAGATCCATATTTATGTGATACTCTGGGTCCTATAAGACTTGAGACCCTTATTTAATGTATAGGATTTGATCAAATCTGCCAGAAGAAGGAAAAAAACAAAAAAAACCCAGCAGAATAGCAGTATTATTTTACTAGTATGTATATAATACTATAGTTTTGTTCATATTTTGAATTAGGCCTAGCTTTTATTTTAATTTCTTATTCTTAATTTTCATTTTAATATATAGACTTAATTTTTTCTTTTTTTTTTGTAATTCAACTTAAATTTATATCAATTGCCAAGTCAAAATTTCTAATCTCTATTTAAGTATTTGAAGATTTCATGTAAATATTTCTACTAGTTTTAGAATTTAGTTAACAGTTAGAACTGCCTAATACAACCATCCTCGTGTGTCACATGGGATCACATGCGGTCACATTTTGTGCCACTGTTTAAGTGCAAACTTCTCAAATTCTTCAAACCAAACTAAATCAGCTGAGCGTCTTTCCAGTTAATGTGATGATGAGAAGTGGTGAAAACAAAAGCAACAACTGGAAATGCAAGAGTATCAAAATGGCTGCCTGGATGGGATGGAGGAAGTTGGTGTTCTAACAGGTAATACACCAGCAAAAGCAGAAGCAAAACATTTTCTAGCACTCTATAAGTTACTGAGGGTTTTTCCTGTGGTCATTGACTGCAGAATATTTGCTTAGCCAGAACCAAACAAACAGTTGTGAGGTAAAAAGGCAGAAGGATTTAGCTTACATTTCTGGTATTAGTATAATAAAGTATTTGAGAATTTAAGTGTGAAGGAAAATGTTTTTCTCATTTCGTTGTTTTTTTTGTTTTTTTTACGTACCTCAATTAAATGTTCAGAAAATTAATTATGAATTACTTTATTATTTTTTCTATTGTTGCCCAAAAAAATTGCAGTCAATGTGAACACCCCAAAATGCATTTAAGAATAAGGTAGATGGAGTAGGCTTGGCTCCAGCTCTAACATGGGACATTTAGGACATAGGACATTTAGGGTGGGATGGACAACAGGGGTTACAGGGGTGGCAAATGAAGTTATTAGGAGAGAGTTTATTACAACTGTACCTCAGCCAGCTGAAACAGGGGTGATTTAACACAACTCTTGGGCAGGTCTGGTGAGCTTGGCTGGGATGGTCCAGAGGCCTAAGAAAAGCAAACCAAATGAGTGCTCGGATATCATTTTAAATTGACAAGATAATTAAAACCTTCCACATTAAATGTAGCACTTGTTACACTTACTATTTTAAAGGGTTACTTCAGCGATTAGCATTAAGCTTTGTATCAGTAGAAACCCGGGATTATATTCGAATTATCGTACTCCCCCCCCTCATATGATCCTGAGACGAGGAAAAATTTATTTCTGGAAAATTTCCTCAGATGACGCAAATATCGTCATTTTGCATCATCGGAGGAGTTTTTGTCTGGAGGCTAAAGACTACAGCCAGCAGGAGGCGCTGTTTCCACATGTTTTCAACATCACACTCACAGCACTCGGCTCTGGGAGCTGCGGAGATTCATGTAAACGGAGCGGTGGAGAGCAAAGTGACTGTTTCAACTGTTCAAATGAACTTCCTATGAAAGTTAAGCTTCCAAAGACATGAACTGAAAATGCACCAGACTGTTCACGCGCTGTGAATGCAGTCGCGAATCTGCGTTCTGGGAATTGTTGTCTTTCATCCACATGAGACAAAAATACATTTTCTGTTTTCTCAGTCTAGAAGGCACCAAATTAAAAAAATAATTTCACATTTCTACTACATCAATGACCCAGTTTAAATACAGATTCATCTTCACAGCGCTGAAGTACCCCTTTAAGCAACACAACCGTTTTCAACATTGTTGAAAGCACTCAGAAAGACTGAGTGCTTCTCCAGAAAGGAATCATTTTATTTTTAATATTTTAAAATGTTTGTGTGCTGCTGCGTGTCTATGTGTGTAATAAGCAGAGTGTGCATTGTGTCCTATTGGTGCATATTACTAATGTGCCAGGTTTTTTTTGGTCAATGGCGCAGTAGTTTTCAGTTGCCTCAAAATAGCAGCACGCCAACAATGCGCCTGAACACACCTTGTTTAAAGACCAGCACGCCCATGGGTGAACAGATGGGCGCAAATGCATTTGCTATTTAAATGATAACTGCATCAGACTGAAACGTCTGCCGTCGTATTGTGCCAGGTGTACTTGACTGTCCCTCACCTCTACATGTGTGAGAGAGCTGGTGTCCTCAGCGTTCTTACTTCCTCCAGCAGACTGCACTGGACTGGAAGAAATCTGAAGAGATAAAGTAAAGTGTCAACAAAATGCATTCAGATCATTAAGCCATTTCAACGCACACAGCCAACCATCCACATCTGAGGCGTCTCACTGCTAAGGAGGATTTTAAGGGTCTGTTGTTAAGAACTGACAAGTCTTCAGGTGGTCTCACCTCAGCCAGCTGGAAAAGGGCTGATTTCCCAGTGTGCTTAGCAACATCTGTGCATCCTGTCTGGGAAGAGCTGGAGGAAATCTAAAATGAAAGCATGAAAAAATTAAAATAATGAAATCAGTAAAGCAGAACAAGGCTATAAAAGTAAACAATCTTGAATCAACATCCTGTTTGAATTGACCACTGACATATACAACTCAACATCTCCCTCTGTTGACAGCTTGATGGAAAGGCCACAGGTAGTTTGAATAAAATAAAAAATACCAATCAATTACATCCTCATAACAGGAAGTGACAATGTGACAGCTTGAGGGACTGGAAGCTTGGCTGCATGTCACCTCAGAAACTACTGTAAACATCAGCACTGTAAAATAGGTGAATAATTATGTCTACTTTGTAATCAATGAAATCCACAGATATGTGGTATTTAAAAAATAAGTATTTTAAATTAAAAAATATTATAATTACCAGTATACAGTCCCCATAATGCTACATAATGTACAAATTTAGTAGCAAATACATTTGTAGGACTAGAAACAAGATGAACAGGCTTTGATATAATGGTTAAAACTTATCTAAATACTAAGAAATCAATTCACATTTGATATTAAATATCTTTTTTTAAGTATCTGAAGATCACTATCATTCAAAAGTTTGGGGTTAGTAAGACTTTTACATTTATTATATAAATAACAATAAATACATATTTTTTTACATAAATAACAGTTTTCAATTGTAATATATTCCTCATATGTAATTGTATGTAATTTATCCATGGATTTTTAGCAGTCACTCCAGAGCAAAAGCTAAAAAACAGCATTTATTTGAAACAGAAATCTTCTGTATTATATTATAAATGCTTTTGATCAGATTAATGTGTCCTTCCTGTATAAAAATATTAAAACATGTACATATATATTAAATAATAAAGAATATATTTATATTACTGACCACAAACTTTTGAAAGCTAGTGTTGATGTGCAGTGTAAGAAAACGGACGAATGCCGCCCATAAACGCAAAGGATTGCCCTGCATTGGGTACCAGAAATATCATATACTGTTTTTCATGTAACTGTAAAAACAAAATTGAATATATACTGAATTAAATGAATAGAAACACATTCTCACGCAAGATATTACGTCATTATTTTAGGCAATCCAGGAAAATAAAGTAGATGGAAAAAAACGTGACGTCCGTAGACACGAAGCAACTTCGACATGGTGTTAGTCTTAATTTAGCAGTGACTTTTCACTTGGAACTACTTGTAGTGCACGAATGCCAGACACAGTCGCTTTGGATCAACTGGTGTGTGAGATTGTGCTTGACAAAAGAGGGATTTAGAAGACAATTCCTGGGCAAACAGAAAAAGAGTCAACAGGTAGAGGATTCAGCCCTGTCTCTTAAAAAGGACTAAACATACAATGTATTATTCTGGAAAACATGGAGGCGCCGCCTTTTGTTTTGAATTAACCTCCCGTGGCCCTGTTCAGTGACAAATGCACTGCACCGAAGGCAATTAGGATCACTTAGTGGCAGCAAAATGGAATTTACAGAGGATTAACAGGGGTGAGAGTCTGAGGAACCCACAGGAAAACACACAATCAGCTCACATCCCTGAATCACACACACACACACTGGCCTGATGATGTCTCGAACGCCTCATGAAAGCGCTACAATTTATGAAGTCTATGCACCTCCTAATGGCACAAAAACCCAGTTTTGGGGCCCAAAACAGTCATCCCAGTCTGTTTAGTCACAGGCCGCTGCTGTATCCGCGGAGATGGGCCTGTCACAGTCTATTTACGTGAGCACTGATCATGTGCTCATTATATCAGAGGTCTGCCGTGAGTACAGAATGATGCAGATTTGTCTAAATCACATCAAGATATGAGGACATGGATCTAGACTAATAACTGTTATTCTCATCTAGAGCCCTCTTTGTGTTCCTGGTTTTAAAACCTCATTTAACTCGACCGAGGTTACACTGTGCTCCTACAACTGATCTGCATAATAACATGTGCAATTACACTGTAATCTTTTCTAAATGTTATTATTGTGGAGTATTTGTGTTTTCAGATGCTGATCTCATCTGCATGTGAACTACAAATGTATTGATATTAATTATGGATGCAATTATATAAAAATTCTGGCTGTTTAATGCTGATGATCGCATTATTTTACATATGCATATGATTACAGTACATATGATATTGCTTGTTTATGTTTAAAGTTTGCATTCACAGAGCGATCTTGGGTGTTTTGGTACTTGTGTTGAAAGGTGATGTTACTGTACCTCTCTGGCAGTCAGCGCGTGCTCCCCGGCTAACAGCAGCATGCTTAGGCCCCCCATCTTATTGGGATCTAAAAACACAGCGGAGGAAACATGTTCGACAATACAGTTAAACAACCAGTGATCCAGTGACATGGAATACAGTGAAGGAATATGTTTGAAAAACATTTGGGGTTGTATAAGATTTTTTTTTATTATTATTCACCAAAGATGCATTCAATTGTTCAAAGACATTTATAGTGTTACAAAAGAATGTTTTTCAACATTTATTTTAAATACAAATATCACGTTTTCACATGAAAATATTAAGTAGCTCCGTTGTTTTAAACACTGATAATAATAAATGTTTCTTGAGCACTAAATCAGCATATTAGAATCATTTAAGAAGGATCATGTGACACTGAAGACTTTAGTAATAATGCTGAAAATTCAGCTTTGCCAACACAGGAATAAATATATATTTTTAATACATTCAAATAGAAAATTTTTACTTTAAATTGTAATAATAAAACCTTTTTTAAAAACAGATTCCAACCACAAAATTTTGAACAGTAGTGCATAGGGGTGGGACAAAACATCATTAGGGCAATTTATCGTTGTCCTTCTCCATGTGATACGAGAATCGATACGCTGGTGTCAAATATCAATATTTTAATAAAATAAGGCGATCTAAAAAGATTTCCCTGCTGCCAGTGTCACTACTTTGCGGCTCCTCGAGGTGGCGCTCAACACAACACTGAGGGAAACGTGAACATAAGTTAACTAGCCTAAGAAAAATAGGTTTTTAACGGAATTGCGGACAGCAGTGAGAGTGATCAATAGATGTCCCAGCCATGTTTAAGTCCAAAGTCTGGAAAACCTGCACTTAACCTTTTCACAGGCATTTGTTTACATTGTTAAACAGATATCGTGATGAATCATTGTAGGATTGTCTAGCAAAATATTGATTATTGCAAAATTACTGTATTGCGATATTATCGGTATCGTATGGTAAACGTGAGGTACCTTGTGATTCCCACCCCTAGTAGTGCATGTGTGTACATATTCAGGTGCTTGTATTGTTCCTACCAGCCATGGCGAAGTTGAGCTGAGGTGTGCTGTCAGTTTTGGCCTGTTTTTTGGCAACTGAAGATTCCTTACTAGGGTTGGAGGGAAGAGACCAGACCTTCTTGCGGGCGTTACTCACAGAGTGGGAGGGAGTCTTTACCGGCTTGTTGGTCGCAGGACACCATTTGTAACCAGGGTTAGCTTTCATGAACGCATCCTTGTACTGTGTCAGACAAAACATATTATCAAGAACATTATCAAATAAAAGATTTAAACGTGTTAAGATTAACATTAGCCTTAAACGGTTTGCTTATTCTTTCTAACAACGGATAAGCCTATTCATATGTTTTATGTTCTTTGATGAGTCAAAAACTTGCAGCATTTCGACTCTTCACTTAAATTTTTTTATTTTTTATTATTGTCTGTGGTCTGCTTCCTTTTTACCTCCTTAGCCATGTCTGTGTATTTCTGTTTTTCTTTGGGGTCCAGTACAGCCCACCAGTCTGCCAGTATCTTAGTGGCCCCCCGGTTATCTAGTCGCAGATGCTCCTGTCGGACCAGCGAGCGGTGGCGTTTGCAGAACAACAGAAAGGCGTTCATTGGCCGGCGAGCTCGCTGCTCAGAGGAGTATTCTTCACTGTCATCTTCTATCCCGCCACACTCTGCCCCCTGAGCTCCGCTCTCTGCACACAACACGGGCTCCTGCGGTGAAAAGTGGGGATAAAAGTTGAAAGAGACATACAAGGACCTGGTCAATTTCAACAGCAACAGTGGACAAAGCACACTAAGATAAAATCAAGGCCTAGTCACACCTAATGCAATATTTCACCATATTACAATATTAAAGGGGTAGTTCACTCAAAAATTAAAATTCTGCCATCATTTACTCAGTCTCGTGTCGATCCAAACCTGTAAGCCTTTCGTTCATCTTCAGAACACAAGATATTTTTTATGAAATAAGAGAGAATTCTGTTCCTCCACTGACAGTCTACGCAACTACCACTTTTAATTCAAGTACAAACATTTATCAGCAAACATAAACAGAAGTTCAACCGTACTTGCTAGAACAAGACGTGGATCTAATCTCAAACGTGCTGTGTAACATGAGAATGAACCTCATTGGTTCTCGCTGAAGCTCAAACGTGCTGCGTAACACGAGAATGAACCTCATTGGTTCTCGCTGAAGCTCAAACGTGCTGCGTAACACTAGAATGAACCTCATTGGTTCTTGCTGAAGCTCAAACGTGCTGTGTAACACGAGAATGAACCTCATTGGTTCTTGCTGAAGCTCAAACGTGCTGCGTAACACGAGAATGAACCTCATTGGTTCTTGCTGAAGCTCAAACGTGCTGCATAACACGAGAATTAACCTCATTGGTTCTTGCTGAAGCTCAAATGTGCTGTGTAACACGAGAATGAACCTCATTGGTTCTCACTGAAGCTCAAACTTGCTGCGTAACACGAGAATGAGCCTCATTGGTTCTCGCACATCAAGCAACCATACTTGCGCTTCCAATGATGAGTGTTTCATCATATAAAGCAATCTAATCTATTCAGAAAATTTGGGCTAAACCGCTCAATTGATATGGATTCATTTTACATTCTCTTTATGAATTTTTTGAAGCCTCAACGTTGCATGGATTATCAATGGAGGCACAGAAATGTATCTTTAAAAATATCTTCATTTGTGTTCCGAAGATCAATGAAAGTCTTACGGGTTTGGAACGACATGACGGTGAGTAAATTTTGACAGAATTTTAATTTATTGTGTGAACTATCTCTTTAAAATGTTGGCATTCCTATGAATCCCTTCATAATAACCAAGGGATTCTTTTTGTGAGCTGCGATTTTATTTTTTTAAACTATTTAAATGTTTACATTTGTATGATTTACTTAATTATTAGCTTTTCATCAACTCATGAACTCCATACAGTTCCTTCATAAACCTCCAGGGGTTCGTGAACAGAATCAGAACAAGGAATTTACCTAAGGTAGTCTGATTTTAGTCCTTCCTCTATAAAATAATTGACCAAAAAATAAGATATTAGCTTTTGGCACATGATTCAATGCCCATCATTCCAAGTAGACACACTTCTGTTACTACGGTTGTTTTCCAAGTACAGGTATTTTGGATTAAAACATTAATGACAGGAGTGCATTTTGCTTTCATTAAATATGCAACATTTCTAGCAGAGACGGATGCAAACTGCCGAAATTACAGTTACAGTGTTGCAAAGATACAAAATTGTGGTATATTCTACAAATCTGACTGAGGCTGACAGTCCAATGATTCAACAATGATGCAACATTAAAGTTGTTTTTTGTTGTACTGATGCATTTCTGAAACTGAAACAGATCAGATGGAAAGGGCTTGTCTATTTTTAATAGCCCAACTTAAGTTATTTGAACCATGATTTGCTATTGCTATTGATTACTGTCATTCTAAAGAGTCTATACAGCTCTCAATATACTGTCAAAAGTTTGGGTTCAGTAAGATCTTTTTAAAAATAAATACTTTTATTCTTTAAAGAAGCATTAAACTGGTCAAAAGCAACAGTAAAGACATTAAAGGGTTAGTCCATCCAAAAATGAAAAGTAGCCTCGTCCTGAAGTCATCTCAGATGTGTATGACATTCTTCTTTCAGACGATAACAATCAGAGTTATATAAAAAATGTCCTGGTTCTTTTAAGCTTTATAATGGCAGTGAATGGCTGTTAAAGTCCATAAAAGTGCATCTATCCATCATATAACATGGCTCCGGGGGTTAATAAAGGCCTTCTGATGCAAAGTGGCGCGTTAGTGTAAAAAAAAAAAATCCACATTTAAAACTTTATAGACTAAAATAACTAACTTCCAGCCGTCAGCGGTACGCAAGTTGACTTACGACAAAAGAGTAAACCCTGACGTGATGTATAGGAGCATCGCAAGCTTTGACGCCTCTTGTCTTTTAGACATCTAATTCATGCCCGTGATTTATTCTATCCTCTGCGCTTCTGCATTCGTCAATACGCATGTGTCAAAGGTTCAAGGGTCAAGGGTTAATCTTTCACCATAAATCGATGCGTACGGCGGTCCGTTGGAAGTTAATAATTTCAGTCTATGAAGCTTTAAATATGAATATTTTTCTTACAAAAACGCATCGCTTCGCTTCAGAAAGCCTTTATTAACCCCCGGAGCTGTGTGGAGCACTTTTATGATGGATAGAAGCACTTTTATAGACTTCATAAACGAAACAAGAAGAATGTCATATACACCTAGGATGACTTGAGGGTGAGTAAATCATAGGCTAATTAACATTTTTGGGTGAACTATAATCCTGAAAAAAAGTATGATGTTTCCACAAAAATATTAAAATTGTTTTCAACTGATAATAAGAAGAAATGTTTTATCTGAAGGATCATGTTACTTGATAAATGATGCTGAAAATGTATGTTATGTTATTACAGTTATGTTAAATTGTAATAATATTTCACAGTTTTTACTGTATTTTGGATCAAATAAATGCTGCCTTGGTGAGCTAAAAGAGACTTCTTTCAAAAACATATATATTAAAAAAAAGTACCTGTCCCAAACATTTGAACGGTATTATAAATTAACATTTAAATCGCCCAAAAGCTCCTTTAGAAGTACACCAGCATACAGAAGACCTCAAAACTAAGCCTTTTTTTTCAGACTTCCGGTCTTTAAAGAGCAACTGCCCTAATGAACAAAGCACTAATGGTAGGGTTAATGCACTGAAGTGAATGCAGTTTGAGGAATCATTCACCTTCTCCAGCTCTTCTTCATCTTCCTCCTCCTCTTCTTCAGAGAAGTCTGGAGCTTTCTTGGCCAGCAGCGGGTGCCACTGCAGACACTTGCGTTTGGGCCGCTTTCCGCTGACCTCTCCCTCCACCGGAGGTTCTTTCCCTCCACCTCCACCCTTCATACTGCTGCTGACCCTGATGAGGGCAAAGTTCAGAGGTTAAACAAGGCCCTTAAATCCTCTTTAACATCAAATAATAGACTATAGGACAGGAAGAGGCCATGACACATTGATAATTACATTGCCTGGTAATAAATTCAAAGGTGAAATGTATAACTGGTTACAACAAGGGGAAAAAAGCAAGGAGACACAAAGGCAGCCACAGACTGTAAATACAATTTGATGGGCGTCATAAGATTATAGATTACAAGACTAATGTATTTTTGATAGGGCCGTAAATCAAGTGGGGCAAATCTAAGCATCAATAGCTGTTGATAAAGAGCCTTAAAACAGTTGATTCAGGGCAGATTCAGTGTGCAGTTTTTTCTCGTGTGCATTGTTAGTTTAAAAAAAACAACAGACATGCTGTCGAGTGCAGTGCGCCGCAGTGTTCGCTGATGGAGAGCGGACACAGGGTTCCCTGTCTATCTCAGCACTGTTCTTCTGCATCTGCAGCACCGGTGCAGCCCTACTGTACATGTGACCTTCACATACGCCAACTCCCTCCTCTCCAATAGGACCAGAGCACACATCTCACACACGTTCGCTGCATGCACACTAACAGGAAGAGGAACACACACACACCCAGTCACATCAACATGAAACTTAACATACCAGCTCACTTCTAGCTAGATTGTCCTAACTCATGTGCCTCAATTATTGCGTGTTACAACTGCATACAGGAAGGATCCAGAATGGATCTGAATATGGGAGTACAATTAGCAGCAGACATCTTCTGGAACGATGTCCATAGCTGGTGTCTGCTGCCCTCTTGCTGTTAATTCAGTTACAGGGCTGAACAAATGCTGACACTAGACAAGTCTTGTATGTTCATTCAACGTTGTTAATGGGACAACTCAAATAAATTGCATGTTATTAGTGGATGTAAATGTCATTTTACCAGATGTGTTCATGCTTTTTCATGCTAAGGACCCAAAAGTATGATAAGAATTTTAAATAATGTAAAAAGACCTATGTATATTGTTTGAGAAAAATAGTATCATATAGATAAAACTTATTAAGAATATTTGGTGGTAAATTAAATCGGTAACACTTTGCAATAAGGTCTCATTTGTTATATATGAACTAACAATGAGCAATACATTAACTTATTTATTCATTTTTGTTAATAAAAATCTAGCTTCTCATTGTTTGTTCACAGTGCATTAACTATATATATATATATATATATATATATATATATATATATATATATATATATATATATCATTACTGCAATTATCTAATCAACCAATCACATGGCAGTTGCTTCAATGCATTTAGGGGTGTGGTCCTGGTCCAGACAATCTCCTGAACTCCAAACTGAATGTCAGAATGGGAAAGAAAGGTGATTTAAGCAATTTTGAGCATGTCATGGTTGTTGGTGCCAGACGGGCCGGTCTGAGTATTTCACAATCTGCTCAGTTGCTGGGATTTTCATGCAAACCATTTCTAGGGTTTACAAAGAATGGTGTGAAAAGGGAAAAACATCCAGTATGCGGCAGTCCTGTGGGAAAAATGCCTTGTTGATGCTAGAGGTCAGAGGAGAATGGGCCGAATGATTCAAGCTGATAGAAGAGCAACTTTGACTGAAATAACCACTCGTTACAACCGATATATGCAGCAAAGCATTTGTGAAGCCACAACACGCACAACCTTGAGGCGGATGGGCTACAACAGCAGAAGACCCCACCGGGTACCACTCATCTCCACTACAAATAGGAAAAAGAGGCTACAATTTGCACAAGCTCACCAAAATTACTTTTTCTAATTTAAATGGGGACAACTTTGTGAACATAAAATTAACATGATGATATTTTTCTAATGTCCTGTACACATTTTGTAGCATCTGTTCTTTTAGCTGTATAAATTACACAAATTTGTTTTGGATGTTTTATTGAGGTCACTAAAACATGCTATAATTTAATATATTTAATATAATATTTAAACAACATTCCTCTGTTTTAGGGATATAACCTAACCATACCTGTAGTATTTCGAGAACCACTAGTACTACTATTGCCTTTTATGGCCCCTCTTCCCACTTGGTAGACATAGTGCTGCTAATGTCATCAAAATAGTTCCAGGGCCCACCAGATATGCTGTCAGCCATAAATGACCCGAGACATAAACCTTTGTAAAAAACATATTCTGCAGCTTTAAATTGCTGGGATCAAATTGACCTTAGTGGGTAAAAAAGTTTAGCAGATTTGAGGGTAACAGGAGGGTTAATGCATTAACTAAGATCTTATTTTTAAAAGTTTTACCAAAATTTCTCACAAAACTATGCAGATTTGTCACGTTGCTTTAACTATAACTGTCACTAGAATAAATCTCAAAACGAAAATGAAATCATTTGTGTAATTTCAAATATTTTTTTTTCCCTGTGGGTACACAAAAGGAAACGTTCATGAGGATGTTCATGTTGCTCTGACAGCATACAGAACCAACTCAATTCTTGACAACTCTGCACTTATTGCACTTATTTCACATGCATTTTTAAAAGACAACATTTTAAAAATGTATGTATTTATGTATAGAATTCAACCAGTCAAACTAGCTAGTAGGAGTGACTGTTACATGGTTGGCAGGTGTTAATGTCAAGCCCTGATATTAATATATATTTACATTCTCATAACCATTAATTACAGTATTAACCATATATTTTGGATTATTAATTTTGAGATTTTTTTCATCAATTAATGACTTTCCAATGCAAATTGATTTTTTTGTCATTTTTATTCTTGTTTGATAATGTAAGCTCCTGTAATGTCCGTTTTATTGCACTTTATCAAGCCGTCACTCAATAAAAGGGGCTATTTCCACTCTGGCTGAACACCCATTAGCACATATAGTGACCGGTCATAAAGGGAGAACTGCTGTCCTGAAAGACCTGATTGGTAGCTTTACAGTGCTTTGGTTTTCCTTACAGAAATAGAATCAGGATTCCCATAAATTAAACTTCTGTCATCATTTAATCAACTTCATGTTGTTCCAAACCCACAAACATTTTTCTGTGGACCACAAAAAGAGATGAATGTCATATGAAATAGATTTTTCAATACATATCGATATTGAATATCTGAAGAGCTTCCAATACTCATTTTCCACAGAACAGATACTGTACATGGTACCAGATGCTCTTTCTCTCTCTCTCGCTCATCTCTCCGACACACAAACCCGCCTCCCCTCACTCACTCGCTTAATTTGCTCCGGATGAATATTGTTACATGAATTGTGTTACAGGGATTGAATTTCAGTTATTTTTCGCTGCTTATTGCGCTTAAACAGTCAAATACACACAAAATAATGTCAAAATGCTTGTCTTGGTGAGTATTCAGGTAAACACAGTCAGTTACAGATAACAAAGAAAATGCATGTGTAACAGTATAATGGATCAATGCGTCAGGTCTTAAAGTGTCAGCTGCCTAAAATACCTACTGCCAAATTATGAGATAATATAAAAAATATCTATCTGGCAGTTTTCCCCATGGTATGAATGTCAACAGGGAAAATGCTGAGTGGCGAGTGACTTGAAAACCAATTGCCACAGTGGCTGGTGAGAAAAAAAGTTAATGTCAAGCCCTGGTTAACATTACTATTAAAATATGTAAAAAATAAAATAAAATAAAACAATAATTAAAATGAGGTTACAAATGCAATGTAAGGCTTTACGCTTATTAAATATTCTAATTAAACAATCAGACTTGAATAATACCTCTCTGGTGTACATACCAATATCATTATTGTCAAAGGGACATTACAATACAAGTTTTTACCCTACCTGTATGCGTTTGATGTTTGCAGGGATTCTCAGACCTTCCTAATTTATGGACTCTCATGTACTTGCCATGCAAGGACAACTTTCAAAAACAAATTATATCTAAATGTCCAAAATTTGGATGAAACCTCACTGAACCAATAGAGGGATACAGGACTTGCAACAGGTTTGCGGTTATATTTTCAAGAAGCCTATATGTTCAAAGATAGCAATGTAATCCTATTCTATTTCTTTTATGCCATCCAAGATTAAACAAATTGGGTATATGTATCTGAATGTAACCCTGGTGCATGACATTAATCATAACTTTAATATGAATGCAGTCTAAACTCCTCTATTTGAAAAGCAAGCATAAAGCTTAACAGTTTAAAGCTTAAAGTGTATTATTTGATACACTTTATTATTGTCTAAGAGACTGTAACGTAAAATCACTTGGACCCACTTTACAATAGGTGGCCTTAAAGGGTTAGTTCACCCAAAAATGAAAATTCTGTCATTAATGACTCACCCTAATGTCGTTCCAAACACGTAAGACCTCCGTTCATCTCCGGAACAGTTTAAGATATTTTAGATTTAGTCCGAGAGCCTTCTGTCCTTCCATTGAAAGTGTATGCACACTCTACAGTCCGTGTCCAGAAAGGTAAGAAGAAACGTATTAAAAAACATCATCAAAGTATTCCATGTGACATCAGTGGGTTAGTTAGACTCTTTTGAAGCATCGAAAATACATTTTGGTCCAAAAATAACAAAAACTACAACTTTATTCAGCATTGTCTTCTCTTCCGCGTTTGTTTGAATCCCGCTGCTGACGTAAGACGCTGCTGATGTGTTATCTGGCTTCCATGTGGTCTGAGGGAGACGCACACTTTGCGTCTTACGTCAGCAGCGTCTCTGTGGACTCGTGAATGCGGATTCAAACAAACGCAGAAGACAATACGATGCTGGATAAAGTCGTAGTTTTTGTTATTTTTGGACCAAAATGTATTGTTGATGCTTCAAAAGAGTCTAACTAACCCACTGATGTCACATGGACTACTTTGATGTTTTTCATACGTTTCTTCTTACCTTTCTGGACACGGACTGTAGAGTGTGCATACACTTTCAATGGAAGGACAGAAGGCTTTCTGACTAAATCTAAAATATCTTAAACTTTGTTCCGGAGATGAACGGAGGTCTTGCGGGTTTGGAACGACATTAGGGTGAGTCATTAATGACAGAATTTTTGGGTGAACTAACCCTTTAACTACTATGTACTAATATTTGAATTAATCATTTGTTACAATGCACTTATTGTATACATGTTTTTACATTGTACTTACATTTTTAAAATTAGCTGCATGTAATTACAGTTGTATTTAATTTCTGTAGTTACATTTATAATTACACTGTTGACCCTTCCCTTACACCTAACCCTACCCTTAAACTTACTTGTACCTCACCACACCTGTCCCTAACATTACCCTTAAACTAACCCACGCCACCCCACCTGTCTCTAACTTTACCCTTAAACTTACCCATACCAACACACCTGTCTCTAACTTTACCTTTAAACTTACCCACGCCACCACACCTGTCGCTAACTTTACCCTTAAACTTACCCATACCACCACACCGGTCTCTAACTTTACCCTTAAACTGACCCACGCCACCACACCTGTCCCTAACTTTACCCTTAAACTTACCCACACCACCACACCTGTCCATAACTTTACCCTTAAACTTACCCATACCACCACACCTGTCCCTAACTTTACCCTTAAACTTACCCATACCACCACACCTGTCTCTAACTTTACCCTTAAACTTACCCATACCACCACACCTGTCCCTAACTTTACCCTTAAACTTACCCACACCACCACACCTGTCCATAACTTTACCCTTAAACTCACCCACACCACCACACCTGTCTCTAACTTTACCCTTAAACTTACCCACACCACCACACCTGTCCCTAACTTTACCCTTAAACTTACCCACGCCACAACACCCGTCCCTAACTTTACCCTTAAATTGACCCATACCACCACACCTGTCTCTAACTTTACCCTTAAACTTACCCACGCCACCCCACCTGTCTCTAACTTTACCCTTAAACTTACCCATACCACCAAACCTGTCTCTAACTTTACCCTTAAACTTACCCATACCACCACACCTGTCCCTAACTTTACCCTTAAACTTACCCACACCACCACACCAAGCCATAACTTTACCCTTAAACTTACCCACACCACCACACCTGTCCCTAACTTTACCCTTAAACTTACCCATACCACCACACCTGTCCCTAACTTTACCCTTAAACTTACCCACGCCACCCCACCTGTCCCTAACTTTACCCTTAAACTGACCCACACCACCACACCTGTCCCTAACTTTACCCATTCCACCACACCTGTCCCTAACTTTACCCTTAAACTTACCCACGCCACCACACCTGTCCCTAACTTTACCCTTAAACTGACCCATACCAGCACACCTGCCCCTAACTTTACCCTTAAACTTACCCACACCACCACACCTGTACCCAACTTTACCCTTAAACTTACCCACACCACCACACCTGTCCCTAACTTTACCCTTAAACTTACCCACACCACCACACCTGTCCCTAACTTTACCCTTAAACTTACCCATACCACCACACCTGTCCCTAACTTTACCCTTAAACTTACCCATACCACCACACCTGCCCCTAACTTTACCCTTAAACTTACCCACACCACCACACCTGTCCCTAACTTTACCCTTAAACTTGCCCACACCACCACACCTGTCCCTAACTTTACCCTTAAACTTACCCACACCACCACACCTGTCCCTAACTTTACCCTTAAACTTACCCATACCACCACACCTGTCCCTAACTTTACCCTTAAACTTACCCATACCACCACACCTGCCCCTAACTTTACCCTTAAACTTACCCACACCACCACACCTGTCCCTAACTTTACCCTTAAACTTGCCCACACCACCACACCTGTCCCTAACTTTACCCATACCACCACACCTGTCCCTAACTTTACCCTTAAACTTACCCATACCACCACACCTGCCCCTAACTTTACCCTTAAACTTACCCACACCACCCCACCTGTCCCTAACTTTACCCTTAAACTTACCATACCACCACACCTGTCCCTAACTTTACCCTTAAACTTACCCACACCACCACACCCTAACCCTAACCCTAACCCACCCTAACCCTAACCTAACCCTAACCCACCCTAACCCTTAACCCTAACCCTTAAACTTACCCACACCACCACACCTGTCTCTAACTTTACCCATACACCACACCTGTCCCTAACTTTACCCTTAAACTTACCCATACCACCACACCTGCCCCTAACATTACCCTTAAACTAACCCACACCACCACACCTGTCCCTAACTTTACCCTTAAACTTACCCACACCACCCCACCTGTCCCTAACTTTACCCTTAAACTTACCCACACCACCCCACCTGTCCCTAACTTTACCCTTAAACTTTCCCACACCACCCCACCTGTCTCTAACTTTACCCTTAAACTTACCCACACCACCCCACCTGTCCCTAACTTTACCCTTAAAGTTACCAACACCACCCCAACTGTCCCTAACTTTACCCTTAAACTTACCCACACCACCCCACCTGTCTCTAACTTTACCCTTAAACTTACCCACACCACCCCACCTGTCCCTAACTTTACCCTTAAACTTACCCACACCACCCCACCTGTCTCTAACTTTACCCTTAAACTTACCCAAACCACCCCACCTGTCCCTAACTTTACCCTTAAAGTTACCAACACCACCCCAACTGTCCCTAACTTTACCCTTAAACTTACCCACACCACCCCACCTGTCTCTAACTTTACCCTTAAACTTACCCACACCACCCCACCTGTCCCTAACTTTACCCTTAAACTTACCCATACCACCACACCTGTCCCTAACTTTACCCTTAAACTTACCCACACCACCACACCTGTCTCTAACTTTACCCTTAAACTTACCCATACCACCACACCTGCCCCTAACTTTACCCTTAAACTTACCCACACCACCACACCTGTCCCTAACTTTACCCTTAAACTCACCCACACCACCACACCTGCCCCTAACTTTACCCTTAAACTTACCCACACCACCACACCTGTCCCTAACTTTACCCTTAAACTTACCAATACCACCACACCTGTCCCTAACTTTACCCTTAAACTTACCCACACCACCACACCTGTCCCTAACTTTACCCTTAAACTTACCCATACCACCACACCTGTCCCTAACTTTACCCTTAAACTTACCCATACCACCACACCTGTCCCTAACTTTACCCTTAAACTTACCCACACCACCACACCTGTCCCTAACTTTACCCTTAAACTCACCCACACCACCACACCTGTCTCTAACTTTACCCTTAAACTCACCCACACCACCACACCTGTCTCTAACTTTACCCTTAAACTTACCCACACCACCACACCTGCCCCTAACTTTACCCTTAAACTTACCCACACCACCACACCTGCCCCTAACTTTACCCTTAAACTTACCCACACCACCACACCTGTCTCTAACTTTACCCTTAAACTTACCCACACCACCACACCTGCCCCTAACTTTACCCTTAAACTTACCCACACCACCACACCTGCCCCTAACTTTACCCTTAAACTTACCCACACCACCACACCTGTCCCTAACTTTACCCTTAAACTTACCCACACCACCACACCTGTCCCTAACTTTACCCTTAGGGTTTTGCAATACAATATGAACACGATAAGTATGATGTACTTTTTTTTTTTTTTAACGTAAGCACATAGTAGTTAAGGCCACCAAATATAAAGTGGGGCCAATCATTTTAACTTATAAAGATATAGCTTGATGATCAATTAAAAGGTCAAAATGTAAAGATCATCATAAACAGGTTAGTCTGACTTTTTTCACTGCAGGGGTGTGGCAAAATTCCTCATCGCAGCATCTATCTTTCGGTCTCATCTGTCCCAAAAATGCTTTACATTAAACAATATTCAGGGGCGCGTACCATAATGGTAGTTGAACAAACTCAGGGTTACAGGATTAGTTTTGAGTTGACAAAACCAGACCAATCCAATCAGGTCCCATGATTATCAACTTTCTCAGGCATCTCAGGCTTTGATCCTGATTTTATGAATAACTATGGAGCCTGTGCACATAAAAGTGTGACATCAGTAGCGGACAGCCAATCACATTCACTTCTCTCACCTGCAGAATATTACAAGATTAAAAAATATACATAGCACGAAGAAAAGAGTTGCCTATGAAAGAAACTAAAAGAAAACATCTTGCGATATCAGTGCAAATAAAAGTTGTGAAGTTATTTTATATATTTGTTATTTTATATAGATGGTAATATATTCACATGTTGTTATTTTTTTAAAGATTTATCTACTGATTCTAAAGCTTATTTATATTATTTGCTTAATAATAACTGATCAACTAAAATTGTAATGGATTACTTGTAATGTGTAATGGAATAAGGGTATAATATTATTACATAAATTGCATTATTACATACTATCTAAATCATACAAATTATTATATATATAAAAAAACCTATAACTACTTACCAGCAGAAATACTATAATAAAATCAAACTTTAATAATGATGAAATTTGGATGCAATACAAACCTTCAACAGTCTGATGATACTGTGATAGTGGAAATGTTCAGAAAACAACAGCCGTTTTGGTATTCATAAGTAAAATATCAACAGTGAACTTGGATTTTCTTTATCAAACTATTAGCTAAAATGAATAGCATAAACATACAAAAATGAATTGCTCTTTAACCCTAATTTAACCAACATCAAAAATTCATGAATTCTTAATTAGGGCTCAACGGATCTAAAGAGAGATTAATTAAAGGGTTAAATCACCCAAAAATGAAAATGAGCCCATGATTTACTCACCCTGAAGTCATCATAGGTGTTTATGATATTCTTCTTTCAGACAAATACAATCAGCGTTATATTAAAAAAATGTCATGGCTCTTCTAAGCATTATAACAGCAGCCCAAAATTTGAAGCTCATAAAAGTGCATCTATCCATTATAAAAGTAATCCACACGGCTCCGGGGGGTTAATAAAGGCCTTCTGAAGCGAATCGATGGGTTTGTGTAAGAAAAATATCCATATTTAACACATTACAAAGTAAAATATCTGCCACACTGTCGTCCGTATTCAACTTACGAAAAAAGCATAACTGGCGCAATGTATGACGTAGTGTAAGCAATTTGAACTGCGAGAAGCGTTACACTTTCTTCGTAAGTTGAATACGGAAGGCAGTCCGCCAGAAGTTAGATATTTACTTTAAATGTTAAATTTTAACAGTTAGATTTTTTTCTTACACAAACCCTTTGCTTTGCTTCAGAAGGCCTTTATTAGGAGCTGTGTGGAGCAATTTTATGATTGATGGATGCACTTTTTTTGGTCTTCAACTTTTGGACTGCCATTTACTGCCATGATAAAGCTTGGAAGAGCCAGGACATTTTTAATATAACTCTGATTGTATTAATCTGAAAGAAGGATGTCATATACACCTAGGATGACTTGAGGGTGAGTAAAGCATGGGCTAATTTTTTTTGTCCCATCCCATTTATAATTTTTGGGTGAACTATCCCTTTAAAGAAAACTTTTGCTGGTCTTAAAGTATATGATGATGAAAATCATTAAAATTGTTAAAAATATCAAAATTGTATTAAATTCATTCGCTTTTAGCATTTCAAAATCTCACATTGTATAACAATTTCTGTATTGCCTTTGATAATAAAAAAACTGTATACATCTTAGAGCTACAAATTTAATTTAAAATTACAATTTGATTTCTGTTTTTATCATGGCAAATTTGATTCATATACATAGTTTTAACTATTTAAAAACAGCATGACAAGCTGAACACAGATGGAACACTTTTTAAATAATTATTTAAATGAAATCAATTTGATTAAAACATGAAAATATTAGATATGCATTTTAATGTCACAAAGCCTGGCTCCAATACCAAAAACAATGTAGTATTTATAGTACATTATTACAGATTAAATTACAATGGAAGGGTTAGAGAAATAACATGCTATACATTTTATAATATGCCGTAATATGATGATCAAAAGTACACTTTATTATTGATGCAGTCATTCATAAAAGTAGATCATGTTTGAACAGACTGGCTCTTTGCATGATAAAAGGTTGAAGAATGAATATGTGTTTTATCTCGGATTGAGCACAACCCAATAAGCAGGTGATTATGTACAGACACGAGCTTAAAATCTGTGATGTAATGAGTGTTTGATCCGTAATGTTAAGGCATCAGATCCCAATTAGTCTGTGAATTTAAGAGATATAACAACCGATGAAAGGGAAAAACACATGGCATGAAGTGAAGGCGTACTTACAGAGCCACAGAATATGGAAATACGGTATTTGAAAGATGAGGATGGATCTGTCAGTCAGGCTGTATCATGCGATGAAGATGACCTACAAAGTAAAACAAACAAAAAACACACTGTGCCCTCAGTACAGGAATAAATCGTAGAAAGCAAAGCCAAATGCACCAAATAACGCTGTCCCGAGTCCAACCTCATCAGTCAGCGACAATTTAACTGTGTGTTGTGGATTTGATTAGTTCGAGGCATACGTGCACCGCTTCAGCTTCAAACTAAGGTGGCATCTTTGGTGTTATTGATGGAAGCATAAAGTTATGACACAGCATACATTTAATTAATTCAATCCACTTCAGTTATGGCAAGCTGTAATAACATTTACTCCCTAACTAATATTTACTAATACTTATATTTTAATGGTACTAACACAAAAGTGTCATTCACAATGACAGTGATCCGCAGCAACCAAGTGAACAGACATTGATTTTCAGATTACTACTAAATAGTACGATAGTGACTAGTATCTCTTTAGGGCTGGGTATCGAGTTTTATACATTTTAGGCACCGTCCACGTATCGTAAAATGTCTTGTCGTTCGATACCAAATTTCGATACCTAAGAGTTTAATCTCGTCAATGTCAGTGAGCATGCCGCATGATTGGCTGTGGAGGAAAAACACTAGTTTACGCCGATTACGCCCAGAGACGTGGCTCACACGCGAAGCTGTAGCGTGTAACCCCGTCTGCGGTGCATTAGGGCTCCGACATAGCCGCGATCAGCTCCGGTGGCCACTCTAGTCGATGCTTCTGTTTATACCGCGACACGAGGAAGAAACAAAACCTTGTCGGAGACGTGTGCTGTTTAAATAGGGGTCAAGCGCCCCAACCCACATGTAAAAGATGTGGAAAAGATCAAAAGTGTGGCTACATTTCACCAGGCTCGATGCCGACAGTGCGCAATGCAATATTTGCAACAAGATAATTGCTGGCAAGACTAGAAACACAACCAATCTGAAGCACGGAATAAGAAAGTTGCTCCGTATTCGATTGCAAGATAAACTGCAGCACGTCACATATATGAATCAAAACTCAGGCTAGGCTACTTGCCTCACAGACATGAGAACATAGACCCATAGAAAGCTTGAATTGTCTACTTTTAAAATAAATACTTTGATTATGTAATCCAAATTAAACGTGCATTTCCCTCTATAGGCGCTCTCTATCTTGTGAAAATGGAAAAATGTAATTGGTACTGAAAAAAGTACCGTTCAGGTGCCGGCATCAAAGTCAAGGTATCGGTATCAAAAATGATACCCAGCCCTATATCTCTTACAATTTAACCATTTAGAATTAATTAATTTGATACTAGTGCTCATTTATTGAACATTTGTGACCCCGTCTGTGAAATCCCAGCTAAAGTAGAATAATCTAATTATAAAAATAAGAGTCAAAGTAGTCATAGCCATAAAAATTACAGTAATGGGTAATGCGTTTACTGCTATAAATGAGAGATACAGTACTCATATTTTCATTTATAACATGATAAATACTGAAATTAATGATTTTATTGACTATATTGTCATTATCACTATATTTTATTTTGTGCAAAATACAGTCTAAACACTGTATATCAATTTTCAATCGACTCTGGGTTTACTATCGGCACAGAAACACTTGCTGATTCTTGTATCATTTAGTTCAGAAACGTCTTTTCTACATTAGAAAATGCACAAAGACCTTAATATCAATCTGTACAAGCGACAATCAGGTCAATGCATGAAAGGCAAGACAATTGTGACTTAAGTCGGGTTCTGACTTTTCTGTTTCATCACCGAAAACATTCTGCCAAGATAACCATTTTATTTTAAATATATTTTATGCCTGCTACGTGTTGAAATAATTGGTCTTTGGGTGCTGATGCTTGGGTTGATGAATTCCCTATCTGACATGGCGGCAACTATGAAGCGCGGGAAACAGAAGATAGCTGATTGTTTAAACGGCTTGTACACTATAAATCTTGGTGGAATTGCCCCCGAATTATGAAGTAACAGGTCTTATAGAGCAGGGGTGCCCAACCTTTTTTGAACAAAGATCAACTTTTAAATTTATCAGTGTGCCAAGTAGGGCTGGACCAGAATATTCGAACATTCATTCGATGGGTTGGTATTCGATTTTCAATTTTGAAAAAAAAAAAAAGTATAATAATTCACGCACACCTGGCATCCCCATCGAAACAGTTCTCATTCGATGTTTACACTACAAAATCTGGCGAAATGCAATACTCTTGTTTTTTTTTACATTTATCTTAGCCTAGCCATTTTTAATACGATTGACAGTTGAATAGGAAGGAACCCAACCTCGTTATACTAGTACTTATTAGAATTAGGGATGCAGCAATGTATCGGTCAATAATCAGTATCAGCCGATAAAGGAAATTATTTCCTCTATTGGCCATCGTTTGATTGTTTAAAAACAGACAATGATCAAGTTTGATTATATCCTGTCAATCAAAAGGGGGCAGAAAAATGTGTCATACTGCAACTCATTTTGTGTGTGAAGATAATGTGTTAAATTTAGGGTTGTCGAACACATTCATTAAAAAACGCAACATTAAAGCAGGCTCTATTTGACCCCATGAATCACCTGTAGTTGCCAGATCCACGTTTTTTCTCTTGACCAAAAATTTTTTTGTAGCTCACTTCCCTTTTAATAAATTGCAAAGAGCTTTAAAATTCTATACATTTTATTGGAAAATTCAAACAATAAATGGCATTCAGTTCAAGCGGCAGCACAAGTCTTTTCTTCCACTTAAATACAAGTTATAGCATGAAAAAACATGCATGAACATCAAAAGGTATGTTGAAAGAAACAGTACAACTTACTGAAATGTTTCATCATTAGGGCTGGGTAAAAAATATTGATTTCTCAATTTTAATTGATTCTCATTTTTACAAAACTATATTGATTCTTAAAACCCAAGAATCGATTAGTCATCCTGTTTTCAGCTGATGAATGAACGGAAATTGTAGCGTGCCTCCTATCCAAAAATTTGCAATAATCTTTGTGCTCAGACATTTACCTCAGAAAAATATTCAGTGTCCATAAACTACTAGAAAACAGCTAGAAAAATTAACTCTAGAGAGGAGCATTTTACTTAATCAAAAAAGTATTTAGTCAGCCACCAATTGTGCAAGTTCTCCCACTTAAAAAGATGAGAGGCCTGTAATTTTCATCATAGGTACACTTCAACTATGAGAAATCCAGAAAATCACATTCACTGATGAAAAATCACTGATTTTTAAAGAATTTATTTGCAAATTATGGTGGGAAATAAGTATTTGGTCAATAACAAAAGTTAATCTCTATACTTTGTTATATACCCTTTGTTGGCAATGACAGAGGTCAAACGTTTTCTGTAAGTCAACTCAAGGTTTTTACACACTGTTGCTGGTAGTTTGGCCCATTCCTCCATGCAGATCTCCTCTAGAGCAGTGATGTTTTGGGGTTGTCGCCGGGCAACACAGATTTTCAACTCCCTCCAAAGATTTTCTGTGGGGTTGAGATCTGGAGACTGGCTAGGCCACTCCAGGATCTTGAAATGCTTCATACGAAGCCACTCCTTCATTGCCCGGGCGGTGTGTTTGGGATCATTGCCATGCTGACAGACCCAGCCACGTTTCATCTTCAATGCCCTTGCTGATGGAAGGAGGTTTTTACTCAAAATATCATGATACATGGCCCCATTCATTCTTTCCTTTACACGGATCAGTCGTCCTGGTCTCTTTGCAGAAAAACTGCCCCAAAGCATGATGTTTCCAACCCCATGCTTCACAGTAGGTATGGTGTTCTTTGGATGCATACTTTCTCCTCCAAAGACGACAAGTTGAGTTTTTACCAAAGAGTTCTATTTTGGTTTCATCTGACCATATGACATTCTCCCAATCCTCTTCTGGATCATCCAAATGCTGTCTAGCAAACTTCAGACGGGCCCGGACATGTGCTGGCTTAAGCAGGGGGACACGTCTGGCACTGCAGGATTTGAGTCCCTGACGGCATAGTGTGTTACTGATGGTAGCCTTTGTTACTTTGGTCTCTGCAGGTCATTCACTAGGTTCCCCGTGTGGTTCTGGTATTTTTGCTCACCGTTCTTGTGATCATTTTGACACCACGGTGGGAGATCTTGTGTGGAGCCCCAGATTGAGGGAGATTATCAGTGGTCTTGTATGTCTTCAATTTTCTAATAATTGCTCCCGCAGTTGATTTCTTCACACCAAGCTGCTTACCTATTGCAGATTCAGTGTTCCCAGCCTAGTGCAGGTCTACAATTTTGTTTCTGGTGTCCTTTGACAGCTCTTTGGTCTGTGCCATAGTGGAGTTTGGAGTCTGACTGTTTGAGGTTGTGGACAGGTGTATTTTATACTGATAACGAGTTCAAACAGGTTCCATTAATACAGGAAACGAGTGGAGGACAGAGGAGCCTCTTAAAGAAGTAGTTACAGGTCAGTGAGAGCCAGAAATCTTGCTTTTTTGTAGGTGGACAAATACTTATTTTCCACCATAATTTGCAAATACATTCTTTAAAAATCAGAAAATGTGATTTTCTTTTTCTCATTCTGTCTCTCATAGTTGAAGTGTACCTATGATGAAAATTACAGGCCTCCCTCATCTTTTTAAATGGGAGAACTTGCACAATTTGTGGCTGACTACTTTTTTGCCCCACTGTATATGCACGATATTAATGTTTAGATTTCAAAAAACTTTGAAGCAGAAATATGATTATGTAATTGTAAAGTTAATACTAAAACTTTATTAATATATTTAAAAAAACATCATTGAGTGTAATTTAAGTATTTGTATACAAATCAGTTCATTTTTACCTTCAGTAATATAGCAGGCTAATGAAGCCTAGTAAGCTACAACTGACTCTCATAGTTTAACAGCATTTGTTAAGAGATTTGTTTTCCTTGAGAAAATTTGCCATGTATTGTACCTGATATATATCCAAAATAATCGATATTGAATCGAATCTAATTGCAAGCTTGTGAATTGAAATCAAATAGAATTGTGAAATTTGTGTCAATACCCAGCCCTAATCATCATGTCTCATGTAATCGCTCAATCAGTGTTTCAAACGTGGAAAGACAAAAAACACTTAACTTTGCATTTGCCTCAGGAACTATTCACAGTTCGTTTGTTAGAAATAAAAAAACTTAGAAAGGAGCTTATTTACTGTTAATGTGCTCGTGCTGTGTTAAAATGTTAGTGAAAACTACCTTATGTGCAACAGTTGTTTACAAACATTTCAGTTTTCGTTTGAGTGTAATTATATTTAAAAATAAATAGCAGTTGAATATAGTTTGGGCTCTGATGATAATTGTTGTTTTTTTAAAGTGTTGCGCATATAAAGCTGCCTCTCAAACAACTTGCGAGTACCAAATGTACTTCTTTTTAGTGGCTTATTGCGCTTAAATGGTCAAATGCAAAATGCCCATCTTGCAGAGTATTCAGGTAAATACAGTCAGTTATGGAAGGTAAATAGTTGTATATTGGATCCATGCATAAGCTCTTAAAGTGATCTGTATTTAATTTTTACAATGAAAACTATTCAGTGTTTTTACATTTGATACATTCATTACCTGAAAACAACTGTTAAACCCACCTGAAAAATGTAAAGCGGTGTTTATTTAATTTGTCTCTTTATTCTATCGTATTTATTTGTGCCATCATTTGCAATTTGTATATGTTTTTGTAAATGTACATTTTTGTAAATGTAGTTCAACAATTCAAATAAAGCCTCCCTTGTGCTGTGTGTAAGCTATTACAACATAATTACCCAAATTATCAAAAAATTATGAGATAATAACAAATTATCTGTTTGGTGATGGTGGTATATATATTAATCTAGATTAATCTCCTCCAAAATAAAAGTTTGTGTTTACATAATATATGTGTGTGTACTGTGTATAATTATTATGTATATATAAATACACACACATGCATGTATATATTTATGAAAAATGTTATATTTATATATAAAATAATTATATTTATATATAAGATAAATTATATAAATATATATACAGTATGTACATGCAAATATATCTTAAATATATACATGCATGTGTGTGTATTTATATATATATATAGTAATTATACACAGTACACACACATATATTATGTAAACACAAACTTTTATTTTGGATGAGATTAATCTAGATTAATCTATGCCCACCACTAATATATATATATATATATATATATATATATATATATATATATATATATATATATATATATATATATATATATATATATATATATATATATATATATATAGAGAGAGAGAGAGAGAGAGAGAGAGAGAGAGAGAGAGAGAGATAGAGAGAGAAGTATCAGAAATGGTATCAAATATCGATATTTTTTGTATTGAAGTTGGAAATTCCAGTATCGTGAACACACTAATAAGCACTAGTATCTAGCCCCGTTCACAACAGCAACTTTATTGTTGCATTTCATTAGTCGTTGTATTGGTTGGTTGTTAGTGCCATTCTTAGTTCTGTTGACCTAACCTTATAATCAAAACTCACTACCACTTAAATGATGTTGTTCAACGTAATTTTGTGCATCAACATGTGCAAGTGCGACCATCTATCTGTGCCAAGACCACAAAGGCAAGGGCATTTGGGTCCACACACAATTAACATTGTTTACATTTTATATAGCCACTGCACGAAGTCAGAGGCATCAGAAAATAGCACTCTGCAAGGATTAACTTCTCCATATTTCTGACACTTAACTACAGTAGCTGGCGAGAGACAGGTCACTCCGCATTTGCATTGTTAATGTCGGCATGAAATGAAAATTCAACCTTATTTTTTTTAAATGCATGTCACTGATCTTATAGTGAACAATGTATACATGCATATGTTTCTTTAAAAAAAAATGACAAGACTTCTCTCTGGTGACATATGTCAGACTGCTCTGATCATTTAGTCCGCTTAAACTCAGCACATGCAAGCTCACGTTCATCTGCCTCCATTTTTGAGTCCAACACCCGCATCTCAAAATCCAATCAACATCCGATGGATTGAACCAAGTACCCACTTTACAGTTGATCTTTTTCGACGATCCGTTACACCTGGATGTCCATAATTCCCTTTCATTGCTAAGCATGCTCATTCACACTGATAGCGATTAAATTGCTGGACATCAGTGAGTCGCTGTACTGCTTACAGACGCCGTTCATACTCATGCACGCTTGCATAAAATGTAACTCTTCTCAACTTTTAGCATGGCCAACGTCATAATCTTTTATTATTATGCCGAATGAATTATTTCATGCTGCTTTACCGCTGCAGATCACTGTTAATGCGAACACCTGTTAATCACCATATGCATTTACATCTAATGAAAAGTTACTAATGAATTTAAACTATAGGGCTTTTCAAACTGTGCTTAACCCCGGGTTATCATCGTTCTAAACTGCTTTTGATTCAGAGTAAAGGTGCATTTCACACTTGGAATTTAGAAGCAGGATTAGCATTGCTTTTTACCCAGGGTTAGCATGGCTTTTGCAGTGTTAATGCAATTGCAATGCCAAACTTACTGTGAAGCAATGCAGTGTTAGAATTTTACAGCTAGATGCGTTGCAACAGAAAACCAAACGTGTGCCCTTATATTCACATGCTTCGGACAATCGTGGAAACACTGTGTGTGATATATACAGTCTTTTCAGCGTTTGAGGAGAAAAATGTCAAATGGTGACAAAGAAGAGAACATTTCATTCTTACCTTTATTGTCCAAAAAAGTCAATTCAGAATAAACTTGATAATACAGGGCAATATACAATATGAAGATGCATTGCTGGATCATTTATGTAAACATTTTGCATGCAGCGTTTATCCAATCAGTGAAAGTGAAACCAAAAATATGCAAATAAGGATATTAACACGGGTTTAAGAATGTACAGTCTGAAATGTCCGTTTATGAATTAGGGGTGTTGAAATTAATCATTGCATAGTGATGTGGAAGTGAAGGATTCTGCATCGATGATGTAATAGACCATAATTGATTATAGCCTACTGACGTTTCTCTGACATCATTCGCCACATGTGCGCAAGTGTAAAATGGCAGAGGGAGGTAAAATACAAAAGCGAGTGATAAAAAAATGCACCCACTATTTTAACATTTACAGCGCGTGAATGCATGCGTGTACATGTGTGCAAGTGTTATTGTAACTTAACTACGTCACTTGACAGTTTCATGCACTTTTTGTATTCACTAGTGTTTGTTAGACTTTGTTATCTGCTGTGTTCAGACTTAAGTTGTGTTTGATGTTTGCTACATCCAGGAAGTGTACTTTCTTGGAGCAGATAAAATAAAAAGCGAGTTTGTATATTTGTCTGCTTGTATTCATTGACAAAAATGTACCCATGTGTAGTCATTTATAAAAAAAAATGAGGATGCAACTTATCATTGACATGGTAATTGTAACCGACTTGTATCGTGAGACCAGTGGCGATGCACACCAATTAGGAATGCCCAAGATTCATTGGAAATGATGAGCAATGGGAAACATGAATTATTTGGTTTACCCTGGGGTTTAGACTGACTATCAAGTGTGAAAAGCCCCAATAAGACCTAACGTTAATAAAGACGCAAGTTAAGAAAGCAATGTTTAAAAGGCTTGCCATACTTCGGATCGTTCATGTAGGTCGTATTAAAGCAAATCCGACACAGTTTTGTCGAGTGGATGGACGATATGTACAGTATTGCAGCGTTTCGTTTGCAGGTACAGCCGGAGAGCGGTGCTCTGTGTGTGTGTGTGTCCCTGCACAACTATCAAACACCGAATCAAGAACTCCACAAAGCACCATGTCGTCGATATCCTCTGATTATTTAAGCCATCGTGCTCGTTTTATAACTCATTTGACCCCTTATCTGAACTGTGCTCGGTTTGCATCTCGGTGCAAAATGTCGATCTGGGCTCTGACAAGACAGACAGCCGAGAGTCCATCTTGCTTTGGGGAAGATGAAGTATAAATCTCACTCCTGTCAAACTCCGCCAGGGCATTTTCAGAGAGAGATACCCCTCCACAAGCTTTCATTACTTAAACTAGGGGTTTTCAGGGCAGACTTTTCAGATGAGACGGTTTTGTGCTCGGGTTTCTCGCTCCGTTGAGTCAGATAGAATAAAAGTAGCTGGCTAGCCTGCTAGCCCCTGTGATGCGAGATTGCTCTAGCTCGCCTGAACGTGTCATTAGCAGACCCATATATTAATCGCACGGTCGGTCGTACATGTTAAATCGTCGTGAATTTCACAGAAATCCTGATGTTCGGTGAGAGCAGGTGTCACACACGCAGATCACAAAAGTTGTTTATGCAGAAGCACAACAAACTGGCACGTATTTCGCACTGTCTAAGCGAGAGCTCCCGATCAATCGGAACTCGGGCTTTTCACAAACAAAATATGTCCAAGTTTTCAGTCATCGCGGCATATGTTAAAGCAAACTTACCCCTGAAATCCGGTCGAAACGCCAGGGCCTTCTCATTCCAGCCTCAAACTTATTGACACATCAGAACAGTTCTGCACTGGCCGTCCGTACAGTAGCCCCACAGACACTTATATTATTTTTTTACCGGATGCTTGGAAGGGAGCAACACCGCAGCGTGAAGTCGACAAAACTACATCACGATCGCGCCGATCACACCGAACACGAATAACGGTGGGGACCCAGTGCCACTTGGTGTTGGTACTTTCGTTTCAGGCGAACAATTTTCTCGGTTTGTTTTCTCTCGCAGCCCTCCTCCCCCTCCGTGCGTTCAAGTGTTCCCACTGACTGCTCTGTTATGAAGCCCGTGTGCACAGTGTGTGGATGTTCACAGCGCTGGACTCACTGGCCTACCGTGTCACATCATCATTATCATCATCATCATCATGCAGTTGGTGTCCTGTTAGAAAATCCAGTCTAGTACAAAACCTGTTTTTTTTTTTTTTTTGTATCTGGGTTCTAGCTGATTGCATTACCACCTTATGACCTGTTAGGTGGTTTGCTGCTGGTCCATGATAGTTTGCAAGCTTTGACCAGCTAATGACCCTCATTAGCTGGTCAAAGCTTGCAAACTATCTTGACCAGCCAGAAACAAGCTACCATCTAGTTAGTTTGTGAACAGTGTGTGGCTGGACTTTATCATCATCACAATAAGCTGGTTGGCCAGTCACAAGGTTCCATAAACCAGCTTGACCACCTCGCATGACTAGCCGGTAGCTGGTTTGTTGCTGGTCTACAGCTTATTTACCATCTTAAACCAGCTACCATACCAAAACCCATCTAGTTAGTCTGTGGACAATGTGTGGCTAGGCTATATCATAATTATCATCATAAATTAGCTGGTTGACCAGTCACAAAGTTTCCTAAACCAGCTTGATCACCATAGCCAGTGGCTGGTTTGTTGCTGGTCTACCAGCTTATTGACCATCTTAAAACAGCGACCATACCAAAACACATCTGGTTAGTCCGTGGACAGTGTGGCTGGACTATCACCATCATAATAAGCTGGTTGACCAGTTAAAAGGTTGATCACCTCACGTAACTAGCTGGCTTGTTGCTGGTCTACCAGCTTATTTACCATCTTAGACCAGCTACCATACCAAAACACGTCTACATTGAGTGGCTTTTCATTATCATAATTAAATTGTTGACTGCAGTCGCCATGTTTCAAAAACTAGCTTCACCACCTCATATGGGCAGTTGGTAGCTGGTTTGTCGCTGTTCTACCAGCTTAATATCCATCTTATGTTGCAAAAACAAGGTTGACCATCAGGTATGAATGACTTATAGCTGGTTTGTTGCTGGTCAGCTAGAAACCAGTACCATGCTTTAAAACACATTCTAGTGCACTTGACTACCTATGTCACATAATTATTTTTGTTGTTGTTGTTGTTGCGATTAAGGGTTGACCAATCACCGTTTTTTTTTTTTTTTTACTGGTTCAAGAGCTTAATGACAATCTTAGACCAGCTAAAATTTAATTAAAATCTACCTGACCACCATAAGCTGGCATGACCGACTGATTACTGGTTTGTTGCTGGTCTACCAGCTTAATGACCCTCTTAGACCAGCTAGAAATGTTGCAAAAACATGCTTGACTACCTTAAGCTGATATGACTGACTGATAGTTTGTTGCCGGTGAACCATCTTAGACCAGCTACCTTGATACAAAACACACTTCTCATTTTGAACTGTATTGGGTTTAGAGTCAAACCATTTCAGCCTGAACTTCTGTGCTGCATTTAAGTTGATTCACTGCACCTACTTCTAGAGGATGACACCACCATGCTGGGAATGCTTTTCTGATTCAGATCCACTATCTCTCTAGAGCTTCCTGGATGTTGTATATTAGTGTCAGATCGACGTTGCGCTGGTGAAATAAAGTCTAACAGTGCATGTGCGTCGCCACTTACCTGCAACAGGCCACCAAAGTGACTTAACAGCTCCGTTGTCCACCTCTCGCACCCCTTCGATGGTGTCTTTCTCTGTTCACTTTTTTTTTTTTTTTTTTTGCAACATACAGTCTACTGTACATGCAGTGAGTGAAAATATAGTTTTCATGTAAGGACAGTTATGATTGGCCGCACGCTTGAGTGACAGCCCGAGACAACCACTCAGAGTGCGCGAAACATTTCGGCACGGTTCCGAGATAGAGAGATTAAAACCACATCTTCATAATGTCCTAGACATTCACGTAACACACAATAGTTACAGAAGAAGTGTGCACTGTCATTCATTAGATCAACAGGAGATGTGAATTTATCGATATAGTGACGCCATCGAGAAAAGAGAGCGAGTGACATACGCTTCACACTAAACAGCCCCCGAGTGCAAAACACACATTAGTGAACAACATCGATGTATTTGCCCCGTATTCACTCTTTACATTTGACAGTTGAAAGCTTAATTTGGTTAAAAGACGATAAACCATGCGTGTGAACATTCGTGTCACAGCCTCGTTCTCTCTAACACACACACACACACACACACACACACATTCACTGGTCCACGGTTTTCCTGTCTCGTTGCCCTCTTTATGAGAGTTTTTCTTGATACGGCTCTACGTGCTAACACGAGAGTGGACATCGCATTATCACCTCTACATATCACTTTGGTCACACGAGCTGTAATAAAACAAGCTATTTATGTTCACTATTATTTATGGCGTTGATATTTATGAATGATGATGAGGAGGATCGAGGAAGAGGAAGAAGGGGGGTCAGAGGCAGAATCATACCTGGGCAACGCGATGCTTTTATAACTGTTAAGTTCACGCTTTTCTGTCAATCTTTCGTGCAATATGACATATAACTCTATTTCCGCTGCAAAAAACAAACAAATACAGCATATACCAGCCTAAACTGGTTTGCTGGTCTTATCTTTTCTCCCAGGCTGGTTAAGTTAGTCAGCGTGCTGGCTTTAAGTGGGTTTCGAGCACTTACCAGTCTAGCTTGGTCAGGCTATCGTAAACCAGCTAAAATCATCAAATCACCTAGTAAATTTGTGTGCACTCTTGTCTTTTGTGGGTAGCTACCTTTTGTACCTTGAAAATATTCTACAAGATACATATTTTACAAAATTGTATATTCATACATTATTGCTATTTTCTTTAAAGGACTATGATGACAAGTCATATAGCCTAATGAAGAAAGTGATGATTACTTGACTACTTAAATTTTATGTCCCTGAATCACTCTAGTTTGTCACTTTGCCTGTTTATCATATTTTTATGATGAGTTATACAGCACAACCACATTAATGTGAAACGTGATATTCCGTAAGCAACCATGTGATTATTAATTACTGCTTAATGAAAATGGACTGACTGTAACAAAACTACCACTCAAACCAAAGGAATCAGCCTCTGTAAGTTAATCTAATGGGCCAATCATTAACCTCCTAGTCAGATAAGTTTGATGAGACATTCTGTTCCCACAAAAGTTGTATTTTGATTAATCACATTTAAACAGCATGAGGCTTTTCGTAAAATGGAGCCATTTGGAAGACTGAAAGAGAGAGTGAGTTGAGGAAAATCACATTAAAGACTGATCAGATTATTGCTTTCAAAAGAAGTGGCTCAGAAATAAATCAAGGTGTTTGCTTTGGTCTTTATTAACCCTTCCCATCTTTCACAGTCCTGAGACTGATAATAAGGGCTTCCGAATTCCATTGTCCCCTTTCTGTAAACGGCTCCTTTGTGTACAATTCCTCTCTTTTGAGAGGGAATAATATCCTGTTGTTTGGGGCTCTAAAATGTATTAAATGCTGCGTTTGAAATGTAATTTTGTTGTTATCATTTTTTAATCGCTGCACCTGTATTGCAAAATTAATTTGTATATTTCTTTTGTTCAGTTTTGGAAAACCATTGAATTTTAAAATTATGAATAGGCAACAAGGCAACATTATGAAATGAACATAGTAAGTGGATAACACTGATTATCGCTTCATCACGGCACATGTTTGTGGGTGGGGTATATTAGGCAGCAAGTGAACATTTTGTCCTCAAAGCTGATGTTTTAGAAGCAGGAAAAATGGGCAAGCGTAAGGATTTAAGCGAGTTTGACAAGGACAAATTGTGATGGCTAGACGACTGGGTCAGAGTGTCTCCAAAACTGCAGCTCTTGTGGGGTGTTCCCAGTTTGCAGTGGTCAGGATCTATCAAAAGTGCTCCAAGGATGGAACATTGGGGAACCGGCCTCAAGATCATGGGCAGCCAAGCCTCATTGATGCATGTGGGGAGCAAAGGTGGGCCCGTGAGGTCTGATCAAACAGGCGAGCTACTGTAGCTCAAACTGTTCAAGAAGTTAATACTGGTTCTGATAGAAAGATGTCAGGATACGCAGTGCATCGCAGTTTGTTGCGTATGAGGCTGCATAGCCGCAAACCAGTCAGGGTGCCAATGCTGACCCCTGTCCACCGCCCAATGCAAGTGAGCATCAGAACTGAAACATGGAGAAATGGAAGAAGGTGGCCTGGTCTGATGAATCACGTTTTCTTTTACTTTACGTGGATGGCCGGGTGCATGTGCATCGCTTACCTGAGAACACATGGCACCAAGATGCACTATGGGAAGAAGGCATGTTGGCGGAGGCAGTGTGATGCTTTGGGCAATGTTCTGCTGGGAAACCTTGGGTCCTGCCATCCATGTGGATGTTCCTTTGACATGTACCACCTACCTAAGCATTGTGGCAGACCATGTACACCCTTTCATGGAAACGGCATTCCCTGGTGTCTGTGGCTCTTTCTGCAGGATAATGCACCATGCCACAAAGTAAAAATTTCAACGAGTTTGAGGTGTTGACTTGCATCCAAATTCCCCAGATCTCAATCCAATCGAGCATCTGTGGGATGTGCTGAACAAACAAGTCTGATCCATGGAGGCCCCACCTCACAACTTACAGGACTTAAAGGATCTGCTGCTAACATCTTGGTGCCAGATACCACAGCACACCTTCAGGGGTCTAGTGGAGTCCATGCCTTGACGGGTCAGGTCCGTTTTGGCTGCAAAAGGGGACCATAATTTTATGCCTGTTCGGTGTACATGTATGTAAACACTATACATGTACGGAAATCTGAATCAGTCTTATCCTACGAATCAGTCAAAACTCATTCAAATTAAAAAGAGTGGAAGTAGTAAGACAGGCTTTCTTAACATGGATGTTGCATTAATGTTTAATTTATGGAGGCCATAAATCATTAATTTTAAACATTGTATAAAGCTCAGGTATGGTTTGATTGTATAGTTCAACAGACTAACCTTCTGCACTTTTTATACAATACAAAATAATCTATATTATATATAAATAATACAATATACAGAGATTGTTAACGGCAAACATCACAGACCAAAAATGAAACTACAAATGTAAATATCACATCCCAGCTAATGCCTTGATCTATCGGGGCGGATCCAACAAATACCTACAACTGAAGTTTATGGCAGAGTTCCACACAATCTGTTCACTTTCTCAAACAATAATCACATGTAGGAATTAATTTTATTAAACCACACCTAAGTTGCTGTTTCTGTCAGACAAATCTTCCTCCTTGAAACTGCATAGAGCAGCAAACTCCATCCTCAAAGCACATGCTATACATTCAGTCTCACTTTTGACTCTTTTACTGAGCTAGTATACACTACAGCAATACTGTATGTGCATATACAGTCAAACCAAACATTATTCAGACACCAGGTATAATTGTTTTACTAGTGGGTGCAGGACATATAGTTCCTTTATGTAAGTGAGGATAGCAAAATAACATAAACTGTGAAATATTATACCAAAAAGTCTTCACACAGTGGACTATCAGTAAAATTGATAAAAATTTGGGAGAAAAATTATTCAGACACTTTGACCTAACCATGTTTTGCTCAGGTGTTTTTTCTTTAATTGCTAATGCGACCTTTGTCATTAATGACTCACCCTAATGTCGTTCCAAACCCGTAAGACCTCCGGTCATCTCTGGAACACAGTTTAAGATATTTTAGACATACACCTTCCATTGAAAGAGTATGCACACTCTACAGTCCGTGTCCAGAAAGGTAAGAAGAAAGGTATGAAAAACATCATCAAAGTATTCCATGTGACATCAGTGGGTTAGTTAGACTCTTTTGAAGCATCGACAATACATTTTGATCCAAAATAACAAAAACTACGACTTTATCCAGCATTGTATTCTCTTCTGCGTTTGTTTGAATCCGCATTCACGAGTCCACAGAGACGCATCAGCAGCGTCTTACGTCAGCAGCGGGATTTGATAATGTAACTGCAACCCAGCAACCAATTACAATCAACCAATTACAATCAACCAATCAACTGTCAGCTGTTAAAGGGTTAGTTCACCCAAAAATGAAAATTCTGTCATTAATGACTCACCCTAACGAGGCAAAGAAATTGGCCTCACACTTTTATAATCTACACATTAGTGTTTTTTTTAGTTGCGGTTACATTTGATAATGTAACCGCAACTAAAAAAAAACACTAATGTGTAGATTATAAAAGTGTGAGGCCAATTTCTTTAAATCAAATTCTTGATACATTTTACTCTGATTGTCTGGTGAGCAAATAGTGCCAGAAAGTATAACTTTCCATGTCTCAGAAAAAAGTGCATAATAACAACAACAACAACAGTAATTATTCTCATTATGTACTGATCCTGTCATGCCATAAAATTATATGCCATGCCATGTCTATTGATCCTGCAGCGTCTCAATATTAATTTAATTCCCAGTTTAGCTTAATAAAGGTCAATAAATAGACCTATCTTAAAGTTATAAAGTGAGTTGTCAGAGTTCAGTTTTCATATTCATACAGAAGACAGTATGCTGTGATTTAGTAGATAAAAAGTATTATCCTTTTACTTGAAAGAACATTGTAAGCTTCTCCTGCATATCATCCATAGCCTACAGGTGAAGGGTCACTGTTATTTTGCCAAGTAAGATATGTTCCTGGGTCAATATACAGGTCCTTCTCAAAAAATTAGCATATTGTGATAAAAGTTCATTATTTTCCATAATGTAATGATAAAAATTGAACTTTCCTATATTTTAGATTCATTGCACACCAACTGAAATATTTCAGGTCTTTTATTGTTTTAATACTGATGATTTTGGCATACAGCTCATGAAAACCCAAAATTCCTATCTCAAAAAATTAGTGTTTTTGATACAAAAAAGTCAACCTTCAAATAATTATGTTCAGTTATGCACTCAATACTTGGTCGGGAATCCTTTTGCAGAAATGACTGCTTCAATGCGGCGTGGCATGGAGGCGATCAGCCTGTGGCACTGCTGAGGTGTTATGGAGGCCCAGGATGCTTCGATATCGGCCTTAAGCTCATCCAGAGTGTTGGGTCTTGCGTCTCTCAACTTTCTCTTCACAATTTCCCACAGATTCTCTTTGGGCTTCAGGTCAGGAGAGTTGGCAGGCCAATTGAGCACAGTAATACCATGGTCAGTAAACCATTTACCAGTGGTTTTGGCACTGTGAGCAGGTGCCAGGTCGTGCTGAAAAACGAAATCTTCTTCTCCATAAAGCTTTTCAGCAGATGGAAGCATGAAGTGCTCCAAAATCTCCTGATAGCTAGCTGCATTGACCCTGCCCTTGATAAAACACAGTGGACCAACACCAGCAGCTGACATGGCACCCCAGACCATCACTGACTGTGGGTACTTGACACTGGACTTCAGGCATTTTGGCATTTCCTTCTCCCCAGTCTTCCTCCAGACTCTGGCACCTTGATTTCCGAATGACATGGAAAATTTGAGCGACAGTCCAGTGCTGCGTCTCTGTAGCCCAGGTCAGGCGCTTTTGCCGCTGTTTCTGGTTCAAAAGTGGCTTGACCTGGGGAATGCGGCACCTGTAGCCCATTTCCTGCACACGCCTGTGCACGGTGGCTCTGGATGTTTCTACTCCAGACTCAGTCCACTGCTTCCACAGGTCCCCCAAGGTCTGGAATCGGTCCTTCTCCACAATTTTCCTCAGGGTCCGGTCACCTCTTCTCGTGCAGCGTTTTTGCCACACTTTTTCCTTCCAACAGACTTCCCACTGAGGTGCCTTGATACAGCACTCTGGGAACAGCCTATTCGTTCAGAAATATCTTTCTGTGTCTTACCCTCTCGCTTGAGGGTGTCAATGATGGCCTTCTGGACAGCAGTCAGGTCGGCAGTCTTACCCATGATTGCGGTTTTGAGTAATGAACCAGGCTGGAGTTTTTAAAAGCCTCAGGAATCTTTTGCAGGTGTTTAGAGTTAATTAGTTGATTCAGATGATTAGGTTAATAGCTCGTTTAGAGAACCTTTTCATGATATGCTAATTTTTTGAGACAGGAATTTTGGGTTTTCCTGAGCTGTATGCCAAAATCATCAGTATAAAAACAATAAAAGACCTGAATTATTTCAGTTGATGTGCAATGAATCTAAAATATATGAAAGTTTAATTTTTATCATTACATTATGGAAAATAATGAACTTATCACAATATGCTAATTTTTTGAGAAGGACCTGTATATTTCTCAAAATACAGTCCTTGTCATGTCGCTTCCTCATATGTTATCCCTAAAATAAGAGGGAAATGATAATAGGTGAGTAACTGATGTAGAAGCACCTAACCATGGTTGTAAACCTAAACTTCACATAAACTGTAAACTTGTCCCTCAAATCTAATTGATTGCTTGGTATGTTGTTCCAGGATCAACAAAGGTGATGATCCAGGAACATGTTGCACTTGTTGAAATCACATTCACCAGGAGGGGTGAACACTGGGGGTTAAATTGCCATATAGGTTTATTGTTTTTTTAATTGCATGTCTATTTTCAAATTAAAGTTTCAGTACCCTTACTTTTCTCTTGACAAGCCATTTTAGAATGGTCACACTGTGGGACCGTTCCTCAAGCAGGTTTAAGGATTACTTCAAGTGATATTTGACCCAGATAAGGAAATTCAGATAATCCGGTGAATTCTGGAGCATCTGTAGATCAATGGCAAAGAGGCACACGAGTTGTCCTGCCCTTTTGGCCCCTGAAGATAAGTAGAAGAGAATCCATCTATCTCACGGTAAGGCAAGCCTGATAGCCTCAGTGTATTTGCTTGCTGATGTCTGGTCTCATTACCGAGTCTGATGTATTGTGCACGTTGATATTTGCCATTGGTGTCGTTTCTGCGGTACATTAGCACTCTCTAGTGAGGGTTAAAATAACAGCTTCTGTTTGTACCGCAGCACCTGCTGCCCTCTGCTGGTCACCTGCTACAGTACAGCATCCTTACAGGTATGGGAAATGATCATGTGTGATTTATATGAATTTAATTGTCATAAGGCAAATTTAAATACCATAAGCCAAAAAACAATGATGATAAGATTTTTAAAATTATAAAGAAAATAAATGATCTAGATTCAGAACATTAGGTCATGAAAAATAGAGATACATAAAATGAGGAGTATGAGAATACTTTGTTCATTTAAGAAACATCAGTGTTACAGGATTCAAATGGATTCAGTTAATGCTTGATTGTGATTGGCTGGCTGGGGATTTCTAGGTTAGTGCTGTAGGGGAGAGCTGTCTCACTGTGAGAGAGAGAGAGAGACAGGCAGAGCATCAGTCCAGTGGAGCTTGAGATGCGCAGTTTGGTTTATTAAAGTTCTAGAACTCTTTTTGTGTCTTTTATAAAATGCTAGAATGGAAGATAAAGGTGTTTTGGATGATTTTGGCCCCTATGTGGGGCCTTCCTACCGTGCGGCCCTCTCGTTCCCTGGATGGATCGAGCAGCAGTTGGAAAGACACAGGGGGTTGTGCTGCTGCTTATTAGCATAAAAGAAGGATTACACGGTAATTGTCCCAGCTGTGAAGGCCGTCTAATTTAGCACTTGGGATTGGAGATCTGGTCCTCCAGTGTGCGATTGGGTTTATGATGCTAGTTCAAGTTAATGACTGTAGTGGGTCTTGTGCAGATAAACACTGTTGCTTACAGCAGGGGGCAGCTGGCATTTATGACAGGAGAGAAGAGAGGGGAGAGCTAGTGGGCAGAGAGATTTGAAATGGAGATTCTCTATGTGTGCGCCTCTCTTTCTGCTCCCCTGGCGTCCCGTTTATCTCACACTAACGAGCTTCAGAGCCATTGAAGTAGACAAAGTCCCTCTTTACTTACTGGTAGGCCCCCGTCCCTCCAACTAGTGTGAAGATCTGTCAGTTATACGTAGCAAGAACACAATCAGGTATTAGCAGCATGTTGTTGCTTTTCAGTGTTGCCAACAGAAATAATTCCTAAATATTTCACAATAACATGAAATAATGTTCGCTAAATGTGTGCCTGGCTGTATGTTTTTGTGTGTGTGTGTGTGTGTGTGTGTGTGTGTGTGTGTGTGTGTGTGTGTGTGTGTGTGTGTGTGTGTGTGTGTGTGTGTGTGTGCATACTGTTGATATTAATTTTGCACACTCTTCCTAAATGAATGAATTTAAAAATTGCTATAAAATTCAATTTAATGCAACGGTTATTTCCGGTCTTAGAATTTGATTGGTTTAAGAGGCATTTTATCGTAGGTGGCGAAAACAAAGTCAAACTATTTGTTTAAAAACCATAAATGAACCATTCATTCATTCAGGATTAAAACATTTAGGGTACATTTACACAACAACGATATGCTTCCAACGGAGAAGACTTTACTTTACAGCTAAAAACACTGTATTCTGCAGCCAGCTAAACACTATAGACTGAACATGTAATACGTGTGCATGACGTTATCGTTTTCACTGATTCGCATTTTTGTTGTTTACACAGAGACCGTTTTCAAAAACTTGCATTTTGAAACCTGTTTTACAAAGTTTTTAGGCACACAAAACACTGTTGAACATTTTTAGTTGAATACGGTGTCATGTAAATAGCACCTTAGCCTACATTTTATGCATTTGGCAGATAGTAGATTTATACAAAGAAACTAACACTGAATTTAAGTTACACATTTTATATTAAAAAAGCAAAACAACAGTGTGGCATGCAGGGTGGGGCCAAGAGCCGTGGGAACGGAGCGAGGCTGGTGGCATGAGCGTTACTGGATTACAATCGCACCACACCGGGCTCGAGTTCCACAGAGGAGCTCCGGAAGAATACAACCCCAAATCAGAAAAAGTTGGGACAGAATGGAAAACACAAATAAAAAAAGAAAGTAGTGATTTCTAAATTTACTTTGACTTGTATTTCATTGCAGACAACATGAACACAAAATATTTCATGTTTTGTCTGGTCAACTTCATGTCATTTGTAAATATGCATCCTTTCCTGTCATTCAAACCTGCAACACATTTCAAAAAAAGTTGGGACAGGAGCAATTTAGGGCTAGTAATGAGGTAAAATGGTTAAATAATGATGTGATTTGAAACACGTGATGTCAACAGGTGATTGTAATTATGATTTGGTACAAAAGCAGCATCAAAGAAAGGTCTAATCCTTTAGGAGCAAAGATGGGCCGAGGATCGCAAGTTTGCCAACAAATACGTGAGAAAATTATTGAAATGTTTAAAAACAATGTTCCTCAAAGAAAGATAGGAAGAGATTTGGATATTTCACATTCAACAGTGCATAACATAGTTAAAAGATTCAAGAAATCTGGAGGAATTTCAGTGCGTAAAGGACAAGGGCGCAAGCCTAAGCTGAACAACCGTGATCTCCGATCCCTCAGGCGGCACTGCATCAAGAATCGTCATTCATCTATAAGCGATATCACCACATGGGCTCAGGACTACTTTGGTAAACCTTTGTCAAGTACCACAATACGTAGTTACATCCACAAATGCCAGTTAAAACTGTACTGTGCCAAAAGGAAGCCCTATGTTAATAGTGTCCAGAAGCGCCGTCAACTTCTCTGGGCTCGGAGGCAACTGGGATGGACCATTACACAGTGGAAACGTGTACTGTGGTCAGATTAATCAGTATTTCAAGTATTTTTTGGGAGGAATGGACCCGTGTGCTCCAGACCAAAGAAGAAAAGGATCATCTAGACTGTTACCAGCAACAAGTCCAAAAGCCAGGGTCTGTCATGGTATGGGGTTGTGTCAGTGCCCTTGGCAAAGGTAACTTGCACTTCTGTGAAGGCACCATTAATGCTGAAAAGTACATAGAGATTTTGGAGCATAATATGCTGCCTTCAAGAAGACATCTTTTCCAGGGACGTCCATGCATATTTCAACAAGACAATGCAAAACCACATTCTGCACACATTACAAAGTCCTGGCTGCGGAGGAAGAGGGTACGGGTACTTGACTGGCCTGCCTGCAGTCCCGACCTGTCTCCAATAGTCTGAATGACAGGAAAGGATGCATATTTACAAATGACATGAAGTTGACCAGACAAAACATTTTGTTCATATTGTCTGCAATGAAACAATTCAAAGTAAATTTAGAAATCACTTCTTTTTTTGCATTTTCCATACTGTCCCAACTTTTTCTGATTTGGGGTTGTAAAATGAGGAATGACGACAGTGCAAGACCAGGCCTGGACTTTATGTTGTGTTTAATTATGTTTATATGTGGCAGTGGTTTGTGAGAGGCTGCCGCTTTACTTTCAGTTACAAACTTTACCAAGACAAATATTGTTTTCAGATCGAATAATCCATTATTTTTATAGAGAGGTGTTTTAATGTATTTGCCATCACACTGAAACCAACTGTCCAACCAATCTGATTCAGGTCATATTTTTGGTCATATTCCCAGAGGTGCTGCTGTTACATAAAACCACGATGCTCACAAACACTATTTTGTAAGCAGAATGTTTTCTGTTTTCGTCAAAGTGTGAATTTGCATGTTCATTCAGCCTGTCTGCTGTTTTTTTACACATTGATCTGAACAGACAAATCGCATTAGAAAATTGTCATGCCATCTGGATGTGAAAAGGCCTTGAGTAATTTACTCAAACGATTTGTTAAAAAAACTAAAGACCCCAAAAAAAAACAATACTGATGCTATATCCCAAATTGCATACTGTATAGAAGGTACTGCATTTGGTATGAAACATACTTAGTATTCATAAAAAAGTACATTCTATATAGTATGAATGTGTGTGGTATGAATGACATTTGGACATTTTCAGACTCATGGAATAGTAAAATGTCTATCGAATGCGCACTTCAGAATCTCACTAAAAGTAGTAGCTCATCCGAATGCTTTTCGCCTGCTGTTTTGTCAATACTACGGCTGCATCTGAAAACTTCAAAATGCTGCCTTCGGAGGATGTATTCCATGGTAGTAAGGCATCAAGGCGTATCCGAATCCAATGTCAGCTTCACTTCCTGTCTCCGGAGACACCTTCATCTGATTGATTTTGGACGGCATAATACATGTATCCTTCGCTGCTTTTGATATCCCACAATCCTGTGCTTTCCATTCTGTGACAGCTGAGCTAAAAAAAATAAAGATGGCATCTGAAAGTTGCTGTTGGTGGTCAGTTTGTGTGTAAATGTACGTTTCTGACTAACGTTTTCCACTAATTTCTAGTGAGAATTTATAATTGCAGTAATTACCCTGATGAATAATCCAGCATTGCTGGTCACCAGCATAAAGTATGTTTTGCATGCTGAGGCCATGGGATGCTGGTTTGCTGGTCCTCAACATGAGATGCTGGTTTGCTGGTCCTCCTCAGCATGGGACGTTGGTTGCTGGTCCTCAACATGGGTTGCTGGTTGCTGGTCCTCCTCAGCATGGGTTGTTGGTTGCTGGTCCTCAACATGGGTTGCTGATACCAAGAATGGGGTGCCGGTTGCTGGTCCTCAACATGGGATGTTGGTTGCTGGTCCTCAACATGGGATGCTGGTTGCTGGTCCTCCTCAGCATGGGACGTTGGTTGTTGGTCCTCAACATGGGTTGCTGGTTGCTGGTCCTCAACATGGGATGCTGGATTGCTGTTACCCAGAATGGGATGCTGGTTGCTGGTCCTCAACATGGGATGTTGGTTGCTGGTTGCTGGACCTCAACATGGGATGTTGGTTGCTGGTTGCTGGTCCTACTCAACATGGGACGCTGGTTGCTGGTCCTCAACATGGGTTGCTGGTTGCTGGTCTCAACATGGGATGTTGGTTGCTGGTTGCTGGTCCTCAACATGGGATGCTGGTTGCTGGTCCTCCTCAACATGGGACGCTGGTTGCTGGTCCTCAACATGGGTTGCTGGTTGCTGGTATCAACATGGGATGCTGGTTGCTGGTCCTCAACATGGGATGCTGGTTGCTGGTCCTCAACATGGGATGCTGGTTGCTGGTCCTCAACATGGGATGCTGGTTGCTGGTCCTCCTCAACATGGGACGCTGGTTGCTGGTCCTCAACATGGGTTGCTGGTTGCTGGTCTCAACATGGGATGTTGGTTGCTGGTTGCTGGTCCTCAACATGGGAATGCTAGTTGCTGGTTGCTGGTCCTCAACATGGGATGCTGGTTGCTGGTCCTCAACATGGGATACTGGATTGCTGGTCCTCAACATGGGATGCTGGTTGCAGCTCCTCAAGATGGGATGTTGGTTGCTGGTCCTCAACATTTATTCAACATTTATTCAATCCCATAATCCCATTTATTCAATCCCATAATGTTATTCAACATTTATTCAATCCCATAATGCACCGCAATAACTGACGTACACTCAATGGTCAGAGAATACCCATAATGCACTAAGAGGATTGTGCTAAATAAATTTCCGCATCTCGCCAGAAGATGGCGTCTACAGCTGAATGATCCATTCATCCATTTTCCAAACCGCTGGTCCAATGTGGGTACAGCATAATATCATACAGGCATAAATTCTTTTTTACTTGATTATTTAATTGTTTAATTAAGTCCATGTTCATTTATTACCATTTTGGCTTTATTTCTTTCATATGGAACATGTATAAAAGTGGTTGATGTCTCCATTATGATGATTAGTGTTTCCTTTAGATAGGCACTTGGCCTTTGACTTTGGTTGAATTAATTCTCTTTCAGCAATGAAATTGATGAAATTGCATGCTATCACTATTGTCTACAATATTTCATGCTCCTGACTGCAATAACACTTTTTACTATGTACACTTTTTGGAAACCGTGACTAACAGCTGGCTTTTGACATGAGTTCCCAAATGAGCATTAGCAACTTTTATTTTTGAACTTTCATTATCAAGTTGCTATTAACTGTCTCATTGAAAGAGCTCTTCTCATAACCCCTGTGATTAAACAAACGGCTTATGATTATTTTGTTATTTGTCATTTTTCTTTGTTTTCATATCTCTACATGTTTTTTTGTTTTTCAATGTACACAAGCTCTTTTTAACTGATTTGTGTACAGATACTTTGAAGCAGGAGACAAATCCTTTGATCCTTTGAAATGTTTCACCAGTTTGAAATTTTACTTTGTTATTCAAAACTTCAGATGCCATTTATTAATAAAATTATTATTACTAAAACAATTTTGGCGATAAGCCATTCACTGCCATTATAAAGCAAGGAAGAGCCAGGACATTTTTTTAAACGCTGATTGTATTCGTCTGAAAGAAGAATGTCATACACACCTATGGCTTGAGAGTGAGTAAATTATGAGCAAATTTGAATTTTTGCTATTTTTGCTTTAACTATCCCTTTCATTTACATCATTAATATGCTACATATAGAAATATGCAAGCAAAAACAATGCTTGTGTCCAAAACACTGCTTGCATACAGATAACTGGCCTACTCACACTCAACCCCGAAAGCTGGTGAACCAGCTTTACCAGATTTTGCATGAGAACATGCATACTGGTCCACCAGCTAAACCAGCACTAAACCAGCTTGGACCAGCATGGAATTGATGCTGGTTTATGCTGGATTTTTCAGCGGGGTAAATATTTGCTTAGTTATCGGCTTATCGCCAAAGCTTGCTCTATTTTGCTGTAGATCATTAAACCGTTACTCTGTCTCAGAAGTCAGTCCGAGGTACCTTCATGTGCAAATGGATGCATTGACATTTTTGGATGGATGCATAGGCCTACTACTCACATACTGTTTTTCGCCTTTAATATAGTATGGAAGCAGGCATATTCAGATGCAGTGTGCTTCATTCAGTAATAAAATTGAATCAATTCAACTGTTTAATACAGGAATGAAACACTACTAGTCTGTTGCTCGTAACACGATACACTCGAACCATTGTTTAGTTCACAGGGGTTCACATGAAAATCCCTAGTCTACAGACTTACTTCCAGTAAAGAGGGTTTTGCAGTAATGTTTATGTCCAGCAGGTGGTAGTAGGCTTTACCTTTTACCCTGTGCTTGAGGCGTCCATGGAGATGACAGATTTATATGTAAAAACTGAAATGCAAACTTGCATCCATTTCAAAGGAAAGATCAAACATAAAAATGTCACATTATGAACCAGCTCAGACTTTATCTGTACAAAAATAACTCTTGGCTTGAATCTTTAAACAATCCTGTTCTAGAACTCACCCTGTTGTGTGCATCAGTAACAGATCCTAGTGGCATGAAGGACAGAAGATCAACCCTGTGACATTTAGATCAGACGGACTGACACGACCAGATCTCTCAAATCTCTCTTTGCTTTCCTATAGAGACGGATCATCTGGCAGACAGTGTGTGGCAGGGCGAGCCTCAGGCCTGATGGAAATGGGGAGATAATGTGCTTAGCATCAGATCTCCTGCAAAGGAAGCACTGCATCACAGCGATTTGATTAGACCTTTCCCAAACAATCTCATTGATCAGAGTCATTATCTTTACTCAGATTTATGTTAACCAACAGGAAGCCATTATGTTGGGTCAACAAAATACGTCGAAGGGGACTCAGCACAGTATCATATCCCATTTCTAATGATGATGAATAGTAAGAGAGTAAATAAAAGATTCTGAGGGGGACGACAATTTTGTGTGTTCATTGATCAAAAGGTCCTGCTGTATTTAAAGGGGTTCACTGTGATAATTAGATCCTGCTTTAACGAAAAACTGCTGTTTACATGCACATTCACACACATTTGGTCCAGGCATGTGCCCAGGGCACTAGTCCAGAGTGACCAGAATGTTTTTTGAATGATCATGTGAAAATTCAGCTTTGCCAATATAGAAAAAATATATATGTTAAAATATAATATATTAAAATATAAAATTGTATTAAATTATAATAATATTTCACAATATTGCTGTTTTTTACTGATCAGGTAAATCCAGCATTGGTGACTTCTTGCAAAAACATGAAAAATGTGTATGTGAAACTTAAACTCATTGAAATGCAATCCAGACATTCTGAACTTGAGCTGATTTGATTTTGACGTGACGAGAAAGAAAGTGCCTCTAGCTGCCTATTTGAGTGATTTGTTTAATGTGACATCTCTTAGTGTAACATTACATCTCATTTTCACATCCTGATGAAGTCAGTGACTATGCATAAAACTAGTGTTGCAGTCGAGATGTGAGACATTTTCGGATACTATGCCAGGAAGTGGCTTTGCTGAAAACGGCAGTTTTGTCGAGTTGTTTGAGTTATAATGTTAAAAGACAGAAACACAAAACGGGGCGCATCCTACTGCTGAATAAATGCTTTTGGCATTTGGCCTCCGCAGGCAAACTGATCTCTTTCCTTTCCTCTCACATCAGAGATATGGACATGCAAGTCAGCATAATTTGATTTGGGCTGGGAGCCATTTCCTGTGGAAGTGGACACTGAAAGAGAGAGAGAGTCTGCACCCAAGTCTTAGTTGACAGAATTGAGCCTGACATTGTCATAGAGCCTCTTCTAGCACTTGTAAAATGCTTCTCAGGTGTTTCGCCACCCATGCAGAAGTCTACAGCACGTTTAACCATCTGAAACATGGGGTGAAATGAATCGAACGGTGCAGTATAATATATGACTACCATTTAAAAGTTTGAGGTCAGTACCATATGTCTCTTATGGTTATTAAGGCATTTATTTGATCAAAAATACTGTAAAAATAGTCATTTTGTGAAATAGAATTTTTTTATTGTAATATATTTAAAGTGTACACTATGTAATTAAACCAAACAAAACATGTTTTTGTCTTATTATAAGTGTACCCTTGCATCCCAATGTCCATACTATGTCTCCTAAATATTTTGTGAGATTAGCCAGAAGTCCCTGGATGGTCTACTATTTCCGGTAGAAGTGTGGATCCGTGCAAACTAGGGCTGCGTTCCACTCCAAATTTGTATGCCCTTCACTCGCTAACTTCCCTCCCTTACGTTGCACAATGCCCACTACTGGCGGAACTTGTTCATAAGGTTTAAATGAAACGCACTAAGCCTGTGATCACTTGGAATTCACTATGGAGCTGATTTATTATTTAATCTCCTTTTTTTTTACTTAAAAATTTGTTTATGCACCATTCTATATGCATCTAAGTTGTTGGAGAAAATATACAATTCTATAGGTACATGAGCTGTTGGAGAATAAGGAAATTACTCAAAATAAAAGAAAAAAAAAAACTTTAACTGTGAACATGGTAGCTACATGTATTATGCGATTAATTCTCAAAATAATTAATATATTATACACTTCTGTTAAGTGCAATCTGCTGTGATTACACCCATACCACACATTCATACTATACAGAACATACTTTTTTAGCCGTTGTGAAGAAATTACTTCTTCAAAATAAGTACTTACTTAAAGGTGAACTATGTAACATTTTTTGCAGTAAAATATCCAAAAACCACCAGGCCAGTGTTATATATTTTGTTCAGTTGAGTACTTAGAATATCCCATATGTTTCCAACTATTTGTAAATCGTGAGAAATTGCTATTTTAACCAATGAACCGGGACGTGTCTGCTATGCGTGTGAGGGAGTCGCCTGTCAATTGCGTCATATCTGCGTTACCCTCGGTTTCCTGTTTTATTTGGCAGAAACACTTTACTCTCACTGGAGTTTGAACAAGTGTCACAGCAGCCGCCGAGCGACAGCCATAACTTCCTTTTCGACACACTCAAATGTAACTAATATGATCAACAGAGCTGCGTTACCTCATACTCATGCACGGCGCCAGAATTTTTTCTCAATTTTTTCGCCTGGGGGGGCTAGACCAATATGTGGGGGTGCTAAGAAAATAATCAATATTCATGACGTCAGAGTTACTTCATAAAGAAATTGTTAAATAAAAAAAAAAGCAGCTATGGTACACACCACATGCATTAGTGTAGTTTAAAATTATATTTGTATATTTGGCCAAAGAATAGGCATATTCAACAAAAATCTTAGTGATTATGTAACGGATTACATGTAGCCTTTTAATGGATTTAAGCGGGGGTTTTTCACATGGCTGACATATCCAATTGTTTTTCAATGGGAGTGCCACATTTTTAGAAAGCCATGAGCGCAACGAGGCGCCGAGCCTCTATTTCACGCTCAGCGTTCGACATTCTTACCGGTCACCGAGAGATGAAGAATGTGCAACTTTTAATAAAACGCAGCATTTATCACTGACTTTGTTTACATGGACAGCAGTAATTTAATTATTGACCTTATTCTGAATAGGGCAATATTCTAATTAAGGTGTTTAGATGAGTTGCTTTTAGAATATTCCGTTCATGTGCCTGTTTTCCATGTTATAGAACATAGATCGATTAATGGCACAAGTTAGGCTATTACGTCCCCATGCCACAGAAAAAAAATAAAAATACGAAACAAGATTAGTTTTCTTACCCCATTGTCAGATAATTTTGCTTGTTTTAAGCAAAAACTCACTTCATTTTGCATCTTGATTTAAGAATTTTTTGATATTTAGACCAGAAACAAGACAAAAATACTAAGTTAGAAGAGCATTTTTGCAGTGCAATGCCGTTTAGATGAATAGCGCACTTATTAAAAAAAAACACACAACAAATATGGCATTTTAAAGAGAAAGCGTCTGATCGGATCATATCAATGTGGATACGTTTGCACCACCTGCGATTTATACCACTTCATACAATATAGCATAGTCTATTGCTTTAAAGCTACAAATATAATAAGTATGTATAGGCCAAATGTAATTAGGACATGTATTCAAGAAATGTGGGGGGGCTAAACCGGGGCTATTTAAAATTCTGACGGGGCTTTAGCCACCCTTAGCCCCGGTGTAGCGCCGTCACTGCTCATACTCATGACTGAAAAAGCAGAAGTGGCGCCGGCGACCGTGTCATAATAAAAGTACCACTAGCGACTATGCCATAATAACAGTCCTGCTCTTCAATCGCTCCTGCGGCCTTGCTCAGCTCCACAACACTCGGCCCTGCTCTGCTTCATACTACATACTTCATACTACTTAACTGAGACAAGATGTTTGACAGGCCAGTTTACCATGACAGGATGCGACCAAGCGTCCAAGTACAGCTCATAAACCCCGCCCCCTCCAAGTAGTATTCTAATGGGACGGGAGACAAACGAAACAATCAAATTACATTGCAAAACATTTTTTTCCTAAGATGGTTTCTGTCATTTTAGGTAGTTTTTATTACGCTGATGTAAGTTCAAGTGTTCATTTTTTGTAAGTTTGTGTTGGTTTAAGTTAAAACGGGGGTGTGACATCATGATCGACAGCTTCTCTGAGCGAAGTGTTGCCTAGAAATCTAGACGCACCCTAGCAGCAGCAAATGTAATCTAGCAACTCTCCGTAGACTTGCGAGCTTGAAAAAACAAACTCTAGTCAGGCCAATAACATCGTGTATAGAGCCGGTGGGCGGGTGACCCGCTTGTGATTGTTGTCTCACCACTGATAGCGCTCTGGTTGGTTGTAGCGCTATCCTATTGTGTGTACAGGGAATTTGAAACCCCACCTTTCGGATTGAGCCCAGCCAATGGTGTGTTCCCAGACTCAACATCTAGATGTGGGTCTGGCTTATCAGGCTAAGCAAAGTACTCACTGAGGCACCAACTGACTTTTTTCAGGATTTTCGGGAGGAGATCAGAGCTTCAACTAAATTCTTCTAAATTTGCATACATTTTGGAAGTGGTCTTCCATCTTTTTTTTTAGTCTATGGGTGTGATCATTTAAAGCAAACATCACACAAAATAAATACTAATATAATTTTAATTAAATAAATTCCCCCCAAAATAATGTAATAATGTCAAATTAATTTAGATTTTTCTTCACACAAATTAGAAAACACAAAGTAAACACATTTTCTTTGTTCTCAGGCTTTTGATTCCCACTGTACTGTATATAACAGACAATGGTCTTGTATGACTGACAGTGAAAGAAAGGAAATCTGTTATTGTAGAACGGTGTGAAAAGTCCAGGTCTGTGGTCAAAGGATCTGAGAAGTTCCGGGTTTAAAAGAGGGTCTATATATGTTTGAGTCACTTGTTGCTCATTGCGGTCAACTTTGATGGCTGTCAGGAGTTGTGTGAGCTACACAGGAAATGCACCAAAGAGGATCCTTTGTTGTACAACACCAATAGGGCAGGCTGAGTCACGCTGAAGCGCTAAGAAGTCCCTCAGGACACGCACACTCAGATGTTAGCGATGGTTTTCTGTGTCCAATGTCAGGTTGTAATCTGTGTGGGAATTTTTCTCTAACCCAGCTGCATGGATAATGCGGATAAAGTTAGCAGATGGGGGGGAAAGGCCCACCTTACATTCTTACAACAGTTTGTCACACCTTACAACTGGACCTCAGGATTTTAAATAATGACCAATACTACTATTTTCACTTACGAACGTGCTTTGTTTCATGTGGCCTTTATAATTATAACACAGGTCTCTCCTTGTGTGAGCCTATAATCGAGTAAATAGTTTGTTTAAATTTCACATTATTATAAACAAGTAGGGGTGGTGGGACACTCTTCACGGCAACCCGTCAAAATAAAAGTTTGGTTTACCTATTTACAGAAATATATTACTGTTGTACAGTAGAATTTAGCTACATCTCGATGTATAATATATGTATTTAATTTTTACAGTGAAGAATATGTTATTTAACAGTGTAATTTTGTAATTTATACAAAAATATGTAATTTTACAGTGAAGTTATTTTACATTTGTTCACTTTATTTCTGTCCCTGAAAACTGTTTATTTCATTTGTATCTTTGTTCTGTTGTATTTATGTTGGCCAGCTGAATGTTAAATGGATCCAATCGGTTCATTAGAAATTATTTGATGTTATAGCAATAAACTAGCTAGTATAACTTAATACGTTTTGTTTTTTTGAACTTTGCTTATTTAAAACATGATTAAAAAACGATCTATTTAATGACAAAAGTTGAAATGGGTATCGCCCCCCAGAAAACCTATCGGTGTATCCCTAGGTATGCTACATGAATGTAAACAGTTTGGAGAAAAGCGGATGTGTAACAGAATATTACTCTGCATTCACATGGTGAATGTTTCTCGTTTACTTTAAATGGGTGTCGTCAAGCGTTGCCAAACTGATTTGTGTGATCCGTTTTCAACTTTTCAAGCGCCAATGCAGATGCCAGCCAATCAGATTGCCTATGCAAATACCCTAGCGCAGACGCTAGCCAATTGCTTTCATGCAACACCGAAAATGTATATGTTGTCACTCTGACAGTCATGTCAGCACCAGGCTTCAGACACGCCCTCTGTCAAGCATTGACGCAGACGCCCTGTGTGAACGCAACTTTAGATCATTCATTCCTAAAGGGACAGAAGCTTCATAAACTGTTGCCGTCTGTTTAATTAAAGGTGCTGTTTGTAAGTTTTTCACTTTACTAAAGCATAAAAATACCATAAAATGTCATATATTGCAGATATTTAGAAAACATGTTACTTGTTTCTTAGAAAAAACAATGCTACAGCCAGTTACTCTACTTTGAAATATGCGTTCCATGTCAGACTGCCTGTTTTTGTTTTGGTCTGTGCGATAACGCACACTGCCAGTTTACACAATAGCATTGTGACACTACACGTTGCCAATTGGTTGAAAACACAGTGTGTTGCATGCAGCCATGGGAGCCAGCAAACAAACTGGGTCAGAGATTACAGTGTGGCTTTCATCGTCAATTGCGATGAAACAACAATCTCCAATATTTCGAATGTGGACCGCAGTACCTATTTCGACCACTAGCTGTCAATCCTACATACAGCTGCTTTAATATTAATGTAAAAAAAAAACTAAATAAATGTCAAGGTTCACATTTAATTCAGTGGGGTTTTCTTTCTCCAAGACCTATTAAACTGTACAAAACAGTAAATGAATGAATCTGATTGAAATTTACCAAAAGATTCCCACCCCTGTGAACAGTAAATGGACAAATGTTAGTTTCTAATCTCACTTTAATTGACATTATTGTAACGGTTCCCCGTTCTATTCAAATGACACAAAACCAAAAATGACTTGTTGAGTCATGTGTTTGATTCAACCCACTAACTCGCAAACAGGCAGCCTGTGAAGTGTAAGCCACACACCTCAATGAAGAGATAGAAGAAAAGATAAGTGACTTACACCCAGCATAGCCCTTTGAAGTGCAGCAGAGGGGCAGCCCGGCCCCTTGGTCTCCTGCCCAGCTGGGGAGAGTTAGTGTGTCTTGGGACGTTCAGAGGCACTGTGACACACGGGGGTGTTTACGGCTGAAAGGGGCCCCGACCAAAGCTAAAAATACTATTGATCTAACAAGCATGTCTGTTTTCTATCATGACATTTTGTTCAGTGATTGACAGAAAGAAGAGGAAGAGAGTGAATAGATGTCAAAAAGAAGCATAACTAGGCCTATCAGTATAAGATTGGGGGTTGCTAGGGCATTGCTATGAAGCTCATTCTGGTCCCTTCATGTCCAAATGGTATTGATCACTTAGAAAACCAATAGCACATTTCTCCTCAATGTAGCACGGAAGTATGGACTATAGCAATATGTGTTAGTGATGCACTAATTAGGATTGCCTATAGATGGCACTGTTGTAAAAGTGTAAAAATACTTCAAATTACATATTGCACATATGAACACCTGATGGCACGTCGAAATCACACTACATAAGTGTTCTAAGTATACCTTTCACAATATTCCTGATGTGTTTGTTTCTTTAAGACCCTGTGCAGCGCTCCATTGGTATGGTCCTCAAGCGGCTAGAAGTGTGAGAAAAGAAGAAGAAAGAGACAGAAATGAAAGGCAGAAAGGGGCCAGAGCGAAACTGTCCTTTGTGATCAGATATCAGAGGGCTCTGTTATTAACCTTCCTCTCTTCAAGCCCGCAGGCTGCTTTCATCTTTACTGAGTGTCAGTAGTAAAAGCTGGAGGTCATCTGGAGCGCTATACCTGCGTTAGTGCGTGTGCTTGTGCTTTCTGCTTTACCGAGGTCAGCTCACAGCCATGTCAACACTGCCATTTAACAAAAGACCACTGACAGGAGATCAGACACTCACCCCAGAAAAGATCATTTACATGGTCCGGCGTGACATTTACACTGATGAAAAACACAGGGTGCATCGAGTCACTTTTGATTAACATGATACCCAGATGGTCTTTTAGGACTCTTGTTTAGTGAACTGAGACGCTTTGTAGTAGCCTAATAAATCCGAGCGGGATGTTCTCGCAGGTAGCCTGAGCAAACACCATCTTTCACTCGGATGTTTTTCTGTAGCTATTCGGGATAGTGTAGATGACAGAATCAGAACTGAAGGCCACTGTCAAGTATGTACTCGGCGGCGGAGACTGATAAAAAAATGTCACCTTGGAGAGAATCTGACAAGTCACTTTGAATCACTCGGCATCCTAGGCTACAGTTCAACCAGGGGCTTCTACATGTCAGAAGGTGAGGTAGTATCCATCATTGAGTGGTCTCAAAGTGTGAGTTGAGTTAGCTTCTATGAGTAAGTGTAAGTGTTAGTGGTTCATGTTAAGGCAGAACTAGTACCAATGCAAGAAGATCCAGATTTGTTAGGAAGATTGAGTTAGCTTTATTTATATTTTTTAATTTTATTTTTTTTGTACTGTGAACATGAATGATAGCTCAAATTGTGCTTCTTGTTGAGGAGAGGTTCTTTAAAGTAGTAGCTTTTGTTTTTTTTCTGTAAAAATTACGAATATGTTTTTATAATGAATACTATAAAAAAATTTTCAAACATCAAAGACGCTTTAATGTATTATGTGTTTTATTAGACAGGTGGGCAAAGGTTTGGATACATTCATTCACAGAAAACTAATCATTGTTATAGAGCTCAACACAGTTAGTCTTATTATTTAAATCTTGTTTTCTTGATTTGCTGCAAGTACCATGATTTACCGTGCCTAATATTGATCTAGCTTACTGCAGTGTGCAACAAGTGTCTCATAATAGCCGCCGAAGGAAAACACACAGAGTATCATTATAACATAACTTTCAACAGACTCAAATGTGTGTAATATGATAAAACAGCGCAGCGTTACCCCACATACACATGAGCGGAAGAAGTGGAAGCGCTCTTCTGCGGCAGAATAAAAGCTCCTGCTCTCGAGCCATGTGTTGCGCTCATCTCTCATTAACGTTCGTTCCAGTGGATTTATTTTTATCCAGTAAGATTTATTAACATTACTCTGTAGTATTAGGGCTGGGTTCAGCCCTCATACTACAGTAACGTTAATAAATCTTTAATACGTTAGCTCATCCATGAAAATGATTTCTGCCCCAGTCCCGTCTGATTTTTTTCCATCGGCTGTAGAGGTGAAGACAACAACTCTCATTGTAGAGGTTTGCGATCTTGAGATATGCAAATGCTTACACTAATAACTATCTAACATTTATATGAACACAGTTCAAATAAATTCACTTCAGAAACGTTGTTGAAATAAAAGATGAAAATCTCTGGTCTTATTCCTTGGTTTCAGATTTACAAAAAAGAATGTGAGTTGACCAATACACTTATTCTAGTTACTTATAAAATAAAAGACACCTAATAGAAGTAGCTAAAAGTAAGTAGTTATCAGGTAAGAAACCCGTTTGCTTCCACAGTTCTCAAGATCTGAATCACATAATGAAAATCAACTTAATGTAGCCAGAGTTGACCTGTTCTTAAAGAGGCAGTACACTATTTTACCAATATGTACCAAATCCTATAAACACATGAGTTTTAGTATGCTTTTAACCTTTTAAGTATTACATGAACTTCTAAATAAAATTATTTACCTTTTTTAACATTAATACTTATTCACTTTACTATGAATTGTACTTTGGCCTCTACACCCATTATTCCGCGAAATTAAGGCGTCATCAAGCTACGCCTTTGTTTTAAATAAGTTAAATAATTACATATTGTACCTTTAACTAATATTACATTTTAGAACCTTATTCTAAACTGTTTTCTACTATAGAGTCATTTCAGTCAGATCTTGCAATGTCATAGTTTAAAGCAGAGATTTGCTGATATTCTGCACGAGCCTTGGAGTTACTAATGACCTCATTAATGTAAAGTGTCTTCTCTCACAGGCCATAATTCTGCTGCTTCATCTCCTTGTCACACTCCACCATCATTTCGCCACCTTCCAGTTGAGAAGCAGAGAGCATCTCATGTGCAAAAGAGAAGTGGGTTATGCTGTTTCCCTGTGGCAAGTGTTCACACCCCATCAGGTTATAGGGAAGCTCTGTAGATCCAGTAAACGATAGTCTGTGGTTTAGAGCTTTTGATTTTACAACACATTGTTGGAGCGAAATGGCCTTTCATTTGCCAAGTGGGAATCGCTTGCATATGGTTCTGGGATACTCCTCTGTTAGGAAGCACCTTTGAACAAAATGCTTGTAAAACATTAAAGGACTGTGCAGGACAATCTTGAAAGGTCTGGATTTAACTTGCAAAGTTTAGGTCATAATTGCGTCGAATTACTCCTGTGCAAATGTAAATATTTATTTTGTGTCTTGGATTATTAGGCTTGCTAGAGTGTCTGAGGACAGACTGCAGAGCAGTGGAAAAAACCTACATTTTCCCAGATATCTATCTATCTATCTATCTATCTATCTATCTATCTATCTATCTATCTATCTATCTATCTATCTATCTATCTATCTATCTATCTATCTATCTATCTATCTATCTATCTATCTATCTATCTATCTATCTATCTATCTATCTAATATCTGTCCATCCATCCATCCATCCATCCATCCATCCATCCATCCATCCATCCATCCATCCATCCATCCATCCATCCATCCATCCATCCATCCATCCATCCATCCATCCATCCATCCATCCATCCATCCATCCATCCATCCATCCATCCATCCATCCATCCATCATCACCACTAAGGACAAAATGTCCAATAATAATAATAAAAAAGAATTATATTTATTCATTCACAACAACAACAACAGCAATACTACTACTACTAATAATAATAATAATAATAATCATGATGATTATTAATAATAATTAGTTATATTAATATTATTCATTGCTATTATTATTATTATTACTAACCAAAGTAAAGTATTTTATTGTATGTGACAAAAGAAAAAGTGCCATAACTTTTGCTATGTTATGATGTCAGACATGAATCTTAGTTTAGTTTGGAAAAACTGTGTATGTCACTGAGGATAATGTCAAAGAGATCATGCATTATGCAGTACCCATAATGCAACAGTAGTGGAAATTTGACCAATTAGTGCTTTACAATGGCATAACTATGGCATTGCTTCATAATGTATAATACAATTATTTTATTCACCATTCAGTGTGTAATTGCAAACTGTTCCACAAAATAAAGTTTGATGCGGTCATTAAGTTCACAGAATTAAGGCTATGTAACATTTGACATTTAATTTGAATCATCTGTCTGCTTCCATTTTCATTGCTCTGTCCCTCAACTCAAACAGACATTATCTCCAAGCTTAACTTTCATTTGAATCGAAGAAGCCATTTCTGTGGCCAAGAGCTATGAGCAATTTATAGAGGAACATCATCACACCCATGAATCAAAGCTAATGAAATGTGTAGGCTATGTTTTGAGAGTCCCTTGGATACTTTACAGTCAAGAGTTTGTCATCGCCCAGAGTTCCCAAAAACTCTCTGCACACCACATTTAATCCAAACAAAGCCCACATACTCTCAGCATGCCAAGATTGCTCTCGGCTGGAAAGGTGCTTATTCTCTCTAGTTATTCATGTTCTACATCAATCAACTCGTCCCACTAGACTGTCACTGCTGTTGCCAAGAGACTCAGGGAATTCTTGTTCAGTCTGTGTCAAAGGTAACTTCTGAGTTCAGTGTGTTGACTTCAGGGAGTTCTTTCTGTGGATACAGTAGCTGTTGAGAACAGAAGAATGAGTGGCTTTGGTAGCGCTTGGATATTGAAGAGTAAATCAACATGTGTGGATCAGGGAGGGATTATGATGTTGGCATGCCCTGGGCACGGATGGTGCTCATTACATGACGGGTTCTTGCTCTCAGAGCAGATGAACTGCAACAGAACTGAACTGAAGGAATTTTTTTATAGCTGCATTAAATTTCATATGCTTTTGCAAATGTAACACTCATGATGTTTGTCCAGTGCGATGTGCTGTGACGGGCAAAGATGTTCGTCTAGCTACATTACCGTTCAAAAGTTTGGGGTTGGTAAATTTTTTAATTTATTTTTTTTTGTTTTTGAAAGAAGTCTCTTCTTTTGCTCACCAAGTTAAACCTTATTTACTCTTCTGTTGAACACAAAAGAAGATTTTTTGAAGAATGTTGGTTAGTAACCAGACAGTTGACAGCACCCATTGACTTCCATAGTACACTGCTCAAAAAAATTAAAGGAACACTTTGAAAACACATCAGATCTCAATGGGGAAAACTATCGTGCTGGATATCTATACTAATATGGACTAGATTATGTGTTATGAACGAAAGGATGCCACATCATTTGATGGAAATGAAAATGATCTACCTACAGAGGACTGAATTCAAAGACACCCTGTAAATCAAAGTGAATTTTTTTTGCAGCAGGCTAGTCCCTTTTGCTGAAATTTCATTGCTTGTATGCATGCCTGACAGTGTCGGGGCACGCTCCTAACGAGACAACGGATGGTGTCCTGGTGTATTAACTCCCAGATCTGCACCAGGGCATCACTGAGCTCCTGGACAGTCTGAGGTGCAACCTAGCGCCGTCGGATGGACAGGAACACAATGTCCCAGAGGTGATCTTTTGAAATTTAGGTCAGGTGAGCGTGGTGGCCATTCAATGTTATCAATTCCTTCATCCTCCAGGAACTGCTTGCATACTCTCGCCACATGAGGCCCGGCGTTGTTGTGCACCAGCAGGAACCCAGGACCCACTGCACCACCATAGGGTCTGAAAATGGGTCCAAGGATTTCATCCAGATACCTAATGGCTGTCAGGGTGCCATTGTCTAGCCTGTAGAGGTCTGTGTGTCCCTCCATGGATATGCCTCCCCAGACTATCACTGACCCACCACCAAACCAGTCATGCTGAACGATATTACAGGCAGCATAACTCCACAGCTTCTCCAGACCCTTTCACGAGTGTCACGTGTGCTCAGGGTGAACTTGCTCTCATCTGTGAAAAGCACAGGACACCAGTGGTGGACCTGCCAATTCTGGTGTTCAGTGGCAAATGCCAATCAAGCTCCACGGTGCCGGGCAGTGAGCACAGGGCCCACTAGAGGACGTCGGGCCCTTAGGCCACCCTCAAGAAGTCAGTTTCTGATTGTTTGGTCAGAGACATTCACACCAATGGCCTGCTTGAGGTCATTTTATAGGGCTATGGCAGTACTCATCCTGTTCCTTCTTGCACAAAGGAGCAGATACTGGTCCTGCTGATGGGCTAAGGACCTTCTACGGCCCTGTCCAGCTCTCCTAGTGTAAATGTCTGTCTCCTGGAATCTCCTCCATGCTCTTGAGACTGTGCTGGGAGACACAGCAAACCTTCAAACAATGGCATGTATTGATGTGACATCCTGGAAGAGTTGGACTGCCTGTGCAACCTCTGTAGGGTCCAGGTATCGCCTCATGCTACCAGTAGTGACACTGACCCTAGCCAAATGCAAAACTGGTGAAAAACAGTCAGAAAAGATGAGTTCAGGACACTGATCACAGAGTCTGCCATTTTAAGGGCCGTCTTAACTGCAGAATCTTTACAGTGCACTGAAATGTTCGCTCCCTAAAAAGCCACACATTGCTCACTATGTTCCCTTCTCACTAAGTTCTGAAGCATGAAACTTAAATCAAATGAGCCAACACTACACATAACTACACGCGATAGATGTTTTTTAAAAATACAAACCATTATTTTAATACATACATGAACATACATTGCTAGACAGGTAATTAACATAATCTAGGCAACATTTATAATGTTGCACGTATATATATAACAAGCAAAGTATTTATCGTGATATGCTTTAAATAACATTACAAGTAATGTCAGAAAGATTTCAGCTCTGCTTTTGTTCATAAATACCAGCAGTGATGAAGTTGTGCAATGAGGACGCTGCCACATTGCAAGAAATAGAGTGACAAAGTGAACCATGCATACTTTATCTTCCTTACCAGTGCCCGAATTTGTGTACACAATATACTGATTCACAAGCTCGGGAGCTAGGGAGCTGATTGAGACACTCCCATAGTGTTAAACATAAAACAACATGTATTTTTTTAAATGCTACAGGTCTAGTAAATATGAAGGGACTGCAGCTCATCAGAGCCCCCTGCTGGTCTGGTGCCCTGGACAAGTGCCTGGCTGGTCTGTGGGTTAATCCATCTGTGATTTGGATCTGTGTAGGTGGAGAGAGACTGAATAGCTGAGATCCGACAGGCATGGAGAAGGAGCTCTCCTCAGATGAAGCAGTCATCCTACATTTATCCTCTGCCGTTTCCACAAATGTGGAAGTGTGGCAGACGAGATAACATGGCTAATGCGCACACATGTGACCCACGTCATTTTGGTGTAATCCAGTATAGTAATCACTCTTTAAATATACTTGAATAAACTATAATTTCCTCAATGACAGGCTGGATAGAAAGCTTGGCCTCCACAACAACATAATTATCTTTGACAGTTTCAATCTATAGTATTAATATCCCATCTCCAGCAGCTAGCTGCGGGTTTGCTGCATTTCCCATGCTGAGGTTTGAACTTTATCCTTGACGTTCAAAGAGTTTTCTGTAATTCTCTAGCTGTCAAGAATCTTTCAGGAGCTATGTGCAGCATGGAGGCTAAAAGGTAAAGCTAGCATGGCTGTGAAAGGTATTGCTGTGGTTATGAAGAGGAGTTATAAATCACATAGGTTACTATGTAATTTGAACACCAGGAGACATTTGTCCATTCGTTTTCCTGTGGGTTGAATGTCACTGCTTTGTACACACCTGTGGCTCTTTGGGGAGGCCTGTTGAGTGGGCTTTGTTTTAGAGGAAATAGGTCCAATATGATTGTCGTTCAACCTAGCCCATGCACTTACCTCAGCTTGACCAAAAGAATGTCAACTGAAATGCCTATTTATATAAATAGAACAATCAAACCCTGTCACATCGTGGTACAACACACACTGCCTCAGTTTGCATGCTTCCGTTTCAGCCGTTCGCTTTGTGCTGTGTGAATGAACATCTACTGGCAAATTCAATAAACATGACTGTTTCTAAAACAGAGAAATAGAGATTTCAAGGTCCACATCCATCTTCCTTTTTCTTTGAAAAAGCACTCAGAAAGAGCAGTTTGTGCACATCTAAGCCTCCAGCTCTTCCCTCCTTCACATATTTAATATGTATAAAGGTTTTTTGGGTTATTTCAATGGGTTTCATCAGTTGTTTGAGGGAATTGTTAGTATCTTCAAATCAACCAAAATTAGGCAGTTCTCATAATTTATGCCATCTTTCAGAGTTTTCCAATGGATAACTGACTTTGCTTAGTCATTTCTCATTTGTAATCATAAAATTTTATATTGTTAAGTTTTCATATTCTTGATGTAAAAATAAAGCTATTAAATAAAATATATACACTATATTGAGTACAAGTATTGGGACACCCATCCAAATAACTGAATTCAGGTGTTCAATAGCTTCCATGGCCACTGGTGTATAAAATCAAGCACTAGGCATGCAGACGCTTTTACAAACATTTATGAAAGAATGGGTCGCTCTCAGGAGCTCAGTGAACTCAAGCGTGATACCGTGATAGGTTGCCACCTGTGCAATAAGTCCATTCGTGAAATTTCCTCACTGCTAAATATTCCACGGTCAACTGTTAGTGGTATTATAACAAAGTGGAAGCAATTGGGAACAACAGCAACTCCGTCATGAAGAGGTAGGCCACGTAAAATCACAGAGCGGGGTCAGCACATGCTGAAGTGCACAGTGCGCAGAAGTCACCAACTTTCTGCAGAGTCAATAGCTACAGACCTCCAAATTATGTGTGGCCTTCAGATTAGCTCAAGAACAGTGTGTAGAGAGCTTTGTGGAATGGGTTTCAATAGTCGAGCAGCTGCAGCCAAGCCCTACATCGCCAAGTGCAATTGGTTAGTCGGATGCAGTGGTGTAAAGCACGCCGGCACTGGACTCTAGAGCAGTGGAGACGTGTTCTCTGGAGTGATAAGTCACGCTTCTCTGTCTTGCAATCCGATGGACGAGTCTGGATTTGGTGGTTGCCAGGAGAACGGTAATTGCTTGACTGCATTGTGCCAAGTGTAAAGTTTGGTGGAGGGGGGATTATGGGGGGGTTGTTTTTCAGGAGTTGGGCTTGGCCTCTTAGTTCCAGTAAAAGGAATTCTTAATGCTTCAGCATACCAAGACATTTTGGACAATTTCATGCTCCCAACTTTGTGGAAACAGTTTGGGGACGGCCCTTCCTGTTCCAACATGACTGCGCACCAGTGCTCAAAGGTTCATAAAGACACAGAGTCCTGACCTCAACCTGACGATAGAACACCTTTGGGATGAATTAGAGCGGAGACTGCGAGCCAGACCTTCTCATCCAACATCAGTGCCTGACCTCACAAATGTGCTTTTAGAAGAATGGTCAAAATTCCCATAAACACACTCTTAAACCTTGTGGAAAGCCTTCCCAGAAGAGCTGAAGCTGTTATAGCTGCAAAGGATGGGCCAACTCCATATTAAACCCTACGGATTAAGAATGGGATGTCATTAAAGTTCATGTGCATGTAAAGGCAGGTATCCCAAAACCTTTGGCTATATATTGTATGTTCACAAAACACTTGATATACAACTTCGTAAGAGAAAAGAATGGACCAGAGTTATTATTGTTAAATAAAACTATTACAAATTGTTTTCCTTAATTAGTAAAAACAAAACAAAAAATACCAGTCAACATAAACTAAATAATGAGCTAATTCTGCATGCAGTGGCATCACAACTCTCCTTTCTTTGGCTTCTATAGTTAATAATGGTTTAAATTTACATCTATATTTATTTACATTTATATACCCTCCAGTCTGGCAGTTTAAAAGGTTTGTAAATAGTTTAAATAACTTTAGCCACATCATTTCTTCTGCACACATCTTTTCTGAATCAAGCCATCATCTTGATGGTGAGTTGGGGTTTTGTGCTGATGCAAGTCTGATTTTAATCTTTTAAAATCCTGTTCTTTTTTTGGCCAATGCCCCCTTTGATTCTGTGACTTATATTGTCAAAATGAAATCCAGGATGCTTCCCACCAGGCGCTCCCTATATGTGGCTATATATTGTGTACACATGTGGACAGTTGCGGTGAATCTGATTAGACTCTGTCATGGTGGTCTGGGTAAGATGGTTATAAGTCACACGTCTACACTTAATTTCAACTAAAAGCAGCATGGAAGGAACCGTTCTGTTATGTGGCTGTGTGTGTTGAGACCACACAGTGACTGAAACAAAACACAATGCACCTTTATCTGTCCGTCACAGGCAGCACGACTCCAATCTGCACACGCAGTGACCAGAAACTCAAAATGTACAGTGTACACATTATATGGTTCATTGTACACACATTTAGATCTGTAAACCTAAAAATAATCATCACCTTGAAATTTATAATGTTCTACCTGACAAAACGTATTTACATTATGTGATGTTTTGGTTACACTTTATTTTAAAAGTGTCATTGTTACAGTGTAATTATATATATAAGTACTGAGTAATATTAATTAACAACGTGTAATTAGGTTTCGGGTAGGATTAGGGTTTGGTTGAGTGTTAGTTGCATGTAATTATGTATAATTTACTGATATAACTATGGTAAATACATGTAGCATGCTTCATCTTTATTAAGGAAACTGGATTCGGTTTATCATGCAGCGTTATGCTTTGTTACTGGTGCAAACTCACATACTCATCACTCCATACAATGAATCATTGGCATGGACATCTTTACACCATAGGAGGAAATTGCATATGTACAGTATATGTTCATTGAAGGCACTTCTAGGTAAGTTGCCTTCTTATATTTCAAAAGTTTTACCTTTTTATACAAATAGTTATTAGATCCCTATATACATTCGATTAAAAGTTCCAAAGGTATACTCAGTATTTAGAGATGCTGCCGCCTCTGAGTACTTTTGCAAAGTGTTTTAAACGAGTCTTGTAAGTGCTTGTCTTGATTTTATCTTTATTAATTGTTTTGTATGATTATTGTATTTGTGGTTATGTATGAAACTGCCGTCTTGACCAGGTCTCCCTGGAAGAAGAGATTTAATTTCTCAATGGGATCCCCTGGTTAAATAAAGGATAAATAAATAAAATAAACATAATGGAAACTGTAAAATAAAGTGTTATCGTTTTTTTAAGTTGCATACATTTGGGGACTTTTTATCTAGAAAACAAAAAGGTTCAATCTACAAAGTTGAATGGAATGCAAAAACTTTGAAGATCAATATTTCAAAACCACTCAGAATGCAGAAAGAACCTTTTAATATCTCTCTTGGTCATTTGTCTAAATATTGTCTGCATTTCATGTTTACGATGTGTTTTTGAATTAGTAGTGTTAGTAAAGTGTTATTTTACTATTATTTACAGTATGTATAAGAGGTTATAAGATGTATAAATAAGATACAAGAGGTTGTGTCAATGCAATTTTCATGAAGTAAAATCACTAGACTCACTAATGCTGACCGTGAACCGCAACAGAAGTTACATTTTATGCTATTAGATGGCAGCAAAGACTGTCTTTCTGAGGAAGTCGCTCAGTAGGGAAGACTTATATTGAAAGGACTGAAACTTGTTGTGAACACGCAACTGACAAATGCTTTGACTAGCGCTGTCCCATTAACTGTTTAAAGGACAAGATATTGCAGCGGACATTTGAATGGATTTGTTATCATGAACTATAGGATTGGTCTGAATGAAAAAATCTGAATGCAGGTAATGCACTCACTCACTCACTCGATCTCTCTCTCTCTCTCTCTTTCTCTCTTTCTCTCTCTCACAATACTCTTCTACATAATAATAGAAGATAATGCTGTATTCCAGGTAACCCATAATCCGTTTTTTTTTCCAACCTTCTACCCGTGACACTGCACTGGAACGGTAGTCAAACCCGTGACTTCCCACCCATGAACTCGTACTGGATCGATGTACTCCCAGTTACGAGCTCTGATGTCACAGCCCGCGAAACAACAATGGCAGCCCCTACGGATGCTGTGTTTCTGAAAGTCATGCACAGTGACATAAAATAAAAGGTATAACAGCTTCTCTTGCCTTATGTGCCGTTTTTTCTCATCCGTTTCCCTCAAATAAGCAAGGAGTAAGCAACTTTAGCGATATAAATGATTGTAAATGAGCATAAACCCTGTACGGTCCACCATGCTTTGTTTACATCTACACTGTTTTAAAAGGCAAGTAACCTGGTTGCCTTAAAATTTTGAGTTCATTGAATTAAAATTTTGAGTTAATACAATTAACTTTTTTCAGAATCAAAACATCACCCTTTATTCAAATATTATTTAAAGATTTTGTAAACATATTGTGTAATTGTGTGTTTCATTTGTTATAACGCAGTGAAACATGCCAAATTGTACTATTTTCATGATTTATCACAGCATTTTGTATTTATTTATGTGGTTCAGATACAATAATATTTTGAATTTCTGTTTATTTAAACCAATTTCCTTCATTGTAGTAACTCAGATTTTTAATTTAAATGAATGCAAAAGTATTTAGGCAACCAGGTTACTTGCCTTTTAAAGTTAAACCAACAATATTTTTTATAGTGTAGCTAACACAATTCCTTGCTCTCAGGCAGTTTGACGTGAATTTGCCTGGAGAGCTACAAAGTCGTGAGTCGTGGTTTGAAGTCGTAACTTACGGGCTCAAAAACCTGCCTGGAATGCAGAATAAGCTTCAATGAACAATAAACATATGTTCATGTTGTCACATTGCTAAGAGTGGTTGCTAAGGAATAAAACACAGCTATTGACCAATCCGAATCTGGAACTGGAACTAAGTGTTTTATAAATAGGCCTCCTATTTATAGTATTTTTTTCATACTTTAATTAGCCTTTTTTTTTGTTGTCATTTTGTTATGTCCTTATGCCATTTTACAAGGGTTTATATTTCTATTTAGCTTTAGTTTAGTTTAGATTATTTCAGTTTATGTTTTAGTAATTTTAATTCCTCAACTTTTTTATTTCAGTTATTTAAGTTGTTCATCTAATGTTTATATTTTATTAAACTTTATTTCAATGAACACTGTTGTTTTAAGTAGTTTTAGTATTAGTTAGCAATAACAACATTGCTAGTTATTGCTCATACTTGGTGTTAGAGGTTATTCAGAAATATTAGATCTTTGCTACAAAAACCCACATACAAACTGATATTTTGTGCTATGTGTTATTTTATGCTTATTAGAGTTGTTAGCTTAGCAACATGCTAACATCAAACGCTGTTGGATTCAAGTTATAGCCACTTCTTTCTTAAAAAGTACAAAAACAATACTTTTTACCTTTTAACTTGATTTAGGCTTTACATAGTTTGAACTTAACTAGTCCTTTAGTGTCAATTTCTTGAACACATTCCAGATTTATCCCAGAGTCCAATCTGGAATTGGTAAAGGGGAGTTGTGAGGGTGTCACATTTCACAACAGTGTATCCAGAGCTCTGTGTTTGGGAATGGAGTGCTGCTTCCTTTTAAGGACGATGGTGCAACAGCAGGCCCTCCTTCTCGCAGATGCCATTTCCTGAGTGTTCGCATTCTTCTGGCTCTTGCGTCTTTGTGATTTCAGGAGAAGAGTGGGATAAATATTACGCTGGTGATGTAAGGGCGGCCCACGCATCCTAACAACGTCATTGCCACTTCCTGTCATGGTCAAAAGCTCGGCTTGGATACCTCAGGAGAAAAACATCTGAAGGTCAGATTGCAGGAAAGAGTTTTGGTTAGTGTGTCACCATGTCTGACACTGTCACTTTTTAAAAAATAAAGATTTTATAGACTAAAGCGAAAAGAGAACATTTAAAGGTGATTTTGTTTATTTTTATGAAATCACAAAATAATGATTTCCATTAGCCCCGTCGTTAAACTCAGTCAATGTCGCTACTGTACATGCGGTCGTTCAAACAATACAATGTTTACACTTAATATAGCATTTTAAAATAGAAAAAGTGTTGTAAGTGTATTCTTTTATGGTCTTTTATGTTTTTTCTTTCTTTCAGGTCACATACTGTCATTGCAAAGCAATGTTTGGATTGAAAAACAGCTTTGTCAAACCCTGTGTCTGAATATGCTTCCCTATATACACTCTAAAAACCACAGGCTGGGTAAGTATAGGACAGAACACATATTAGGTTAACTTTAGCCAGCATATTGGGTTGTTTTTTAACCTATAGCATAATGGGTTGATTCATTTTGACTATAATTTCTTTTTTTTTTTTTTTACTTCATACATGAATTAATGTTTATCGATTAACTTAAATCCTCTAATAAAATACTCCACACAAACATATTTTACAGTATTCAATCGACAAGTCTCTGTTATCCTGTTTCCACCAAACGACGCTGGATCATATTCGGGGAGAGAACTTCTAATTTCAGGTCGCCACCCTGCGTTTCACTCATAGCCGAAATATGCTGTGCATAACCTGTATATAAACAATCAGTGAACAGCTCTGAGAACATGTTTTTAACATCCTAAATACTTTTTGTATAAAATCATAAAACTGACTGAAAAGACAGATTTGACACTCGTTGTGCCCCTGTACGAATTTATAGATAAAATAAAATCTACACAAACCTGTATTTTACAGAAGACATGCACCAATTTGACGGAGCTGTACTGCTCTCTCCTGAAGAGGTTTTAAAAAAAGCCTGCATTAAATAAATCCTGACGCAGGATCTGGGTAACACAAAAACTACTCAAACACTGGGTTGTCACATCTGACGCAGGATCTGGGTAACACAGAAACTACTCAAACACTGGGTTGTCACATCTGACGCAGGATCTGGGTAACACAAAAACTACTCAAACACTGGGTTGTTACATCTGACCCAAGATCTTGGTAACACAGAAACTACTCAAACACTGGGTTGTTACGTCTGACCCAGGATCTGGGTAATACAGAAACTACTCAAACACTGGGTTGTCACATCTGACGCAGGATCTGGGTAACACAAAAACTACTCAAACACTGGGTTGTCACATCTGACGCAGGATCTGGGTAACACAAAAACTACTCAAACACTGGGTTGTCACATCTGACAGGATCTGGGTAACACAGAAACTACTCAAACACTGGGTTGTCACATCTGACGCAGGATCTGGGTAACACAAAAACTACTCAAACACTGGGTTGTTACATCTGACCCAAGATCTTGGTAACACAGAAACTACTCAAACACTGGGTTGTTACGTCTGACCCAGGATCTGGGTAATACAGAAACTACTCAAACACTGGGTTGTCACATCTGACGTGGATCTGGGTAACAAAAACTACTCAAACACTGGGTTGTCACATCTGACGAGGATCTGGGTAACACAGAAACTACTCAAACACTGGGTTGTTACGTCTGACCCAGAATCTGGGTAACACAAAAACTACTCAAACACTGGGTTGTTACGTCTGACCCAGGATCTTGGTAACACAGAAACTACTCAAACACTGGGTTGTTACGTCTTACCCAGAATCTGGGTAACACAAAAACTACTCAAACACTGGGTTGTTACGCCTGACCCAGGATCTTGGTAACACAGAAACTACTCAAACACTGGGTTGTTAGCCTGACCCAGGATCTTGGTAACACAAAAACTACTTGTTACGTCTGACCCAGGATCTGGGTAACACAGAAACTACTCAAACACTGGGTTGTCACATCTGACGCAGGATCTGGGTAACACAAAAACTACTCAAACACTGGGTTGTTACGTCTGACCCAGGATCTTGGTAACACAGAAACTACTCAAACACTGGGTTGTTATGTCTGACCCAGGATCTGGGTAACACAAAAACTACTCAAACACTGGGTTATCACGTCTGACCCAGGATCTTGGTAACACAAAAACTACTCAAACACTGGGTTGTCACATCTGACGCAGGATCTGGGTAACACAAAAACTACTCAAACACTGGGTTGTCACATCTGACGAGGATCTGGGTAACACAAAACTACTCAAACACTGGGTTGTCACATCTGATGCAGGATCTGGGTAACACAGAAACTACTCAAACACTGGGTTGTCACATCTGACGAGGATCTGGGTAATACAGAAACTACTCAAACACTGGGTTGTCACATCTGACGCAGGATCTGGGTAACACAGAAACTACTCAAACACTGGGTTGTCACATCTGACGAGGATCTGGGTAACACAAAACTACTCAAACACTGGGTTGTTACATCTGACCCAAGATCTTGGTAACACAGAAACTACTCAAACACTGGGTTGTCACATCTGACGCAGGATCTGGGTAACACAAAACTACTCAAACACTGGGTTGTTACATCTGACCCAGGATCTGGGTAATACAGAAACTACTCAAACACTGGGTTGTTACGTCTGACCCAGGATCTGGGTAACACAGAAACTACTCAAACACTGGGTTGTCACATCTGACGCAGGATCTGGGTAATACAGAAACTACTCAAACACTGGGTTGTCACATCTGACGCAGGATCTGGGTAATACAGAAACTACTCAAACACTGGGTTGTTACATCTGACCCAGGATCTGGGTAACACAGAAACTACTCAAACACTGGGTTGTTACATCTGACCCAGGATCTGGGTAACACAGAAACTACTCAAACACTGGGTTGTCACATCTGACGCAGGATCTGGGTAACACAAAAACTACTCAAACACTGGGTTGTTACATCTGACCCAGGATCTGGGTAATACAGAAACTACTCAAACACTGGGTTGTTACATCTGACCCAGGATCTGGGTAACACAGAAACTACTCAAACACTGGGTTGTTACATCTGACCCAGGATCTGGGTAACACAGAAACTACTCAAACACTGGGTTGTTACATCTGACCCAAGATCTGGGTAACACAAAAACTACCAAACACTGGGTAACACTAAAAACAGACACTAAAACATTAATTTTATGTCTGACCCAGGATCTGGGTTACACAAAATCTACCCAAACCCTGAAAAAAATAACCCTCCCAGAAAAATGACGCAAAAGTCTCAAAACTGGATTTGGGTAGAAAAAATTACACAAGATTTTAGTGTAGTAGTCAAAAAACAGCATTTGTGAAAAGAGGAGTATGTTCGATTTCAAACAATTCACAAAACAGTAGGCAATGTGCAAATCCAATGGATAACCCATGATGCCACGGGAGAAGAGATGTGAATAGTCGTGTTCGACTTTAAAGTGGCGCTGCACAGAGCGATCTGTGTATGAAAAGCACGTTTTTTCTTAAGGTGTGCCTTTAGCCCTGTTAAAGTGTCTGAATTTCATTCAAATGTAAAAAAGATGAGATAATCAGATGTACATACTCAGACAGGATGCAATTTTGCATGCACCTAGTGTATTTATAGAAACTTACCTGAAAAATAACACAGACATTTAAATACAACTCTATTGCCCCTTGAGTATGGAGGCTGGATGGCTAAACATATTTTCAATCTGACTGTTTTTGATTCTTTTTCATTTGAATTTCGTAGTTTTCAGAAGGTGCATATGATGTTTGGACCATTTTAATGATACATTTATGGTGTTTTGTGTCCTTTTTGAAAGCTTTGTTCATCCCTATTTATTATAATTGGATGGAAACATGTGACCAGGCTAATTCTTGAAAAGAATGTTCTTCAGAAGAAAGAACGTCTTATGGGTTTGGAATGATGTGAGTAAATGATTATTTCTTAAGGAATAAATGAATCAGGTGTACGAATGTAGACGATGGCGATGATGGTACAGTTGTGACCTCATTGCGAGGCCACAGAGCAAGTCCTATGTTTACATGTGCATATCTGTTTATGTGTGTGTGTGTGGGTGAACACGTTTGGTACAAAGTAGCCCAAAGACCAGCTGCAGCACAGATTAGAGGTTGTGTGGTTTTCTGGTTGACTGGATTGTTTCTCATCTTTAGCTGTTTCCTCTCTGACAGAACTCCTATGTCTTATCTGAGCACCACAGCCTTTCATGAATCTTTATATAGCTCTGTTGCCATGGGCATCGCTGTGGATACACAGCCTGACACCAGCCAAGAAGAACGACAGAAAGATATTTCAGAGAAAAAGACAGTTCAGACCAAACTACTGAAGGGTTAGATGAATATCAATGCTTATATGTTTTAAAAATTAAATCTGTATATCTAAAAAGTTAATTTTAGCAAAGCTAATGGTTTCGGCCTCAGGAAACTCTATTGTCAGAGAAAAATACTGTCTGGGCCGGATATTTGTGTTTGCGTGCCGAAGTCTTTGTTTACTATACCATTACCAGAACAAATAGGTAAACTTTATTTCCAACTTTAGGAATCAGAAGGGAGCTTTTTGAAGACTAATCTAAAAAGTATCCAGACTGTTCAAATTAAGACACATGACTTCCCTACAGGAAAAATCCAAAACATGGTAGCTGTTGATGTCAACAAAAAAGTTGACCTGATGTCCTGTACCTAAGCTTAACAGGTGCTGAGTAGTTACTGTAAACCGGAGTGTACCGTCAGCGGGGCCACCTGGCTATGAAAATATTAAAAATCATATTTTTTAAAACTACTGCATTGATCAACACAATATAGATGTCTTTGGAAAGCTTGGAATCTGAACTTTATAATGAATGTTGCCAATTTGATTAACTCCTAAGCAGTGCGGCGTTATTTGCTGATTAATAAAAAAAAAATATTGAATACTTTTTTTTGTACTGCAATGTGTCAAAAACATCATACAGCTTAGATAGTCATGTGACATAAATCATTTGAAAGGTCTAACGGAGTAGAATACACGGGTCTTATCTAGCGAAGGGATCTGTCATTTTCTAAAAATCTTTCAAATGTATTTACCCTGGCTATTAAGACCCTTATTCCTCGCCTGGGATCGTGTCGAGCTCTTTGAAGCGGCATTGAAACTGCATTGAAACTGCATTGAAACTGCAATTTGGACCTTCAAACATTGTCCCCATTGAAGTCCACTATATGGAGAAGAATACTGGAATGTTCTCCTCAAAATGTATTTTCAAATGAAGAAAGAAAGACATGAACATCTTGGATGACATGCATGTGGGTGAGTAAATTATCAGGAAATTTGAATTCAGAAGTGAACCACTCCTTTAAGATTCGGCTCACATGTAGTGGAACTTCACCAAAAAGGAATTTTCCTCCTACCTTATTTGCTTCCTGAGCTATTGCATGTCAAAAAAGAAAGATGTATAAAATGATGTATATATTTTATGTCTTTTATTAGCAATTTGAGAATGTCCAGATGTAAAGACCCAACCCCCATGACTAAAGTCATTGGAGTTATGACTTTAGTGTATGTCACTCAGAAAAAAACAACTCTAGAGGGTTTTAAGGGTTAATCCGGTATGTTTTTTGCAGCAGAGATCTTGAGCAAATGGCCAGGCACTGATAGTCCTAGACCTAGTCAATCATCAAAACCAATCTGAATGGGCTTGGACCCGCTAGAAAAGAGCTACAGTGGAAGTTAAGTAGGCACAGATAAGTCGAGCACAGGCATAATACTCTCTTTACTATCAGGCTGCTCTGAAGCCAAATGCCCCTCGGTCATTCCTGTGGGCACAATGAGGCCATTTACATTCCCTGAACTGAACACACACTGGCACGCATGATAACTCTATGATTGAATTAACTCCATGCTATACAACTTCCTGTATGGAAAGCTGCTGAATTTGTTTCATAATTTTACATCTCAGCAAATATCCTAGGAATTTTTTCGCAACACTCGATGACATCACTGCACCCTGTTGCCAAAAACAATATTGTCATCGAAACAATGAGACATACCACTTCTGATAATCTTGACATTTCATTGCGAACCTCCACACCTCTGTTGTGAAGCCTGTTATACAATGCAGTCTGTCACGTTTCGCACACAATTATCAGGCCACATTCATCCTGAAAGACTACTTGCTCTGAAATACAGAAGCGTGCTTAGTCATAACAGAGAAATAATGACTCATGATACAACTCATAATCATGCAGATGATATTTTTCATCATTCAGCGGATTGTGCCAAAGCCATGCATTGCAATGTATTAGTTTGGTTGAGACAGATGCGATTTATGAAATGATACGGTATTGTTACTTTCTGTTTGTATGTTTTTATTAATGGTTGAACTTACTGTTGGGGGTCATTGACTGACCAGAGCTCTTTTGCCTCCTCCCCTCTAAACTATTATCACATACTTGACCTCCACAGGTCAGGAAAAGGGAAAAAAGCAGGGTCACACATTCTAACAGAGAAGCAAGATATTATGCTGACCGTCTGATACTTTTGAGAGGAAATCACTTATGCTGACCTTTCAAGCATAACTTAACAATCGCTTTACATCCTGTAACGTCATACTGAGAATATTGTGAGTTTTTAATATTTATTGAATATATGTGACCCTGGAGCACAAAACCAGTCATAAGTCACACAGATATATTTGTGGCAATAGCCAATGATACATTGTATAGGACAAAATTATCGATTTTTCTTTTATGCCATAAATCATTGGGATATTAAGTAAAGATCATGTTCCATGAAGAAATTTTGTAAATGTCCTACCGTAAATATATATATATGGATTGCTAAGGACTTCATTTGGACAACTTTAAAGCCGAGTTTCTCAATATTTAGATTTTTTTGCACCCTCAGCTTCCAGATTTTCAAATAGTTGTATCTCGGCCGAATATTGTCCTATCCTAACGGACCATACATCAAAGCTTATTTATTCAGCTTTCAGATGATATATAATGTATCTCAATTTCATAAAATTGACACTTATGATCGGTTTTATGGTCACAAATATGATACTTAATTGTCATTTTTACATATACTAAATATATATATATATATATATATATATATATATATATATATATATATATATATATATATATATATATATATATATATATATATATATATATATATATATATATATATATATAGTATTTTATGCTTTCATCAATGCTGCATTTATCACAAAAACAGTAATATTGTGAAATATTATTACAATTTTAAATAACTGTTTTTATTTTAATATATTTTAAAATGTAATTTATTCCGGTGATGGTAAAGCTGAATTTTCAGCATCATGACTCCAGTCTTCAGTGTCACATGATCCTGTACACAAAACAGTTGTGTACAATTTTTTTTTCAGGATTCTTTGATGAATAGACAGTTCAAAAGAACAGCATTTATCTGAAATAGAAAGCTTTTTTACATTATACATTATACATATATATTACTGTTCAAAAGTTTGGGGTCAGTAGGGAATAAAGAAATGCATGAAATTGATCAAAAGTGACAGTATAGACATTTACAGTTACAATATATTCTATTTCAAATAAATGCTGTTTATTTGAACTTTCTATTCATCAAAGAATGCTGAACAAATTTACACAACTGTTGTCAATGATTGATAATAATCATAAATGTTTCTTGAGTAGCAAATCAGCATATTAGAATGATTTCTGAAGGATCATATGACTCTATAAAGACTGGAGTAATTCAGCTTTGCACACACACACACACACACACACACACACACACACACACACACACACACACACACACACACACACACACACACACACACACACACACACACACACACACACACACACACACACACACACACACACTTATATACACGCCACATATGTATGATTTATTTATTAAACATCTAAAACATGTTTAGAGTCGTTCTAAAATATTTGAGGTATAAAGAATGAGTCATAATGTGCATAATGTAGATAGACCCATCATCAGCCCCTGTAATGATATGATTGTTCTTCTTGTGCAACTCCATTGCTCCTTTTTCTCTATCTGCTGTCCTTTCTTTGCTGAAAGATATGCCCGGGAGACATTGGATCACATTTCCTGTGTGTGTGTGTGTGTGTAGTGTCATGGAAGTGGAACTGAGAGCGTTGTGCTTTAATAAGCACTGCGCTGTATCGTGTGACCTCCTGGTCATGGCCCCAGGGACCCCCATTCTCATTACAAACATCATCCATGGTGCTTCGCTACAGATGGAGCAAGTTTAAAATGTTTTAATTTGTCATCAGACAGTACCTATACAATTCGGGATGATATGAAATTTTCTTTCATTCATGAAAAGTAACAGATTTTATGGGTGATTTATAAAAAAAAAAAAAGTAGAAGGGATGTAGACTAACCACATAAATAGTTTAATTGGATCCAAACATGTCTGAGCATTTTCTGGATACATTAAAGACCTTAGTTCTCGGTTAAATGAGTCATGTCTTACATTTCTGATTTCCGCTGATTGACAGATTGCACCATTATTAGACCATTATGTTAAATCACCTCTATAAACCACTCTGGTTTACACAATACTCTTAGTAAACTAGTTTAGTAGTTTTATACTGCAAGTATACGCATACGTTTTCTTTAAAGGTTTTGCAGTCAAATATCCAAAAACCACCAGGCCAGTGTTATATATTTTGTTCAGTTGAGTTCCTACAATATCCCAAATGTTTCCAACTATTTGTAAATTGTGAGAAAATCGCTATTTTTACCAATGAACCGGTACGTGTGAGCATAGTGTGTGAGGGAGTCGCCTGTCAACAGCATCATATCTGCGTTACCCTCGTTTCATAACATCATTTTAAACACACTTAAATGTATCTAAAATAATAAACAGAGCTGCTTTACCTCATACTCATGACCGGAAAAGCGGAGATTGCGCCGGCGGCTGTGTCCCGTCATAATAAAAGTCCTGCTGCTCGCGAGCCGTGTGTTTTGCTTAACAATCGCTGCAGCGGTTCCTCAGCTCCCACAGCACTCGCCCCTGCTCTGCTTCATACTACAGTAACGTTAATAACCGCATCCATGAACATGATTTCTGCCAGAGTCCTGTCCCAATTCTTTTCCACCGGGTGTGAGGTGAAGACAACATGTCCCAAGATTCTGCCCTCAAACCTAACGTCATCAAACTACGCCTTTGTTTTGAACAGGTGCCCTCTAGCGTACGGAAAAATTGCATAGTGTACCTTTAAGTAAACATAACTTCATACTTATATAGTTTACTGTATATATTATTGCACTTTAAGTATACTACCGTATGTTCCTTTTTAGATATTTTTTTTATTTATTCTTGAAATACCTTTAACTCTTTCTATTTGATTTATACTATTTAATGTTTGATGATAGTGTTGCTTTACATTTGCATAAGCAATCTTGGCCCGGCCCAAATGGCACTCTAAACCCTTGTGGTCTTCCTACTAGTCTGCACTTTCGTGACGTAACAACACTTTGACTGTCAGGAAGAAGTCCGCTGCGGAGCCTGCATTAGTGCAAAAGTGCACATCGAGGGGGCATATCGACCGCAATGGTGCTCGCAAGATGGCCGGAAAATTCAGTCAGTGGGGGGGGGAAGCGTAAAGTAGATTCCTAGTCAATTCCTAGCAGTGGACTAGCCTACGCAAAAATTCAGATACTAAGAATTAGGAACATAACTGTTTTCATTATAAATCAATATTTTCAACAATGTAAGTTTATAAGACAGAATGTAAAACACAACTACAAGCAACTACAAGTCATTTCACTCTGCGGTCATCAACACTTCAATGCTGCAGCTCCTATATCTCTTTGAATGGGGAAACATCTAATTCTCCCAAACTGTTCGCCAAGCTGTTAGAAGTCACCAATGAAATCTGACAACAACTGTCTCATAAATGTTGTTTCTAAATGCTCAAGGCTTGACCAAGCTAGCTAATGTGCATGAGCGGTCTTAAACACGCGTCTCAGAACACTGCCTTTTTCGATTGCAACTGGAGCTTCCATCAGCAGCTACAGTGACTCTATGACTTTACTGATCAACGATTGGCTCTTTCATTTAGAAGGCGGGGCTTATTCGCAATATTGAGTGTTGCACTTTCTCCCACTCTTAAGTAGTTGGAGAGCACCGTCTTCATATATAAAGTCTTATATTGTTCATATTCACAAAATTGTATATGATACGCCTGTAAATATTATTATAAATTGAAAGCCAGACTGTGACATTGCAATTCAATAGCATCTGTATAAAAACCCTTTCAAAAACATGCACTGTTCACAAACAAAACAAGTCTTCAAATACAAAACTTAGAGGCCTAGAAATCAAAATGATAATTCCTGATATTTCCAGGCTTTTCATTACTGTGTTATGTTAAGAATGCAAACATGAATAATAAATGGAGCAATTCCAATACACTCTCAGAAAAAAAAGGTACAGTGCTGTCACTGGGGCGGTACCCTAAGGTACAAAAATGAAAAGGTACATCTTTGTACCTTACTCACCCCTAAATGATATTAGTAGCTTAAAAGGTACATATCAGTACTTTCAGAGTATGTGATTAGTACCATAAAGGTACATATTAATACCTTAAAGGTACAAAGTAGTACCTTTTCGGTTTTGTACCTTAGGGTACCACCCCAGTGACAGCAATGTACCTTTTTTTTCTGACACTGTAGGGTCCTCACACCTTCGGTGCTTGGGCCCTAATAAGATGAAACAAAGCTGAAAGAGAGGAAGACAGAATATGTAGAAGAGGAAGATCAAGACACTTCTTATTAAAGGAGCAAAACAAAATGTTCAGCCAAGGGCACACGTGGTTTTAAGGCACCTAAACAACGGGACCTGTGTGGAAAGCCATTTTAACATTTATTCTTTTAAACTAGCTTGTAGGCATAGCTACATTTGTAGTAACCTACTTATTTGTATTTATAAATTCATGATATGCTAGTTCACTGTAAAACAAATTTTTTTAAGTTATAAATGAAAGTTGTACAAGAAAAAAATATTGCATTTTTTTCAACTTTAGAATTTCACATTTAGTCCAGTGTTGCTATTTGCACTTATTTGTTAAATTTACTAGCAATTTTTGAGTGAAATTTGTTTCTACACCAATTTCTTTAGTGTACCCACGACTTTGCAACCAGTTACTTTAGCAATTCAAGAATTCTGTTAGACTACTAACACATTTTTGCATTTTAATTGAATGGGAATCTGAGGATCAAACAACTATTCACTTCTTCTGACTAGTAGTTATTGCTGGTACTACCTAACTTTTCTACAAGAGTCTATTACATTTTATTGGTACATATTTAGGCTTTTAGATGCCTATGAGTTACTACTTTCTATTCCAATTTTTACTAGTAGCAATTAAAGAAGTAATTAAAATGAAAATATTAAAACGAAGTCAATATTGGAATAGGTACTAGTAATACAAAATATACAATGATTTAAGTTAGGCTATCTATTCTAGACGTTATAAATGCTACACCGGCTTGCCAACTTGTTTCCATTCGAGAAAGTGAATATGACTGAATATACAATTTGCACAATAGGAACAACCTACAAAACGCTTTGCACGATTTCATTGCCTCTTCATTTACGGAAATATTAAGTATGCACTTAAAGTCTCAACTCCAATTGGCGATTGGAGAACTCCGTCACCTCTGAGGACGTTCGCGCCTTCTGATTGGCCACTTGAGAGCGCTTGCTTCATCGGCTCCGCCCACTCGGCTCCTCCCTATTGCTTTCGCTTGCTTCTTGTTCCAGTACTGATTTTTAACCGAGCAGTGTCACGACCATATCAGGCAGCGAGAAAAGCGGGATTGTACTGCGTTTAAGCGGATTCCGCGTGAGGATACGGACGAGCCGCTTCTTGTTGTTGAACATCTGGGCAGAGATGTAACAGTTTCCTGGCATTGGCGCTCTGTTTTTGTTGCTTTTGTTGTAATTTGTTGTGGGGACCTCCCTAAAGCTTCAACTCAGGAATTCTGACATTCCCTGTATTGGCAGCTACACTGTTTTCCTTTTGCCGCAGTAAGTCTGTAGTTTTTAGATTATACAAAATAGTAATTCACAGTGAATTTAAGATCCCTGCTCTGGCTAATTAGCTGTTATAGTCTTTGAAGATCAAGTTGTGTTTCTAACTACGACGCATTTTGTTACATGCTCTTTCAAAAAGTGCAACACAGTAATCTTGTATTTCTGAAGGGTGGTTTTTAAACTGTTCCATCCCAAATTATTCCCAGCTAAATGGGGACTGCCTACTGAAACAAACTGCATGCTTAAAAAGTTTTATAATGTGATTAAATAATTAATTTATTTAAAATTAAGTTCTGTTTACATGTTCGCTGATCATGATTTGTGAAACTGACAAATCTCGTTCATACATTTACCTTTAATTATAGTTGTTTTTGTATTTGTATATGATGCGTTATGCAGTATAATCACGAATGTAATCAGTGCTATTAAATGGGTTACAAAGTGCAAGCATCTTAATTTTTCTGTTTGTAGGATAGCTGGTCTGATATAAAAGGTTATCAGTCCTCTGGTACAGTTCCTTTATACTGTCACATATCTGCCCACATGTGTTTTTGTTGCTTTCAACATTTCTGTATGTTACAGTGTGCAGAAAATGGCAACTGCTCTCAGTGGACGCCCACCTAACAATAGGAAAGGCCGTATTTTAGGCATTATTGACGCCATCCAGGACGCCGTCGGACCCCCCAAACAGGCGGCCGCGGACCGCCGGACCGTAGAGAAGACATGGAAACTCATGGACAAAGTAGTAAGTGTCCTGAGTGTGTTTACAGTCTTCCTGCCGATGACGCAACAGTGCTTCCTCTGCTCTCACGCGTTAAATGAGACTTTTCCATGAAGTTTCTTGTTTGGAAACGTTTGTTTGATACACTGTAGAAAACAGTTTACTGAGTGGCGGCAAGAGCGAGAATATCTATCTATCTATCTATCTATCTATCTATCTATCTATCTATCTATCTATCTATCTATCTATCTATCTATCTATCTATCATCTATCTATCTATCTATCTATCTATCTATCTATCTATCTATCTATCTATCTATCTATCTATCTATCTATCTATCTCTATCTATCTATCTATCTATCTATCTATCTATCTATCTATCTATCTATCTATCTATCTATCTATCTCTATCTATCTATCTATCTCTATCTATCTATCTATCTATCTAGCTATCTATTGTCCGTACATCCATCTATCTATCTATCTATCTATCTATCTATCTATCTATCTATCTATCTATCTATCTATCTATCTATCTATCTATCTATCTATCTATCTATCTATCTATCTAGCTATCTATTGTCCGTACATCCATCTATCTATCTATCTATCTATCTATCTATCTATCTATCTATCTAGCTATCTAGCTATCTAGCTATCTATCTATCTAGCTATTGTACGTACATCTATCTATCTATCTATCTATCTATCTATCTATCTATCTATCTATCTATCTATCTATCTATCTATCTATCTATCTATCTATCTATCTATCTATCTATCTATCGTCCATACATCTATCTATCTATCGTCCATACATCTATCTATCTATCTATCGTCCATACATCTATCTATCTATCTATCATGGAATTTAATCTATCCATCCTTCTATTTATTCTTCTATCATTCTATCTATCGTTCAATCTAAAACATATTTATTTTTTGTATTTATTTATTGCTATTATATGCAATAGTTTGTGCTTTTTAAATAATTTATACACGTATAACTTCTGGTATTTCTTTCCCATCCATCTTTACATTTCATTACTAATGAAAATTTTTATTGAACACAGTGTGCTGATCATGATTTATGTTACAAAGTGTAAGCATTTTATTTTCTCTTGACTAGTCTGTTGTAATAATTATTGGACTGAGAGCTGAAGGTTTTTAGTCCTGGTAAAGTTCATTTATACCTTTTGAATTGCTCTTTATCCAAACTGAATTCCTCAATGAAGAGGAGTCGATTTTTCTAAGCCAACAGTGTGTGTGTTTTTTAGGTGAGGTTATGTCAGAACCCCAGACTACAGCTGAAGAACAGTCCTCCATACATCCTGGATATTTTACCTGACACTTACCAGCATCTGAGGCTGATTCTGTGCAAATACGAGGAGAACCAGAGACTTACTCAGCTAAGTGAGAATGACTATTTCAAAGTGTACATCGACAGCCTGATGAAGAAATCCAAAAGAGCGATCCGCCTCTTTAAGGAAGCCAAGGAGAGAATGTACGAAGAACAGTCGCAGGACAGGTAGGATGCTTTTTGTTTCGCTTGTGGTCTGGTCAGTGTTTTGTCAAATAAGGTTTTTGTCCATTGTGAAGTGAAATGGGGCAGAGATTTGTTTTTTGTTCTATGTGCATTTCGCATCAAGATGCCAGCAGATGGTTCTTAAGGTCATCGTCAAGCGTTATCACGGTTGTCAGTCTCATAACTTGTACAGCCTTTCTTTTTGACACTGATCTGTTGCCCTTTGAACGTCCTGCCGGATGGACGTAGACATAGAAGAGGTCAGGTCACATGACTGGTCTGTACATTGAGTTTCCTCTGGTGTTTCATGTCAACTTCAGTCATGGCTAATTATCCTGGAAATCCAACTCTGATTAAGAGCAGAAGCCCTAATGAAAGAGACTGACCCCCACTGGATCTAAACCCTTGGTGGGCCAAGCAGACTCTGCGCGGGGCGAGAACAAAGTGAGAGACATTATTAACAGAGCAAGTGTGTCTCGGGCATAAGCTGACACATGCAGAATGCTCTCCCCGGGGGCCATTAGAGCTCTGGGTCAGCCTGTGTGTTTCAGACATGAAACACGGGCCTTGACTAAAGAGGAAAATCTTAGCATTCTGTTTTACTGACAGCCAAGCGTAACATTCCCAGCATCTGTTTTAGAGCGTAGCCTCACATCAATTAAACTGCATTTAGGCCACTGACTATTTGGGTAAATACTGCACAGTTTGAAAACGTATCATAAGGCGTTTGATACTGCCAGAAAATAATAGTGTTTCAGCTGTTGGTTTACATCCCAGTGCTTTTGATTGGCAACTCTGGCTCGGGTTTTGGCAGAAGAGTTTAATTTTAGTAATGCTTTCGATCCCAGTCTCACCAGATTCTGCAGGAGTGAGATGATTGAAATGAAATTTTTAGGGCTGATGGATAGGTAAAACAGCATTTTTTTTAGCCTGCGGACACCAACTGAAAGGTTGTCCTGACACGTTGTCGTATCCAGAAGCTGTGACACTTGCTCCGGACAGGGATATCGGCTGTCAGCCCCTCCACGTCTGCTGTGTCACTCTGTCTTAAATCTCAAGGGAGAGATCCTCTAGTCTGCCTTCCAGCCTTTGGCTCCCTGTCCCACACAAAGGGGGCATAGAAATGTGTCATTTTAGAGGTTGCAGAGAGGAAGGAAAATAAATTGAGATGAGTGCAGGGCTCAACAATAAGAATGTTTTTTTTGGTGCAGTGCTATCTGTCAGTAGTCCTGCGCGGTCACCGTATCCTGTGCCTGATTATCATGTACATGTGTTTTTGTGGCTTGCAGACTGAAACATTTGGTTTTCTGTGAACATTGAAAATTCTGCTAATTTAAATATTTCTCCATGTTAACGTTATGTAGCTGACTCGCACAGATGAGGTTTTATCGCTAGAATTGGTCTTGGAAATGTTCATTTTAATATTGTTTTGCACTAAATAAAGAAATACTAATTTTTAAACAATCAAATATTATATACATACATACATATACATAAATATGAATTCACTTTAAATACATGTGATTGATATATATGATAATATTGAGTTTTTATATTTAAAGTGGTCCTATTATGCTTTTTCAACTTAAGTTAGTGTGTAATGTTGCTGTTTGAGCATAAAAACATCAGCAAAGCTCAAAGTCCAATCCAAAGAGAGATATTTTATTTAACAGAATTTACTTCCAAGAACTACAATGAGTGACTCGTTTAGACTACAGCATTTTTTTATTTCACACTTCTTGTGAAGTCACAATGTTACTCATTTAAATAATCCCTTCCCACGGAATACACATTTTAATTTTTCAAAATGTTGAAAATACGCAATTTTTTTGTTTGACTTTCCTAAGGCTGACGAATGAGTGGTTAATTGTTTTTTTAACACCGTTCCTGCAGATTATAACCTTAACATTTATCTATGTGCTGCACATTTTACGGAGAACAGCTACTATATCGGCTACGCATCAAAGCTTCTGAAATGGAGCACTTCCCATTTTGTCGGGACAATCTGTTGTTTGTGTAGCACAACTTGTATGTCTTATTATTTCTAGTTGCATTTTCTATTACTAATTCCAATTATACGTTTTATGTTGTTGCTACGATGTAAACAAAGAGCAAAGCTTTGCCCTCGCTCGCCTGCTAGTCGACATTAGTGTTGATATCGTGTTTACTGTAGCTTTTGTGAGGCTGTTCACAGCCCTTAGGAAAATTAATCGTGATTTTGTGATCGATTACTGTTTGTATTTAAGTATCTAAAATGTATAAGAAAATTATAAAAAACAAACAAACATACCACTCTGAAACATCCTTTGAAATTTGTCCTGGCAAAATCTGTGATTAAAATCCGCTCTGGATGATCCTCTTGTTTGTTAACATAAGGCTTGAATTGGTTTGAAATTGACACCATCCTTAAAGGAACACTCCACCGTTTTTAGAAATAGGGCTTATTCAACATCTTTCCTACATTAAGATATGTGGGCAAATGCATTTTTTATCTCAGTGCATGCATTGTTTTAGTTTGGCAGGGTCGCCGCTAGCTTAGCTTAGCATAATGAATGGAATGTTGCCAGCTAGCATGTCCCGAGTAAAAGTGATTAAAAAAAAGGAAGGAGGGGCTTCATCGAAACAGGAACTAAACCTAAATGTTCGAGACAGCCTGGGGAGAGAGGTTCTGTAATAATGTAAAATATGTGAAAAATAATGTGTTTTTGAACAATCAAGCATAAAAGCATATTTTAGTACACCTCAAAAACAAAATCAAGACTTTGTAAAAGGGGTTTAGTGTAAAAAATATATTTTTTAAATATTTGTAATAATTTACTAATATGCATGTTGAAGTGAACTAGTGTATATATCACAGACAGTTATTGTAAGCTGATATAAGATATGATTTATATTGTCTGTTGTTGGGATTGATGTGTAAAGTCTAACTTAAGGACGGAAGGCAAATTTAGGAAATTCTGTCAATAAAGTTATCAAATGTGTGTGTGTGGGGTTCAGATACCCTAGACAAAGCTGGCAATATCCGAAATCCTTGTTCTTTTTGGTCCCCATGAGGAGACCAGCTTATAAACCAGACTAAATTAAGTTTTTTTTGAAAATTTAAATTTTTTTGTTGTTGTTATGGTTAGGGTTAGTTATGGGATAGAATAGACAGTTTTTACAGTATAAAAATCATTATGTCTATGGAATGTCCCCATGTGTATGTGTGTGTTTTCATGTAAATTCATTATAGGACCAGTGAAAATGTTGGCAGGGCAAGTAAAAGTCCTACTTAGGCCACAGAAACATTCTTTATTATTGAATGAGATGTACAGAAGAGACAGTAAGAGAGGAGGGAAACAGGATAAAGAGGCATGTGGAAAAGCGAGTTCATTCACAGTGCAGTTGGGCTGCGGGGAGACATCAGTATAGAGAGCTGGTCCCCGGCCTGCAGCCAGGCATCTTCGCGGAGGCCCCGCATGTGCTACAGTAATTATACTGCAGCTCCTGAGACCAACAATGGGACTCTCTTTTTCTGTCTTTCTCCCCCAGCACCCTCCTGCCATAAATATCATCTCTGCCATGCAGCGCTAGACAGTCTGTGGAAGACGAAATGCTCCCTAAACAACTTAAAATGCCTAGTTTTGGCATGCTTGTGATTTTTTTTTTAAACCAGTTTCAGAAGTCTACAAATGCACTATAAAAGTTCTTACATACTTTTAAAAACTTTTTTTAGTTTTAAAGCATTTAAAGTCTTTTAATCACAGCCAATTGTTTTTTGTTTTATTTAAATGCCTTTTTTAAAACTACACTTCTCTTTGTTGACCACGTCTGTGTTTCTTATTTTTCTTTGTTTACATTGTTGCGACAGCGGTGGGCAAGCTACTACAACAACAATAAAAGAACAAAACTAACCATACTGTAAAATCTTAGCAGGGTGATGAGACAGACACCCATGTTCAGATTCTGTACTGCACTCTAGCAATATCAAACCTTTTTGATAATTGTCAGAGGATTGCTGAGGTTCTGAGTTTCTCCTCTTACTGGAAAGATCTAAATGCATTACTATCTATTAGTATTGACATTAAGAGGCGGACAAAACGGTGGTCTGGAACAGAGATGAATGGGCCGGATGTATTGAATCTAGAGGACATTGGCAAGCTTTGCTGTATCTGTGGCTGAGGTGGCAGTCTTAAACCTCACAGTGTTGGATCTTTCGTGCTTTAATCTCCTCAGTGTCTTTTTCGGTGACAGAGATGGATAGCATTGTGAAGAGAAGCGTAGAGCCGTGCAGTACACGTATCTTCACCGAAGCCTCATTGGCATGCTTGCTTTTTTAGCCGTCATGCATTAAGAGAAGATCGGCAGATGTTTTAATGTTCCTGTGGCTTTGAGGTGTGAGAGACTGCTGTCAACAGAGATAGAGACTTCAGATGTAGTGTTCTCGAGCTCGCAGAAGAAAATATCTGAGGTTTGGCCTTTAAGCAGGCCACAGCCAGCGGGGACGGTCCAGGGAGCTGTTTTGCATTCATGCTGACTGTGAAATCACAAAGTCTATTTTAGGGCTGGGTTTAAAGTATAGATTTCTTGATTTTAATCAATTTTTATTTTGATGAACCGATATCGATTCTTAAATCCCATGAATTGATCTTTTAGTCTATGAAACTGTCTCAGCTTTAAAATTCTGTAAAGTTTATTATGAAATTCCAACAATAAATATCACTAACACATCTGTGAGCTCTCAACCACTGATTCACTGGAGCTACGCAAGGACCACCTCCCTCATTTGCAAATGGAAAAGTACAAATAAATAAATGTATAAATGCATGTGGGAATAAATAAATGAATGATAAATCAAATTTTAGAAGAAAATAATAAATGAAGGAACAAAAGGTATTTTCCGGAAGTTCTACCATGGACTCTAACATTTCTTTTTTGTGGAAATGAGCTTAGCTGCTTGACTATGATTGGCTAACAGCATTTGTATTAAAAAAAATGTTACTGAGCGAGACAAATTCTGTGGGCGTGGTCTCAACTGGGCGAGCTCATGAATAGCAATGAGCTCAGGCAACACCCCATCAGACTGACCAGCTTTTTGTAATCGGCCTGATTTACAGAGGAGGTAGCAGTTCATTACTGCACCTGATATACTATATACAAATCAATCGACTTGAAATGAATTGCAAACTTGTGAATTTTCAGTACCCAGCCCTAGTGTATTTCCCCTCATTCTTAATTTTGTGTTACACTACCTCTTCCAGTCCCATCACGCCAAAAAACGTAATGGCACAAAGAGTTTTTTTAAACACCCTGAGAGCCCTTCGAGAGAGATAATACCCTTCTGAGAAAGCTAATATACTGACGGGCTCACGAGTGGCAGCCGCCTGTTTAAATCTCCTTACTCAACTCGTTCGGTTTAAAGCCGCTTAACAGCTATGGAACATTCGGGGAAGTTTTTGTATTCCGCAAATGTGCAAAAAGTGATCTTTCTTCCCGGCTTAAACCTCTGTCTTGCACCTGTAAACTTGTGTAGGCGTTAGCACCATGATGTGATGTTTGGAATGTTTTTATTTCCTTAAAGCACAGGATGTTTACCGGCCAACCATCCTTAATTTCTCATCTGACCGCAAGGACTCTAGCTACTATGTTCTCAACGCAGATGTTCCAGCATGCTCACTGTGGACAAACACAATGCTCTGGTTGTTGAAACTGCCTTCTTTTGGAGGCCAGTACCATCTGCTGTGAGTAAACCGAAATGGATCAACATGTTACAGGACAGGGGGCAGGAACGTCACGGGATGATACTTGGAATGAACGCTGTGCTGAAATAGACTAGATTGCTAATGCAGCAGCAGATTTGAAAGAAAAGGTCACTGATGTAGCTTTATCTCAGGACGCCGTCTGATGAAAAGCTGAAGTGAAAGTGCAGACCTTGATGGAAACGGAGTTGTGGATTTGAAACTGCTTGGTAGGGGAACTTAAAGACCGGCCTGCCTTGCCTTGTTTCCTTTGACCTTGAATAAGCACACTGCAGAGAGTACCTCTTAAAATGTTAACTCAGTTATTTTTACTGCACAAGCTGGAGTTCATGTTCAGTGTTTTCCTTCCAAGGAGGAACTAATTATAGATTAGCTTGATTGGTCGATGAGGACAATTGCTCATTCTTCAATAGATTCTACTCCAGAAGACGTTCCAGCATGCAGCTGATTATTTATCTCATCCAAAGTAATAATTGCATTGTGTTTCAGGCTCTTGCTGTGAGTTGAATTTTTTTATTTATGGCAGACGATCCTAAAGATCATTATAAAACAGACAGTTTCAGTCCTGGAAGCTGATTCGATGAAACCATTTCTACCAATTTTATTGAATATGATTAATAAATATTTTTTTTATTATGGATGCACAATATTTTGGCACTTAACTATATTTGGATTAATTTTGCTGTTATCTTACGCTCACTTAGTTAATCTTTTTTTTAGTTTTAATCTTTTTTTTGTGTAATTTATTTAGACTAAAAAGTATTGAATTTTAATATTGGCCATATATTGGTTATCGGCTATAATGAAAAAAAAAAGAATGGCTGGACCCACTTTATATTAGGTGTCCTTAACTACTATGTACTAAGATTTTAATTAATAATTTGATACATTGCACTTATTGTGTATATACATGTTTTTACATTGTAGTTACATTTTAAAAAATACCTGCATGTAATTACATCTGTTATTAATTTCTGTAGTTACATTTGTAATTACACAGTTGACACTTCCCTTACACCTAACCCTACCCTTAAACTGACCCATCCCACCACACCTGTCCCTAACCCTACCCGTATCCCACCTCAATATCAGCAAAGGTGTTTTGCAACACAATAAGAACACAGTAAGTACATTGTACTTATTTTTTATGTAAGTACATAGTAGTTAAGGCCACCTAACATAAAGTGGGGCCGAATGGCTTATTGTAATACCCAGAATTTTATCATTGGTGCATCCCTAGTTTTAACAGCACAACTTCATAACTTACTGCTTAAGATAACAAGTAACCACTGACTGCAGTGATGTCCAATACCTGCCAGACCTGGGTACATGGCATGTGATGGACTGCAGTAGGGCATGTCACCCCTTGACTCCAGTTAATAGGAGTTATTTACAGAGTAAGTTAATGCCCTCCCACAGAGAATGAAAGAAAAATATTTCCTCCCCTCATGTCAGAGCCTGCAGACCAAATGGGCCCCTCGCCCCTCTACATCCCCCAATCCCAGCCTTCACCAGCTGCATCCATCACACACAGGCACAATGAGGTTCAAACAGCCAAATAACAGTGGAACAGAGCCAGATGTTTTACTCAATTAGGAGTCTCCCCACTCGTTGGTCACTCTTTTATGTTTTCCCACTCTTTTTCCTTCATCATCCCATTGTTTAACGTGTTTGTCCTGCATCAGAGGGTCAATTATGTCCTCCTGTGTTGTTATTGTGATTATGTTTGTGTTTATTTTTTCTTTAATTGCCTTGTCAAATGTAGGCCAGGCACTTTGATTAATGAGCGGAGGTCTGCATTTGGGTAAAAGCTCAATTAGCAGCCCCCAATTTACCACCAATCAGATGACGAGCCACATGTCCGAACTCCCCCACTCGGTTACTCTGCCGTCTGCTCTGCAGTGTGATGATGAGGTTCATCTGGTGCCAGGCTAATGATGGAAAAAGGTTCATTAATGAGGAAGTCACGGACCAATTCCGAACCTCAGATCTGGGAGATACCTCTGTATGCTGTTTTGAAATGGCCTTAATTGGTAAAGACCTCACATCCGAGAACTTCTGAATAAATTCAGTGTCTGTTCTCCACATTTGAACTGGATGGAAATTCTCAAGATCCCAAGACCTCTCCATATCTTAAAGGAAGTGAGTCTGGGGTGAAAACCGGAATAGAAAGACGCATGGGATATATGACCTCTAGAGGAAGGGCAAACACACACATATACACACTCTCTCTCTCACAAGATCAGACACCCAGTGCAACCCAATCTTTATGCAGCAAATCTGCATTGAGAGCAGATATCTGTTATGATATCTGATGCATTGCACAATTTATCCCTCTCTTCAGTCATCTGGAGGAAAACACAAGAAGGAAGTGTCCCACACAACATCCTGTTCTTCTGTTTCCCTTCCACAATTATCCTTTTACTGTGAACACAAACACATTTAGGTCAGAATACATGTGATATGCAAGTTTAGGCACGCAAGCAATGTTGTTGCATTTTATATAGAAAAAAATCATTTGAATTTCGGAATATTCAAATTTATCTGTTATCTGTTAGTTTTACATTTTGATGACCTTTGTCATCATCTAACACTCACTTAACACTCACTCACATAGTGTTATTTAAAAAAAACTCTATTAAATGTTAATATATGATACTTAAATTTCTGTGTAGTGTTTATAACTATTGGTTTTGTTATTTTTGGTATTTATTTCGAAAAAAAAAGAAATTTTGAAAAAGATTTTGAATATTTATCAAAAACTTATCGGATATTGACCATAACATGAAAATATTATCAGTTTATCTGCCAGAATTTAATATCAGTGTATCCCTAAATGGCATATTTGGACTCAATCATTCCCTTTAGAATCGATGTTTACTGAGGTTAGCACCACAGTAAAGTGTGCACGTTAAAACGTAAATGCATGGTTGCAATGTTTGTGTGCTTGCAGAGAGTACATTTCTAGCCTTATTATAATGCAATTGACTGATTTCAGATGTAGCATCTCCCTGACCTTAAATGCCCCATCCCCACACAATTAGGGGTTCAACCTTTGCTGATCTCTGCTGGAAAAGGTTACAGACCGTACGCCTCCACAAATTAACATCTAATGAATTATCAGCTTTTGTGGTTTCATTTGTGTTTCTGCTGGTGGTTTTAAATGTCAGAACACCTGCTCGCCTCTCTAATATCTCTCTTGTTCTCTCCGTCTTTACCTCTCAGTCTTTAAGTTCTACGTCTCAGGTGTCACGGGGTGCTGTCGTGCTCATGAACTGAGTGGGTGAGAGTCACACTTTCCACAGCAGTGAAAATGTGTTTTTCTGAAACCAGAGCCACATTTGTGACAGCTTCTTGTCTACTAAGTGACTGCAAGTGTGTGTGCTGCTTTTTTTTGTCTAGCGGATGGTGCGGGCAGCAGGTGGAACTTCAGGATGAATTCAAATCAACCCAACAGCAAATCAATACTAGTCTCGACAGCTGCGTCTCGTATGGTTAGGTGTCTTGTAGAGCGAGAGAGGAGCGGAAGAAGAGAGAACAGGCTTTTTGTTTGCATGTTTGCTCTACATCTAGTAATGTCCCGTTTGAGCTCTGGGTTAGGTCCATCACGGCAGATGTGTTCTTTCAAGAACAGAAACCTGCCTTGTTTCCCGCAAGGTGCTTGGGGAGTTGGGCATGTGTGTCCAGTCTGGAGAGGGAATGAGAATTTGTCTTGTGAGGTTTCACAGTGTCCTTTTGGGACTGTGTTGCGTCTTTGTGTCTATGTGGTGCTGGTCTTCTGGGAGTCTGGCTGACGTGCTTGATTTATTGTGATGTGTTTGCCTCTCATATACTCTGACACACACGCACACAGGCGCGCACACACTCACACACACACTCACCAGGCCATCTGAGCCCAGTCATCATCCACTGCTGTTGTGAATGAAATCCCTGGAGGCTAACTGTGAACAAACAGCTCAGAGCCGAGTACTTAAACATGTTAAATACACACGGAATATATCCTTATACCAACAACATGTTTTCCTCCTTCTGTTTTTGAAAGAAAATAATACTTTTGTTCAGAAAGAGTGCATTAAATTGTCAAGCGACTTTTATAATATTACAAAAGATTCCTATTTTAAATAAGTTAAAGAATCCTGGTAATTTCTATGGTTATTGGCCATTTATCTGTTATCTGTTAGTTTTACATTTTGATTGCCTTAACCATAATCTATAACACTCTCTTAAAGTTAATAAACACCTCAATCATATTATAACACTGGTAAATGTGTGATGACTACTTTTTTGTGATTAATCATATATATCGGCCACCAATATATATATATATTAGGCTTTTTTTTTTGCCCAATATATGTTCATTTTTAATGTTCTTGTTATCAGCCTGATAAAAAAAATGGCCTATATATCAAAGCATATAAATAATGGATTATAATTATAGGCTGCATAACATTATAATGAGAACATTATAATTGTGTACTTTTTGTTTTTGTAATCAGGCTTTCAAAAATTATATAAAATTTGGATTTTGAATTATCGGCCAATATATCAATTATTTCTACAATAATTATCGGTTATTAATTATCAGTGTCGGACAACATTTTCTTATTGTTTTTTAGTAATGATGCTGTAAATTCAGCTTTACCATCACAGAAATGAGTTACATTTTAAAATATGTTCAAATAAAAAACTTTAAATTGGAATAATATTACACAATATTACTATTGATTAAGTAAATGCAGCCTTGGTGCACATGAGACTTTCAAAAACATAAAAAAATGCCTCCCTGTGTATGAACTCTCATATCTGTCACCATGCATCCAGTTGATGTCAATGAAACATTTGTCTGCATGTGCAACGATAAAACCTCAGGCTTGTAGTTTTAAAGCAGCCGCAGAAGAACACCTGCCAGAGTTCTGAATAGCTTTTGTCTTTTCCCGCCGTAAATGCGGTGACCTCATCAGAGGGACCGCATAAACGTTTCTGTCAGGCTGTGCATTGTGCTGTTGAGGTGCACAGGATGGAAACTCTGAGCTGCTTCTTTCTTCTTTCTCCGATCTGAAACCTCCCGTATACTCAGCACAGCATAACGTGGCCTGAAACGGCCCAAAGCACTGCGACCGACTCGCTACCTCAGTGTGAACGCCTGTTTAAACTGTCAGACTGGATTAGTCCCTCTGGGATTGGTTGCCTCCTGTCTGTCACTGAAAACAAGAGATGTGTCACTCATCGCTGGGTGTGAGAGACAATTCTGAAGTGTGCGGTCACGTCAGTTATCAATCCAATGCTCTTGTACATATGATTTTTACCGTTCATTTTTTGTTATTGAATTCGGTAAACCAGTAAGCAACCACACATATTTTTTCTTCAGAATTAAATTTATTTATTTATTTTTTGCAAAAAAGTGACATGCCTTAAGATAACAGAAAGGCTAGCTCATTAGTTGTTCTCAACTTTTAAGCATCTTTTTTAATTAGAGTAATGAAACTCTTGGATATCTCTGACTTTTCCTAAATTAAAGCATCACGGTTAAGTGCTCGGACATTGCAAGTGTCTAAGTGTGTGTGTGTGTGTTCTTCTAAAGGCTCAGACCTGCACTTACACTGATAAGTCAGGATAGATCCTCCTACAACCTTCCTCAACTGAAACCAGTATTGATCTGCTCTGTCCCGGAAGCAGCATCCTCACCAAGCCCATGAACAGATTTGTGAAATGAGAGATGTGGAGAAACAAACTCATCACTTTTTCATAAGGACCTGTTCTCTAAGCTCTAAGAACCAGACCTAACAACCTGCGCTACCCAACCGTGTCTATATTGCATTCTTATCCTATTTGAGGCATGTTTTCACTAGTTAGAACAAACTTTTGATTTTTGGCTTTTTTATTTATTTCATTTAATTTATTTTTAATTGTATTCTGTGTGTTTTATAACTTTATATTTACGTCTGTAATATTTATATTTAATCTGTGTAGTGCAGGAAAAGAGAGAGTGAAAATATATATCTGCTAAAGTTTTATTTTGTAGAAGTTTAGGAGCATGTTAAGGCCTCAAATCTAACACACATGTACTTCATGGGGTCTTGAATTATATATTGTGCTCAAATATAAACATCAATTTGAGAACATGTTAAAATTAGATATGCATCAAGAAACGTGGAGACTTTTCGATAAGCTCCATCTGGTGTGGAGTGTATGATGTCTCATGCTTCTCAGAGCAGTTGATATCAACACACAAGAGCATGGGAAATCTGTCCAGCTGTTGGGATAACTTTCTGCTTCTCATGGCTGATCTGACAGCCGTACCCGCTGTAGCTTCCTAAAGTAATCACCACTCAAACTGCTCCACTCTTAGTGTTGCACCAGGAAACAGGATGTTGCCGGGCCATAGATATTGTTCTCTTTGTTTACCTTTGTTTACTCTTTTATTTTTGGACTCCACAATATAAAGCTACCCACTAGACAGGTTGAGAATCAGAATTGGGTACCAGTGAACTACTAAATAATAATAATAATAATAATGAAGCTGAAAAATGTGAATTGGTTATTTTTACAGCTTACCTCAGTTTCTTGCCAGTAAGTGTGGTCAGTATCTAGATTGTGTGTGTGTGTGTGTGTGTGTGTCAATCTTATCACTTTATAGGCTACTCGACAGGAAATGACTACAAAAACAGTGTCTTTCACGTGGCTATGATGTCATTCTGCTTCCTGCTGGTGGTGGCTTGACTGATTTCTCATCCGTACAGTAGACCTTACTTTGTAGTGTGAAAAAATTCAGTCAAACGGAGGAGATGGGACACATCTTCTATAGCTCTATTGCTCACCCCCTCTGTCTGCTTTTGGAATGGAGGGATGGGACTTCAGTTTTCAGGTGACACAGCATTAGTTTGCACACTTCTTCAGTCGGTCACACAAAAGAATGAAGTTGCTGTTCGCTCATCAAATAATAGGGTCTAACATGATAACAGTTAAGGTGGTTGAAACTGGTTGATATGTCTGTAAAGGGATAAAATAGCCAGATAGTAGGACAGACTGAAGTGTGACAATAGGGCCTTCTGAAAGTGGATTATGAGTATGTTGATTGGATAACACTGATTATCTCTTCATCATGGCACCATAGTGGGTGGGATATATTAGTCAGGAAGTGAACATTTTGTCCTCAAAGTTGATGTGTTAGAAGCAGGAAAAATGGGCATATGTAGCAAGCATAATGATTTGAGCGAGTTTGACTGGTCCAAGTTGTGATGGCTAGACGACTGGGTCAGAGCATCTCCAAAACTGCAGCTCTTGTGGGGTGTTCCCGGTCTCCAGTGGTCAGGATCTATCAAAAGTGGACCAAGGCTCACTGATGCACATGGGGTGCGAAGAGGTACTGTAGCTCAAATTGCTCAAGAAGTTAATGCTGGTTCTGATAGAAATGTGTCAGAATACACAGTGCATCACAGTTTGTTACATATGGGGCTGCATAGCGGCTGACCCCTGTCCACTGCCGAAAGCGCCAACAGTGGGCATGTGAGCATCAGAACTGGACCACGGAGCAATGGTAGAAGGAGCCTGATCTGAGGAATCACATTTTCTTTTGCATCACTTGGATGGCCGGGTGTGTGCATTGCTTACTCGGGCAACACATGGCACCAGGATGCACTATGGGAAGAAGGCAAGCCGGCGGACGCAGTTATGCTTTGCGCAATTTTCTGCTGGAAAACCTTGGGTCCTGCCATCCATGTGGATGTTACTTTGACACGTACCACCTTCAGAAGCATTGAGACCATGTACACCCTTTCATGAAAACGGTATTCCCTGCTGGCTATGGCCTCTTCCAGCAGGATAATGCGCCCTGCCACAAAGCAAAAATGGTTCAGGAACGGTCTGAGGAGCTTGAGGTGTTGACTTGGCCAATCCAATCGAGCATCTGTGGGATATGCTAAATAAACAAGTCTGAATCATAGAGGCGCAACCTCACAACAGGACTTTCATAAACTACTGTAAATGTAAAGCAAGATTTACCATACACTGACATCTCAATTGTATGGTAGAGTTAAATGTTTTAGTTAAAAACTAAAATTATGACAAAAAACTGCCTGAGATCATTTTTAAGTTCAATAATAAGAATTTTAAGGGGTGAGAGTTAAAGGGTTAAGTTTGTAGCTAGGTTTCAGAAAGCAGATCATAGTAAAACTAATCTCAGATCTCTCTTTCCTGTTTGTCACTGAACTAACTGTAACATGTTCCGCTGATTCAGAAATGGCATGTCAGGTCACTTGCAGATAATTTGGGTAGATGTTTGTTGAGAAAGCCTTAGCTCCGAGCCAGTGGTGAATGGGGGAAATATTTCTGTTTTGTTGAAGAGATACAGCTTTCTTAATACCCCAGTATTACAGGAAATGAAACAATGTGGCTTTGTGGTGTTCTGGAAGTGATGGTCGAAATATCTTCTCCAGGATATCCTCATAATACCCACACAGGTATTATGTGTTTTTCTTTTTTTCTCACAAAAGTCTGTATCGTCACATATGGTTATAAGGTCATACTTGCAGTTTAAATTCATTACAACGTAGACCAGATGCTTGTTCCAACACACATTAGATTAAGACAACAAAGCAAGGTTATGAAATAACAGCCTGGCATTGACTGATGTGATACTAAAAGCAAGCATAAAGAGTAATTTAATGGAATATTTCAGGTTATTTACAACTTAATGTTTATGGAACCCATCTGTAGCATGCTGTTGATTAGCACAGGGAATCTTTGGCTTGATATACCAGGAAGGGACCTGATGCAGTGTTCTGGGTTTTTACATACTGAAGTAATTGTCAGCATGCTACAGTTGCAGATAGACTAAAGTTGTAAATAATACGCAATATTCTTTGTTAGGAAACTTTGCAAACCATCTGCCTCTCAAAAAGTGTACACAGAGGTACAAGAGTAGCCTTTGGCAGCAGTAGAGGGTTTAATGTATTTCTTGGCTTTGGGGACTATAATGCAGATTAAAGCTATAAATTTGCAAGTATACATTATTAAAAATGGCAGAATTGGTTTTCTGAGAAGAGTGCAGATGCTTTCGCCCACATACTAGAACTTGCAAACTTAGAAAACATTTGGTTTACTGTTATGAACTCTTTTGTTGCAACTTTGCTGTTTTGAATATTTACATTGAAATGTACATATGTCACCAAGGCTATGCTATCTAACTGGCTAGCATAGAAGAGGTTTGGTGACGGTGATGAGTGATTTTTGGCTTGCATCAATTATGAAAACAAGATAGCGATAAACCATTACACATTCTGTTTCGCAACGATGCACATTATATATATATATATATATATATATATATATATATATTAGGGCCGGGACTTTAACGCGTTAATTAAGATTAATTAATTGCGTGACTTTAACGCGTTAATTAAGATTAATTACGCAAAAATTGATAACAATTTTAACTTATTTTTGCACATGGAACGCGTTTTTAATGAATGAGTTTCGACGGACCGTTTATACTGGAACACCAACTAGCGTTCTTGACTTCTGAACACAACAAACCACAGTGAACATGAACGAAGAAGCTGACGAGACAGCTTTGCTTGGCAAATTTTGTTTTAAAAACGAAAGGATGGAAGCGTCGACAAGAGCATGGTTGTGTGGAAGCTATGCAACAAGGAATTTGCGTGACGAGCCTCTAATATCACCTCAACGCAAAACGCTGGACATAAATAAATAAACAAAATTTTGTTGATTAAGCTTATGTATTCAGTCATTATTCAATGGTATACTAAAAGTCCATGTGAAAAAAATTACTTCTCACTGTTCTCAGGTCAAATATTTATATGCAATTAAAATGCGATTAATTTCGATTAATTAATTACAAAGCCTCTAATTAATTAGATAAATTTTTTAATCGAGTCCCTGCCCTAATATATATATATATATATATATATATATATATATATATATATATATATGTCCTTCTCAAAAAATTAGCATATTGTGATAAAAGTTCATTATTTTCCATAATGTAATGATATAAATTAAACTTTCATATTTTTTAGATTCATTGCACACCAACTGAAATATTTCAGGTCTTTTATTGTTTTAATTCTGATGATTTTGGCATACAGCTCATGAAAACCCCAAATTCCTATCTCAAAAAATGTGTATATCATGAAAAGGTTCTCTAAACAAGCTATTAACCTAATCATCTGAATCAACTAATTAATTCTAAACACCTGCAAAAGATTCCTGAGGCTTTTAAAAACTCCCAGCCTGGTTCATTACTCAAAACCGCAATCATGGGTAAGACTGCCGACCTGACTGCTGTCCAGAAGGCCATCATTGACACCCTCAAGCGAGAGGGTAAGACACAGAAAGACATTTCTGAACGAATAGGCTGTTCCCAGAGTGCTGTATCAAGGCACCGAAGTGGGAAGTCTGTGGGAAGGAAAAAGTGTGGCAATAAACGCTGAGGTGACCAGACCCTGAGGAAGATTGTGGAGAAGGGCCGATTCCAGACCTTGGGGGACCTTCGGAAGCAGTGGACTGAGTCTGGAGTAGAAACATCCAGAGCCACCGTGCACAGGCGTATGCAGGAAATGGGCTACAGGTGCCGCATTCCCCAGGTCAAGCCACTTTTGAACCAGAAACAGTGGCAGAAGCGCCTGACCTGGGCTACAGAAAAGCAGCACTGGACTGTCGCTCAAATTTTGCATGTCATTCGGAAATCAAGGTGCCAGAGTCTGGAGGAAGACTGGGGAGAAGGAAATGCCAAAATGCCTGAAGTCCAGTGTCAAGTACCCACAGTCAGTGATGGTCTGGGGTGCCATGTCAGCTGCTGGTGTTGGTCCACTGTGTTTTATCAAGGGCAGGGTCAATGCAGCTAGCTATCAGGAGATTTTGGAGCACTTCATGCTTCCATCTGCTGAAAAGCTTTATGGAGATGAAGATTTCGTTTTTCAGCACGACCTGGCACATGCTCACAGTGCCAAAACCACTGGTAAATGGTTTACTGACCATGATATTACTGTGCTCAATTGGCCTGCCAACTCTCCTGACCTGAACCCCATAGAGAATCTGTGGGATATTGTGAAGAGAAAGTTGAGAGACGCAAGACCCAACACTCTGGATGAGCTTAAGGCCGCTATCGAAGCATCCTGGGCCTCCATAACACCTCAGCAGTGCCACAGGCTGATTGCCTCCATGCCACGCCGCATTGAAGCAGTCATTTCTTGCAAAAGGATTTCCGACCAAGTATTGAGTATATAACTGAACATAATTATTTGAAGGTTGACTTTTTTTGTATTAAAAACACTTTTCTTTTATTTGTCTAATGAAATATGCTAATTTTTTGAGATAGGAATTTAGGGTTTTCATGAGCTGTATGCCAAAATCATCAGTATTAAAACAATAAAAGACCTGAAATATTTCAGTTGGTGTGCAATGAATCTGAAATATATGAAAGTTTAATTTTATCATTACATTATGGAAAATAATGAACTTTTATCACAATAAGCTAATTTTTTTAGAAGGACCTGTGTGTGTGTATATATATATATATATATATATATATGTATGTATATATATATATATATATATATATATATATATATATATATAGATAGATAGATAGATAGATAGATAGATAGATAGATAGATAGATAGATAGATAGATAGATAGATAGATAGATAGATAGATAGATAGATAGATAGATAGATAGATAGATAGATAGATAGATAGATAGATAGATAGATAGATAGATAGATAGATAGATAGATAGATAGATAGATAGATAGATAGATAGATATAGATATATATAGATATATAAGCACATTTGTGAGGTCAGGCACTGATGTTGTATGTGAAGGCATGGCTCGTAGTCTCCGCTTTAATTCATCCCAGATGTGTTCTATCGGGTTGAGGTCAGGAGGTCCCACAAAATTGGGAGCATGGAAAATGTGCAGGACTGGGGGTCCTCCAGGACAGGTTTGAAAACCCTTGCTTTACACCACTGCAACTGACGCTTTGCATTGCTCTTGGTGATGGAAGGTTTGGATGAGCTGCTCGGCTATGGAAACCCATTCCATGAAACTCTCTACACACTGTTCTCTGGGGTAATCTGAAGGCCACACAAAGTTTGGCGGTCTATAGCTATTGACTCTACAGAAAGTTGCCGCATGCGCGACCCAGCTCTGTGATGGTGGAGTTGCTGTTGTTCCTAATTGCTTCCACTTTGTTTTAATACCACTAACAGTTGACCATGGAATATTTAGTAGGAAAATTTCATGAATGGCCATGCACAGGTTGCAACCTATCACGGTACCACACTTGAATTTTATATATATAATGGATTTATTTTACATTATTATTAAAAAAATAAATGTAATTAAATAATCATGTTACATAATTATGATCTTAATACTGACCAAAATAATTTTGATTTTTATAAATGTTACCATGATCAAGGAGCCCTAGAATGATTTGTGACGCATCCCCTAAAATTTGTGTAGGAATGGGTTACAATGGTTACCTACTCATCTAGCGACTAACTTATCTATACTTTTTCCCTTTTAATGTTTTATTAGCGTACCATGTTGTGCGGTGCTAGCTTTTTTTTGACTAAATTTTTTCCAAACTGATTAAAATGTATGTGATTGTATGTGGCAGTTTAGCACATCCCTATTGAAAATCGCCATATTCCATAGTTTTCTAGCAAAAGTGTGTTCATGTTCAATTTATAGCTGTTAATGTATAGCTATTACAAATATTAAATCAACATTTTTGACCAGGCTAACAGAACAAATCCTTTTTATATAGCCCTGCTGTGTATTGAATATTGTGTTGTTTGTTTGTTCAGAATTATTGCTGTTCTAGCACAGAAATTTACTTCAGGAATCAATAAAGTACATTTTTTATCAATCTATTTATTAATCTACGACATCTGCAGAGGAAATGGGCTTAGAAAGAGATGAGAAATAGTGAGTGGAGTGAGTGTGTAGGGGGCTTGAGCTCGAGAAAACGTCTGTGAGTAAGTCATGGAGCGAGTGACACAGGAGGAAGGTATGACGGAGTCTCCCTTTAGCATGAGTTTTGAAAGAGCTCTGACTTACTCAAAGCCGAGCCATTCCCACACTATGATCAAACTCGGGGATCACCCAGAATGCTGTTAGACTGACACACTCTCTACTGCATACTTACAAAGCCGTGCTTTCACTGTGACAAATTCAGGGAGTCCCCGATTCTTCACCCAGGCTCTGATACGTAATGCCTTTCTGAGCTTCTTTTTGAGTTTCCTCCTATCATACATACAGAAAGAATTTATAGTGTTCGTGTATGTCAAGCTATATCTACTTTTTCCTTTAAGTTTTTGGTTGGAAATTAGGGATGGGTATGAATACCAGAACTAGGAAGTGACAGCAATAACTGAGCATTAATTATTTTTTTTTGTTCTTTTCTATTTAATTTATTTATTTTTAAAGAAACATTTCTAAAAGTGCATTAAAAATATATTGAGAAGTTATGCAAAAGCTAACACTATCTATCTTGTGCTGTACATAGAACAGTTTGACAGAAACTCCCCGTGTACTTGAATGTTCTGTTTAATTAGAAGTACCTGAGAAAAATGACCAAAATATCCATCCCTCCTGCAAATATGACAGCAAATGGCCTGAGAGCTCAGCGTGGCCCAGAAACAACCCATTCTGAGCCTGAAGTCTGGGGCCCATCTGCTAGGATGTGGTGAGACGGACATGAGTGGGGTTGAGCCATCTAGTAATTATAAGTCTATGGCTCAGGCCATGCCAGAGTGAGGTGTAGCATGTGGGTGGAGAGGAGGAGGAGGACAATGTCTGTCTTTAGAAATGCTGACTGTAAAGACTCAATGACACGCGCTTAGTCACTTTGTGGGCGCGGATGCCGTTTTATTCATCCGTTTATTCCTTACGTTAATGAAGAAAACCTTTTAACCACACAAGTCATGCTTGCGTTTAATTAATGGGTCAGAAATGCAGGAAGTGAACAGAAGTATGTGAATATGATTTCCAGTGAATTTCCTGCAGCACATCCTGTGTCTGTGGGAGGACAAAACGCATCCTCTCTTTCTTTATCGTTCTTGTTCTGTTGGCAACAGGTTGATTGATTTTCTTTCTTTCTTTTTTTTTTTGGAGACCCAAAAACTCATCAGAAGTTTGTCCATAAGAGTTTAGAAAATATTCTAGAAGCCGACAGAACTAGCATCTGGGCTCCAGAGGAGATGAGATGCGTGGGTTTGTTTGCTGACTTTTGTGCGAGATTGTTTGCTTGTGTCTGTGTGGTATGCATGTGTTTGTATGTGCGAGCGCGTATGTAGGCGCCAGGCTGGGGCTCCGGCATAGAGTGACATTTATTAGTTATCTAGAATGATTGATGGTAGGCTTCGGTTGAGGAGCTTGCGTGTTCATCCTAGGCCTCTCTGCCCTGTATGGCGATTAGCTCCCGCTCCGTGTCAATGCAGCTCGGCGAGGTGTAGTAATAACTGCAGTTATCTGTTGAGTTTGGGGCTGAGTTGGTGACTCACTGCTGGTCTGTGATCAGTGTAGGCTGACACCTACACACTCACCAAACTGTACTCAGAGATCTTGGCGTGACTCTCGTCTCCATTGTTCAGGTCCAGCAAAAATTGGATTCAAATAGTAAGTTTGAAAATTGAACTTAATATTAAATCATTTCTCATCAAATTCTAGATTTAGCAATTAATTAACACGTTACATCATTTTAAAAGAAGTCGAATAATACAAATGATGATCGGATCCATTGTAATTCGAATCAATTGAAGAAAACCCCTAAATATGAATATTTTACTAATCATTATTACATATTCGGGTCTTCAGCAACCCGGATCTATATCTAACACGGATGGATCTGTGGTCATAATATAAAACTCTCCTGGTATTAGAGTAACAATTACAGAAGAATAAATTAAAGCATATTTTGTTACCTTTTTTTGGAGTTTGGAGAGGTTAAGTTTGAGAAAATAATTTATACCATCATCACTGTCCTCGTTAGAGCTCATTTCCCAGCACATTCATCATCTGGATCATATTTGTGATCATATACTTTCATTCATTCAACTTCTCCAAAATATTTTGTTTGCTGACAGCTTCTTCACAAGATCCACCATCAAGTGACAGCGACACTAATATTCAATTGCGTAAATCGCTGAGCCATGTCAAGTTTTGCTGATGATACTTCCTATTCTTTTTTTTTTCTGCCTGCGGTAACTATGAGTGAAACGTCACTTCATCATTGTGAATCAGACATCTTGTGGCATAAAGGTGAATTGCACTTATTCAGTCATCAATTATTCAATTATTGTTGTGCAGAAAAATTGTACTTACACTGTTACACACCTTGGGTCATTAGCGACCCTGTACAATTTTTCCTCACATTAAGCAAATCTCACCAAAGCAAAAATGAGATCATATAATTTTTTTTAAACTTTACACTTATATGGGATGCAATAAGATAATAAGTTTGAGGTCAGTAAGATTTTTGTTTGTAAGAAAATGAATACTTTTCTTAAGCAAGGATGCATTAAAATGATTCTACTTACAAAAGAATTGAGCAGCACAACAGCTTTTAATGCTTATGATAAAAAGAAATGCGCATATTAGAATGTACCATGGGATTGTTTGTAGTGTGTGTGTGTGTGTGTGTGTGTGTGTGTATATAGCATTTTCAAAATGAGAAAACACTTTTATGTATTGCAATTGGAGCTCCGGGCTGGTAGTGAGATGGCACATGTATTAAATGTATAAATGTCAAAAAGTTTGGTGACCCTTGCTCTAAGCAAAAAACAACAACATTTCCTCTGGCTGAACATAACAAGATGTTTTCACACCTGGTGTCTTAAGAAGCATATGCACACCCACACACAATTTAATTTGATCACATGACCTGTCAGAACTTCTCCCCCATACACTCACAGCACAATAAGAGCATAGTGGTACTAGTAGTCCTGCAGTGGCAGAATCTGACATGCAGACACAGTGCTGTTTTGTTTGAGTTTGAGCGCAGCACAAGACAAACAGTCTGAGCTGTTCCACACACTGTAATCTTCTGCTGTCATCACACGGGCCATGCGGGATGTGTGGCTCTGTGTGTATACAGTGTTTGGTGTTAGTTACTGTTTGTGCATGAATTCTTGACCATGTTTTGTGCATGTGTTAATGCATTTGTTTGAGTGCAGTGTGAAAGAGCTGATTTGAACTGAGCTGTATCCTCCTTTACTCTCTGTCTTTACCACAAACACTCATGACTACCATGTGCTGATCTGCATTTTACTCATCTTGAGTTTCCATTGCCAAATTTTTTTCTTTATTAATATTTTACAGATACAAAATATCACACACGCACGCACCTACATGCACGTTTTATGGGAACTTTCCATAGTAGTGATGACACATAATGGTTTTTATACTGTGCAAACTGTATCTTCTCTTCCCTTTCACAAACTCTACCCCTAAACCCATCACACAAAACTTGCAGCATTTTTACATTTCCCAAAAAAAAACATTCTGCATGATTTATAAGCTTGTTTTAGCTCAATTTAGGTCCCCACTGTGACACAATTCACCATGAGTCAGTGTGTGTTCAGACTGAGGGCGAATGGTGGACAGTTTTAATGCTTTTTTTTTAGTTTGCAAAATAAAATATATAAAAATACAAAAAATATATGCAGTGTTTTTAGAAGATGTAAACTGATCCTCTTTGGTATGTTTAGGCAAGTCAGAATTTGTGACTCACGTTGTGAAACTATATATAATTAAATATCATATGACAGGAACTTAAAGTAGCTACTTAAAGTGCTAACTCATTGCAATATTATTTCTTATATTGTTAGGCGCTCAGGTTTCACAACAACAATTTTACTTGCAAACTTTAAAGTTGATGAAGCATATGTGTTGTTGATACATTTTTACATTTATTAAATGTTGTGTTTTTAAAATTTGTTTCATGAACACATGAATAGACGAACACACGCTTTGGTAACTCTTCTTCTTCTTTATCTTTGTCGTCTTCTTTGTCCTCTTCATCTTCGCATCTTCTTTATATTATTATTATTATTATTATTATTATTATTATTATTATTATTATTATTATTATTATCAATGTTGAAAACAGTTGCTTTGCATGTTTGTGGAAATGGTAATACTACTTTTTTTCAGGATTCTTTGGAGAATAGAAAGTTTATTTGAATTTATTACATGCATTTATTAAATGTATTAAAGCATTTCTTAAATAGAAATTTTAAAAGGTATTTATTAAATTTGAAAGCATTTCTTAAATAGCATTTCCTCAAATCTTTTGTAACATAAATGTCTTCTGTCACTTTTGATCAATTTAATGCATCCTTGATTAATAAAAGTATTATTTTTATAACCACAAATGTTTGAACTGTATCGTTTCCACAAAAATGTTAAGCAACTGTTTTCATCATTAATAATAATAAATATTTCTTGAGCAGGAAAACAACATATTAGAATGAATTTTTCTTTTACAGATGTAAGAGTAGATCAAACATACTCATGTACACATTTCTAACCACCATCTGAGAGACGGAGAGGGAGAGAGACATTATCTTTGAACCAATCAGAGGTTATAGCGAGCGGGCCGTAACAAATCCTTCTAAAATCTGTCAATCTATAAGCTCCGAGAGAGGGAGAGCTGATGGTGTGCAGCCAATCAGAGAGCTCCTTTTGTGACGGCGCCTGATGCACGTATGCATGCACACATGCACGCACACAGCAGAGAGTGAAGTTTGTTAGATAAACTAATCAATGAGAACCCCATTCTGCTGCTAATTGACATAACATTTGCTTTGCACAGTCCGTCGCAATGTTTTTGGACAAATATTCATTTGTTATGATATGTAAAAAAAAAATTCCATGCTCAAGTTGATTATGGTTTGTTAGATAATATTCTGCTGAAAGTGGATTTGAATCAATGCGTCAATGTGGTGGGAATGTTGAAATTGATTTCTGTGCTGCACATTTTTTTCCTTCACACTCACTCTCATTTTTCCCTCTTGTGCTTTCATGCTTTCTCTCTTTAATGAATCAGTGTTTAATGAATACATTCAGAGTATAAAATAGTGCTACTTTGACACCAAAATTATACACAAAAAGCAATGAGACAAGCCTTTCTGCAGTTTTGAAGGAATATTTACAAAGTATTCAACACTGTTTGTGTCTAATAATTTATAATATTATACATAAATAAATATTTTGTATTGTGATATTACTTGTAATTGTACTTTGTAGCAGTCAGGGCCATTGAAATGAAGTGCATGTGGGCTGCTTGCCCAGCTCTCAACAAATGTATTATCTGTAACACTGAAGGCTGAAAGCGAGGGAGTATACGGGGGCACAAAACAAAGAGATGGGGGGGTGTGCAGGATGTGGTATAAGTATATCAAGACGGTTTGATTGGCAGTGTGGGGTTAGGGGGATTTCTGCAGGGGACAAGCCCGTCTGCGCACACCACCCCCTTTTTCATTTCCTCGGGCATATGTGTCCTCCTTTTCCCCTGGGACAGTCCTTAACCAGGCAGTGGTCTGATGAGACAGAAGTGTCCCCAGTCTTTGTTTTGATTGGCATGAGGCAGTGTTCTCCAGAAATTTGCACACACACTGAGTCCCAGCAGCTTAGCCCTCCGAAACGGAGACCGAAAAAGCTGGAATTAATATTCTTATACCCCAAACTTCAAAGAGAATTTTGTCTCTTAGATTCCATCTTTGAGTCTATAAAAGATTTTGCATTCTTTTTCAGCTTGCAAAATAAAATAAATAACATTGCGATTGATCTATGCAGTGGTTTTAGAAGTAAACTGATCCTCTTTAGTATGTTTAGACAATTCAGAATTTGTGACTCACATTGTGAAACTATATATATATAATTAAATATCATATGACAGCAACTTACAGTAGCTACTAAAAGTGATAACTCATTACAATATTATTTCTTAAATTATTAGGAGCTCAAGATTCACAACAACCATGTTTACATGTATTTTAAGTTGATGAAGCTTACAGTGTGTCAGTACTACATTAAACTACTATATATCATGATGAATATTGTATAATAATGCAATGGGGGAATATGTGGGTCCTGATAATGCTGAATGTTTTTGTTACTAGTAAAAAGTGTCCTACATTATTTTAAATCTAGTCAGTGACAGAGTGCAAGCATAGGTGTCCAAAATAATTTTGTATTTTCAGCTGCAAAATCATGAATATTTTTTATTCTGGTGTCACCATTGTCCTGTGCATTGGGTTCCCAGCACCATTCACACCCAATGTAATACCAAAATTAGCATTTTAATCAACAGTAGATTTTTTGTTTGTTTTGTTAACCTTGTACCACATGTCTTGGAGTATTGCAATAATATCATATTGTGAGTTCAGTATCGTGATTTGTATCTAATTGTGACATGAGGGTATTGTTACACCCCTAATGTTTACATTATTAAATGTTGTGCTTTTTTAATTAGTTAAAGGTGTCATGAACTGGCTATTTTTATTTTTTATACAGTTGTCTGGGGTCAACTTATGATGTTCGGGTGGTTTTTACACTCAAAAACATAATGAATAAGTGAATTTTCTACACTGGTTTTGAGGCTCTCTCAAGAAACGCTCTGTTTTGATGGGCGTGCTGCACTGTGGACTTGATATTAAACACCCATGGCTACGATTGGATAATATTTGCGTATTTAATGAGCTTCAACTCCCCGTTCAGTTCACGTGAGGGATTGTTTTGAAAGCGGCAACCGGAATGATTCTCTCACAGGGCTCGCAAAACGTCTTTATCAAACAAACACAATGATTTATCTTTCCACCCACGATTGATCGGAATTTTATTTTTTTAATAAACTTTTATGTTTATTGCTCATTTAATGCGATCCGTTTAGCTCCACGAGTCGGTGGGCGGGGCTACAGAATCAGGCGTACATATTAATCTGTTGAGGCAGCATTTTTGCATTCTATGACGTCAATGTCGACATATCCGACATATCTCTCGTCTTCTGGGCCTGGTGTCAATAAAAGCTTTTCGTTGGAAGTTTTCAGCTCCGAAACTTACAGGATATTCTTATATCGCGATTAGGGTTGTCACAAGTACTGGTACTTCGGTACCAAGTCGGTACTGAAATTTAAAAGATGTGACAATACCAGCATTTCTGTAGTACAAAATCCCGAGTATGTCATGCACCCGCAGCTGCATTCAGTCGCTCCCGTGTTAATCGAAGCGCAGGGCTCCAGACTGTAGCTGAATATATATGTACTAGTGTCTGTGAATATTAAACTGCAAATACTATTTAAATATTACTCCTGCATGTTCTGCATCTTTGTGTGAATGTCGGGTGCCGATGCGCGGGCACGCACCACACTCTTTTTAGTCTCTGTCACTATATGAGGACACGAATGCATAAACCGTCACTTTATGAGCATTTACCGTTTCATTTGAGAAAACTGTCATATCATGAACACAGACACTCAACGGTCTTCACGGCAACCCGTCAAAATAAAAGTTTGGTTTAACATGAAGAAACTGACAGATTAGGCTACTGTTGTACAGTAGATTTAGCTACGTCTATGTAATAATAAGACGCCTTTACTACTACTAATAATAATGTCTAGATCATAGCTTATTTTTCACTTCTTTTTTATAAACATTTAAAGGCTTTATGCTGTTTAAGAATGATTTACTTATAATGATTATCATCATAAATAAACTCATTGAATTTAATTACATAAAATAAAAAAAAAGTTAAATACAATAAAAAATTAAAACATTTTGCTGTGTTACCGAAATTGGTATAGAATACCGTAAAATATGTATTGGTTCGACTACTGGAATTTTGGCACTATGACATCGCAATTAACTTTTATATATCAAATGCTCAAGGGAAAGTTGATTCCTCAATTAATCACCCCTTTAAAGTTGGGTCTATTGCAGTTTGACATGTTTCCTCAACCTTAACAAAAATTACAATGTTAAGTAGTCATTAGTTTTGTTCCATTTTACTCTGTACATTTAAAAAATAATATGCAGTTTTAGTCAAATTGGCTAAATAAAAAAATAAAAACCTGCAGAAAACTATCTGAAAACAATGACTGTGTATTAGTGTCCTCCATTCTTCATTCCTGTGTTCAGGAGTTCCCCTAGGCTCCATACTCGGCCCATCTAAACTGATTCCTTTTTACTCTGAGGCATTGAACTTGACCTTTTAATTGCATGCATCACACCCAAAATTAACACACGGTTGAGGAGGCTTGTGTGCACCGCTCTCCTTTAGTCTCTTTTCTCGTAATCGAACTGACTGTCATGTAATTCGAGCCTGCACTTTGTATCTCAACCGCTGTTAGCGGCTGGGAACGCCTGCTGTCTCTGAGGACTCATTATAGAAGGATAATGAGATTGAAATTGCTCTTTTATAGAAATTGTTTTGCCCCACAATTTTGTGTTTATAAGATTGCGGGTAATATCCTGCGTGCAGTCGCTGTTATCTCAACCATGTAGTCTTTTTTCAAAGATCATTTGTGGCGGCGGACGTGGAATTAGTGATTTTAGCATAAAGAGAGGGAGGACTTGCTAATGAGTGCATGAAATATTCTGGCCACATGGATTTGTGTTTGGCAGCATTTGCATGTTAATGATTTCGCCCTGAGCAGAGACACACATTACCATTTAATTATTTGAATATTTTTTCATTAGATTGCATAAGCTGTGGATCTGTTTACATTAGACTTCTTTAATAAAACATTCATTTCCTTATATGAAACGAATAAAGCTCTGTTGCCTTTTGTAAAAGCTCTGTGTATTTCAAATCACAAAGCTCTTACTGTATCAGAGAAACTGCAGCACTTCAGACAGGATATGCTTAGGTGGCAGAAATGGAGATAAAATGGTGAGAATAAAACTTTAAAATGAGATTAAACACAGCGCATAACTTCTAACTGATCGTCTCGGTCTTGCTCTCAGCAGGTCTTTGAAGTTTCTTCTCGTCTGTTCTTTTCTTTCAGCGCTTTCCTTTTGTGATTTCAGGGTGGTTTCTTTTTTAAGTTTGAGACGTTTGTTTACTTCACACCTCAGCCAGACTGCAAAAACTCATCTTGACTCCAAATTGTAGCTTTTTATACCAGGTTTCTAGATGGTTATAGAGGTGGGAAAGGAGCAAGAGATAAGGGCCAGGGATATAGATGAGGTAACTGTCAGGAAGTGCTCTTCAGAAGACCACCGCTGTGTGAAACCTACATTCTGCTTGTCATCCACAATATCAGTTTCATTGAAGCTGAAAATGCCCCCTGTTGTTGATGTGCATAGAGGTGGTCAAAACACAAAGGCACGGATGAATAAATGTTTATGTTTTGATGAAGCAAATAAAAAGATTCTAACCCCCCCCCACCCCCCAAACATTTTGACAATTTTCCAAAGAATATGTGAGTGGTGTGAATGCTGTTCAGTAGGGCTGTGAACTGGCAAGAATCTAGCATAGAGACTTAACGTGTCCTGACTTATGTATAAAACAAGTGTCCGTGACATCACCCGTAGGTTTCTGAAGAGCATTTTTGCAGCCCAAAGTGGAAGGTGGACGCATCTTCAATTTCCTCCCGAAAAATCACCTACTTAAATTAAAGAAGCTGTCAGTCACAACTGTCAATCATGATGTCACACCCCCATTTTTATAGCATCAAATAACTAACTAAAACCAAACTTATTTAAAAAAAACAAACACTAGACCTTACATCAGCATGATACAAACTTTGGAAAAAATTAAATTGAAGTGTAATTGGATTTAGTTTGTCTCACATCCCATTCGATAACATGGAGAGGGTGGGGTTTATGATCTTTACTGGGTCCAGCTACCTGTGTACAATCAATTTGGCTTCACTTTTCAGGTCGTGTGTGGCACGCTCGTGCAGAACTTTAAGGCTTAATATAATTTAAATGGAAGAGTTTCAGTACAGTCGTCATGGAGGGCAAAATTAACTATATATAGACCAAAACCACTTTTTTTTACCAATCTATAAATATATATATTTTTTTCTACTGTAAAGTTGGGCATTTTAACATGCCTACAAATGCTATCGCTTGTTTCTGCTTCTTCGCCTGTGTTTTGTTCAGGAGATTCAGTACTCTTTCAGAAGATGTCGTAGCGCCCCCCGAAAACGCAAACCAACACATTCTCATTTGTGAAAGGTTATACTGATGAAATCAGAAAACCAGAGGCTGCACACGGTTGTGACATCTTTGGAAATTTTTACAGTGAGTGATGACAGCATCTGAATTTTTGACCGCTCCGAGATGGTGGACGGTCAACGTGTCTGGGGCAATATGGAATCTACATATACATTTCAATGGGGTACTCTAAATGATTTGGTAATTTGGAAATGTATAACGATTGCTTTAGAAAAGTAATAACACACCTTTGCTCAAAAAACCCCGCCAAAAACACACATTTCAAGGGATAATTCATGTCTTTAGCACAAACTTTTAGTTAAGTGTTGCGGTTCCTGTTTTTTTTTCTTCTCTTCTGTCCCTATTGTCTCTTAATGCCCAAACTGTTCATTAAAATAGTTGAACAATACAGTTACTGGAATCACATCAGTTTTTCATGAATGTTTTTCATGTGTGTGTGTGTGTGTGTGTGTGTGTGTGTGTGTGTGTGTGTGTGTGTGTGTGTGTGTGTGTGTGTGTGTGTGTGTGTGTGTGTGTGTGTGTGTGTGTGTGTCTGTGTGTCTGTGTGTCTGTGTGTCTGTGTGTCTGTGTGTCTGTCTGTGTTTCTGTCTGTGTGTCTGTCTGTGTGTCTGTCTGTGTGGGAGAGAGAGCGAGAAAAGCAAAAGGGGGTTGTGGCAGCATTGATTTAGTCATAAAACAGGCTTCAGATGTCTCACCCCCCCATATGCTAGTCTCTTTCCTGTATCTTCCACCCCATCCCTCATTACAGACACTAGAAGACCACTTCAAGGTTCAGCTGTTTGAGGCAGAACAGGCACCCATACTTGGCTAATGGACAGGCTTGTTTGTCAGTTTCTCTGCAGAATGATTGTTGGTGGTTTTTAATAATTCATAGTGATTTGTGTATGGGTGTTGCCAGTAATGAGTTTGCATGTGTGTGAGTGTGTGTGTGGCAGATTGGCCTGCAGCAGGAGGTCCTGATAGATATCTTATATGTTCTCCAGCTCTGAGGGGGCCTGCCGCTATTACCATACTCACTCTCGGGATGGTCCTGCTGCGGATCAGTCTGCCAGGTGTTTTATTGATGATCATTTCACTGGCCTGGTGTGCCTCGCTTTTGCAATGAACCTTCAGATAAAAGCAGAACAGAGAGGAAGAGAATGAGTGAATTTATCACTAATTACCATTCATATTTCTTTAGGCTAAAACACCCTTTTTGGCGCTCTGCATTTGAAATTACTTGTAAAGACAGGAAATGACTGACAGTGAGCTAGCCAGATTTAAAAAAGCACCGCCTTTAGCAATCAGTAAAAAGGTACTCTATAATTAGCCATGTAGCATTTGTTTTAGTGGTTTTTTGTTGTTGTTACATTGCATTGTGCACACAGCATAAATTTTGTGTGAACTAAGGCAATAATTATTAAACATGCTATCATGATATTTAAATTGTGTCTGTCTTCTGTATTTAGCATTGGAAATCCAATTTATTTGGACAGTCAGATTCGATTGATCATAATAAGTTTGACGGGTCATGTTTTTTTTATATTCAAAGATTAGAAATTCAGCATTCTAGCATTATTCATATACTAAATATTACAATAAAGATATGGCAGAAATATTAAGAGTAGTATGCTTTTCGGAATTTAGCCCCTCTCTGTCGGTGTCAGACTTTTTTAATAAGTAAAATAATAAGTAAATAAGTAAAACTTAAAATGAGCGTTCCCATCACTAACCACTAGGCCTACGAAATAAGTGCATGTGCTCTTTTAATGCAGTGAAGTTGAAAAGCTCTTCCGCATATCGATTACATTTCATCCGCTGCGTTCATCTGCCCTGACTGACAGCTGACGTAATGACAGTATTTATGGAGGAGGGTGTGTGCTGCTGAATGTAGGTCAACAAAACTGAAAGACAATAGCTTGCAGCGCTGATTCCTACAGGTGTCAGGAAGCCTAAGAGAATGTCACGCTGGCCGTTAGACAAGACAGGTGCTTCCATGTGCCTCTGAACCACACATGTCTAGAAGGGCGTCAACTGCACCTTGCTTGAGCTGTTTGCAGGGTTGTGTGTTTTGCAGATTGAGGTTGAGCCGTAGTTCTCTAGTTTTTACATCACTAACTAGTGGGCATGATACTTACAGATTGGCTAATAATTAATTTAATATTTTATATTTTTACATTACCGTGTTGAGTTAAGTAAATGTTGAGTTTTCAGAGCGCATGATGGGTGCTTGGCTGGGTTGGTTGAAGGGCTCTCTCTCTCGCTCTCTCTCTCTCTCTCTCTCTCTCTCTCTCTCTCTCTCTCTCTCTCCTCTCTCTCTCTCTCGCTCTCTCTCTCTCTCTCTCTCTTTTCCATAATGGTCAGGCTGTTAATCAAATCAATGCCTGGTCTCTGCTTGGCCATCACATGTGCAAGTAATAGTTCAGTCCTGAAACTACCTTTATAGGTCTGCAATTGACACTCCCTGATGAGGACCTTTAAACCCGAGTGCAATGAATACTTTACGTGATCACACTTCATTAAGACTAACGGCATGAGTTTTTTTTTTTTTGCTGCAAAGTGACAATGATTATGTTTTGATGTAGCTTTGTAGTCAAAGATGTTGAAGAATGTTTATTTTAGAGGGTTTCTCTTTTATTCCAGTGGAATAAGAGGAAATAACAGGAGCTGAGATCCATGGTTTATTATGCAAACTGCTCGTAACATGTGAGTATTGACTGACTTTCCTCACTGAGGTCAATTCCTGCTAGGCTACGGTGACCTTTTAACGTGACGTTGGAGTAATTCTGAGCTGGTCAGATTAGATGTGACTCTTAAAGACTTCACACTTCACATTATGTAATGCGAAGCAACCAAAATGCAGCAAATGGAAAACCTCATTGGACCACTCGGTTATTAGAGGTTTGGAATGAAAATCCAGATAGATTGCTTGAACGTAATTGAAGGCTGAAAATACAGGCTCTCCAGGGTCATTTCACAGTTTTTCCTCCCCTCTCCAGATGAGCTTGGATGAACACCAGTACCGGCACTCTACCATTATCTGCAATTACCATAAAATCATCTATGTTCAAATACGGCACTGTCATCCTCCGTCTCCCTATAATATATGATGTTTTATAGGGTTTCATTCAGAAAGGCAGGAGTCATCCGGTCCACAGAACACACACAGGAAGCACTGAGGGTTTGGAGAGTTCATAGAGATGATGGTAGGAAGTCTGACTCTCTGGTTTGTCCACTTAGCAGCAGTGTCTTGAAACAGCGGGAATAGTAGTAGACAGGGCCTTTTTTCTAACTTTTTCCTACTTTAGAAATTTACCAGCAATAATTGTTTTTTTACCAGCCATCATAACAGGCAGTTATGACACAAATGTAATGTCGGATGTTTGCGCACAGAAAAATTCCCACAGCACGCAAGAAACAAATTGAGTTCCCTTTTGTGGATTTTTTCGCTTAAATATTTAAATGGGCAAGGCTTAAACTTTCAAGATGATGCAGCTTTGGTCCGTCAACTGTCCTGAGCCTTGATCACATTCTCACAACGTTGCAATACTAGAATTCATTAAAAAAAGAACCGGCTAACTGGCATTTGACACCATTTCATGTACTCGCAAACACCAAATTGTACTCACATTTGGCACTTGGCAAGTGTTCATTTTAGACCCTGGTAGTAGAGCAGCATGCCTTCTGCAATAACTAAGCTGAATGACATTTTGTATAGTTTTGTTTGGTTTTGTTTCTTGTCACTGCTGCTTTTATAATTCTTACTTTAATTTCAACAGGTTCACTCTGTCTCACATGACTTGAGCAAGGCTGAAATGATTAGGCTTTATGCTGCCTTTAGACCAGTCACATGGCGCTTATGTGAGACGAGTTGCTATTTCTCTTTCTTTCCCTTCAACAGATGGGTGGCTCAGGCTTAGTGGCTCAGGCAAGCATCACTATTATTATTCTGTATTGTTAGTCATTCTGCACTACAGACATAACTGATCATGTGTCATGTGTCATGTGGCTTGTTGAGGGAAAATGTGTTATTTAAAAAAAAATTAAGGTGGAAAAAGAGTCATGTCTAGAGACCAGAATGTCATATAGACTTGATAGACTCTTTTGACTTGGACCAATTAGAAATCACCTAGCAGTAACCATTTAGAACACCCTGGCAACCCCTCAGAACACCTAGCAACTGTCCAGACCACTTAGGAACCACCCAGAACACACTAGCAACCGCCTAGAACACCCTGGCAACTCCCTAAAACACCTAGTAACTGTCCAGACCACTTAGGAACCACCCAGGACACATTAGCAACCTCCTAGCCACCATCTAGAATACCCTAGCAACCCCTCAAAACACCTAACAACTGTCCAGACCACTTAGAAACCACCCAGGACACATTAGCAACCTCCTAGCCACCATCTAGAATACCCTAGCAACCCCTCAAAACACCTAACAACTGTCCAGACCACTTAGAAACCACCCAGGACACATTAGCAACCTCCTAGCCACCATCTAGAATACCCTAGCAACCCCTCAAAACACCTAACAACTGTCCAGACCACTTAGGAACACACTAGCAACCTCCCAGCAACCATCTAGAACATCCTGGCAAGCACTTAGCAATGCACTGACAGCCATTCACTGACAGCCATTCCCATCAACATATAGCTTCTCGTTAGTGTCTAGTTGCATCTGACCCTAGAACTAAGGAGAAATCACAAATATACAGAGAAGCAAGCTTGAAGAATATCCTGTGTGCTTCCAGTCATTTCCAACATATATTTTGCACATATTTAGCTGTTTTGTAGACTACAGAGTGGTTTTGTATGTCCCAGATTAAGCTCCAGCCATATCCTGCTGAGCTGTGCTGTTGTGTGAGGTAGCGATGTGTCCTATGGAGTAATGGCTCTGTTCAAGCACACCCCCGCTCCTCTCGATAAGAGGTGAGGCACACAAAAAAAACTCATCCGCCTCAGCAGTGCAGAGGGAATTAGCATACCTTAGTTGCCTGTAGGCCGAGATTATTGTTCTGTCTTGAATTCAATTTCTCCTACCTCAAGACAAGCCTCTGTTCTAGGATTAGCTTTCTCTGTGCATCCGTCACTCAGTGTCCTCAAAGGTGTGCTGTCTTCCTGCTGGCTTTGTGGTTAGCATGTTACATGTTATCAGTGTGCACCGCATGGATTGGGTTTAAATGATTCACAAACATGGCTGGGAACTGGTGTGTGTCAGAGGTGTTGAAGCTTAAATGATCGCTGTGAACTTAACAGTCAGCATATGGGACACTTTTCTGACACGTTTCTAATATTTTCATTTTTATTGAATATAAATGCTTTTCAGAAACTGAAATGTGATTGGGAAAAGGGAGTAGAGCGAGTTCATCAAAAGGCGGATTCGAACCTCCAGTCGAATTGCCTCAACTTTCTGCCTTCCTTCTTACCCCTACACTTTTGCCACTGTAAATTTAATTGTCTGTCCCAACCAGACGTTAAGTAAACAAGGTGGTATATTTGAACTTAATGTAAATGTCATCTACTCTAGTAAAATCTTTCTGGGAGACAAACAACTCCGATCCATGGAAGCCCCACCTCACAAATTACAGGACTTAAAGGATGTGCTGCTAACATCTTGGTGCCAGATACCACAGCCCAGGTGTCTAGTGGATCCCTGCTTTGATGGGTCAGGGCTGTTTTGGCAGCAAAAGGGGGACCAACGCAATATTGGAAAGTTTATATATATATATATATATATATATATATATATATATATATATATATATATATATATATATATATATATATATATATATATATATATATATATATATATATATATATATATATATATATATATATATATATATATATATATATATATATATATATATATATATATATATATATATATATATATATATATATATATATATATATATATATATATATAAATATAAATTTTTTTTTTTTTCAGGATACTTCGAAGAGCATAAAGTTTATTTGTTTGAAATAAAACTATTTTGTAACATTATAACAGTCTTTACTGTTACTGATCAATTTATTACGTCCTTGCAGAAGAAAAATATACATTTCTTTCAAAATCAAAAAAAGTAAAATAAAATCTTATTAACCCCAAACTTTTGAATGGTAGTGTGTGTTTGTATATTATTTTTATTATTAAAAAATCAGGCCCAGAGTCATCCCAGTCAGTCTTGCCTTCCCCCAGACTGTCACTGACTATATATGAATCCCTCAATAGTTTCAGTATTACTGCATTAAAAGGGGTGATAAAATGAGCGGTGATTCACCATATTGAAAACTTGAAGACTTGGAGGTATTAACTGAACTGAAGTTTATGGAGTGAAATCTTCTGTGGTGGGTTCATCAAAGACGTATAAAGAAATAAAAGGATTCCCTCTGCTAAGTTAGGTTGAAGAGAGTTTTATTGCTATATCTCAAGCGAACACCACTAAGAACTAAGTTTTTCACACCAGTTAATCACCGACAGTTTAAACCGCTTAAATGCACCCTTGATTATGACAAGAGCTTTATCACAACTCCGTATAATCAAGATTCTGAAGTAAAATACACCTCGGATTTGACCCTCGGTTCTCATCTGCCAGTTTCTCCCCTCTCTCACCGGTTCTGCATCGCTGCTAACGTGCAAATTGCCTCGTCACAGTTATGTTTTGACAGGAAGCTACGCTAATGTAGCACACTAATTAATGGGTCTCTAAATACAGCCAGATTTAGACGAGAAATGCAAATGTGAAATAGGGTATGATGCCGATGAAATAATTTTTGTGCCGAGCGAGACGGGCAGGGTGAATTTCGACAATGCTCCTGGGAGCTCCAGGTGCCCAATTGCAGCTTCACAAAATTCCACTGTGAATCCTGAAGATTTGTGTGTGTTTGTTGTGCCTCAGAGGGGCTAGTTATCTACCGCTTGCAGCCCGGTTCCTCTCGACCTCCCTTGGGCTGAGTGGCCCCGCGTAATTGAGTGCCACCTGAAAGGTTGTTCTGAAAGGTGGGTTATCTGCCCGCTTTAATCCCACAGTAGGACAGCACAGCACAGCACAAGCCCCTGAGGGCTGGAGTCCCCTTCTGCCAGCCACAAGGCATTATGGGAAAAGTCACTTTGAAAATATGAATGACTTGTGTGGTACCTGTGAGGGTGTAACTCATTGTATTTGTTTGCATGTCTACAGGACTGTTTTATAAATTACTCAGTATGTGTCAGTAAAAGAAAAAGATGCTCAAGGTTAACATTAACTCTTGAGAGAAGTGCAATGGAGTTTTAAAGCAAAGGATATTTCATGTACTTGTGCATTTGAATTGTGAAAGAGTGGTATAATAAATGGAATTAAATGTCTTGTTTGAACAATTCCATAAAAATATTCAATCAAAAGAACAATTAGTTTGAGAGTCAAACATTAATATCTGCATCCCACACTCAGTGATATGAACTATACGATCTATAATCCCATGAGCCATTGCGACTGACACAATGGGAACAAATAACGACAATCGTGCAAAATAAAACAAAATCATTTATTATGTTTATTGTATTATATTCATATGAATACAAATATATATTAAGTTATATGAATATTGAAAGAAAGAAAGAAAGAAATAATTAATATTTTCCCCCCTAAGTGAAGTATTTCATAAATCAGTTTTGTGACGATACACCTCTATAGTCAGTCATCATCTTGCAGTGTTCAGCTGCATCTCTGTTCTGTTGGCCGGAGCCCAGTGAGTGTTTGTTTTCTGCTGTGGCCACAACATGCCCTTCAGACTGCGTGCATCAGATTGCACTGTATCCGCGTGCTGTTTGAAGGGAGACGTGTGCGGCACATTAACTTCCAGACAAGCTCAAGGACAAGAAACTGGCTCAATAGAGAATGCTGAGAGTTCACTTTTCTCTCTGTGTGTACACTTGCACTGACTGCTGATTTTCTGTCTCTTTAATGTACTGTGTTTGTCTCATTCTCTTGCAGGCGGAACCTTACCAAGCTCTCGCTGATCTTCAGTCACATGTTGGCCGAGATTAAAGCCATCTTTCCAGGTGGACAGTTCCAAGGAGACACATTCCGTATTACCAAGGCTGACGCTGCCGATTTTTGGAGAAAGTCTTTTGGCGAAAAGTAAGTTTGAGTAGTTTTCTTCTCATTGCCAGATGTATCTGCCAAATCAGATGTGATCTTTCCAGTCTTTCATTACAGCTCCAATGAATTAAAATTCTTTGTTTTAATTGAAATGCTTCTTTCTCTCCTCCATTTAGCAGCGAGTAAGTGGGGTGAACTGTCTGGTCATGTGCTGGAGTGCTGCTCTTGAGTCAGCCCTGTGATTTAGCATACATCTGCACACTAAACCAGACCCATGATGCCTTTCCTAACTGCTCTAGTCAGCGTTTGTGAGGTGGAGGTCACTGGTTAGCTTATTTTTTTCAGGCTAATAGAGAGCATTAAAGGTCTCCTTCCTCCATCTTAATTCTGGAAAATAAGTTTTTCTGACAGCTTGACCAGCCTGGGCTTGTTTGCTGGGTAGAGTTTCAGTTTTTTGCTGTTCTGCCAGCATATAAATATAGATAGAGCAGATAACATTGTGGCAGTTCATGCTAGTCGATTAGTAAGATTGGCTAGTTCAGGAGTTTTCAAACTGGGATACGAGACTCCCCAGGAAGTGCTAGGTGGTCCACAGTAAAAGAAAATAATAATAAATAAAAATAATAATAAAATAAGGAAAAAATTACATTATTAGAATTTCATTCTGTGTTCTAAAGATTGGTCATAAATCATGTAATGTAAATATATAGTTTTTCTGTTTAGTTTTATGCTTTTCTTTAGGTTTACAATTTAACAGCACTCTAGAAACTTCATACTTAATAGAAACTAAATGATTTCCAAAGAATAATATGGTAGTATTTTTTTTTATTCAGAGGCCAGAACATTGCCAGAAAATATTTTGAACATATTAAAAATGTATACTTTTTTTATTTTAATCCACAGGCATAAAAAAGTTAAGAAACTATTATATTATATTATATTATATTATATTATATTATATTATATTATATTATATTATATTATATTATATTATATTATATTATATTATATTATATTTTAAGATATATTATATAAATTATAGTATATTATTGTATTTATATTTTATTATTTATTATATTTATTTTTTAATGCCATTTCAAATATGTTTTTAATTGTATTCATTTTTTTGATGTGGTTTGATGTGGTCCTCTTTGAGGAGTTATTCTTTAACTGTAATTTCTGTCATTTTAATTGCTTGTCCTGATAGGAGAAAAAAAAGAAGCAATAATTTGGAATTAATATGATTTATATTCCAAGCGCAAAGCTCAGACAAATCGTCTGAGCGCAGATCTCTAGATCTTTAAGAGGTGTCCTCCATTTGTTATGTTTAATTCATTTGCATTTTCTGTGGCTGCTGCATATTTTATCTTCTGTTTAATCCAGCAAATCAGAGGGTTAAAGGAAGTGTGAATAAGTGCACGAATACACAGACTGTTCTAGGGACAGAAAAGCCTCGTAATGGGGCAGGTGTGATCAGCTATCCCAGAGAGGAGGGGTGAGAGGAAGAGAGAGAGGGAGGGAGGGAGGGAAGGATGGGAAAGACTGGAGCAGTCTCTAGTGTGTATCTAGTTACCGCTCTGATATATTATAGATTATTATAAAGGTCTACTTCCCGCTCTGTACAGAGGAAGTGTGCATGAGTCATTGATACGAGAAACAGAGCGGCCTTCCTTTAGCTCTGCTATCGCTGTTTTTCTCTCTCTCTCTGTATGGAAATAGAAAGCTCAGCATCCTTATGCCATCAATCCAGTGAGCACTAGAGCTCAGATCTGAAGCTTGCAGAGTTACAGTTTTTACACAGCAAATCTATACAAGCATGTCTGTGCATGTTGAGAGACTGCATATTTAACACATACATACAGCTGTTTCTAAAAGTCTTGGTGGAAAAACTTGGTTTGAGGATTTTTGAAAAATTGGAAAGAAGAAACATTTCAGATTTCTAGGTCTGCAATCAAATAAGTAAATTAGTGACAATGATCATGGGAACTCTTTGTCCGAAGTTCTTGCTACTAAGTTGGTTTCAAACTTGTGGAGTTCTTAAACTATGAAAATGAGCACCAAAACAGCAAATTAAAACTATTTCTGAAGTATCATGTAAAACTGAAGACTAAATACATACTAAAGACTAAAGATGTTTTTATAAGAAATAATAATCAAATGTTATGACAAAACATCCCTCCAAAAATATCAAAATTTAATTAGAATTCAAAAACTTAAAAACATGCTTATCATGAAAGAGGTGAATAATTGACTTCCATATTTAATGTATTTGTGGATAAATTACAAAAAATTTGCCTCATGATATTGTCTTTTGGGGGGGAAAGGCTAAATTGAAGTATTTGTAGTTTGTGATCTCAGACTTTCGGACCCGGCGGTGTATATATATATATATATATATATACCTGTTCACTAGACAGAAAATAAGACTGTTGTCTTGTCACTGCAGTAATTCATCTCTCAGGTCAGCGATGCTCGAAGAGAAATATCAGGCTCTTTCTCTGTGTGCCTCCTGATAATGGAATATAATGCTTTTACTCAGAGGAACGAGAGAGAATGGAATATATGTGACGTTGCCTCCCCCTCATTCGAACACTGTTCTCAGATCAGTTTCACTTCTGTCTTCAGGAAGGCCTTGCATAGATAGACTATATGATGTATAGACTAACCCAGACCAGATGCAGATGCATTGTGGGTATTTGATACGCAGATTATATAATGAGGGGAAAAAGAGATCTAGATTTTCCTCTGCAGTAGCAGCAGGAAGTCTTTCTCACCATTTCCTCATTATCAGTTCATATAAATGTCGTGCTGTTTCGTTGACTGACGAGTTGAGGAGAGATTTGTTTTCAAGCTAATTTTTCTGATTAAACTCCCTTTTGTCCACCGAGACTCAAATCCGTTTTAAACTATTGTTTAAATTTAGTAAGTGGCCACGGGCCAATAGGAGCACAGTTTCCAGTGGCAACACTGAAGGCCACCGACTGAGCAGCCTGTTTTCTGTCTTACTCTGGCGGCAGCTGTTTAGTGAATTAAAATAATGCACTCACTGATTCTAGTCTGATAGCCAGGGATTATCACACAACCGAATCGCCCTAGAGCAGACACTCTGATTCAAAATGTTACCCAATTTGTTTCTCTTAATGCACAACATGGCTTTGCCCAGGCTTTTTTTGAAGCCTTAAAATGGATGCAGAAATCTGCCTCTTGACCTGCCTCGCTCTGAGTCCACACCCCTTCACTCATTTATTTATTGGCATGATGGTATTATGTGTGTCTCTACCTGTCCTGGATCAGTAATTGGTTAGGACAGGGTCCTCAATGAGCTTCCTTTTATGTCGTTCACTGAGAGATGCCCTCAGCCCATTAAAAAGTCATCCTTAATTAAGAGGTCAGCTATTCTAATACATGTAATTAAACTAGATCTAGTCTTTCTTCACAAAGCTCAGCTCTTCCGTCCAGCTTCTTGAAGTGCATCAGAGACCGGTTTAAGGGGGATTATGCTTAGAAAAATTACTTGTAGCACCCCATATGGCATATTTATTGGTATTTATGAGGCAAGCTTTTATTTTTACCTCCAGTAAACCCACCAGATTGATTCATTGTTTTCTTAACCACACTGACCGACGCTTAGCAAGTGTGTCAGAGGCCAGAGTGAGTTTCCTTATCCCTGGCGCTGCATCAGCACTTTTGCGCTGTTCCGCTGTGGCTGCTGATTAATACATATGCAAAACACGATTTTGCTCTGGGAAAATTCCACGCTAAACTGCAGTTTAATCATGCTGAAGATACATAATGCACAGAACACGTGACGTGGTGGAAATGGGTTTGAATGCGGAGATGATAAAGCCTACCAAATGACTTATTGTTGTCTCTACATTTAGTTAAAGTGCACCCTATCACAAATTTTGTTCGGGGGGTCTCCTACAACAGGTTAACATGCATCAACGGTCAAAAAACTGTTTAATTTTCTCATAATATACATTGAACATCACCACATTTTTCAATGATTCTCAAACTACTCGACAGATGAATTTCTGCAAACTACTCCTTTCTGAGAGCCAACTCTGCTTTGATTGGCCAGACGGCCCAGTCTGTTGTAATTGTCTACCGCTTATGGCGCATTTCAGAAGCTAATAGTTTGACTTGACACCTCCCACTCGATTTTCCTTTAATTCAAGAGAAATCGCAATGCTTTAAGGCAAACGTTTTGGCAAACTCACATTGTAGACTAGTTTGAATGCTCCACCTGAACTTCTTGTTGAATTAACCGTCACGCACTGGGATTCGAATTGCAAACGACTCATATAGGCGGTTCAGAGTCGATTCTTTGTTTTGGGATATTTTAACATTAAAAAATTGCACAAGTGTCGGTCATATAAAAAAAAAATGTTTTTTGTTTTTCCATGCTCACCAAGGCTGCATTTTTGTAAAAAAAAAAATACAGTAAAAACTGTAATAAGAATCACGTCTTCCAGTGAGTCATATGAAGATAAATGTAATATTGTATTAATAATTAAATTAATGACTTTTATTTAAGAGCAATAGAAGCCAAGAAGTTGTCATTTAGATAATTGGTTAAGCATGTGTGTAGGAGAGGTTTCTGAATGCGTTTAGACCCTCTCTAATAAGAATCAGCAGAGCTGATGTTTCCTCATTAACCTGCTGGTCTGTCTGATTCAGTGTGGATCTTCCACGCCATTGTCTCTTTATTGCCCTGATTAACAGGCTCTGATCCTAAGGCCAGCATAACTGTTTTAATCCATAACAAGTTTCACTTCCTGACAGACTCAGGCTACTTGCAAAACCAGAAAGTTTCTGGTTTTGGTCCCGAAGCAATCTAAGAATGATGGGTAATGCTCTCTCAGGGTTGCTGACACTGCCAGATTGTCAAAATGAAGAGCAGCAGATCCTCTGTTTTCTTGTCTCACCTGAAGGAACAATATGACGTGCCATTGGCCTGAAGTGATTTTTGATTTTATTTTTGTCAACCAAGAAAAGAGAATAGGCTTAAGCCACCGCTAACCTTTTCTTTTTCTCCTTCTGAATGCATTTTTGTTAGTGTTAACTGGTCAATTTGTGACGGTCAGTGTTTATGAAACCGTTCTTTAGAGAAGTCGAAGCAGTGTGTGGGTGGCACTTTTCTCCACATGCTCTGCTATTCACCTCACAACCTCCATTTTGTGGCTGTCATAGACCACCAGGGAATGTATACGACATTTTTACAGTACGTGAATAAGAGTTTACAGTCATAGACACAGATACAGTATAAGAACTTACGTTCTTAGTCATTCTGGCGGATGTCTTTTTTTAAAGAGTAAATGTTCTCTAATGTGTGGGATTTGTACAGTTTAAGGAACCCTCAGACTCTCAGCTAACTCATGGACTCCCAGTGTAAAATATTGTTTTGAAAATTTTCACTGCATTTATATATTGCTTTGACATGTCACATCTCACATTTTCTTCTGAAATATCTAGTACTTAAATGTTTTCACAGGCCAGTCTAAAGGATTTTATGTCTGATTCAGATGATGTGTTTATAGCCCAAAGCAACTAGATGTATTTAAGGAAGGATTTACACCAGTCTAATCCCAGTGTGCATTTGTGTGTTTTGTGTCGTTCCAGGACAATAGTGTCATGGAAAATGTTCGCAGTGCCTTCACGACGTGCACCCCATCAGCTCCGGGTTGGAGGCCATGGCTCTGAAATCTACCATCGACCTCACCTGCAATGACTATATCTCTGTTTTTGAGTTCGACATCTTCACTCGTCTTTTCCAGGTAACCCTTCACCTCCCACAATCCCATCCAAAACCATTTATCTCAATGTCTTACCACGACAAACGTGCTAGATCTGCATTTAAGCTAGCATTTAAATGTCAGCTACTTTCTGAAAACCGATACGGAAGGATCACCCTTGTTTTCTCTCAATGTGGGTTGATCTACTCATTCTGTGGAGAAACCTTCTACATAGATGTCTCACAGATAACCACGATTAAATTGAGAACATCAAACACGTCTCAATGTTTTGTAGTCATCACGTCTCTGTGCGCTGATGGAAAATAGTGCAAATGGGGATCACCTCTGAAAATGAGTGTTGAGTGGGAGGTTTGTTTTATGTAGAGGAATCCCTTAGAAAAACACACCTCATCTTTAACCACAACACACACATGCTTACAAACCTGTGTTTGCACAAGCATTATTGCGTATCAGTTGCAAAACACCCACATTTTGTCTACCTACTCAAGCTTTTGCTGCAAGAAATACTAAAATTCCCATAAATGTGTTGGAAGGACCCACATCTTTTCATTAGCTTGGATTTGTTTATGTGTGTGAGTCAATCAGTGAGCAATATAGAGTTTTATCGTGGTTCGAATCATCATGTGACCTTCCCCCGGCTGAATCACCACCAACGACCCCCGCTACCTTACAGCCAAAACCAACAAAACTGCACCCTGCTCATTTGAACATCCAAACGTCTCTTTGTAGCTCTTCTCCAGATTTTTGGAAATTGCTTAAGTCTCGATTGGTTCAGTCAGCTTGTATGGGAAAGAGGAAAACTTTTCCGTTTGACCACATTTTCACAGTATCACAGTTCCAGCTGCTTTTCATTTAGTTCTGACATGTCTATATGAGTTTATTTAAGAATGCACAAAGAAACAAAGTATTAGACCATTAAGTCGGTCTTAAAAAATGTCTAAATGTCATTGGATTATAGGTCATGGGTTATCAAACTGCACTCCAGGGCCCATAAAGGGATACTGGAAGATCTACAGAAAATGTATAATAAAATATGTTTTATAAAATATGTCTTTAGATAATTATTAGATAAATATTTATATTTAAATATATGTAGTACTTTATGTTTAATACATCCATGGCTGCTTACAATACTTTACAAATACATCTGAATTAAATTGAAAATCTTCCCCTTCAAGCAAAATGTATAAATCTAAAATTAACCATATTAAGTAATTTAATACAAAGTACATATTTCTAGATAATATTTAACAAATTAGCCCTTTGTACAGTAACAATATAAAAGCATTTTTTTAATGTAAGAAAATTGTGATTTCAACATTTTTCTCACATAGTATAAACAGGTCTATACATGAAAAATATAGATGTTTTTGGTTTAGACAGGGGGTTATCATATTCTGGAATCCTTAGCATTTAAAAACCCCTGCATCAGATAATACATTTCAAACAAAACAGCATCTGCAAAGAAATTATGGTAGATATTTTCTCGGAAATAACTTCACTTTTTTTCTATTTTTAATGGATGAAGTTACTTCCCCCATTAGCATTATGCATTAACTATAAAGAACCTTTTAGTTCCAGAAAGTGTCCAGATACTTCCTTCCAGATAGATTCCTTCATTTTGTTTTAAAAATTGTGCTTATGCTCTTAAACTGAATAGCACATGGTTTGACCCCCCACAGGGTCAAACATTAATTTTATGTAACATTCATACATTTTTTCACTCTGATTTGTAAATTTGGTATCCAAATACTTTAGTCATCCTTTTGGACAGCATATTTAAAACACTTTTTGTTAAATGTTTAGTTTGTGTTTGTGCCAAGTTTCTTTTAAAGTAAATGCAACTAAATTCAATTTAGATACAAATCTGATTTACTGATTAGATAGAGCAGTCATACATTTTTAACTGTGACTCAAATGTTCAAATAGTTTTGAGTAAATTTTTGCATGTCCAGCTATAAGGGACAATAGTATACCTAGTTTAGTTGGTGTATTGGTTGGTGTGTCTCGATTTAACCATCTGGGAGGTCGATGATGGTAAAAATGAAAAGTATGCTGGCACATAGTCTGACTTCTGTTTTCTGTGCTATTTGAAGTATCACGGATTACAGACTTACTAAACTCACTACCTCTCTCTCTAATCCTTTTCTCAACCCTGTAGCCGTGGGGCTCAATCCTGAGGAACTGGAACTTTTTGGCGGTCACGCACCCAGGCTACATGGCCTTCCTGACGTACGATGAAGTGAAGGCACGTCTGCAGAAGTACATCAACAAACCTGGCAGGTAGAGACTTGTCTATGTCTGTGTGTGTAACTGGATGGCTGTAATAGACATACCATCTGCTGCGCGGTGCGTCGGGCCAGCCAGCTGTTTTTCTCCAGTCTGGCAGACGACCCCGCTCGCATGGGAAAGTGGGCGAGGCAGAGATGTTAGCTTATTACAAGAGTCTCTTTGTCTGTGCTTGTGCCCTCGCCGACTCTTGTTTGTTATTTAGCATGCACTGCTTCTAAGAGCTAGGATCAACGTAACCTGGAAATGAATTCATAACATTTGCATTGGTAACCCAGATTGTACCATACCAGTATGCCAAGGGGGCATGCCGTAGAGAGACAGCGGTAGTTAAATCCAGTCTGTTTGGATTAGCTGATTAGAGAAACAGCATCGCATCTGTGCTGAAACAACTCCGAGGTCCAGAGCCAGACGGCAGGCGCGATTACACACTGGTTAGAGTCGTTTAATGCAACAGCAAGATAATAGCAAGGCCATAAAATAAGAAACATTATGGGAAAGGACACCCCCTGTTTGATTTTCACCAGAAAGATGAGCCTTTTAAAATGGCTGATGTGGGTTGGAGAGATGTGGCTAAACAAACAGACAGAAGTCAAGAACGGTGGGTGGTCACACAGAACTGGATGCAAATACCAATCTACTGAAGAGGAGCAGCAGCTGTGTGTGTGCGGTTAGAGAAGGTCTTGGCGGCACCCAAGGGAACTATATGTGTTTCATGCATAACACGCATGAGTTTCTACCCACAACAGTCACCTGGCAAAATCGGCCTTTTGACACACTGGATGTTGTATTTATATCAGGAAACACACACTTGCTGCCTCAGCAGTCACAGCAGCTCAGAGCTTTTTATGATCCGTGTGTATTTGTGTGTGATGGCTCTGAGGGTAATGATAACTTCGCTTGATTCCTCTGACAATCATTTCCCAGTTTCTCCTCTGGTCATCCACGTTGAATCTCTGCTCTTGGCCTACCAGGACCTGTGTCTGCCCAGTGCCACAGTGCATAGGAAATGACATAACCTCAAGAAACATGTACTAATGGCTGAAGTAAGCTCCTGTCGGGTGAAAGTAAATGATGACTGAGCCAAAATTACAAAAAACATTTTTTTATGAAAGTGGTCTTCTGAACTTAATTTTATGTGATGAACATACAGAAATTGTTGAACATAAGTAATTATTGACTGAAAACCTTGACTTCTGTCCTGTAGGTCTACATGGCATGTTCATGGTGGAAATAGCAGTGTCTGATTCATGAACAAATCATTATTTTGACAAGGTTCTTTTTAATGAACTGCTTGATCCAGTTGAAACAGTCTGAATTATTTGTTCATGAATTTAATCAATCAAGTCATCAGTTCAATGTCCAGATTATGAAAAAATTTCTCTCTGTTCTTTATCAATGATCCAGTTCACTAAACCAATTTATTATGATTTATTCATGAATCAAATCGATTTAATTCATGAGTTCAGTGAAAAATAACCAAAATTTTCCACTTTCTCACACAAAGCTGTCGTATGGGGTGGGTTATGTGACCAAAGTCTTACATCACCATATGAGTAATTTTATTTAATTATATATATATATATATATATATATATATATATATATATATATATATATATATATATATATATATATATATATATATATATATATATATATATATATATATATATATATATATATATATATATATCAACATCAATATATCATCATTTTTGATACCACTGAAATTTCATAACTCTTAAAACCATTTGGAATATCATAAAAAAAACAATACTAGCCTTAAAATAACTCACGTTTACTGAGACAAATAAACTATGATAAAGAAAACAGCAAAGAAAACAAACAACAGTAGAACAAGAACACAAGTGAAATAGACCTACCAGAAAAACTAGAACTAGATTTATGTAGCACTAGAAATGCTACATAAAATGTATAAAGTAAAAAAAAAAAAAAATATATATATATATATATATATATATATATATATATAGGCATAACATTATGACCAACTTCCTAATATTGTATATATATATATATATATATATATATATATATATATATATATATATATATATATATATATATATATATATATATATATATATACAATATTAGGAAGTTGGTCAATATTGTAAATATATATATATATATATATATATATATATATATATATATATATATATATATATATATACAATATTAGGAAGTTGGTCATAATGTTATGCCTGATCTCATATATATATGATATATGATATGATATGATATGATATATGATATGATAGATATGATATATGATATGATTGATATGATTGATATGATATATGATATGATTGATATGATATGATTGATATGATATATGATATATGATATATGATATATGATATATGATATATGATATATGATATATGATATATGATATGATATATGATATATGATTGATATGATATGATGTATAGGCATATGATCAGGCATAACATTATGACCAACTTTCCAATATTGCGTTGGTCCCCCTTTTGCTGCCAAAACAGCCCTGACCCATCAAAGCAGGGATCCACTAGACACCTGGGCTGTGGTTTTATATATATAAATATATAAATGCATAGTCTTTACTGTGTACATTATATACACATTTATTCTTATTCAAGTTACAAAAGTGATTCAGTCAAGAGCAGTGAGAGATTTTCTCTTTTTGTTGTTGTTGTTTGATTAGCATTAATAATGCAGGTAAATTTGGATGCTGTCGCTTTATGACCGACTGCATGGATCCGATATACTATTACTTGTGCGTTGTTCTTTCTCAATTTCTCAGTTCTTTCTCAACTATTTACAGTCACTTAAGACATAAATGACTCAGTTTACTTGCAGAACATGTCACTTTGACACATAGGCATGTGTAAGTTAACCATTCAAGCACAATTAGGTGGAAAAAAGCACAACAATTATCTCAGAGAGCACACACATATACTAATGTGTGTGTGTGTGTGTGTGTGTGTTTGTTTTAACGGTTTAAAATTGCCTGTTTTTAAACCGCAATGCTTAAAAACGCATGTAAACTATACATTTTTGTGACCCTGCAGCACAGCAATGTCACATGCGCGTAACCGCGTTAGAGACAATAGTCCAAATGTACAAAACCTCTACCGGTTAATCGTGACTTATTATAAGTCAAATTGACCACTTTTATGATACTTAAATGGTAATTTTTATGAATATTTCCAACCTTAAAGCTTCAGTCCCTATTCATACTAATAGCATACTAATTCATACTAATTCATACTAATTCTTTTTTTGTTGTTGTCATAACTGAATCGACTAAAACGAGTATCTTAGACTATGATCTGTCCTAGCACAGATGGTTTGGCTGTGCTTAGATTTCAGAGTAAAATTTTACTTCAATTTAATTACAAAAGAAAAAATGTTAAAGCTTTTTTTTGTCAGTTTCACTATTATTGGTATAGTTACTGAGTTTTGCTTATTCTCAAAATAAAAGGATTTTAATAAAAGTAATAAATGATGCTAATAGTAAATCATGAATACAAAAAGGTAATTTCAGTAAAAACGCCTGTAGAGAGTGTTAACAAGAGTGTAGACACTATACAGTGTTTCCCCCGTGCGTGATAAGAGCCGTGTCCAGTGTGAAAACAGCACAGTGGAGCATTATGGGATTAATCACATTTAACACAGAGAGCTCCATTCATCCCTAACAGCTGCATTAGAAATAACTCTAATGTAATTCAGAAATCCTGCAACAGTCCCTTCCATCAGGCCATGACCTTTTCGTGTGATGAGTCAGTGTGTGTGGTCTTATGTCTCAAAATAGTGGCTCAAACATGTCAAAACATCAGTGTTGCATTCACCACATCAATTGGTCTTATTTTGGCCTTTCTAACATTTGTCTGATCCATTTTATTCACGTAGTTCACATGTTCATTTGTGACATCACATTCTAGCATTAATGTTTCCCATTGCAAAACGAATTCTGTGCACCAGCATTCAAGACACTTTGTATAAACTTTTCCACCTCCTGCTGAGAAATGTCAACCTGTTCTCCATCCATTTCTCAGTCAGCCAAAGTTTTTTCTTTTTTCCAGCCTCAGTGCCAGCCTGTGACACCCTGCCGCTGTGGGATATTGAATGGAAAGGTTCAGTCTGGTACCAGCTAGTCTCTTAATCCTGGCTGAATTTGTTGTTCAGCAGTTGCATAACCAAAAGACGTATTTAAATAACTCCAAAAATGTGCTTTTCGTTTCCTTTTCCTCTTACAATTCTCGGTAAAGGAGCAGGCAGTATAACTGAAGAAGTAAACGTTGTTTATGGTTCAGTTTCTCTCCAGTGTTTGTCAAATCCTTCAGTTATTTCATAATTGCTATTATGATATCAAAACTCTTATGAACTGGTATTGTTTTCAGTTTCTACACAAATAAATAATTTCTTTAACGTAATCAACCCAAGCTCAAGACCATGGCGATAACCTCCGGCGGCTAAAAGAAAGTTGCCTGGAATCCAAGCAACAAACATGAACTATGCTAGCCAATATATGTTTATGGCCTATTGTCACCTTCATTGTCTCTCGTAACAAGCATGCCAAAAACAGCAGTTTTTAATAATTTTCTCTCTCACCCTGTCCCCAGCTACATCTTCAGGCTGAGTTGTACGCGGTTAGGCCAGTGGGCCATCGGCTACGTCACCAGTGACGGGAACATCCTGCAGACCATCCCACATAACAAGCCGCTGTTCCAGGCGCTCATCGATGGATGCAGAGAAGGCTTGTGAGTACCTGAGACAGCATAAACGAAGTAAACATCAGAGCTCTGGCCTAATGCTTGGTGCATGTTGAGCCATGGTTCTCATGTGGGCGTTTTGATTTCAAGTCCCTGTTCTATACCCTTTAACTATTAATCTAAACCATTCAGCTCTACTTAACGTCCACTATCTCAACTCAATCACTTGCTTTACTCTTGTTCTCTTTTAGTCGGTGGTACATTGACATCTCACATCTTTGATCTTTCTTTGATTTAATGTCTAGACCGTGGGACTGAAGATGGTTGAGTTATAATGTCAAAGTCTGTGCTCATAAATATTTTTTGCATCAGTTTGCTGTCATTCTAGTTTTATGTTTGATCAGATATTTTGACGTTACCTTTTAATATATCCAACTTTTTCTGCATACAAACAGAACAGTGTAAAGAAATATATTTATATGGTCACAAAAGGTCATTAAAGTTGGATAAATATGTCCAACATAATCAACATACATAAAGTATACTCACATAAGGCGATAAATACTACAGTATATGGCATATCTCAACTGCTTGATTGCTTGTATTATCACTAAATGTAAACTATATTAAGATATTATAAATACTAACATCAGGATTTTCTTTGAAATTATGTTTTTATTGTGAGAAGTACTATACAAACAAATTTGAATTGACTTCAAGGACCAAAAAAATAAACTGCATATGTTTTCATTCTTTATAACTTGTCATTTTTACATGAATTTCATCTAAATTATTAAACTCAAAATGGTCAAAAAGTGCAATAAAACCAATAAACCATCAGTTTGCATGGTTTATCACCACTTCTGTAATTGAATTATCATACATCACATATATAAATAAATATTCACTTACCTAAAGGATTATTAGGAACACCGGTTCAATTTCTCATTAATGCAATTATCTAATCAACCAATCACATGGCAGTTGCTTCAATTCATTTAGGGGTGTGGTCCTGGTCAAGACAATCTCCTGAACTCCAAACTGAATGTCAGAATGGGAAAGAAAGGTGATTTAAGCAAGTGTGGCATTGTTGTTGGTGCCAGACGGGCTGGTCTGAGTATTTCACAATCTGCTCAGTTACTGGGATTTTCACACACAACCATTTCTAAGGTTTACAAAGAATGGTGTGAAAAGGGAAAAACATCCAGTATGCGGCAGACCTGTAGGCGGAAATGCCTTGTTGATGCTAGAGGTCAGAGAATGGGCCGACTGATTCAAGCTGATAGAAGAGCAACTTTGACTGAAATAACCACTCGTTACAACCGAGATATGCAGATGGACTACAACAGAATGAGAACATGGATCCATCATGCCTTGTTACCACTGTGCAGGCTGGTGGTGGTGGTGTAATGGTGTGGGGGATGTTTTCTTGGCACACTTTAGGCCCCTTAGTGCCAATTGGGCATCGTTTAAATGCCACGGGCTACCTGAGCATTGTTTCTGACCATGTCCATCCCTTTATGACCACCATGTACCCATCCTCTGATGGCTACTTCCAGCAGGATAATGCACCATGTCACAAAGCTCAAATCATTTCAAATTGGTTTCTTGAACATGACAATGAGTTCACTTTACTAAAATGGCCCCCACAGTCACCAGATCTAAACCCAATTGAGCATCTTTGGGATGTGGTGGAACGGAGCTGCCCTGGATGTGCATCCCACAAATCTCCATCAACTGCAAGATGCTATCCTATCAATATGGGCCAACATTTCTAAAGAATGCTTTCAGCACCTTGTTGAATCAATGCCACGCAGAATTAAGGCAGTTCTGAAGGCGAAAGGGGATCAAACACAGTATTAGTATGGTGTTCCTAATAATCCTTTAGGTGAGTGTACATACACACACACACACACACACACACACACACACACACACACACACACACACACACACACACACACACACACACACACACACACACACACACACACACACACTTAATCAAATTAAATGTAAAAAGGAAAGAAGTTAAAAAAAGAAAAGAAAATTACTTTTTTTTAAAAAGGGTGTGGTGCATTGATTGTCTTTTTCATGCTTCAGCTACGTAAATAAATATAAGTAATTATTGCCTGCATATGAGCCAGCAGTGGTACATATTTTAAGATCAACTGACTAAGTTTGATTCAGTGGGCCAAAGATAGGGTTTCAGACCGGCGCCCCTGCGTCCAGATCTACTCATTTTGACCCATTTTCCTGGAATCAACTCCTGTAGTTGTTCTGTGAAGTATCCTATCGGCTCAATATGTTCTGAAAAGCTGGCAGTATGTCTTGTAAACACATACACACACACACACACGCACACACACACATACTCTCCCCCTCTTACTCTTCGTTGGCAGGTGTCTTACTGGCATGTCGGTTTGGGGTGTCATTTACAGGTTTTAGCTGCACGTATCTGTCACTGATGCTGTGTCAGCTGTCTCTAAACCACATCACACTGGCTTGTGGCTCTGTCTGCCCAGCCTAGTGCCACATGCCAATCTCACACCATCTGAGCTGTACCATGCTCGCCCATTAATTTCAGATAATGAATCCGATATGCTTGCATAACGTGAGTTTCTGGTAAAAGAACTTCACACAAAAGGAACACAGTGATTGTTAATAGACACATGTTAATCACTAGGCACACACAAGAAACTGATTTCTAAAGAAGTTGAACTGCCATCATGAAATTTGTATGCATTTTGTAGTTTTTATTTTATTTTATTATACTTTCAGCCACAAATGCGATAAGTTTCATTTAAGACATTTTGCTGAATTCTCTCATTATAATCAGCCCAGAAAATGCAGAACAAAAGTCTGCAGATTTTGTCTGGACTCTTTCTTTCTATCTCTCTCTCTATCTCCCCCTCTCATCTGATTGCCCCAGTCGAGAGGTTTGATCCCTGCTGTAAGTGCAGTAATTCTGACATTGGCTGTGATTGGATGGGCTGTTGAGATGGCCCAATTTCACAGTACTGCTAATAGAGATGCCACAGAGCCAGTTGCACATGAGGACATGTCTCTTAACCTCATACTCTTTTTTGCTGTCTTTCTCTCCATCTGTAGTTATCTGTTTCCAGATGGGCGCAGTTATAACCCAGATCTCACTGGACTGTGTGAACCCACCCCACACGACCACATTAAAGTCACACAGGTCAGTAACGGATGCACATTTGAGTTGGCTAAATGTCAGAATGTTTTTTTTTTTCATCCTAGTCCTCTCTTTTTCCCTCTATCTTTTCTGTCTTTTCAGGAACAGTACGAGTTGTACTGTGAAATGGGTTCTACGTTTCAGCTGTGCAAGATCTGCGCCGAAAACGATAAAGATGTAAAGATTGAGCCATGTGGTCACCTCATGTGTACTTCCTGTTTGACATCATGGCAGGTATGTATTGCAGGTGTTTTTATACTGTACACTAGTGTTTCACTTGTCTATTATCAATGGCTGGACAGGAGAATTCTGTTAAGGCTAATTTCATACCTAGCATTTTTATGTATTGTTAATTAACAATAAATAATATTTTCACATGTGCATAATTTGATAAAATTACAGCTTGATTTTCAAATGATGCACAAATTCTTCTAAAAATGATATTTACCTTGATATTAGCTTTATCTTGAGATTTCGTCATACATTGCATCTTATATATATATATATATATATATATATATATATATATTTTTTTTTTATTATATTATATTATATTATATTATATTATATTAATTATATTATATTATATTATATTATATTATATTATATTATATTATATTATATTATATTATATTATATTATATTATATTATATTATATTATATTATATTATATTATATTATATTATTAAAGCCCCTGAAGTGGAACACCCATAAACACTATATCTGAATAGATACTACATAAACGTGTGTATATGATACACATGTGTGCCACCATGACACAGCTGCAGCTTTTCACACAACTGTGCTCATGCATGAAATAAATGTGTCTTATTTGCATGCGGTATGGTGAAACGCTTTTCATCACATGTAAATGCTTCAGTGACGCCCAGTACTCAGCTAATGGATCTAGTTAAAAGTGCTTTAATGGCAAGCTATGACCTGAATACTGAGCGCCATCAGGGCTCAGTGGAGAACGAACAGCAGGTAATCTGTCTCTCCGTCGCCCTTGCATTTGTCCTGATCACAAATGCAAGCGCATGACAGCGGACAGGTGAAGGAAAGGCAGATAGGGTAGGAAATGTGTCCTCTCTGGTTGCGTTTATGTTCTGTGTGTGTGTGTGTGTGTGTGTGTGTGTGTGTGTGTGTGTGCCAGTGTATGATTGTGATTGAGGATGTTTACGTGAGTGATGTTGCACATTTGTGTTGAAGTGTGTATGTGTTTACATTTTAAGTACTGGCCGAATTACCAGTAATGTTTAGATCGGGTGTTGTCCGATCTCTTAGGATAAACAGATACTTTAGGGCCAGCTAAACTCGGACGCCTCAGCCAGATGCATGCTGCGTGTGTTTTGTTTTTTTCTCTTTATAATGGAAACTTCACTCACTCATGCTGATCTGAGCATAATTACTGATGAGTCTTGGTGCTCTGGCCAGAAACATGCCCTTGATCCTTCCCCTGTTTCTCTCCCCAATAATATAAAATCGTTTTTTCACTGTATCACTAGAAAATTTAGAAGAAATGCATTTTGTGATTTTTGTTTTGTTTTGGCACAGTCGTTTTCCCTCTGCTACATGGATCTACAGTGTTCTTTACTGCATGAATGTTGAAGTGAAGCGCTCAAGCTAACTGAATTCAGAAGAGCACTTCATCGAAACAATACACAGGCACCCAAATATTAATTGACCACTTACAAATGTATGGACGGTCTTAAAAAATAAAGTTATACCTTAAATAATAAAATGTCAAACCAATGTGCCATTTGTTTTAATAGAAAGTTTGCACAAGCTTACAATTTTCAAGTATAATATTTCAGATTTTTAATATATATATATATATATATATATATATATATATATATATATATATATATATATATATATATATATATATATATATATATATATATATATATATATATATATATATATATATATATATATATATATATATATATATATATATATATATATATTATATAACAGTAGACATACTGCTGAAAATTAAGATTTAAAGTATTCAGAGACTTTCTGATTGTGAAATGTTAGTGGAGCATTTTCGCAGTTGGAGTGCTGCTTTAATTTTAGATCCAAGTGTTTACTTGTGTTTGTTGCAATGTTTAGTGTGAGTGTGTGAAGAAGGATGTCATCTTTCCTTCAGGGCAGAATTGTTGTCACTGAACACACATCATCACGACACATCTAAAATGACATCTAAAAGGCCTCAGCTGTGGTCCATCATGAGTACATTCTTAAACAACAAGAGTCATAATACGAGTTCTTGTGCGGCTTTTCAAATCTCCTCTGCTGTTGTTCATCCTCTCATTTTTTTAAAAGCAGCCAGGGTGGCTTTTCTTTTAACCTGTCACCTGCCTATAAAGGGACCTGACCATTAAATAAACCATTGAACCGGTTGAGAGCGTAGAGAAGTGCGGCAGGCAGGGAGATTGATATTTATTGCTATTTTTCTGGTAAGTTTAGGAACATTTAGCAGTGAAGTCTTGAAGGTGACTATCCCTTAGAAATCTCACTCTTTTCTCATTTGACTAGCCTTGTTTAATGCAGAGTCAGTTCGGATGTGTTTCTCTCTCTCTCTCTCTCTCTCTCTCCGTCTCTCTCCGTTTAAGGGCTCTAATTAGGATTAGGTTTCAAACGGTGCTTTGAAGTCTTTCTGAGCGACCCCTCAACCAGATGGCAGCCATGATCATCTTTTGTTCTTGTAAATATCGACACACTTTGATTCTCAGAGTTCAATGGAGGAAATGAAAGATGATTGTTGTTCATTTTGCCATGTGTAAGCTGTCTCCAGGCCTTACGGATCCGTGCGACATGGAGGAGTGTCCTGCGTGTGTGTCTGTCTTGCTTTGCTTGAAAAATTGGGTATCCGGCCTGAGGGGGTAACATGTGCGTTCCAGCTGTTTGTAATCAAACATGGCTCTTCAGATCCTGCCAGTAAAGAGTTTCCTCATGGCCGAGGCATATTTCCACAACAGTCTGTCAGTGTTTACAGTGCTATACAAATAAGCGGACCAGAACCGTTGAGGTTGATATCAGCGAAGGTACTACACCACGCTCATGTCTGTTTTGAGTACGAGGTGCTTTTCTGGACTTCTACAAGTGTTGGAGCCTTTGTGTGTGTGTGTATGTTCGAGAGTGCACATTATAAGTGTGTGTGCTACTGTTTTAAAGTTCACTCACTCTTTTCTGCAGGATTCCGACGGTCAGGGCTGCCCGTTCTGTCGCTGTGAGATCAAAGGGACTGAGCCCATCATTGTGGATCCGTTTGACCCACGCAATGAAGGGGCCAAGTGCTTCTTCCTGGACCACTTCAACTCCCCGATGCTGGACCTGGATGATGATGATGACAGAGAGGAGTCACTGGTCATAGACCACATCAAAAAGGTACAGCATCTATGAGATGATCCTTATTATTTAGAGTACCATTCAAATGTTTGGGGTTGGTAAGATAATTTGTATATATTTTTATAAGTAGTCTCTTAACTCAGCAATGCTGCTTTTATTTGATCAAATATACAGTATAAACAGTAAAATTATGAAATATTACAATTCAGTATTTATATATATATATTTATAATGTAAAGGAAAGTTTTATTTTTCAGCATCATTACTCCTTCAGAAATCAATATAATTAGCTGATTTGTTGCTCAAGAAACATTTCATAATGTAGAAAACAGATGTCCTACAAAATTTTTTAGTTTGTAACCAAGACTTTATTAGGATTTTTTAAATATATTTTATAACATAACTTTCTGTCACTTTTGATCACTTTTATGTGCTCTAGCTGAATAAAAGTATTGATTTCTTACTTTTGAACGGTAGTGTATATGTACTAAATATGAATTCATATTATTTATGTACGCTTGAAGGCACACTATGTTAGATTTTTGGATTAAAATATCCCAAAACCACTAAAACAGTGTTATATATTTTGTTGACTTGTGTACTTACATTATCCTAAATGTTTGCAAGAATGTTTAAATCCAGAGAAATAAGCAATTTTAATCTGGACACCGACCGTGTTTGTATATATATTGTACAAACGCAATGTACAAACGTTGATAGGCAAACGTTTGTACATTGCCTATCAATGACATCATACCCGCAATGCTGTAAATTTCTGGTTTTGTTTTGTAGAAACCATGGAAACACCAAAAACGCTTTAATATATTATGTATTATTAGACAGGCAAGCAACTGTTTGGATATATTTATCGACAGAAAAGAACTCGTTGTTATAGAGCTCTTATTGTCTTGTTGTTTAAATCTCATTTTCTTGATTTACAGCGAGTGCCATGTTTTATCATGAAAAATATCGATCGCAGTGTGCAACACGTGTCTCAAAGTGGCCACTGAGCAAACGCAGAATAATGTTATAAAAACCTTCAACACACTCAAATGTGTGTAATGTGTTAAAACAATGCTGCGTTACCCCACATACGCATGAGTGGAAGAAGCGGAAGTGCTTGTCTGCGGCAGCATAAAAGCTCCTGCTCTCGAGCTGTGTGTCACGCTTGTCTCTCGTTAGCGTTCGTTCCAGCGGCCTCATTCAGCCTTCCTACTAAAGCTCATCCATGAATATGATTTCTGCCCGAGTCCCATCGGATTCTTTTCCACCGGCTGTAGAGGTGACGACAACACCCATGATACCGCAAAATCAAGACGCCATCAGGTTACGCCTTTTTGAATAATTGACCTCTAGCGGCAAAAATGACACATTGTGCCTTTAATATTTTTTCATGATCTTAGTGTGAACAATTCATTGTGAACAATGTTATTAAAGAGAAAAAAAATCTTGACCGTGTAATATTTTAGCTTTTTTGGCTGATGTTACCAAGCCCTGATATTTTTCAATCCTTCCCATCCATTCTGACACTTTTCATGACCCAGTCCATTACTGATGGATAAAATCAAATCCAGACTTACTTTTTTTTTCACTCTGGAATACGTCTAAATGCATTTCATGTTGACTTCTAAGTCAAATCACTGTCTTTTATCACAGGTTTACAAGTATTTAAAAGTTTGTTTCTGCCTAAACCTGATCAGTCAAGACTTCATTCATCACTGTTGTCAATCCATGAGCAATCTACTTTTTTTCTAGTGGTTTTAATCTCATTCTTCACTGGACTTCAAAGAGACCTATATCTTGCGTTTATAGGTGCAAGAGCCTCCTGTGCTTTACCAGCATAAATGTCAGTCTCTTTTATTACAAAAAGAAACCTGTTGAAACCTGCCTCTCGATGCACAACCTCCACAGCTCCAATGAGTAGATTCATTAAATGGAATAGCTTGGAGAGCAATAGAGGGCACCTTGTGGCAGGAATGTTTTTACATAGAAATGCGAAATATTCGTTTTTTTTTCTCTCCCCATAATGCCCTTGCAAGAGAACTTGTAGATGATATTGGCTTCCTAGTGAGTGAGAACTTGTTTGTTCTAAGAGTAGTTCACAAAGAGCAAGCTATTCACCTTTTGATTTCCTGTATTGTTTTTTTTTAGCAAATTTAATTAGCAGCGCTTTCCCCCTGTATAAATTTATTCAGTGCTCCACGAGCAAAAGCGGTCCAGCTGCAATTGCTCAGTTTATGGATATTCTAATGGAACTATTAGTTGATTTGGAAGTTGAAAACCCTAACCTGCCTGAAGCAATTCATGGAGGTAATAGGCCATTAGGATAACTTTACATGCAATCATGATGATGGGTAATAATGAGTTTGTCATTTTTCTTCTCTTTGTACTGCTTTAGTGTTTGTTACAAGCTTTTTATCTCAATCCCGACCAAGACCTGTGCAACATCAAGGGTTTCTGTATTTAATTTGATTTTAGTCTGTAAAACCTGCTGATTTTAGGATGTTGTGGATTGCTGGAGGTGCTCTGAATGTTTTTATCTGGTTGCTTGGTGGTTGCAAGATGATTTCTAGATAAGTGAGGGCCAGGACCTGCTGTGGCAGGATTGAGGGGTAGGGGTCAACAAACTTCCAAGGAGACCTCAATATGGTTTAAAATGATTTTTAATGAGACAAAACAAGCTTTGAAATAAGCAAAGCATCAAAATCAACTGGCATCAGATTTCTTATTTTAATTTATTCCCTCAAAAACTTGATTTTAAAAATGGGATTCTAGAGCTGGAAAAATCATGGACATTAATATAATGAATTTTACATTTCTCTAGATATGTCAAGCTCCAAAATATTTTATCAGGTAAAAAAAAAAAAAAATAAAAACAATCCTCATGATAACAAATGACTAGAAAAGTCATGTAAATGTATTGGTAATAAAAAAGTATAAACCCTGACGAACATTCCTTATTAAAACTTCTGAAATTTTTTAATTCAATTATTTTCAGTAACACTTTACAGTAAGGTCTCATGAAAACACTTAATTTTACAGTGTCATGGTTACATATATTACATGCAGTTACTATAGTAATAACCATAAATTACATGCAACTAACCCTAAACCAACCCAAAACCTAACCCTATAGTAAGTACATGTAGTTACTTACAGTACGTAAATGTATAATTACAGTGTAACAAAGACACCTTAAAATAGTATTAATCTTAATACAAATCCAGCTGATGATTGTTTGTTCATGTTAGTTCACAGTGCATTAACTAATGTTAACAAATATAACGTTGTTATTGTAAATTTCAACATTTACTTATACATTAAGATGAATAAATGCTGTAGAAGTGCAGTTCATTTTTAGTTCATAGTAACTAAAGTAGTTTACTAATGAAACCTTACTGTTAAGTGTTACCTTATTATTATTTTTTTTTACTTTACGTTAATATACAAGTTAAAAAAAGTCTTTACAGCAGAAGTACCAGAAATATCTTTGGGGGCCTTTGAATGTTGTCTTTGACAATTGTAAACACTGATCAAGGCAGTTATTCTAGAGGATTTTTTCAGCCATTTCATTGCTTTGAAAGTAAAAGCAAAGTGTATGATGAACTATGCACTAAACTGTGAGCCCTATGTGATCAATAATAAAAATGGTGCTTTGCAAACACTAAATATGCCATAAATCACCATCAGTGTTTCTCTCTTTCTTTGCATAGTCCATGGAGATCCAGAACTCGCCGATAATGTCTCCGAACTCATCCCCTGTGTGTGAACGCCGGAAAACCGCTGCTGATCACATGGGCCCGCACTTGAACATTCCACCCGTACCGCCCCGCCTTGATCTCATCCGTTCTCCTGCTCCCAGCCCCACAGGCTCTCCCAAGGTATTTTATTGATCAAGATAAATATTTGCAGTCATGTGAAAATGTTAGGACACCCTATTGAATTCCATGGTTTTCTGTATCAAGGCATAAAAAAAATGTATTTGCTAAATAAATCCTCATATGAACAACAACACATGACACACTGTGGCATTATTTATTTAGCCAAAATAAAGCCAAAATAGAAAAAGCCATTGGTGACAAAGTTAGGACACCCATACTGTTAACATAAGAATCAAGAGCTTAAGTAATGGCCAGGCACAGCTTATCAAATGCATTTAATTAACTGATCACCAGCAAGTGTGATCCCCTCTATAAAAGCAGAAGTTTTGGCAGTTTGCTGGTCTGGAGCATTCAGGTGTGTGTAAACACAATGCCAAAAAAAGCATTTGTTGCTGCCATCAATCTGCAAAGGGCTACAAGGCCATTTCGTACCCATAAATAGAAATGATGGGTAAAATATGGCATTTTTGGAAAGGGTTGCCAGGAGAAAGCCTCTTCTTTCTAAAAAAACAAAACAAAACATGGTAGCACGACTTAGTTTTGCAAAGTTGAATCTGAACAAACCATAAGACTTCTAGAACAATGTCCTTTGGACAGACAAGACCAACGTGGAGATGTTTGGCTATGATGCAAAACCAAGTTTGGTGAAAACCAAAAGAGCAGAACAGCACAAACACCTCATACAAAAATCAAGCATGCTAGTGGAGGGGTGATGATTTTGGGCTTGTTTTGTAGCCATAGGACATGGACACCTTATACAGTCAATGAATCAACCATGAACTCCTCTATACCAACGTATTCTAGATTCAAATGTGAGACCGTCTGTCTGACTGCTAAAATTGGGACAAACCGGACTATGATCCAAAGATCACCCGCAAATCTACAACAGAAGGGCTGAGAAAATGGCCCAGTCGAAGTCCAGGCCTCATCCTGACTGAAATGATGTGACTAGCTGTGCATATACAAATGCCCACAAACCTCAACAAACTGAACTAATGTTGTAAAGAGTGTACCAAAATTCCTCCAGAATGATGTGAGAGACTGATAAATCATGAAGAAAATGATTACTTCATGCTATTGCTGCTAAAAGTGTATCTACAGGCAATTGAATGATAGGGTGTCCTAACTTTGTCACCCATGGTTTTTCCTTCTTGACTTTATTTTATCTTGAACATTTTCACATGAATGTAGATTCTCAATTTAATTTTAGTTTTGTAGTTTTTAATATTTCTTTAATCTTTTCTCTTTGTAGTCATCTCCAGGAATGTCCAGAAAACAGGACAAGCCCCTCCTGCCCCTCCACCCCCACAGAGAGACCCTCCTCCTCCTCCGCCAGAGCGCCCACCTCATATCCCTCAAGAAGGCCGGGCCGCATGGCTTGTCACCCCTTCGTCTGGCCTTCCCAGGGACACTAGAGTGCCCCTGGAGGCCTGGAGTCCCAAAGACAGCACTGCTTTGTCAGACTGCAGGACGTCTGCTGCAGACCGCTCCCCCAAACTCGCCCACGCCGCCCCTGCACACCTCAACGGGAGACCCCTCAGCTGCTCCAGTGCGGACTTGGGGTTGAACCGGACTGGACACAGACTGAATGCGCAATCAGACTGTAGTAAGGTGAGGAACGCACACAAATTCCTTCTGGATCATGGGGATCACCTTCACATGCGCTCGTTTCAGAGAGCGACATGTTATATTAGGGCTGGAATGTCCTTCTTTGATAAGCAGAGTCAAGAACATGAGATAAGAGCAGAATTTGACTGGACGTTGTGTTTCGAAATCACCTAGAACCCTCTGTACTCATTCACAAGCCCTTACATGCCTATTTTAAGCCATAAATATTCACTTTTTGCTCATGGCTGTTACTAAGCAACAGTGACGATATTCGCATTAAAGGAGGGCTGTGAAATTTGGCTGTGTGTAGTGCTTGTCTTTGGCCCTGGCATTAAAAAAGGAGGTATTTTAAACGCTTTTATTATTACAGCAGTTGCCCTGCCACCCTAACATGTGTTTTTGCATATATCTGGGTTAGTGCACCAGAATGCAGAATACACACACACACACATATTTGTGGCTTTCTGGGAGTTTATAGATTATGCATTAAATAAGCATGTTCCGCACTAGGGGATTGAGAGAGTTAAATATTTGGTTGCAAAGCTGCAGCACATCTCTCATTAAAGCCCTTTTGGAAACTAAGAACTTTTCTGAGATTTTCTGGGTTGTTTGAAGTGCATGTGGATTTTTTAAAATCTTTTTGTTCTACTAAGGATTGCAACATGCAATTATATGTAACCACCAATGGACTGTAAAATTCTCTCTCTCTCTCTCTCTCTCTCTCTCTCTCTCTCTCTCTCTCTCTCTCTCTCTCTCTCTCTCTCTCTCTCCCTCTCCCTCTCCGTCCCTTGTTGGCATGTCAGTGTATGGATTAATTTAGTGTCACAGTGTGGGCACAGAGAGTTTGGCCCCTGTTCTCCTGTCACAAACCCACACAGCTCTGTTCAGCCCACCGCCTGCAGGCCACAGCTAGTGTGCAGCATCACACGCTGCTCTTGATCTTTGAAATAAACGGGCTCAGACATCTGAGGCTTCTAGAGCTTCATGATGGAGGTCTTGGAGATCCTTCTAGTTTATTCAATAGACACATTAACAGGATGATCTGTGTGAAAATACTTTTAATGTTCTCTCGCTCTCTCTTTCGCTCTCTCTTTCTCAATCCTTTTTATCTATAATCCATTCATCCTTCCATCCACCAAGCTGTTCATCAGTCCTTTCCATCCATCCATCCATCCATCCATCCATCCATCCATCCATCCATCCATCCATCCATCCATCCATCCATCCATCCATCCATCCATCCATCCATCCATCCATCCATCCATCCATCCATCCATCCATCCATCCATCCAACCAAACTATAGTCATCCATCCGTCCATCATCCATATTTCTTTCTATCCATATGTTAATCCATCCATCCATCCATCCATCCATCCATCCATCCATCCATCCATCCATCCATCCATCCATCCATCCATCCATCCATCCATCCATCCATCCATCCATCCATCCATCCATCCATCCATCCATCCATCCATCCATCCATCCATCCATCCATCCATCCATATTTCTTTCTATCCATATGTTTATCCATCCATCCATCCATGACAAATAATCTTAACAGCTATTATGGATATCATCTGTATCTTTATGTCAGGTTGCTTATTGAGCACTACATCCATATATTAGTTATCATAAATAGCTTGGTGTTTTTTAACAATGCATGTTTGTGTGCATGTGTTTCTCTGCAGTCTTTCATCAACGGTATGTTACCTGGTGATGAGTACGACATCCCCCCTCTGCGTCACTCCCCTCCCCTTGTGGACCACAACCAGAGGTTAGTGTCACACACACACACACACACACACGTGCACACACGTGCCACTCCCATCCCTGGAGCCCTGCTGTGGCTCTTGTTCTTTGTGTCCATGTTGATTATAATCACTGTAAACCATCTCAGTCTGTCTCTCTTTATTCTGAAGGGAGCCTCAGCAAACAAACAACTGTGTTTACCCTGCCCAATATACTCATATCGTCTTTATATGATTACAAATTACCTGTTTACCACTCTTGAGCACTGTTTTTCTGTGGACTTGCTGATCTTATTGTGATGCCAATGTAGAGCATCTTTTCCTGCTTTGCTCATTGAACTGCTTTTGTGTTGTTCCGTGACAATATTACAATATTATTACTTTCTCGCAAGTGCTTTTATGTGGTGAAAAGACAAAAATATCTATTTGGACTTAATGAATGTGATAATGTGATCCAGGGATTGTGTGCACAAGCAGCATCCTGTATATCTCTAGAGGTCTGTCAGAACCACACACACACACACACACACACAGAGCAATGTTTGGACACATGTGCACCAATTATGCAAGAGCACCAGGATCCGGAGAGCATGTGCTCTTTAAACAAACATAAACACACACACACACACACACACACACACACACACACACACACACACAAGCGATGGACTTCCTGTGGGGCTTTTGAGGGAATTAAGCAGAACCAGCTTATGAGAGGTTGCACTCCAAGCAGCAAGCCATATTTCCTCTTCTGTCTGAAACACTTATGCCCTTTCTTTCCTTATATTGCTCTCATGCTGCTTGTTCAGGAGAGATGAGCTGTTACTTTTCTAAGTGATTGGACTTATGATTTTTACCTGGCTAATGATAAAAATGACTTTTGCATTGAGAAACTGCAAAGCAACATCTAAAAAAAACACCTTACGCAACCACATAGCACTGCTCCATTACATGTTGCTAAGGTGTTTTTTTTTTAAAGATGCAAAATTCTCAATGCAAAAGTAAAAAAAAAACTGTTCTACTAAGGTGTTCTAAAAAGTCAGCTATTTAGATATGCAGTGGTATGTATGTTGCTATATAGTCGATAACGTGTTCTAAAACACTGAACACCTAACCGGATAGCACTATACTAAAAACTACTCCGTACATTATGCTTAGATGTTCTGCTTATTGTTAATACGTTGCTATAAAGTTAGTAGCCTAAGGAGCGTTTTTTCAGTATGTTAGTATACCGTTGTTAGTGTTCTAGAAACACAATAAACACCTTAACTACTTTTTATACCACTATGCTGTTTCCGAATGTTGCCATAGGTTTAATAAAATGACGCCCACAGCATCACATAGAAATGCTCTGACTACCACCCTACTCTAGTCATTGGTTTGGTTGTCAATGTTAATGGCTTCATTCATGCAACACTGTTCTGCTCCTCTCAGCAGTTCCTGCTACAAGAAAAATAGTGTTTCTGTCACCCCGTTGACAAATGAAACCGAGAGGCTCTGGAAACCACAATGGCTGTTGTTTAGAGCTCTGAAGAATAGTGTTGTGTGTCTATTTGGTCTATTTGTCTATTTCTGTCATAGAGCTGCATCAGTAGTGTGTTTATAGAGGCTGAGGTTACTGTATTGTGTGTGTATATCGGGGCGTTCCCTCCGATGAGGAGGCAAGAGAGGCAGTGTCTCTTCAAAAAAATTAGAAAATAATCGCTATTGCAAAAATAAAACGCAAATATTACAAAATGTGACATTAAAAGTGTTAAAGTCACTAGTTTTTATGAAGTAACAGTGTCCAACAGTGACACCCGCAGGTGAAGTTACAGCGGGATGAATGAAGAAAATTATTCTGTTAATGGGAAGACTAATTAAAAAGTAAGTAAACACATGACTGTGGGTTTTAGTGAGCAAATCAGTGTGGTGAAATTAAAGGTACAATAATTTGACTCAGAGGTGGTAAGTCACACATGTGCAAGTCTCAAGCAAGTCCAAGTCCATTTTTGTGAGAATCAAGTCAAGTCATAGCTTGGGTCAAGCAAGTCACTGGCAAGTCATACAAATGTTTGATGATTTAACAGAATTTTTATATTAAAATACGCTAAAACTACAGTAGGTATGGACTACGGGAGTTGTATTTGCAACAAAAATTCAAAATCAAAAGGTTTCCACATACAGCTGAGTTGTTAATACAATACAAATCTAAAAATTAAATATATATATAAGAATTAAAATTACATAGCCAATATATTAGGTGAGATATGTTTGTATTATTTGAATGTTCTCTCTCCTGCTTGTCCTCTACAGCATGACCAGGTGATTGTTATATGACTCATAAACTTAAGAGAACTCAGATTGTTTGCTGCTCACACCCTGACGAAGGCTCATTAGCCGCAATGCGTATGTTTCCAATAGCCTACTTGTCACCTGTATTCTAAATATTAAAGCCATGATGAAATAAAGGCTTTTTATATTTCTTCAATAATATTTGAGTGCTTTGGATTAGTAACATGTCCAAACAGGGGCGTAGCCATCATTTCAAATGTAAGAGGGACAGAATGTCAATTTTTATACCAGTTTTTTTCTGACCTATGTCTAGTCAAGTCAAGTCAACTTTATTAATATAGCGCTTTTAACAATGCAGATTGTTTCAAAGCAGCTTCACAGTGTTAAACAGAAAAATAATGCAACAGAATATATTTCGATTATCATACAGTAACAATGTGGGCTTTAGATCAGTAATTAGATCAGTAATTTGGTCTATATGGTTAATTTAGTTTAATAATTAGATTTATTTTGAAATATATTTGAAAAATAGTTTTTTCCCCAACTGAGCATGCCAAGCCAGAGGCGACGTCTAATTGATGGTTTTATTTTAAATGTTATCTTTTTTTGCTTAATTGGCTTAAAATGCTATTATTGTAAGCTATCTGGGTCAAATACATTGTGTCGACATTTTTATATAGAAACAATACAGAAACCATCTGTGAACTGAGATAGTAACACTTCCGCGGATATTCCGTATAACACACACAAAACACTACACTGTCGAAGCGCTCACAGTAGCGTCTTCAGCAAAACTTGTAAATTATTCAACAAGAGAAATATGCAGTTATCCATCATTGTGCAACACAAGTCGGATACCACATTTCAACGTACAGTGCTTGACGGTTTCGTAGTCTAGAGTTTTTTTGTTGTTGTTGCAATTTTGAGCTCATAATCGCGAACTCTTCGTATGAAAATTATGGATACAGCGCGGCCTGGAACCCGCCCAATCTGGCAACTGCGGGTTCGAGCATGGGCATGGCGTGATCTGGGAGCATTCCCATGGGCATGCTGGTCTGAAAACAAGGTGTGTTCAGGAGCATTGTTGGTGTGTTGCTATTTTGAGGCAACTGAAGACGACTGCACCATTGACCAACAAAAACCCTGGTCTAAAATTAATCGAGTTCCAATCGAGCAATCAAGTTATTTAAAGGGCATGTTAGTAATATGCGTCTATAGGCGGGTGCACAACACACGAACACTATGCTTCTTACACACACAGGGATGCACATCAGTTTCAGTCAGTCTCATGTCAATCTTGAGTACCTATAGAGTAGCATTGCATCCTTCATATCTCCGAAAAGTCTTTAGTTTTATTATAATTTTAAAAGAAAGATGCGCTGTTCAGAGTCTTTTCGGAAAAAGCTGAGCGTCTGGGGGCGTATCGTGTGGGTGGAGCTAAAGAATGACGAGCGCGTGCCGCTGTTACTGTGTTGAGTACTTCTGAAAGCTGTGTCGTCCTTAAATGCAGGAAAAAACTTTATTCAAAATAAACAATGGCTTTTAATCAGATTCAGCCATACATCTATGATCCGGACTCAGACCCAGAGGCTGAAGTTTAACAGGAGCAGCAGCAAAAATGTATTCTTCTTTGGGAATCTGTACAGGACTGTCTTGGCCTGGCAACCAAAAACACACTTTTTTGGTGACATTGTTGATTTCTTAAAGTCACATCACCTGTGCAGCGCAGCCTACGAGCCGAGCACAGCGCTTTGATGGGCTTATTGCTTCCGCTCTCTCTCTCGGCCTCGCCCTTCCGGGAGAATTGTCCGTACAGCCCATACAAGGAAATTCCGGCCTGTTGACGTCAAGCGGACCCATGAACGAAAAAAACTTTCCGAAACTTATGACTAACAGGAAGTAGTATTTTTGGTACAGAAATACTCCCATCAAACGTCCACCTTAATTTTGGAATCTTTGTCCATGTTTAGCATGGGATTTCCAAGTCTTTAACAGTGTAAAAAGCTCAGTATGCATGAAATAGCATTTCACCCCCCCTTTAACCAAATGTGGCAATCCACACGTAGCCTATTTAAACTGACTTGTCAGGTTGAGGGTGTCTATATTCCGCCATGTAAATAGTGAATCCGCCATGGTGCATGTGCAACTGTCTTTTAAATGGAATGGGAGATGAGACACTGACTGGTTTATTGCACGTTACGCCCAAAACACACCCATGATTTGTTAAGATGTGCCGAGCACGGCTACTGTTTTTTCCGTCGTTAAACTAGCAAAAGTGGGTTCGGAGTCGGACACGCCCTAAGTGCACCTGCGCTATGCGCTTCAGACCATGTGCTCAGAATGTTAAAATAGGGCCCTTGTACTTGGTTTTAATGAATAGAATATTACTTTTAGTGTTCAAATACACAATAGAATTGTAATGGAATGTTTATTTAACTAGTAGGACAATTAAGTGTAACAGGGACATAAATTTACATTTAATATATTAAAAAAATGTGCCTCCTCATTTTAAATCGCCACCACACAACACGTGTATGTGTGTATATATATATATATATATATATATATATATATATATATATATATATATATATATATATATATATATATATATATACTCTCCCCACTGGCACAGAGCACACTGTATTCTTTGTGATTGGCATCACACGCATCAACATACGTTTACTTTAGAGTAACACAAACACACCACTGACTTGGAACTGTTGAGGGCACTTTCCACCTCCTCAGAGAAAGCAGAACTTGTGAACCTGTCATCTCCCTCTCTGTTATAGGTGTTTTCACACTGCTATGGTTGGCTTCTGTTAAAGACTTGGCAAATGTACATCCATATACACTTTCATGATGTCTTGGAAACACTTTGAAATACTTGAAAAAGATCTTTTAATGAATCGCTTCATCATCATCACAGGGAGATAAAGTGCCTTAAGCGACCTCTAATGGTGCGTTGCTGTAGCAGTTAAAGTTTGGCTGGAAAACCGCCCATTGTATCCCAGCAAGAGCTAGTTAACCCCCCCCCCAGTAGGTGCCAGCCTGTTTAAATATTGGACATCTTTGCCTACTTCAGCCCAGCCTGGGAGTCTTAGTTCAGAGCATTACGTGATTTAAACTGGCTAATCTCACAGCGACCAGCTCACACAGCATGATTCAGCATGAAGGCGAATAACATCATCAAAATCTCACGTCAAAAAGTGCTGCGATATCACTTATTATGCTGTCATCTATGTAAATATTTACATATGGTTATTCCACACTTAGCTGTAATTTGGTAGCACATGAGGTATATTTGCAAATGCAATAATTCATATTTGGAGTTGGGGAGTTGTTCAATCTAACTTCCCATGGTACAAACATGAATAATGTCTCAAATCATGCAGTTTGATTTGGAGTCTGCTCCCACAAGCTTGCATTGAAGGAGGGAACGAGTCCTAAAGAGTTAAAGAGTGTGGGATCTTTTTACACCTAGCACCCTATCAGCCATTTTGAATGCCCAAGCCACTCACAACTTCCCTAACATTGTGGCAACTATTGCATTAGGTGAACACATTAAAATCATGAAATGCATGGTGGAATGCTGTTACTGTGAACCTGATCTGTGTGCCTGAAGCATTGTGGGACTGCATGGTTCTGATTCTGTGGTGTCGTTTGTGCCTATACATGTTGTGTAATCATTTTCGTGTGATCTACAGACACACCAACCCCTTCACAAGCCACCGGAGTCTGACGGACAGAGTGGAGGATGAGTATCAGATTCCATCATCACACCCCGTCTGCATCACACAGCCGCCCGTCTGCATCCCCTTCCGCATCCCAAACAGGTAAACACACACACAATAGTAAAACATTGACTGTGTTAACGTCCCACCTACATTTTAATGTGTTTTCTCTCTATAAAGGGCTTTAGAAAATGGCTTGTCGGATCCCTCCACAGACGTAAAGAAACATAAACCTCCAGAGCATGGTGAGTGGTGAGAGACACACACACACACACACACACACACACACACACACACACACACACACACACACACACACACACACACACACACACACACACACACACACACACACACACACACACACACACACACACACACACACACACATCAGGTTCACACTCTTTGTGGGGACTCTCCACAGACGTAATGGTTTTTATGCCGTACAAACTGTACATTCTATCCCCCTACACTGCCCCTGCCCCTAAACCTACCCATCAAAGGAAACATTCTGCATTTTTACTTTCTGTGAAAAAAACTCATCCTGTGTGATTTATAAGCCTTTTGAAAAGTGGGGACCGCTGGCTGGTCCCCACATTGTAGGTGATCTCAGGTTTTACTATCCTTATGGGGACATTTGGTCCCCACAATGTAATATAAACAAGGACACACACACACACACACATTTGTCATCTTCATTTTCTGCATAACCATTTTTTAGTGTGATTGTGGGAGTTTGTGTGTTATCAGGGACTAAAGTATACATTTGTTTTTGATGTGGCGGCCGGTGGTTGTTGAAGTCAGCTGTTGCTGACATGGCTAACTGTGAGGCCATTTTTAGGTCAGTATAACTCTGTGTTGTGTTCCTCAGGTGGGTTTGACTCTGGTTCATTGATTTCGGGTGTGGCTCACACCACACAGTGCCCCCTCCACAACAGGACGCCCTCAGACTACGACATTCTACTGCCCCCTCAAGGTAGCCGTTGGCATAACGCCTCACTCTGATTGGTTGCCTGATTAGCAGACTGTTCAGTGGTGTACATTTGTTGGTTTCTGCTTTTACACCAATTGGAGCTGCAAACACCAATGCAGTATTTATTCATTATTGAGTTACTAAATCTTATCATTAGCTTATGTTATATGAGCTGTTTGATGTAGTTGAGGTGTGTTTGTGTGTTGCTTCTATTCAGAATTTGTTTTTTTTACTTTTATTCACCTTCACTGCCATAAACCTTTGATGTTAATATCATTTTATGCTTTTAGATTTGTTTTTTTATATTCATGAAGACATCAATTTGCTTTTCAGTTCAATTCATAATCATACTATTGTCATAACACTTGCTTAACACTCAATTGCTTATTAACTAAAATCCATTCTTTTGGCCAAATAATTGAAACCTAATGCAGTTTCCCAAAATAAAGACTGTTTCTCTGTTTCACACAAGTTGTAAATCTGCTAATTTAATGTTTACACTTCCTTTCGGTTATAGTAAAAGTAAAAAAAAATTACAAGTTAGATTATTTGATTAAAAATACAGTAAAAACTGTATTATTCAATATGTAATTAATCCCTGTTTGCAAAGCTGAATTTTCAGCAGTCTTCAGTTTTTACAGGAATCTTTAATTAAATAGAAAGTTCAAAAGAACAGCATTCATTTGAAGTAAAAATCTTTTGCGACCATGTTAACTTTTTTACTGTCACTTTGGCCCCACTTTATATTAGGTGGCCTTAACTGCTATGTACTTACATAAAAAATAAGTACAATGTACTTACTGTGTTCATATTGTGTTGCAAAACACCTTTGCTGATATTGAGGTGGGATACGGGTAGGGTTAGGGACAGGTGTGGTGGGATGGGTAAGTTTAAGGGTAGGGTTAGGTGTAAGGGAAGTGTCAATTGTGTAATTACAAATGTAACTACAGAAATTAATTACAGATGTAATTACAGGCAGGTATTTTTTAAAATGTAAGTAGGCCTACAATGTAAAAACATGTATGTACACAATAAGTGGAATGTATCAAATTATTAATTAAAATGTTAGTACATAGTAGTTAAGGACACATAATATAAAGTGGGTCCGTCACTTTTGATCAGTTTAATGTATCTTTACTAAATATAAGTATTTATTTTTTCAAAAATTCAGAACACGTTCGATCCATGCCTGAATGATATTTTAGCTCCATCTGTTGGTGAGAAGAGGGACTGCTGAGGCATGTAGAAAGACTCAACCACTCTCTCTTTCTCTCTGTTCTCCAAGCATCTCCAATGGAAGACCCATTCAACTCTCTTCCTCCGTCCCAGCCTCCTCCTCCTCCCCCCATCAGGAACAGTTTCACAGAACCCTCCTCCTCCTCACCCTACCCCAGACCTGCCCGCCCATCGTCTGGACACGACCACTTCCTGCTCAGCCCTGGTGAGGCCAAATCCCATGTATCTGTGACTATTAAAGGGGTCATGAACTGCATTATTGTTATTGTTTTATGTTTCTTGTGGTGCACCTGTAATATTAATATGATTTTCACATATGTCACACATGTCTGCTGTGAGATTTCCTTATAAAGACCCACTGCTGTGATTGGCTGCCGTGAGACTTCAGTGTAAATGCCCACTGCTGTCATATGCTAACATCTTTGCATATGAAATAGCTAGTATTACATGTGGAACTGTTTCTCGAAAACTTTGAGCAAATTTTTAGTTACAGCTCTCAAGGTTAACTAATTGTGAAGTGTTGATTATATCATTATATTTAGATCTATGGAATTATTTAGATCGTGGCATGAAAGGTTGCAGTGATGAGCATAAGCCGATCACAGACATGTTTAGCTCATAAATTCAGTGATCTTGTCATTGCAACTCAATTTCTGCACACTAACGAATGCTTTCATCATAGCTAACAGTGCAAACAAGATATAAATAAGAGATTAATTGACTATAACAGGAGTTTTGGCATGAGTCCAGCATTACTATCGAGTCTGTATCATAAAAGTCTGTTTGAAAACCTTGTGCTGAAATTGTAACTGATTTACCAAAGAATCCACAGTGAGATGTACCGAATCCAAATAAATAATGTTCAACTGAGACATTCACATTGTAGAAAATAAATAAGTACATTTCTATCATAAGGATCCTTTGGAAGGTAATGTTATGTTTATTCCTATATCCTGTATCGCTCTTCTCTCCTCGTCATCTCACTAACACGCCAGTGGGCGGGGCCAAAGTTGAAGTGATGAAGTAGGCATTGATCTTCTTCTGCAGAGGCGGTCTTTCACCATCTATTACAGGCTCATTCCACAACAAGTCGTTCGCTAGGCTTGGTTACAATAAAAGATGGTTCTCTTATTCTTGTAGTATGATGACCTCATGTATGTCAAAAGCTCAAGGAAAATGTATTTCTCAGTTCATGACCTGATATAGTATGACATAATGTAGCATAAATATCAAATACTGCTGAATTTGGGGTTGTATTGGTGTCTAATTATCAGTGTGATTCACAGACACGTTCATAGACGCATTGAATAACTCGGCTCCTAATCCGCCCGTACGGAGACTAACCGGAGACAACATGAAAACGCCGTTCAGGGCTCCTCAAGACTACGATCAACTGCCCCCCACCTCAGGTACTGCTCATTGTATAAGGGCTGCATTGTATAATCAAATCGTTTTGGTCTGTGATGCTGATTGGTCAATACAGAGTTTAAACTTAACTATAATAAAGATTTCAATGACAGCTGATGACAGTTCAATCTATCCTTAATAGTTTTTATTTATATTAATAAATGATACAGTTTAACTTTCTAAAAAGCTATATTTATATTCAGCAAGGGTGCATTAAATTGATCAAAAGTGACAATAAAGACTTTATAACTTTACTGTTTCAAATAAATGTTTTTTTTTTCACAAAAAATGATTAAGCAGCAGAACTGTTTTCAACATTAATAATAAAAATAAATGTTCCTTGAGCAGCAAATCAGCATATTACAATGATTACTGATGGATCATGTGACACTAAAGACTGGAGTAATGGCTCCAGCATATATTCAAATAGAATACACAAACAGAGAACTTGTAATATTTCCAAACATTACTGTTTTTACTGTATTTTGGTCAAATAAAAGCAGCCCTGGGGAGCAAATGAGACTCATTTGAGCTGAAAAATAGACTCAACATCGCAAGCACTTCCAGAATGAGCCAAATATACCTGTAATATCCTGATAAAACAGCTGTGAGCACAGTGTGTTGTTCTCAATACATAATAGCTGTGCAGGTTTATTAAATGAAGCCATTAGCCATTGAGATGAATGCGCTCAATGAATTATTAATTATTAGCGTGTAATGTTTTTTTAATGTGTTCCGAGTCTTTTTAGTCAGCTTGCTTCTATCCACTCTCAACGGCCCATTTTGACTAAACGCTCTTTGTTTCCTGTTTCCAGTGGCCGGAGATTGCTTCAGGGCACCTGAAAGACCTCCAAAACCACTTCCCAGGATCATACCGCCAGACATCCACAGAAGACCGCACGAATCGTCCCGGGAGAATGTAGATGCCAAGATCGCCAAGCTGATGGGGGAGGGATACTCGTTCGAAGATGTGAAACGAGCGCTGATGATCGCGCAGAACAAAGTGGACGTGGCACGGAACATTTTGCGGGAGTTTGCGCTAGTCGCCCCCAGGCAGGGCCTGTAACCCACGCCGATACGATTTCAAACTATGACTTTTGAGTGTTCAAACTGCAGGCTGACTTCCGCTTGCTTTCGTTTAGCGCACCCGGCAAACAAGACAAAAACGTGTGCTTTTATTTGCCAAAATGGATTGTTGCGCTTGTAACGACAGGATCCTCTGAAAAAAAGCCTTGTGTTTACAGTGACGTGGCTTATCTGCAGCACTCAGGTCATCGTCATTACAGCTCGGGATGGTCAAGAGAGGAACTGAAATTGAATTTTTCATATTTGGAGGTGTCCATATTTGGAGGTGTCCATCCACATTTTAGGGTGGGTTTGCTGCTTCCTTCAAAGCAGTGACGTTTGTATTTCTCTGGATGGAGATGAGGGCAGCTCTGAGCGCTTCTGTTTGTGTTTCCAGTGTCTGCGGGCTGTTCATGCCATTCCTGCCACCGCTGCTGCCACACACACACACACACACATCCAGCCGCTCGTTCCCGGCCTCTTGGGTATCGTGAATTTCTCGGTGTGACTGACCATGTCTCCTTTATCTCATTAGTTTGCCGTGATTAAGACAAACCAGATCAGATCAGAAAGAGACGGAATATCAGGTTCACAGTTCTCTTTCTGTCAGCTTTTTTTTTAGGTTAGCTTTTTATCAACTCTTAAGAGGCGCCTTCAACATCTGAGTGCATTCCAGCATTAGCAAGTAAGGGCTAATATGGTAGTTTCATTTTCTGTAAATAAAACGGTCTGTCAACTCGTGAATAAAACAAACCCTATTTATTTTAGATTCGGTGCAGTGCCGGAGGGAGAAGCCGCCCAAACCTTTCCGCTTCCCTTCGTTCGGTTACCCTCAGCCCACTTGCACAGTGACGCCATATGCAAAAAACAAGAACTGGACATGCACCGTTTGTATTAGCATCCAGAAAACAAAGTCATTTCAATGGAGTCAGATTGAGTTTGATGGAATAGTGATGCCCACAAACTGAAGATTTAGAGCGACGCTCCATTCAAGGCCTTTTAGGAATTCCGGGAATGGAAGCTGGACCGCTTGGACTGGCCGTGTCATTCCTCCCCATCAGGTTTTCTCTTGAACTTGAAACTTCATTTTTGCACTGTCTCGCTCTCCATCTTACACTTGAAAGTCTGAGAACTGAGTGGACCCTCTAGCGGAGGAGGACGTGACCTTCGACAGGTCTGCAGGGGGAACTGTTTCTGTTCATTTCCCCTCTTCTTTTTACCAGAGATTTTAGTTTGTTGGAAAATGCCTTGTGGATCATTTAAAAACCAGTGATGTGTGCAATTAATTTATACTTTGTTAAATATTTTCTCTGAGATTGTTTTCATCTTTCAGTAATGTATGTAACCCGTGATCTGTTCTTGTGGAAAAAAATGTTTTATAAAAGCCAGTATTAACATCTGCTATATGTGATTATATATTTTTATGTGACTCAACCCAACGCTCTCCATTGACTTTGTATTACGTGAAGTGGCCTCTTTTCTGACTTACAACAAAAAAACAGAACAATGCCTAAAAGCTGCTATACAAACAAGCTAAAAAAAACAGAACTAAGTTTTTTATAAGCTGTCGAACACCCCCCGTGGGCGTAGTTCTCAGAGTATACGACCCGTTGCACCCTTTATGTCGACAGCTTATAAAAACTTAGGGTGTACAGCAAACAAGCTTAAAAAAAATCCCCATAACTGTCACATAGCAGCTTTTAGACATTATTCTGTTTTTTGTTACAAGTCAGAAATGACAAGGAGACCGCTTCACACAATACAAAGCCAATGGAGAGGGTTGGACCGCTCAGTGGGCGTGGTTTTCAGATTATGGCATCTGTCTCTATTGTTCATGAAAAAAGAAAAATCCAGAAATACTTCAAAATGTACACTTTTATTGTCAACAAAAGTACAAAAACAAAAGTCAGTATTTACAATACTTTATGGCCTTCTATTGCGGTTACCCTCTTTGGTTTCACTGCTGACCTGATGGTTCAAAATATGTGAGACGGGTACGCTAAACACAAACATTCAAAACGCGTTTGTGGAGATGAAACAAAAAGTGAAAGTTGAGTGTCTTCTAAATATGCGTGATGAAGTGAGACTATAGTTTAAATAAAAAGGGTCTCTTCTGTGACTAAGCAGAACCTTGCATTTCTCACACTTTATAAATAGCCAACCACAAGCGAGACATTCAAACATATTTACAGCCTCTTTAGACCATGATGAACGCTTCAAACCATCGCTAAAGACTACAGTGTCGGACATCAACCTGACAGACAGCTTAGATACAGAAAACAATGAAAATGATGCAGTTTTTGTAGCCTGAGGGAAGTGCAAAACTTAAAGGCTTCACATTAATATTCTGACTGGAGTTTGCCTTCCAATACTGACTCTTTCTGTTAAGGCAGAATAAAGGGGCTATTCTTTAATATTTACTTCAAAACAAAAACATAAAGGCTCTGCATGCAAGGTCGCTACCACCCAGTCTGAAACCGAAAGCGGATGTTTGCTTGTTTATTACTATGTGCGAGTCACGTCAATGTCACTACGTTAAACTCTAGCGGGCCGCGTTCAGAGCAGAGCCCTACAACTATGACATCATGCAATGCAACCTGAAGGCCACTGGGTGTAGCGGATATTTCCTACACTATGCTAATTTTCTAAACCCGTTTTCACTACTTAGCCACTTCAAATTAGAGGAAATAACATGAATGTCACAGGGCAGTGTCATAAAGAGGTACCAATAAATAAAACATGAGCGAACAGAGATGTAACAGCAGTGAAGTCATCATTCTTCCAGCATCCGACCGCGATCTTAGGAGTCTTTGATGAGGGACTGTGCAATATTATCAATATGTAGTCCCACAATCCTTAATTTTTTCTTAATGATCCAAATGTTAAGTAGAGTGAACGTACTCCCCTGACTTATTTACACAGGCCTAAAAAGTGTACAGCGAATTTACATTTTTTTAACTACAGGGGGAGAAAAACAGCTGAACCCACCACATTAGCAATGCGCATGAAACGAGAACATTCACTGGGAACACAAAAAGAAAACGACAGAATCGATCAAAAGTAAATGCAGTCCGGTGCAGACTAAATTTACAGCACAAGTGGTTTCTCTTTTACACTCTTGGATCGTGGTGGGGGATTTTCTTTTCTTTTTTTTCTTCTTTTTTTAATTTAGGAAACCGTTCGTTTTGTATTAGGGAATATTCTGGAAACATTCTGCGATGCGTAACGCACACGAGCAGCCTGAAGGAGACGTCACCGTCCAATCAGATGTCTGGAATTAGATGATTGAAGTGTGTAGTACTGCACATTCAGTGTGACAAGGCCTCTTTCCTGGTTCATACCTGACATGACACACAAAAACAATCAATGTGATTTTGAAAGATGAGAAGAAAAGACCATTCCTTTAGCCTGACTTATTGCACTCATGGCCAGATAACTTTATTAGCTACTGTAATACATCGCATTGTAAGAATAGGCGTCTGGAACCTTGCAGAGGAAAATGATATGCGTGATTCAAATGAAAGCACATCTGTCGTGACTAACATGTTTTACATCTATTATCCCAGTGGAAAAATGATCATCAGTATTTTCCCCCCAAAGCCTCCGTGTGTTGATGTAAATTAAAGATTTCTTGCATTAAGCCACGAAAAAGAGCATATGAGTATCAATACGGTCACAATGTCCCTCACCTACTTGTGAGAAGTGGAAACCGTCTCAACTGATATCTGATATTGTGAGTGAATAACCTGCAATATTTCTGGCTAACGACGTGCGGGCCAGACACGAGCGGCGCGATTGATACTGCTGTCAATTGATTTAAAAAAATGAACTAATTGCTGTCTTTCAATTTTTAGATTGTAATAATTTCACAGTTACTCTAATGAAAAACTACTTTACAACACATTTTTTAAATATACTGTCTTTATACCATCATTTTAATGAATGAAGGCCAGTATCACATACTAATACTGATAGCCCACTGATGTCTCTATGAAAATATTATTTTAAACATCACAGTATAATTGAAAGCTATTGATTTGAACATGTATTAGGCTTTTTAAATGAACTTAAAAAAAAATCACAAACCCATTATAATAAATGTCATATTTACCCGTGACCTACCTGTTAGACATATACAGTAATTATTAATGAAATATAGATGAATCCTTATTAAAGCTACAGTTTTCTGTTATCTTTGTTCTTTGATGAACATTAATGACAGAATCACAGTAGCTGGTTTATTAGGCTGCTGTCACTTTAAGATCTGCCGCAGTCACACATATCTCATTTCCTCACATCCCTTTAACTCTTTCCTGCCAGCGTTTTTTTTTTTTAGGTTGCCAGCCACCAGTTGCCAGGGCCTGTTATGGCCCATAGAATATTTTGTTTTATGAATATCTGAGCATGCAATATATATATATATATAAAAAAAACTAGCTTCATTCCTTTTTATCAACACAATATTGGTAAGTTTCATTCAAAAAGCAACATTTTGAACAAAAATGCTCATTTTTGTCAAAGACTTCATCCAGATCAGATTCAGAGCGATGATCAAATACAGATGGAGTAAATCAACACCGCTAATGCTTGCACAGGCCTGTAGCTCGTCCTGGGTCCACATTTCATTCTGTAACATTAGACAGTTTTGATTTATATGATGATTAATGTTGATGATCACGTTATTTTACACATGCATATGATTGCATACGATAGCTTGCGTCTTCTTTGCCTGTGTTTTAATCAGGAGATTCTGTGCATTCAGAAGATGCGTAATAGTGCCCCCCTAGCATATAACAGCATATACAATTCTGTGTTTGGCGGGAAAGAATTAAATTACATTTTTATCTAATTTAAGACTGCTCTTGAGAGAATACTCGACAAAACGACATTTTGGCATAATTCTGTGTTACTGCACGAAAGAGAACGTTCAGGACATTCACAGACAGCTCATTCTCTCTTGTCTTGTCGTTAAAACACTTCAAATGCACCTGCACATTTCTAATCATGTATTTCTTCACTGAGGATTTATTAAAAATACTATGTAAAAATCTTGAATCGTTCTCATGAACCCAATCTTGTTTCTCGTGAGATAAGTGTCTCGTCACACTCCTAAATATATATATTACTAGCCATTAAAAGTATATATTTTTTTGCATTATTGCATAATATACATTGCATTTAATTGAAAATGTATTACATTTTATAGATAGATTTTTTTTTTAGGCAGCGGCCACCAAGTGCAAATAGTGATAGATGCTATTTACACAGAGTGAAAATAACATATTTTCTTAGCGATAGATGATATTTACATGTGCAAATAGCTGTAGATGCTATTTACTAAGTTAAAAAGCATACTAAGTTGATATATTCAATATAAGTTGTTATATTCAACACCATATTAAAGTAGCAGTTCTATGCAATATGTGTAAATAGTAATTACATGTAATTTATACTTTTTGACAGATACATACTATTTACACCTCAGTGTTGTTGTACATTAAAAGGACGCAATAATAGCATTGAGTGTAAATGATTATATTCATTAAAATTATTAAATGGATTCTGCCTGAATGGGACAATAGAAGCCCTCCCTACACCGACCCCTAACCCTACACAATTAAGGCTTTTATTATTATTAAACATTTCACTAGGCACTTTATTTCCACATTTAGAACATTTTCTTAATTTTTATGGAAAGTAAATGCATTTCTGGTGTGATTTTGTGATGAAAAAAGAGACTCTGCACAAGGTGGATTTGAACCCAGTCAATCGCTTCAAAATCAAGATGCTTAAGCCATACACTTTAATGATCGCGCCACTGCAGACATTGAAATCGGAGCGCTTTTTAAAATCTTGCTAGGCCCAAACCAGGCATTGGTAGGCGGAGCTAGTGCGAATAGCACTTGTCAACAAGTTTTTTTTATATTGAATTATTTTTTATGTTTAATATTCATCTCGCAGATCATGCGAAAAAAGTTTCATGGCCCATAAAAAAATGTCACTGCCTGCAGGTTTCCTTCAATCACCCACCATTGGCAGGTGTGAACTTTACACCCAGCACTGCTCTTTGAAATGTTCAAAAAAAATCCTCACCTTCTTCGTTCCTTTTGACGCCTCTCCCCTCTTTTAGACATCTGCTTTATGATTGTTCTCCTCTAGTTTCTTGCTCTCCTCTGAAGTGCCTGCCTCCTTCTCTCCGGTCTTCCAGCTGCCTTGTCTAACAGGACAATTTTACCTTGATTAATCTTTCAGCACATTTCAAACTGAGCTCTGCGGCTACAATTGTAGCCTGTCTCGCTCACTTCTCTTGTCAATCTGACCAAATCATGATGATGTGTAACAGAAGATACTGTGACTTCTACTGCAATCATATGTACTTTATCCGACATACAGGGTGTAATTTAAACGTAGAAGATGATTTAGGCCTGAAATATACTCAGTTTTTTCACACTTAACTTGTTTTCGCGATGTCATGTTGCGTCTTACCTTGTTTTCTTGATATAGAGCCAGTAGATGAGTCCCACCAGAGCAGCGGCTAGGAACAGTCCAACCACGACACCCACGATCACTTTGGCCTGCTCCGCGCTGTCTTCATTTTTATCTAAGGGAGATGAACAGATAAACACTTTATGACTTCCTCTAAAGCATTATGATTCTTGACAGGGAAAGGAAATCCTGGGAAATGAAACAAATGATTGACAGAGTCCGCTACTGGGAGCTGGGAATATTTCATATTTCTGCCGGTACGACAGCTAAAAGAAACGATTAAAGACGTGAAAGCACAACGTTTGCATGATGTCAGGATGCTTGACACCCTCCGACTCATGATCTTAAACTCTAATTCATTTAAAGTGAAATTCAAGTGAATGAAATCAGATCATCTTACCTGATTCAGGCTCGTCCTCCACAAATACTGAAATCAGATATAAAATTAAATTAACTTTGGGTGCAAAATTAATCCAAACTGGCATTTAAGACAAATTTGGTAGATTAAAAGCCACCACCCAACTGTGGTCTGGATGCAAAACAATTTAAATCAGAAGTAAGTATTATCCAATCAGAATCTAGTAAGGAAGATGACCACAAGCATGCGATAGCGGTCAGAAAGAGAGGGGGAGAAGGAGGAGGAAAAGAGAGCAGTCCAAGCACCCTGACACAGACAAACAAAACCCGAGCCAAAGCGAGAACCAAGAGAGGAAGAGAGCGTCTCGTGCCCTGTGAGTGAACAACAGGACCTGAGAGAGAGCAGCCAACCCTGTCCTTCCAGTGATCACACCAGGACACTAATCACAATACTGAAATACTCCACTAAATCACCCTGCGTTTGAATGGTGCAACAGGCAAAACCGTGTGAAACATGCTCGTTTTCACAGATCTCCACACATGCGCTGAGATGTTAGATATGGCATCTCCGTATCAGGGCTGTCAAACTAGACTATTAAAAAACCACGAACAAAATACATGTCATTAATGCTAAATCTATCATTAAAGCAAAATAATATCGTCCGTTTTATCTATTTCTGTCGGTCAAATAGACTTTTTCAGTGTTTTTGCACTATAGAAGTGTGTCTGATCCCAAAGCACTTTAAGGTCTTATTAACTGTCTTAAGTACGTAGCCTAATGGTTCTTATTAATCTAAATCTGTTCTTGACAGCCCTATAATACGAGCCTTTTTAAAGGGGTTGATTGAGTGGTTAGTAAGCGGTCCTCACAGCAGGAAACCCCTTCAGAGTGCGTTCGGTACTTACGAGAAAACACGCTGATGTCTCTCATGTCGTTTCCGAGCTTATTAGTCACGTGACAGCTGACAGTGAGGTTCTTACTGGGCACTACGGTCAGTTTGAATGTGGCCTTCCCATTGACATATGACATTTCATCCTGCAAGACAAACAGAACATTGGCATTTATTTTTTAAATATTGTATATAATTATTATATATTGATTATAATAAGCAAAATAAAGCAAAGAGGTCCGATTTAATTCAACCTGCCTAGCACTTTTTGCTTAAGGCTCTATTTTATACACCTCACCACTAGAGGGAGCAAAAGATCCTCAGCTTATTTAGTATCATGTACTCAGCACCACACCCACCAAAGGCTAATGGAAGCTCTCGCAACACACACACACACACACACACACACACACACACACACACACACACACACACCTCAGGGTCTGGAAGCACGAGTGTGCATTTGGGCTAAAAATCTCACTGTCAGTAATCACACAGCCATTAATCGAGTCTCCATCACAAACACACTTCAGTATCCGTGTCATTAAGGCAGACAGTGAGTGCTGAACCCTTCACAGAGCGCAGGATGAGTAACTGCGATCCACAGGAACTCACAGCAAAACAGAAGCAACATATTGAAGACATATTTTTAAGACACAATCCAATCCCAATTAGGCTATAATAATAATAATAATTATTATTATTATAATTCACCATTATAACATTTAAAATCATATTTTGTCAGTTCAACACTTAATTTCACCCAAACTGTCAATTTTAATTATTTACTGTTTAAAGGCCTTAAATTCAAAAGGCCTTAAATGCTTAAAGGCCTTAATTGCTTAATTGAACCCTGATAAATGCTGCTTGCAGCTTTAATTATTATTATTATTATTTTTATTATTATATTGCCGTTCAAAAGTTAAGGGGTTGGTAAGATTTTTTGAAAGAAGTCTCATATGCTTAGTAAATCAAAGATACAGTAATACACAGTGAAATATTAAATTTTTCAAATAACTTCTCTACTTTAACCTATTTTAAAACGTAATTTACTCCTGTGATGTAAAGCAGAAGTTTTGAGCATCATTAATCCTCAGTGTCACATGATCCTTCAAAAATCATTCTTATATGCTGATAATAGCCTGCCAGAAACATTTCTTATTTTTATCAATGTTAAAAACAGTTGTGCTGCTTATGGTTTTTGTGGAAACTGATTAAGTTTTTATCACGCTGATTTCATTTCAATTGTTCGCTTTTTTAAATAAGTTTAGTTTTAGTTTGTTATTTGATGCTATAAAAACGGGGGGTGTGACTTTTCACTAATTGACTTTTCTCGGGATTCTCGGGAGGAGACTGGAGCTTTAGCTTTAATTTCTACATTTCCATAACTCTTTATTTCACACAGACATAATGAAATGTTCTGCATCTGTGAGAGCGTGGGCGGGCTTTTGATATCGCGCCTCTACTTCCTGCTCTCTACTGCGCAACGTCTGTCCCGAGATCACCACTGCGCAGACTCCGGTCCCAAATCTGATGTCAGCGCCGTGTGCGGGCCTCCGGAGGCTTCAACTCTCGTCAGCGGAAGCCAATGAAGTCACGTCGTCCATTTGTTTTTTTACGGTCTATGTGGCAATCCACCTGTCACTTAAGTGGCCACGCCAAAATTATGCAGAACTTTAAGAATTTAAACGGATGTGTTTATAAAAAAATAAAGTAGAGCATTTTAATTTGGGAGAGATAAAATTTAAGTCCCTTTTAGAGCCTGTCTCTAGCGGCCAGTCGATGAATTGCAGTTTAAGTCACTTCCATGCTGGCTTCAAGAGAGACCACGGGAGATTAGCGATTGGTCCAAATGCAGTATCCAGACGCTCCTGCCAGGGTGAAGATTTTTAGAAACTCCGGTAGCAGTGTTGTCGTGTGAAACCAGAGATTTTGGCTTGTTACGGCAGAACCGGAACCAACAATAACGCTTTACGGTTAGGGTTATATTGCCACCTATTGTTTTGGCATGCTCTTGACAGCGCTTCATAGCGTGTTTTTGCGTTTTCATGTGGATTTTTTTCTTTTTAAACTGAGGAGAAAATGAAAGTACTTGTGTATGTGTGGACTAGTCCTTTGTTACAGCATTTTTGCTTTTAAATGGGTACATTAAACAATTACTTATTACTTGAACAGTATAAGCATGTAACAAATGGTTGTATGTTTACAGCAGAAGGAAGACTAACCCACATGTCTTGTACTTTATAGGAGTCAAAGTACACAGGGTGTGACTTCATAACCCCGCAGGAAGCAAAGCAGATCTAAGCCAGAGCTAACTGTGTGTGTTTGCATCGCGGTGTGCCTGCGTTTCTGTGGCGGTGAGTGCTGGTCAGACTGCTCTGTATCAAAAACCAAACATTGTGACTCAAGAGACACACACACACACACACACACACACACACACACACACACACACACACACACACACTTTTCTGGGATATCTGGGCTACCCAAAAGAGACAAAAGCTAAGTCTCCACAACATGGGATGAATAATAAGGCTTTGTATGTGATTCCAGACATGTCTGTCCCAGGACAACTGTTCCCTTTTTAACGTAAATTGAAAGTTGGCTCTTCCCTTCTGGGTGCTGAAAACCTGTGACTTCAAACACCTGTGCACCTTTCATCTTGTCTAGACTGGAATCGAAAGAAATATCTGGGCATCTTTCCCTCTCTCAGGGAATGGTACAGGGTTCTTTCAGGGTTCTGTCTGTGATTAAAAAATCAGATGAGATTCCTTCTGGCAGTGATGGTGACTTACGTTAGTTCCGTTGACACTCCACTGCACGTCGGGTTTAGGTGAACCTTCAGCCTCACATGTCAAGACTTTGTGTTTGCCGTCATTGCTGCGACGCTTTGTCAGACTTGTAATTTTTGGAACACCTGGAGATATCACATTTATGCTTTATATATACATCCACACAGTACCAGTCAAAGGTTTGGAATCATTAAAGGGATAGTTCACCCAAAAATGAAAATTACCCCATGATTTATTCACCCTCAAGCCATTCTAGGTGTATATGACATTCTTCTTTCAGACGAGTTATATTAAAAAATCCTCCTGTCCAAGCTGTATAATGGCAGTAAATGGCTGTTTCTGTTTTGAAGACCATAAAAGTGCATCAATCCATTAAAGACGTAAAAGACGCCAGTCTCTCGTGAACGCGCATACGGCAGTTAGTGGAAATTGGAGATTACAGTTTTTAAAGTTTTAAATATGGATATTTTTCTTACACAAACGCATCAATTCACTTCAGAAGGCCTTTATTAACCCCCAGAGCAGTGTGGAGCACTTTTATGATGGATACATGCACTTTAATGGACTTCAAAACAGAAACAAACATTCACTGCCATTATACAGCTTGGAATGGCTTGAGGGTGAGTAAATCATGAGGTAATTTTCATTTTTGGGTGAACTATACCTTTATGATTTTTTAATGTTTCTGAAAGTCTCTTGCTTACCAAGGCTGTATTCATTTGATCAAAAATACAGTAAAACAGTAATATTGTGAAATATTATAATTTAAAATAACGGTTTTCTGTTTTAATATGTTTTAAAATGTACTCTATTTCTATGATGATAAGGCTGAATTTGCTGATTTGGTGCTCAAAAAAGATGTATTATTATTATTATTACTATTACTGTTTTGCACCAGGTTTTTCTGGAACACTACCATATTATATATATATATATATATATATATATATATATATATATATATATATATATATATATATATATATATATATATATATATATATATATATATATATATATATATATATATATATATATATATATATATATATATAATACTTTTATTCAGCAAGGACACATTAAATTGATGTTCTTTTTACCTCTCTATTCATCAAAGATTCCAGAAAAAAAAATGCATCATGGTTTCCACAAAAATATTAAACATACAAAAATGGTTATTGATAACAAATAAAATAAAATGATTAATACCAATAATAATTGAGCACAAAATCATCATATTAGAATGATTTCTGAAGGATCATGTGACACTGAAGACTGGAGTAATGATGCTGTAAATTCAGCTTTACCATCACAGAAATACATTACATTTTAAATGTTCACATTTAAATGTTCATTCAAAACAGAAAACAGCTATTTTAAAGTGTAATTACTGTTTTACTGTGTTTTTGTTCAAATAAACACAGCCTTGGTGAGCTGTTCTTTCAAACACATTAAAAAATCTTGTATATCAGAAAAGAGCATATCCCCTTTTTGAAAGTAACTTGGTGCTTCAATTAACAATTGCGTCAGTTACATTGTTACACCAGTAGGTGGCGATAGGTGACTGTTAAAGAGTATTTGTCATTAAATCATTCAAGAGATTCATTCAAAAATGCTGATTCATCCAGCAAATGAAACGAGTGAAGTTTTTGAGCGAGTCATTGAATCATTCCTTCAAACCAATAAAAAAGAATTAAACATTTTTAAATGTAGCAATTACCAATAGTATTTGTCAGAAATTGTTATTTAATTTAGTTGTCTGTTCAGAATCGTGGGAGAATCGTGATCTCCATTTGAAACCAAAAACAGGGATTTTCAATTTATCCAGAATTCTGCAGCTCTAGTACAGAACATACTGACAAAACAGAAATATAATGTATAATAAATCATACCTTCTACAGTAAGCTCAAAGGACAAACTGTGTCTGATTCCTTCAATGGACACGTTGCACACATACAGGCCTGCGTCGCTATACGTCAACGGAGAGAAGTCGGGCAGTTTGTCTAGTTTACGGTTATCCTGGAGAAATTGAAAAAGTTGTTTGTTTAGCATGACTTGGAGGACTAAAATGAACCGACCCAGATCTGTTCGATTCCTAACAAACTCTTACCTTAGTCCATGTCACCTTTGCTTCAGTAGAGGTGTTCTTTTCCAACGACACCACCAAGTTTTCCCCAAGCTTCTTTAACACCTTTCCTGTGGGAGTGAGGCTTACATCCAGAACTGAAAGAGAGAGACAGAAAGAAAATAAGAGATGACAAGCATATATCGGTCCGCTGCAGGCTCCTTTTTTGTACACCTGTCCCTCAAAATATTTCAACCACTGAAGAGGCTGAAACACATCACATCTCTCTGCCAACTGAGAGTGCCCTTATTCCTGCCTGAGACATTGTTTCCTATCCTCACAAGCACATCTAAGATGCCACCCGCTTTGAACCCGTGCTGCACAGATGGCGTGAAATACATTTGAATCTCCAAACGAAGCGTCACTAAATCCACATTATGGAGATCATCAGGCCTTTTGAACCAAATACACATACACACACACACACACACACACACACACACACCTCAATGAAAATTATTGAAAGGCCAGAGTGTGTGAGCTTATCAGCGAGCAGGAGCCCGTAACAGCCTCAGCTCCAGTCAAAAACTCCTAATTAAGCTGTCTGCCTGGTGTCCCGCCCCCTCGCTAATCCTACTGAAGATAGATTTGATTAACGTTTCACTCGTGCATTAATTCGTACTATAAAGGATTAATTGGAAAGGAAAAGTTTGGTGAACTCTGGATGCTCATCTGTTCAGCGACGGAGTCCTGACTCAATCAATGGCTTAAGTTTGGTTGAGCTAATGTTGATAGATATTTTACTCTGCATATTGTGTATATCTTTTAAGCCCTTTTTTTTTTTTTTTTTTTTTAATCAGGCATTACAAAACCATGATAATTTAATTATTGACATTAACACATTCCACATTTATGAAAACATAGCGAATAGTTTACATATAGTTTAATATTTACAAGCAAAAATTTTTTCCAGGAAATGCTTGTGACTTTTGCAAGCCTAGAATTTGTAATGCATTTGCTTAAGTGTATACCATGAATGTAAATGTTAATTCTCATTCAGCTAGCTATTCAGCTAGTCAAGAGGTTGGTCGGCAGACTAATTAAAGAAACCACTTAAATAATATAGTAGGGGTTGCACCGACTAGTCGACTAATTGACTAGTCGACTTTAAAGCTCAGCCATGACGCCAACTAGTCGCTGCAGCCTATAGAGGACACAACAGGCCATTTCCTGACACACAGGCTCCGTTTTCAACAGTTAAAAATGACCACAAGACATGTTTGAGTATGCTATCTGGATGCTCAAAACTGATCGGGGAATGCACACTTATTATACATGTAAGAATCACCTTTCTAAACTAATGCTGTGCTGTGCTGCATTGTAACGCACACACATAGCTCGCACATCACGCAGAGATCGCACGCACCACACTGTCACTGAACCTGAAAAGTTATAGCATATATTTCTTAGTACCTAAAACTCACAACTTCACTATTAGTAGAGACGCTGTCAGGTAGAATTAATTCACACGCAATCGCTCCCAGAACGAGCAGGAATCTGTGAGAAATATAACGACCCAAAGACAAAAGAACTGAAACAAAAGCTGTTTTGTAGGAGCTATAACCTCATGGGCAGCGCTGTGTCATATGCCATAGCTGTCCTGTGCACAAGAAAACCTGGTTTGTTAAACAAAAAATGTGTTTATTAATGACGTCATCAGCGACTAGTCGACGTCGACTCGACTTTCAGCACAACTTTAAAAATCGGAAGTCGCTCAACCCCTAGAATATAGAATATTTCCACATGGAGAAAAGCTCTTATTGAGGGAAGCTCTGATCTCTTGAGCTCTAAGCATCATCCCAGAGCATTTACACAACTTACGGAAGTAGTAAAAATAGTTTTCAGTTTTCAGAATAAATGTTTACTGATATAATATAATATAAGCATGCAATTCTTTTTTTTCAGTTTAACGTGTTAAAAATATTTAATGCAATTATCACAGCATCAGTTATTTCTGTCATCCTTTGTCTGTGCTTCAGTATATGGTCACGCTATCTTTCATGCTATTAAACCATTCAAGTGTGATAAGATGCAACAAGAACTTAAATCTGTACTGGCGCACGTCTGTGAATGTCCTCTCTGTGTGGCACACACACACACACACACACACACACACACACACACACACACACACACACACACACACACACACACATGTTGTGTTTCCATGTTTTATGGGGACATTCCATAGGCGTAATGCATTTTATACTGTACAAACCGTATTTTCTATCCCCCTACACTGCCCCTGCCCCTAAACCTACCCATCACAGGAGACATTCTGCATTTTTACTTTTTCAAAAAACATCACTTAGTGTGATTTATGACCTGTTTTCCTCATGGGGACCAAAAAATGTCCCCACAAGGACAAGGATTTTGGATATTGCCATCTTTGTGGGGACATTTTGTCCCCATAACATAGGGATTACCAGTCCACACACACACACACACACACACACACACACACACACAAATCACGCCATGTGCTTTAGATCTTAAAGTGACAGCACTCTAATAAACCCTCTGCTGTGATGTCTGTCATTAATGTTAATTATAGAATAAACAAAGAAAAAATCACTCTCTGCTCTTGACTGAACTTTGGTAGCTTTAATAAGATCTATATTTAATTTAAAATTGATGCAGTGAAGTGTTTGATAACTTTATTCAAGTTCTGTATATTTCCTACCCGTTACATCAAATATTTCAAATATACTGTCTTTATGTTGTTTCTACATTCATTTGGAGATTAAATGTGACATTATTTCAATATAAAAACATTAAAACCTTTAATGTTAGCTGCAGAAAAAAATTTGTGATTAATCTGTTATTATTAACAGCACTTTTAAATTATATTATTTTATATTAACCTTGCACTTGTTTACTATCAGCACTCTGATGTGCTATCATGATTCTGATTATGATTGAATTGGCTGAATTTAAAATAGCGTGCCTCATGTACTATTCACTTGGAATGACTGACTCTGCTCTTTCCAAAACCTCAAAAAGATCTTTCCATATCTGTCAAACGCTCCATCAAGTCTTTCTCTAGTGTGTTTATGCCCTTAGGGAGAGATGGGAGGGAGAAGGAGAAGAAGAGAGCATCTTTTCCCCACTCACAGCTCACTGTGACGATCTGAGTGGACTCCATTGCATCGTTGTCAAGCAGGGAGCACTTGTACACGCCACTGTCGGCTCGGGTAACGCCAGTCAGAGTGAAGACATCCTTGTCCGTCACCGTGACCTTCTTGCCCTGAAGAGGACGAGAGAGAGAGAGATATGGTGTAATTACCCTGTAGTGAAGTATACAGGGCAGACAGCAGGAGCCTGGAGATGAAAGACTGCCGTAGTTGCTGTGGACACGGCCGGCGATCTCTCACCTTAATGTTGAAGTTGAAGCTGGTGGGAGGAGGGTTTCCGTCCGCCTGGCATTTCAGTGTCACATCATCACCTTCCCTAATGGGGTTCTGAGAAATAACCTGTAGAGTCACCTTCTCAGTGGGGTCTGAAAGAGAAAGAAGGAGAGAAAACAAACATTAGGGAAAAAAACAGAAAAGCGAGGAAAGATGGCTGTCATTGCAGGGATGCGGTGTGACTTTCCAACATGTAGCAAAAGCCACTAAAAAAAAACATTCTCTAAGACACCGTGCCATTCTGCAGACCCCAAGGGGCTTAAACGCCTTCATTTCCACAACCATTTGCAGTCTCTCATTCTCGCCCTCGTTTTCGTGCCCAGCAGCCACAGAGCATTTCACATCACATCTTCACCCTGAGGCACTGAACAAACCTCTCAGCATTCAGATTAGAGAGAGAGAGAGAGAGAGAGAGAGAGAGAGAGAGCGAGCCTACAGCAGACTCGGTTACCGGCATTATGCCTGACAAGACCTCGAAAAAAACCATCAAATTGAGCCTGGCTACCAGCTGAGACCTTCAATTCCAAGGTTCAGGACTCAAGAGATGGCTTCATATACTGGGTGATGTACAGATCCCTGTGAACACGGACCCCTCAAACCAGCTGTAAAATCAAACAAATAAAGTATCAAAGTGCTAGACACATCATGTGTCACATCTCAGGAAGAGAAAAGCCCCAGCGCTTGACTACCATCCCAATTCTAATTTGTTTTTATCCCTGGGCTAAAATGGCAGATCCGCCTCTAGGGGGTGTTGGTTTGTGTACAATAGCCACGTACAGTGTAGAAACCTGAATCTACTGGCATATTAAATAACATTTTACCTGAATTGAATTTAAAGATATAACAAGACTGGGGACCATTAAATAATAGGGCTGTATGATTACATAATTGTTCATTATTCCCTTGAAACTGTAATTGCAATTATTAATTATGAGGATCACAATTTACACTAAATGATGTTTTGAATAGCTTTTCAGAACCTGAACCTGAACCTCTAGAAAGAGAGAGAGAGAGAGATAAAGAAGTGTTTGACTTCACTAATATGACCCCTGACCTGTACTGTTGCCTGAATCATAATCATACAACTGTTCGTTCGTTGGCCAGAGGAGAACTGGCCCCCCGACTGAGCCTGGTTTCTCCCAAGGTTTTTTATCTCCATTCTGTCACCAGATGGAGTTTTGGTTCCTTGTCACCACCTTTGGCTTGCTTAGTTGCGGACAGTAAATATTCAACTATCTTCCTGATCCGCCCGCATTGACACTATATGATCTCTGAAATGAGCTGGATGACATCACGGTTTTCTCCAGAGCGGCTGTACAGCAGAATCATTTGTTGCATTATTTTCCTGTTATTCAAGAGTTTTATTTGTCACATACACAATTATATACAGAATATATAACTGGCAGTGAAATGTAAACAGGTCTGACTGTGAAGCTGCTTTGATACAATCTACATCGTAAAAAGTGCTATATAAATAAAGGTGACTTGACTAGAAAGAAAGAAAAAAATACACCTTAAGCATGCAGAATAATGTAAGTAGGCACTTTTTTATGTAATTGTGCCTTTGAACAATTAACGTAATCAAGATTAGAAATTCAATAAATTGTGCGGCCCTAGTACACACAGACATCTTTTTATTACATTGTCTTCACTGGCTTTGTGCAATAACATTCAGCTCAACTAGGGCTGTATGAATGACTGATATGCAGCCCATTTTTAAAGACACAAATAATAATAAATAACATTGGCTCCTGGCTGATAAATTGTTTGTGATAATCCTCATTTGGAAGTCGCTTTGGATAAAAGCATCAGCTAAATTGCTAAAATGTGACAATGGCTTTTAATAATAATACAAGAAAAAAAGAAAGAAATCTATTTTATTTACCTGGGTCCCCTTCAAACAAATATTCATACCCATTTCAGAAACCGGGGTTCTTGCTCTCGTGACAAGGACAAAAAGAGGAAACATATCTCGCCTATCTTAGCTCGTCTTCACTGGCTACCGGTGCAACTGATTTTAAGATTTTCGTTTTTTGCATTTAAAGCCTTGCATGGACTTGCTCCTTCTTGTATATCAGATCTTTTTAGCCTCTGTTCTTCTCAGAGATCGCTCAGATCCTCTTCCCAGCTGCTGCTCTAAACTGTTCCAAAATAACGATTAAATAGCGCTTTCACAATGCATATCGTTTCAAAGCAGCTTTACAGGAAACGCATGTGTCTACAGTACAATTTAGAATAATCTGTTATTAGAGGTGAACGTGCCCAAGTTATGCATTACAGAAATGTACATATGCTGTAACACACACACACACACACACACACACACACACACACACACACACACACACACACACGTTTGTTTTTGTGAAATGTGGGGACATTCCAAAGGCGTAATGCATTTTATACTGTACAAACCGTATTTTCTATCCCCCTACACTGCCCCTGCCCCTAAACCTACCCATCACACACACACACATACACACACTGCCCCTGCCCCTAAACCTACCAATCACACACGCACACACACACACATACACACACTGCCCCTGCCTCTAAACCTACCCATCACAGGAGACTGCGCAGTTTACTTTCTGTGAAAAAAACCTCATCCTGTGTGATTTATAAGCATTTTGAAAAGTGAGGACATGCGGAACGTCCTCATATTTCACCCTCTTTTTGTAATACCTATGTCATACCCATGTCATTATACACATTTGTGTCCTGATATTCACAAAAACATGCCCACACACACACACACACACACACACACACACACACACACACACACACACACACACGTTAACAGGATATATAGAAACAATTCAGCATTGGTGCATGTTGATTCAGAGCTGCCTTGTTTAAGGTCATGTGATCCTTGATTAATCACCTGTGTGAGTCCATTATTATTATTATTTATTTTTTTATTTTTTGGAGCCTCGGTGTGTCAATTTTTTTTTCAGATTAGTATTAATTATTTTGTCAAGCACCCAAATCTTCAGCATTTTTTGCTGGTGATGTGATTTTGACCATGAACTTAGCTAGGATGAATTAAATTAAACAAAACTAACAAGAAATATATTTAAAATGGAACAAAATATCTCTACTTCATATGAAAGCTATTCTTTTTATCTTTTATAATCATTAAAACATCCTGTTTTCAACACTGACTGATAATTAAAAGAAATGTTTCTTGAGCAGATTATTAGAATGATTTCTGAAGGGTCATGTGACACTGAAGACTGATGCTAAAAATTCTTAAAATTTTAAGATGTCACAATATTATTGTTTTACTGTTTTTTTATTAAATAAATTCAGCCTCTGTGAGCAGAAGAGACGTTTAAAAAAATCTCACTGACTCCACGTTTTGAATGATACGTTTAAAAAAGTAACTTTTAACTTTTAGTATGTAGCCAGCACCAATTAAGTTACTTACAGTGAATCTGGAAGGTCTCTGCTGCTGAAACCTGGTTGATGCCCATCACATGCTGTGCTGAGCAGGTGAACTGTGAGGTCACATCCTCTTTCCTGGCTGCATACTCCAGACTGGAAGAGGTGCTGGACAGACCTGTGACTGGGTCCTTGGTGACACTAGTTTTTATAATGATCGCTGCAGTCACACACAAACACACATATAGACACATCAGTCATTAGAGCTGGCAAACACAGTGACTCACACTGGAAGTGCCTGACACCACGTAACAACAGCTTGAGTCTGTCAACACTGTCAGGATGTTCACTAACCACAAACCAATCAGCTGTGAGCTCGAGACTTAAACGTTAAAGGGACAGGTTTCCTTTATTTTTTGTAAGGGTAATTTAAAAAAAACGAAACCACATATTAGGCCTAGCTATGGGACCACAAGCTGACAAAACTAAAATGTACGTAACATAAAATTTCATGGCAATCAGTTTATGCTTTTTGTAAAAAAAATCATCTTTATTTCAGAGAGACAAATTGTTGTAAAATAAGTGTCAGGAATAGTGCAGCATGTCAAAAACAGGTACTGGCTGTCTGTCAATTAAAAAATGCAGATGCTCGCACTGAAGACAGCTTCGATATGCTTACAATATATGCAATCTAGTAATGCTGTGTCACAACATGCCTCACACATCCAGTGTAAAAACACATCATAATTTATTTTATTTTTTTTCACAATAGATTGAGGAAAATATTACTAATACTTGTTGAGTCATTTATGAAACAAGTGCCTTTTCATTGCAGTTTTCAAAGGAATGACTAATTAAAACTAACATAGTGCCATCTCAAACTACATAAATAAAAAATTATATCTTAATTTAATACAAATATATAATATTGTGGCTATACACATATAACTGTGGCTTGAGCCCCTGCCCCTTAGAAAGTTCAAAGTGAAAGTGCCCTTTTCGTTTGCGCCGCAGTGCCCCCACGAACGCGATACTTTCCAGAACGAAATCCTGTCCGGAACACAAGTTAACTCATGACAATCATGCGAATATACGTGATGAAATATATTAATCGATTGACGATATATATATCGATATATATATATTAGGGCCGTCAATCGATACGGTGCACGTGTGTACCGAACGGCTCCGAATGCAATCTTTAACAGTTAAGCTTGTTTTAAGCTCGGAACATACTTCAATCCGAGTTCCCACATAATTATATTAGGTCCATTTTAGGGTCCATTTTATCACGAATCTCATTTTATCACATTTTGCCGCTCTTTAATGTGACATGACTGGTCATTGTGGTAAGTGCGCCATCCGAGTGAATGCGATCATCTCTTCCTAAAGAATAAACATGAATTAATATCTTAAGGTATGTTGAGAATACATTACACATCAATGAAACGTATATCATATGTTGTGTAATCACTCAATCAGTGTTTCAACGGTGGAAAGACGTCAATAAAACAGCTTGAACATTTACCTCAGAAGTCTTCAGTGTCCACAGCTATTAGTTCACAAGAGAAATGAACTCTTTCGCTAAATATATGCACTATATTAGCCTATATATTCATTATATTCTACTTAAACTGTTAGTTATGTCTTGATTATTTAATGTATGTTTCAGTAAATCCAACACGATCTCATGACAATGCGAATAAATAGTACGAGTGTGCAATCTCGTAGAATGTATACGCCAAAATGAGTTTTGGCGTGCAAATGGTACGCCGTTTTTGGCGTGCATATGATACGCACTTTATGGCGTGTATATGACACGCTTTTGGGTAGGGTGAGGGTGGGGGTGTGGGGCGTTCGTACATATAATACGCCATAAAGTGCGTATCATATGCACGTCAAAAACGGCGTACCATGTGCACGCCAAAATTAGTTTTGGCGTATACATTCTAAGAGATTGCACACTCGTACTATTGATACGTAAATCTGTCATGAAAAATGACAGACACTGTGTATAAATGATTATACTTCAACAACGAAGTGGAGAAAAAACTATTTTATAATTAGATTTAGAAGTTAATGCAAAAACTGCCTAATGTGAAGTTTACATGTTTGCATACAATATGTTATCTGTTGTCAACCTTTAATATTATAGTAATGTGCAAGTAAGGGCTCCCTATATAGTTTACAGCATTATCTTTAAGAAACGTTTAGTTATAAATGAATTAATTTAAGGACAGAGACAATTTTTTTCAGTAAAGCACTATTTAATACAAATAAATAAAATTTTGTAATAGCAATTATAGCAAATATCAATGTTGTACAACTGCTACTGAACTGGGACTTCAAAACCGAGCTACGTACCGAACCGTCAGTTGTGTGTGCTTTTACAACCTTTATATGTATGCATGTATGTAATATTTTAAATTAATATATTTAAGCTTATACAACACTATATATCTGATTTGTGTATTTAGTGCACTTGATTTTCTGATTCTCCTTTCGTGTAATGACTCTGATATGAACTCACTCTTGTCGTCATTCACCAGGGACTGGTTGTTCTTCATCCAGACGAGATCTGCCGCTGGGTTGGAACTCTCCACCACGCATTCCCCCAACTAACACACACACACACACACACACACACACACACACACACACACACACACAAAGGACACAAAGAAGAAACAGTGCATCTGCTTTAGTGACTATATCGAAACTATTCATCATGAATTTGGACAAGGTACTGTGACACTCAAACACTTTCAGTTCCGCCTGTGTCTTACACATCTATTTATAGACTCATGACACATAGTATCACATTAGATTGTCACACGATGTGTAATTTCCACACTCAACATGATTTGAATGTGTTATGACTCACTTTTCTTTGGGACTTTCCCTAATGAAGGTTCATGACCTTCAAGGTACTTTTATCCCACTGCTACTGTACTTCTGGTGGGTAAATCCCGGGGTGGCCCAGGGAAGATACCTTGATATAATGACATCTTAATGAGCTAAAGTGGGATGGGTTTTAACGCTACAGTTGTGATACAGGTCTCATATTTCCTCACTTTCTTTTTCTTGCCGTTTTCCTCCTCTCTGTTTGAGTAAAACCGCCGCCAGAGGCCGAAGAGGCTCTGCATTAATAACAGGCTGACAGGATCACATGCTGACGAGCTATCTGCCCCAGGATAGAGAGATCAGCAGAAAGAGAGAAGGGTAATAATGGCAGGAAAGCAGAGCAGACAGCGGGATGATGCATGTGCTCAGGTGTTCAGGGTGGCGTGAGAAATCCACGATTTAGAGGAACCATGAAAGAAGGGGAGATGGGGTGGGGGAAATCACCGTATTGCGATTCCGATCTCCGATAACACACCGGACCCTCCTCGTGAGCCGGACCATGATACATCACCTCTCAAGCGTATAGAGTGCTGCCTGAAGCCTGTAGCTTCCAGTGAGCCGTGGAACAGAGCAGCTGTGACTAAGCACTTTCCTTCCTGGACTCTCGGGAATTCACTGAGAATGAATTCTGCCCACGGATGCTGTTTATTTGCACATGCTTTCTGCATTGTTTTAGCAAATCAATTTAAGGATTTCCGTTTCATTACTAGTTCCAAGAAATATTTGGAAAAAAGAAATGCAATTACATTGCAAAATTATGAGAAAACTATTTAATTCAACCCATTCTTGCAAAACAATGTTATTTTAGTTTTATTTAGTATTAAAGTATGATAACACTTTAGGCTCCAATTCGCACTATTAACTAGCTGCTTTTTACCATGTATATTACTAGGATATTGGCTGTACATTAATACTTATAAAGCACATATTAATGCCTTATTCTGCATATTCTACATCCGTCAATCCTACACAATACCTAAACTTAAGGTATAAACTCCCTTACTAACTATTAATAAGCATAATTGGGAGTTTATTGAGGCAAAAGTCCACATTAACAGTAAGTTAATAGTGAGAATTTGACCCTAATCTAAAGTGTGACCTATAGGATTTATTTATTAATACAATATACATTTTTAATTTCCATTTAAGTTTTAATCTTTTTAGTTTTTCAACTTATTTATATTAGTTTATTTCCAAGACAACATTTTACAGTTTTACATCAAATTTTTATATTTTTTATTTTATTTCAAATGTATTAAAATTATTTAGCAAAATGTTATTTTAGATGCTGCAAACAAAAACTTCAATAATGAACCTTAACAATATTCAATCAATTAAAATATATATCAAAATAAATTAAATAATGTATATATACACCAAACAAACAAAAATGTTGATATTTTATTCAATAATTTTTCTAGTGACGAAAACATGTCATCTTACATATCTTTAAAATATAAATCAGTGAATAATCAGTGAATAAGTTGTAAGCTTTAATGAATTGATTCACTAAAAGAATCAAATCATAAGAGTCATTAGTTCAAGAATCTGTTGGACTACTGGTTGCACTGTATTGTATTGTTTTAGTTCCCTAAAAAGAACCAACTCATGCTGACTGCACTGCTTGTGGTGTATGGTTTTGATTCAGCAAAAAGAACTTGACACAGAGACATTAATTTGTGAATCAGAATACACAGGTCATGTTTTTTGATTTAATGAAAGAAATGGCTCATGTGAGCCATTCATTCAGGAATCAGACGGCAATAGTCATGCTGTGTAGTCGGCTTCATTAAATTACTTTTGAGATTTATCAGATTGTACTGGTTACACTTTTTTCACCAAAAGTAAAAGAACAATTTTATTAAAGCAATACTACTGGAGTCTCATGAGATGGTTCTTTTAGTGAATCAAAAATATGCTAAAACACTAAACAGGTTCATAATAGTCAATAGTTTGTTTTTGATTCACATGCTTGTGTACAGAACTGCTCCACCTCTACGATCCAGGCTTCCCTCTATAAAGTCCCCAAAGATTTTAAAGAACCAATTCTGACTAAGATTAGCAATATGACTCTCCTTGACCTTTTCATGAATAACTGCTGCCATGTTTACTGGAAAATGTACACAAACATCTTTTTAAATCAATCCGCCTTTTTTTTGTTATTATTGCAAAAGTGGCACTATTTAATGTATTCACCCTTCTCTTTCTAATTTATTCTTTCTAGAGACCTTCAGCCACCCTGCAAGTTTTCAAGACAAGTAGCTATTTTAAATGTTATATATTCAGAGGAGGCACTCTTTCTTCCGTGCCCTTCCCCTCTCTCTGTCTAAGCAAGTCTCAGCCCTTTGAACACGACAGACCTTGGTGGGTGGCCACAGAAAAAAACAGACCCATAATGCTGTATACACAGCCCAAGCCTTCCCCACCCCACACCTCCGCCAGACTCTAAGATCCTAGCACCTCTGAACTACATTAAAAAAGAGTGAGAGATAGAGGGAAGGAAATGAAAAATAATGACCCCCAACTCCATTTACCACCACCAGTCATAAGGACTGTGTGGGAAGCCTTCTATGTGCTCCAAGTAGTTCTCCTAGTAGTAGCTCCTTCGTCTTCACATGCAACTGAATAATATTACTGTCGCCCTGTGTTCGAGATACAAACTCTAGACAACATAAAAGTGGCTGTTTCCTGTGTAGCTGTGGGTGACAATTGCTCAAGCACTGCCTAAATCAGGTGTGTACGCCCCACAGACGCGTTTGCTGATGTCCGTATCATTAGCAGTGTCTACGAGCCGCCTCTGACTGTGATAAACAGCAGGTGTGTGTCAATGTTGAGACTACAAGAGAGACATGAAAACAATGCCACAGGGTTTGATCCTGCACATTGTTAGTACACTGGCTGGTGTGTGTACTGGAGAAAACACCGTCTATGAGCGACGGCAACAGAAGCTCTGGGTCTGAAAGGGAAACGTGTAAAGACTGACTCACCTGTGTCAGCTTGCCGTTTTCCAGTTCTTTCGCTTTGTTTTTGATTACAGGGGTTGATGGTTTTTCTGCAATAAGAGATAAAGCGTTGTATATTGGTAAAGGGTAGTATCATACTATGAAATGAATACTGTCAACATAATGCATATTTTTCTGTTTGCATAGAATGTGGGTAGTTACTTTTTAGTCATCTTTTTTTCATCTGGATTCGACATGTCAAAAAAGTATATATTTAAATAACAGACACACAATTTATAGACACAACTTTAACTCAGGTTGAAGTCCCCACTGGGAAAGAGAAACATTAACACACACAGGTTGTCATGATTTTTTTTTCTGTGATGGGTAGGTTTAGGGTTAGGGGATAGAACATACAGTTTGTATTGAGTGAGTGACTGAGTGAGTGAGTGAGTGAGTGAGTGAGTGAGTGAGTGAGTGAGTGAGTGAGTGAGTGAGTGAGTGAGTGAGTGACAGTGAGTGAGTGAGTGAGTGAGTGAGTGAGTGAGTGAGTGAGTGAGTGAGTGAGTGAGTGAGTGGTGAGTGAGTGACTGTGAGTGAGTGAGTGACAGTGAGTGGTGGTGGTGAGTGAGTGAGTGGTGAGTGGTGGTGAGTGAGTGAGTGAGTGAGTGAGTGGTGAGTGAGTGACTGTGAGTGACTGTGAGTGAGTGAGTGGTGGTGAGTGAGTGAGTGAGTGAGTGAGTGGTGGTGGTGAGTGAGTGAGGTGGTGAGTGACTGGTGAGTGACTGTGGTGGTGAGTGAGAGAGTGACTGTGAGTGAGAGTGAGTGAGTGAGTGAGTGAGTGAGTGAGTGAGTGAGTGAGTGAGTGAGTGAGTGAGTGAGTGAGTGAGTGAGTGAGTGAGTGAGTGAGTGACTGAGTGACTGACTGACTGACTGACTGACTGACTGACTGACTGACTGACTGACTGACTGACTGACTGACTGACTGACTGACTGACTGACTGACTGACTGTGAGTGACTGACTGTGAGTGACTGTGAGTGACTGTGAGTGACTGACTGTGAGTGACTGAGTGACTGTGAGTGACTGACTGTGAGTGACTGACTGTGAGTGACTGTGAGTGACTGTGAGTGACTGTGAGTGACTGTGAGTGACTGTGAGTGACTGTGAGTGACTGTGAGTGACTGTGAGTGACTGTGAGTGACTGTGAGAGAGAGTGAGTGAGAGAGTGAGTGACTGTGAGAGAGAGTGAGTGAGAGAGTGAGTGACTGTGAGAGTGAGTGAGTGAGTGAGTGAGTTAGAGAGAATGAGAGAGTGAGTGAGTGACTGTGAGTGAGAGAGAGAGAGTGACTGAGAGAGTGAGTGACTGAGTGACTGTCAGTGAGAGAGTGACTGAAAGAATGAGTGAGTGAGTGAGTGAGTGACTGTGAGTGAGTGAGTGAGTGAGTGAGTGAGTGAGTGAGTGTGAGTGAGAGAGAGAGAGTGACTGAGAGAGTGAGTGACTGTGAGTGAGAGAGTGACTGAAAGAATGAGAGAGTGAGTGACTGAGTGACTGTGAGAGTGAGTGAGTGAGTGAGTGAGTGAGTGAGTGAGTGAGTGAGTTAGAGAGAATGAGAGAGTGAGTGAGTGACTGTGAGTGAGAGAGAGAGAGAGAGTGACTGAGAGAGTGAGTGACTGAGTGACTGAAAGAATGAGTGAGTGAGTGAGTGAGTGAGTGAGTGAGTGAGTGAGTGAGTGAGTGAGTGAGTGAGTGAGTGGAGGAGTGAGTGAGTGAGTGAGTGAGTGAGTGAGTGAGTGAGTGAGTGAGTGAGTGAGTGAGTGAGTGAGTGAGTGAGTGAGTGAGTGAGTGAGTGAGTGTATATATAAAGTTTAAGTAAGAAAATATACTGCTTGAAATGACATAACTAGTTATATATTAGTATGTACAGTCCATTCCAGAGAACAGGCAATCTTTCTGATCTATGGTGAAATGCAGTACGCAATATTAATAACATTTCTCTGATATCTATCTAAAAGCATGCAAGCATATCAAGGCTACACTTGTTATTCTCTCCCATTTCTGACATCTCCACACCCACTTTCCATCACAATTTGAGATCTGACACTTACATTCCGTTTCATCATAGACTAAAGAAGTGTTTAAATAATTGTATCTCCTGTCTGATTTGCTCTTATTTATTAATGCTTTGTGCGTGTGTGTATTTTATGTTTACTCACTGTAAACTTTCACTTCCACAGAGTATTCTTCCAGGTTGTTTAAAGACACCACCATGCAGGTGAAAACTCTCTGGTCGGCCAGAGAGCCCTGAGCGATCAGCAGGCTGGAGTTGGCATCGATGCTAACTCTACTTTTGTAGCCGTCTGTGGCGGACACGGTCGCCTGGTCTTTCGCATCATGCTTCACGAGTAGATCGCCAGGAGTGCCGTCATTTTTCGCCTTAACGAGATAACAGGGCCGTTAGCAAACCGACAAACACACATTTAGCACCTATAGAGATTCAATTAGAAATCAATATGACGGTGAGAGTAGCCGTATATTGCTTGACTACCCAGACAGGCTAGAAGGGCAGAGTAACGGCCCAGATGCTTAGTAGGATAGAAAGAGCAACACTCACATATTTCCATTTGGTGAAAATAAGGCCATCTGGCTTGTTATTTCCATTGTTGCATGGCACTTCAATGGTCTCACCGTACAGACCTATAACTGTCTGCACGCAGCTCCCTGGAAAATACAAGACAAGAACATCCTATTTTAGATGCAGGGTTGGTATCAAACAGAGCGGCTGTGAAGCATCTGCAGAAATTACTGTCAAATGCGACACGCCTGCATACACAAACATCATGGCATTATCGCAAATCTGAAACAGTGCAACAAGAAATGGGAGGGAGGATAGGTCTTGTTTTGATTATTCCCAAAACATGTGCACTTTATGCATCTTAAGACATGTTTGCAGAACCTTAAAAAAAATAAAGAAGCACATTCAATGCAAGGCCACTGATGAGTCACGTGCATGCAGCAGTTTTACCATAAAAACCTGGTTGAAATGTTCTCATGGGAAATGAGTGCATTGCATGTATGCATAATTGTCTGTGCATTAGCGTGTGCGTTTAGGCACAGAATGAAATAACAGAATGAAACATTGTCATCTGGAATGATAGATTGCATGCCATCATTCCTCTGCCGACACAACATCGTTGTTTGTCACTAGTGCCGGTGAACTCCGTAAACATCCTACTGTCTCACACAGATAAGCGCTGACAATCAGCAACAGTTGATCATAGTCTGGAGCGCAAAAAAGAGTTGGCATGGTGACATGAAATAGCAGGGTTTTTTTTTTTTTTTTTTTTTGCACAATAACAGTATGAATTGTAGCCTGAGTGTTGAGCAAAACTTTGTCCTTAAAGATCGCATGGCCCTTTATCAACGCCTGGTGAGGTTGCCATGGCAATGAGGCCCCATCTTCAGTGGCAGGGTGGATTTAGGTAAAGCACTATAGGGGGTTGAAAGGTCAGGGCTGAAGGGACTTCATGGTCCGCCCACTTCCATCAGCGCTCCGTCTCCAAGAGAGACTAATCAAAGAGCCTGAACAACGAAAGTTCAAATTGTGGTCAAACCGAAGACGCTAGCTGTAGACAACCGCTCTTCCGCACAGTTAGCCTTGCCTCCAGGGCAATCGTTTCCCATATTTGCAACTTTTCATTGTGATAGCAGTTTTAATATTGACTGAGTGGCTGCACTGCAGAGGATAAAAGAGCTGATAAGCAGAAACAACACCGATATAGACACACGGTAGAAAACACATACACACCACTTCAGCAGAACAGGTCATTTTGAACCACTGAATATAGACTAATCTGCACAGACTACATTTCACAGCACTTTACACAACCTGCCTCTGGATATAGGAATACTGGCATTAAACAAGCAATCAATATGCACACAATGGCTGATGTGTTAACCCAAAAAATGATGTTCCAAACCTGTACGATAGTATTAGTTCAGTTTTTATTGCCCCCTTCCTAGTAAGCCTGCTTCCACCTCCGTAATAAAGCAGGTAAATGTGACAAAATAAAAAAAGTGCAAAATAAAGTCAGTATTGTAAAATGTAAATTTGCAATTGTGTGATACTGTCTTGTTGCATAATATAACATTACAACTGTAATGAGTGATGTTGTAGTGAGAAAAGTAGAGTATACAATATAAGCAGTTATACAATATAAAGCCACATTGTACAATATAAGTCACATTCATGATATACTGTATAGTCACAGTATACGATATAGGCCCGGTTTCACAGACAGGGCTTAGCTAAAGCCAGAATTAGGCCTTAGTTAAATTAGGACTTTTAAGTAACATTTATAAACATGCTTTAGAAAAAAGCATTTCTCATGTGCAACTTGAGACAAAACAATGGCACTCTCATATTTCAAGATATATTAGTGCAATTTGCTTTCAGTTAAAACAGCTCAAAGGGATAGCATATGGGTTTGAAAAGACATGAGGCTGAGTAAATGATGACAGAATATTAATCTATGAATTAACTATTCCTTTACACAGGCTCAGAGAAATGACAGAAGTGAGACACTTTTTTTCTTTCTAAAAGCTCTGAGCTGATCATAAATCCTGTGGAAGAACCGATATGGTGACAGCCGAAAAGGACAGGTGTGGAAAGCGTTGTGTGTACATAGCAGGGACTACATTAATCTAAAGACTATTGACTGTTTGGATAGCACTGGGTCCTGTGCTAAAATACAGCACCAGCAGACGGACACACGATACCTGCACAGGTGGGAAAGCACCATGACAACAGATCATCTGCTGGAAGATTCTGACATTGAATAAATATAATGAAAGAGGGATAGTTAGAGAAGACTGTTTAAACACAAATGGATCAACCCTTCTGAAACCTGTCAAAAATATGATTGCACTGTTGAAAGAAACAGCTTAAACTACCCGAAACTGGAGTAAGTTGGTCTTCAAACCTGATCAGGCTGGACTGATTTGCTTTAGGTTATAAATGCTAGACTCACTAGCCCAGTTCAAACCAGCCTGGACCATCAAACCAGCTTTAACTAGATTAAACCATTTTTCTCCTCAGCAGGGTAGGTCATATTTCATCCCAAAATCTTTTTTTTTATTTTTTATTGATGTATTAAATACAAACAGAGGATTTTGCAGTCCCTTATGTCCCACTGGAATCTTATCCTGGCTGAGATCCTCTGTTTTGTTCTCAAGCTCCTGGACGTTGGTGAGCAGATACTGGGAAAAGGTGGACTAGGTGCTCTAGTCCTCAGCCTATTTCAAACCCCAGCGCGCTGCCCTCTGTGCTTTTTGTTTCGTCGCTATAGAGGAGCTCTCTCCTGGCTGTTCCCATCCGTCGCACAAAGAATCTCAGGTGGCCGCGTTGGGTCGATGGATAAAACATCACAGAATAGGTAGGTGGTTTCTGATGGTTAAAAGTGTTCTGCTATCATATGTGATTACTGCAGATGTCATATGTGCAAAAGTAGTTCTAAGTAAAATACTAAATAAAACCAGCAGAGTGACCAGGACGACGTCCGAACACGGCGGTGCCATCATTTCAAACTACACCGATCAGGCATAACACCGTCCTAATATTTTTCTCCCCTTTGCAGCCAAAACAGCCCTGACCCGTCGAGGCATGGACTCCACTAGACCCCTGAAGGTGTGCTGTGGTATCTGGCACCAAGATGCTAGCAGCAGATCCTATAAGTCCTTTAAGCTGCAAGGTGGGGCCTCCATGGATCGGACTTGTTTGTTCAGCACATCCCACAGATGTTCTATTGGATTGAGATCTGGGGCATTTGGAGGCCAAGTCAACACCTCAAACTCGTTGTGTTCTTCAAACCATTCCTGAACCATTTTTGCTTTGTGGCAGAGCGCATTATCCTGCTGAAAGGGTGTACGTGGTCTGCAACAATGCTTAGTTGGCATGTCAAAGGTAAAACATCCACATGGATGGCAGGACCCAGGGTTTCCCAGCAGAACATTGCCCAAAGCATCCCACTGCCTCCGCCGGCTTGCCTTCTTCCCATAGTGCATCCTGGTGCCATGTGCTCCCCAGGTAAGTGACACACACGCACCCGGCCATCCACGTGATGTAAAAGAAAATGTGATTCATCAGACCAGGCCACCTTCTACCATTGCTCAGTGGTTCAGTTCTGATGCTCACGTTGGTGCTTTCGGCGGTGGACAGGGGTCAGGATGGGCACCCTGACTGGTTTGCGGCTATGCAGCCTCATACGCAACAAACTGCGATGCACTGTGTATCCTGACACCTTTCCATCAGAACCAGCATTAACTTCTTGAGCAATTTGAGCAACAGTAGCTCGTCTGTTTGATCAGACCTCACGAGCCCGCCTTCGCTCCTTCACACTGCCCTCATTTTTTAATTGAAAGACTCTTGTGAGAAATCCCTGGAAGTGAAGGTAAACAAACACCAGCCTAGAGCTGCTACAATGGTTTTAAATGAGGAAAAGTTGACCAAGAGAGATGTCAAATCACAGCAACATAGCTGATGTTGAAGGTAAGGCTGCTTAATGCTAGCACTCTAGCTAACAAGCTACTTCATTTAGTTGCACTGTGTTTGTTCAGGCTGTGCTTTTTCCCCTTTTTTAATTGCTAATGATAGTTAGTGTTAGTGATGGTGCTCTGCAGCTAGATATTTCTTACCTTGCAACCAACTTTTAGGTAAAACTGTTGTTGATTGCTATGTTAGCATAATGCAAATCAAGTTAATTCAATGCATTTTCAGCCAGGAAGTGCCATTTCATTTTATAAAAAAAAAAAAAAAAAAAAAAGATTAATTCAGGAAGCTGGTTAGTAGACAGCAGATGCTCAAGTACTTCCAGCTTCTATATTCATTTTTATTTTTTTCACCAAGACTTTTTTGTTTTGGGGTGGAGAATGGTGCTGTATAATGAGATTTGTAATGTATTTTTACATAGTGGTATTTGTACTTAATTTCATTTATGCTGATAACAAACTTATTTTGTGTAACAGGATAATTGTCATTTCATTACTACAGTAATGATAATGCAATGTTTTCTATGTTAAAGTGACGAGAGGACTGTACATTACAGTACATTTTCTGTATTACAATATTGCGGATTTTTTGGAAGGGAACGACTTTGTCATGCAAATAACATCATAGTGTAAAAAAGTTAATGGTCCTAAAAATAGGCATAATTTTCTTCACAGCAAGGCCGTAATTGTTAAATGATGGTAACGATGGTCATGATGGTAATCAGTTTTTGAGGATGACTATTTTATGTAGGTTTATTAATTTTTTAGTAGGGGCAGCAATCTTTGCTTTAATTGTTAGACAGTTTGTAGCATAAAACCCTACCAGAAAAGTTGCATGTTTCATTATTATAATATCAATACTGCTACGGTACAGAAATACACATTCAGCCAAACCGCTCTATCCTGTGTCGTGTCTCACATTGTTTTTTAAAATTCCCCCACAACAAGCAATGCGCTTTCAAGTTTGTGTCAAAGTAAAAATAGTCCTGCTTCAAAAAACGAGAACTAAGAACTACAGACCATCAAGCCTAAACGATGAGCTCACAATGTATTTATGAGTAAAGTCAGAACAGTACTAGATTTTAAGTAGAAACATACATTTGTAACAACGTAACCTAAAACATTCAAAATGTATGAATGTGTCAAAGTCTGTCGTATCACACAAGACAAATGTGTCACAAAGTCTCTCATATCACTGCATAATACAGAAAAAATGTTAAAGGGGTGGTTGATTATGATGCTGTTTGAGCATAAACAACATCTGCAATGTTATGATGCTCAAAGTTTCTTTTTAAGTCGCTTTTTAAGGACTACAACAAATGGCTGGTAGGGACTACAACGAGCTTATTTACAGGTTAGTGACATCACCAACTCAAAAATGAACATAAACCCCACCCCCAGGAACACCTAACAAAGGCCATGTTGAGAAGAGTTGTCGTAGTAGAGCTGTTTATTGCATTACAATACGTAATACAAATGCAATAACGTCATAAAAGCAAGTTGACAACTTAAGTTAAAACCGTAATTAAACTTAACCATACCTGTTCTATCTTCATGCAGCATATATTCTCTGGCTCTGTAGGCATTTAACAACAGTGCCCAGATGAGCAATTTACTAATCAATGACTTGAATGATAGTAAACTCCACATCAGCTACATGAATTCATCCATTCAGAAGTTTCAGAACCATTCAGAAACGTCCTTTTGCATTCTACATGTTGTCACTTCTTCGTGAGTCTTTCCATCGTTGTACGAACATTGTAGGCTGAACACTTTCAGACATTTTCAGTGCATGTCTGCGTGGGGTAATCAGAGCTGCTAACATGAGCTCTTGAAGCTCCGCCCTCTTTTTGAAAGAGGGTAGGGAGCAGCAGCTCATTTGCATTTAAAGGGACACAAAAACAGCGTGTTTTTGCTCACCTTCAAAAAGTGACAATTTTAACATGCTTTAAAAAATGATCTGTGTAGTATTTAGAGCTAAAACTTACATGCTCTAGGGACATCAGAGACTTATTTTACATCTTGTAAAAAGGGGCATTATTCACGTTTTCATTCACGTGACTGTCGCAGAGTCCAGGAGGGCAAAACAGCCGAACTGCAGAACAGCCTGTCCGTTTTCATCTTAAAACAAAAATATATGAAAAGGTTTTTGGCACTTGTGATCCATACACAGCACCTGCTGCAGTATTGCAATCACTTAAAACAGCAAAACATTCTAAAATGTTTAACGTGAAAAACATGGGTCAATAATTAAGCAAAGTTTAATGCTAATCAAGGATTTGTTGATCTGGGTTTAATTTAAATCGAGTTGTGTTCAATACTGAATTCAATTATACACAGATTCAATAATAAATACCGTTAGAATTAAAGGGCTGATCATGCAGCATTTAGGTGGAGGGTGAATCGACATCAGGCTAAGATGCTTAATCGGTGCAACCCAGCCTTAAAGTGCCTTAATATACTAAAACAGTGATATTAAAAGATCAAATTCAGTTTACACCTTTGTAATAAAGCATACTAGCTTAACAAGACACCTTGTGTTGTATCTGCTTGCCTGTACAAAGTATGCATTATCAATAAAGGTATAATGAATTTGGTCTTTTAATATCACTGTCTTACTACATTAGTACTTACACAAACCTGGTAAAAATGACTGGTAGTCAGAGGAAGAAAGCCTTGTTTTGCCCTCCCATAAGGGTTTGAAGTCACGTGAAAACTATGAATAAGACCTGTTTAAAGTGTAGGCGTTGAGAGAGTTCCAGAGACCAGACATGTCTGAAGTGAAATCAGACAGCACAAGCCTGACCGAGTTGTCTCTGGTCTTCAGAAATGTCTCACAATTGATCACCACCTTATTTAAACAACCCGCAGCGACCACATCTATCAAACAGCAGAGAGTTAAGTCCATCTGACTGTGTTTGTACGCTGTTAGAAAAAAACTCTTATCACCAGGGATCCCACAGTCATGGAAATCTGGAAACAGGGAATTTTAAAAGCCTAATTTCCACACATGCAAAAGCCATGAAAATTAAATTAATCTCATCTAAATTATTATTATTATTTTGTATGCTGAATGTGTTTATTGGCTATAAATTGCTTTTATAAATAAATGTATAAAATAATATACAATAATAGAAAGAGAGGCAGCCCTGTATCACACTGCTTTTGCTTCAGCTGGACGAACAAACCCAAACCAACAAGGAGAATTTGCTTTCTGTCAGAACTATCAAACCTTAAAGATAAACGATGAACAAAAATCTCTGCAGGAAAACAAATTCATCCTAAAACATCTCTTGCTGGGACACTGGGACATTCAAAGAGTAGGTCTATCTCAGCAAAAGTGTTTCATTTTTATGCAGAATGTGATTTCGCTTGGACAATATTGAAGACGTGGAAATATTTGAGCTCACATAAATGCATACGCACCAGCGATTCCAATATCAACACCACCTACCACTTGTTTATAGTATTTTGGTGTGGGCAAAAACGCATCTTCAGCAAGTTTGTATTCAAAGAGAATAAGCTCTGGCCAGCACAAGTGCTTTGGGTGGCATCAGAAGAGGGAGAGATGATTCACTGTGTCTGAAGTGCTTTTACTGTGCTCACCAAACTAATAGTGCTAATATACGCTGAGCATTCGCACTGTCCTCAGGGTCAACTTGCTCCCACTGGGTAATTTCACAGCAGAATTTAGCCTCATTCCTGGCAAATGTTATTCAGATGTTTTGTTCTCTTTGCCTTTGTTAAAAAAATGTGCACAAATGAATGTCGTTTTCATTCCCAGGGTGAACAACAGCTTCTGCTTGAAGAAATCTGACAAGAGAAAAACATTTACTGCTAAAAATGTTCTTGCTTTTTACTTCAATAAAATAATGTATTTATAAAAATTTTGACTGATATGATAACTGGGTAATTATATTTATGTTAAGGCAGATCAAAATTGATAAAATGGCCAATAATACAAATTCTATATTGTATGTGAATTTCTATAAACCAATAGTTTTAAAAGCTACAAGTGAATTTAGGCATAGGAATAAAAAGTATATTAATTTTGAAATTTGAATAAAAAATACATGTAACAATGTTATTGTTGTAAACAACAACAACAAAAAAACACTAATATTGTCCGATAACAGATATACACCGCAGTTCAAATGTTTGTTTCACAAATACAGTAAAAACAGTAATATTGTGAAATATTATAACAATTTAAAATAACTTTTTTAATTTAATATGTTTTCATATATAATTTATTATTGTGATCAGCAGCCATTTTTTTAAATAATTATTTGAATAGAAAGTTCAAAAGAACAGCGTTTATTTTTTACTGTTAATTGAATGTCTACTTGCTGAATAAAAGTATTAATTTCTTTACAAATAATCTTACCTCAGACTATAGCATTCAATATGTATACTTAAAGGTTGAATGTGTGCATTAGCATATACGTTTGTTGCTGTTGTATAGAAAGTGGAGTTGACATTAACTATTGAAATTCTGCTGTTATGACAATGCTAATTATCTCGGATCACCGATCTCAGCACTAGAGCTTGACAGCTGGAATACTCTGCGCTCTCCGGTTCCTCTAAATCAGCTCCATGGTTTCCAAAGCCCCTCACAGAGAGCAGCAATGCTAGGAGAGAGGGAGGTAAAAGAACTGGCACTGGGGAAATCAATGCCTTCTCTGCTTCGCTCTACAGCGTGCGATTCATCAAACGGCGCCTGCCGTGCCCATGATCAAACCCAAACATATTACTGGCTAAACACGAGAGCAGATTGAAGGAGCTCCTCACAAGCACTCAGTGTTTATCTTACTCTGCTTTCGCTCAAACAGACCGTCGAAAGAGCCTTTGGCACCGCCTCGTAACTTCAACATTCTCCTTAATTTAAAACCTGCTGGGCATAAAGCCACCTAGAATATGACTCGACAGTTCCACCTTTCTCTGCCAACCGTCAGAACGCGTTGACGTCAGATATGCTTCTGTGATCCTTAAAACTACCAATAAATCTAGTGCTTTATGATAGAGTTCTTCGGCCCGTCTAGGGAGGCCTGGGTTGACTTCAGGCTGGCGAAAGATCAGAGCATGGGTAACTGGTAATGCTCACATACACCTGAGTTTGGCATCAGCCGTTTTTTTAACACACACTTCAAAACCACACACACGCTCATCAAAATAGGCAAAGGATTTTGGTCTAAGGTGTTTTGAGGTTGAGGGATGGAGATGGAGCTGTATTTTTAATTGTCTGTCTATTTAGAGATGTGTCAGACTGTTTTTCTCAACACCGTGTGACATGAATGTAGCATTTTCAAACCATTGTTGCACTCCTAACGCATAAATGCTTTTTCATGAATATTCATGGTTCATGAATATTGAGCATCATGAATATTTTCTTTTCTGGTGTCACCATTGTCCTATGCATTGGGTTAGCAACTCTAAGTCTATTCATTTCCCAATGTAAGACGCCCCAAATTTAACATTTTAAATCAACAGTATTTTTTGTATTACGCAATAATAATAGTGTTGTGAGTATCGTGATCAAATCGTGATATGAAGGTATCATTACACCAAATCCTTATGTAAATGAACGTTTCCTGTGTTACAGAATGAGCTTAATCTTAATATTTATATATTGCACAGCATGTAAGCACACTCAGTGTTGAGCACCGTTGCTGAAAATTATGAACTGAAAATTACAGTGTACTTCCTCATACTTAAACATCCTGGGAGTTTTTTTCTCTCTTTCTTGCTGCTGTTGCCTTTGGCTTTCCCACTTGGGTATTGTTAGACACCATTTTCTTTTTAACTTAATTTTTCTCATTTCACTAAAGCTGCTTTGAAACTGTGTATAGGCAACTGTTTATAGGTCTATTTAACTAAATTGAATTTAGCATTTCAAACTATTTCAGCAGGGGATGCAAGTTGCCACCCCTCTCTAAGCAGCTGAATTACAAAGTATTGTGCAAAATGCCACCATAAAAATCATAATATTAATCATAAGGGTATGCTTGCATAGCTGATGGGCTTTGTTCAGTGTAAAATGCTTAGATTTTTTTTATTTTATTTTTATTTAGAGTACTCAAGTAGTTTGATGGTACTGCCCATCTCTTCCAATAACTGCTGTATGAGCAGTAAAATACCAATTAAGATTCATTTGAAGGCATAAACCTGAAGTGCTAGTTCAGTTAACACTTTTGTATGATTGATTCTAACTTTTGCTCATTTTGACCCACAGCAGTGCAGTAAATATTGATCTGCCACAGGTTTTACTAACAGCAGAATTTATTCCAGGACTTATTTAGTGCAGTTTTTGTTCAATAATGACATGCATTTAATGTAAAAAGTAATGGTGTTTGCTGTGCAAAGGTTTTGAGGCATTCCTAGGGAAGTGTTTTCAGCAGTTACTAACCTATAAAAAAAAAGAAAGAAAGGGTGCTATTGTGGTATTTTGCTGCCATCCCCAGACTCTAATTGATTTAAGGCCTGTCTAATTAAAGTAAAGTGAATGAAATGCATCCAGACCAGTGATTTGATGGAATTAATGAAGCTCCGACTAAAGCCAGTAATTGGTTGGAGTTCCATTAGGCGTGGATTCCCTCAGACGTGGCAGCTGCAAACAAGCAGGGCAAGTGCTTTTGTACAGAATCACCCAGCGTGGCTGCCGAGTATTGACTCCCTCTTAGCTTGAATGATACCTGTACTATCAACACAGCCTAAGGCTTCCTCTTCAGGCAGAATACACACAGTAATAGAAAAGATTACTTAAATGATGTGTGGCTTTAATGCATATACATTTAGGCAATAAAGACATTATGGACACTGTAATGTATATAATCCAATATAACGCAATATAATAACCATCTTCTGCATATAATCACGTTTATCGTAGACATACACTCTCACAACTAAAAAGTGTTTTAAAAAAAAAAAAAATGTAGTGTAGTAGAGATGTATTTCCAGAGAACTCTGTGATTTGAATGTAAATAAGGCAGTAATTTTCATCAGGACATTCTTAAGCCTTTACGGGAGAGCCGAGGTACGCATGGAGAGACACTGCGAGGTATAGAGGTGGTCCGCAGGTTTGACCAACAGCTCAAATAAATATATTATTACTAATCCCTCATTATACACTGCCTTCACAATCCAGACATAACCCAACTGCTAGAAGAAAAATTTACAATTTGAGAAGTTTTGCAAAAACTGTGATTTAGCATTCTGTGCCTATAGCGTGTTGAGCCTGATCTAGCAGCTAAGGGCCTCTGAGCACCTGCACTAATAAAACACAGTGTTTGCATTGGCTAGGTGCTTTCATCTCTTCTAATGCAAGTCTGTTCATCTTCTAAATCAAATATTATTGCCTGCCCAGAGCCATGGATCCACATGAAAATTATAGGGGAATTAACCAACAGAGGAATCCATGTTTTATTTTATAATTTTTTTTCAAACCCGTTAACATCTTCCACAGGAAAAATAACAGTATAAGAATGCCTTTTGTGATTTGATCGACATCCCACTACTTTATTTTTGTCAAAGAATATCGAGACTTATCCAGCATTAAGTTTAGAAGTTGATTGACCAGTGGCTAGTATGTGGCAGATATATAGAATGTGTTATATTTTATGAAATATAGAATAATATGCACCCGACCATCCAAGTGATGTAAAAGAAAATGTGATTCTTCAGACAAGGCAACCTTCTTCCATTGCTCCATGGTCCAGTTCTGATGCTCACGGGCTTGCCCAATTTCCCTGCTGCTAACACATCAACTTTGAGGACAATGTTCACTTGCTGCCTAATATATCCCACCATATGCCCATTATGTCTTTTATTTCCTAAGTTTATATATTTGCCTAAAAGCCACACATGCTCATTAGAGTCGTCCTTTATATTGGTGTAGGTGTTGCAGGATCTGTGAGTGTGTGCGTGTGTACACAACAAATCTGTTCTACTTCTGTGTGTGTATACTTTCCCCCCTAATTGTCTGATATCTATAAGCTTAAATAAAAGCCTAATTTTATTGCCTGTCCAACAAGTAAAAAAAGCTGATAATAACCACTTCACTTTGACTGGATGCTTTTGTCTATTTTTTTCTTCTTTTCTTTTGTAACATTTTGTAACCTTCCTCACTATTTTGTTAAGCTAGCCATTATTCCATCTCTAAAATGGCATTAGGCGGCAGTGCTCTTTGCTGTCAATGGTACATCAACAGCGATGGTCATGCATAAAGCAGCTGGTTTAGTGAGATGTGTCAGGAGAGAGTTAGCATTAGATAGGCGTGGATGTAATCATCTTTGTGATGGGCGACAGCAATTACAGTGCTGGGAAAGTGCATTGTCAGAGGGGCTATTTGTTCAATTCTCTCATCCTCTTTTCCTCTTCTCTTATTCTCCCTATCAGAGTCCGGACTTCAGCTGGGATCCATTGCCTCTGAAGACTGCAGTGCAACTACTGAGATTTGCGAACTGGGAGTCTCTCTCAACAAATTAGCAATATGCTATTAGCTACTGAGATGATTTCCCTGTTGAAAAATGTTTAATACATGGTAACTATGTCTTGAAACATAGTAGCTGGTTTCGATCTGTTCCACTCTGGATATTAGTCTGATTAACTAGAGCAGAAAGAAACAAGCTACTATTCTAAAATTGTTACCAGCTTAAACTAGTTCTGGGTGGTTGCCAGGGCATTGTCAGGTGGTTGCTAGAGTGTTCTGGGTGGTTGCTAGGGCATTGGTAGAGTGTTCTGTCTTAAAGAAAACAGCCACTTAATTTTTGTAGTCTAAATCGTTTATCTATTATGAAGCAAGTTTTTTTTTGCTAAGACTTTCTAGAATTGGTTTGGACTGGTTAGTGGTGGTTTAGCTGTCTTATAAGTACTTGTTATGCTAGTTGACGCTTTCTCCACCAGCTCTATTTTCTGTTTTATTCTAGCCTCATGCATTTTTCATCACTTTTTTATCAACACTTGAATGTAGGTAAATACTTTAGTAAAAAATAGCAACATTTTGAGCAAAAAGCTGAGAAAATCGTGTTTTTGTCAAAGACGATGAGCAAATCACAGAGGAGATAGATTGAGATCAACACCCCAAAGCTTCACAGTCCTAACCACTCCCTACCTCTTGATTTTCTCTCGGTAACATTAGGCCGTTTTGATTTATACAGTTTATTGCAGGGTTTTTTTTACATATGCATCTGCTTGCATATGAGGTCGCTCATTTCTGCTTCTTTTTTCCTGTGTTTTGATTTGGAAATGCGTAATAGCGACCCCTAGAATATTACAGTGAAAACACGGAAAGCTGTCAAAACTTGTCTATGGCAGAGAAAGAGTTAAGAAGCCTGGTGGCAACAGCAGCAAACCAGCAATGTCTTTTCATCAGGGCAGAGCTATGTAATTTCCCTCTAAGAAATTGGTAAATATTTGCTCTGAGGACCCAAGCAAAGCTCCGTTCAGGAAGAGGGCCAATACTCTGGAAGCAGTAGATATGTGTTTGATTATGTTCCAATAAATCTGCAACCCCAAAGAGTTGAATCGACCACCACACAAGTGCCTCTGTGTACTGCTTTCATTAAGACGTATGGAAAAACACACATTCAAGGATCACAGCACACAGCGATAATTGGCCTTCCACTATGACTAGCGCAATACGACTGTTAATGACATTTGCTGAGCAGGAACATTGCCTAGAGCGGTCTAATAAACACCATCTAAAATAACTTCATCCCGCACTGACAAGAGGAAATCTGCTTTTGGCAGAGCGGCGTCCATACTATTAACTTGACTCTGCTTTTTCAACAAGCCCCTCCATTAGCCTAAAACCATCATGCTGTCAACATAATACCTCTCGTTTCTGACTAACCACATGAAATAATAATGAGGAAAGTGGAGAGAGAGAGATTAAGACTCTGATGAGCTTCCTGTGGATGGAGACACTCTACTGGCAATGTACAACTATGCACTAAAAGAGTTCCCGTCCATCATGGCATGTCTGAATATGGAGTGAGAAATAAGTGATCGGTTAATAACGTGATCCAGAAAAGTTTACAACCGTAGTCTGGCCGAGAACAAGAACAACCTGCTCTCAATGCAAATACGAACTGGGGATCAATGCCCCTCGCCCACTGAATCTGGTCCCCAGTGCTGTTAACAAGCAAGAAATAATTGATTAAGACAGCCGGCACACGCAGAGTAATGAAGCACACAAACACACACCGACGTGACTACGTGCTCTGAAGCGAACAGTAGGTATACTGAAAGTGTGCGGCTCAGTCAAGGGCAGTGCCTTTATTAGGGAAGTCTTCATTACACCGCAGGCAGGCGAAGATTCAGAGCATCTTTTTTTTCTCGTCCGGCTCCTTGTAGAGGGCCTCTGGTGGTGCATGCAGGCTAATTGACCCATCCATGGCCCAGGCTTTTAGGAGTGGACGGGCACAGAGCCTGGAGTGCTGAAATAATTGACTTGATGAAATGAAGAGCAGAAACTCTCAGAGGATGGTGCCTCATCCATGCACAAACTCTGCCTCTCTCTCCACCTTTTTTAGTCTGTTGCACTAAGGGAGAATTCACTAAACAGTTGGACCACTTTTTGCCACAACCAACTGTATGTTATTCACAAAACAACCGCAATCCAGTTTAAGAAGCTGCTAAATGTGTGAAAAATAGTGCTGTGTCATATTTAAATTAAGGTATTGTTATTCTTTTCAGCTAATTGCATGGCGAAAAGTAAACAGAAACCTTAATTAAATTACAAAGAGGAGCCTATGTAAAGTTTCTATTGATCATAGAAACAGTTACTCATCAAAATATCATCAAATGAGCAGTAAAACTTGGTATATCAGACGTAGGCAGTTGATGAGTGCACTTTCGGGATTTTAAAGAGACAATTCAGCACTTCTCCACTGCTGCATCTTCAGCAACATAAAAAAAAAAACATATTTTACCTGAGTTTGCAGTGTTTTGAATTTAATGCTATAAAAAGATAAAATCACGCTAAGAAACCTTTGGTCACACTTTAGATTAGGGTCCAATTCTCAGTATTAACTATTTACTACCTCAATAAACTCCTAATTACTGCTTATTACGTATAGTTAGTAAGGTAGCTGTTAGTCTTACATAGCCAGATCTTCAGATTGACGGCAGAAGATCTGGACTCTAACGCAGCTTTCATTGGCCAAGGACCGCTCAAGACGACTGCTTGACTAACATGTAACGCAACCAATCACAGTTAGTTTTTTTCACGTCATGTTTAGGGGCGTGAAAATATAAAGGTTACACTCACCCCCCCTCTCTGAGGTTGAGACTAGGTAGCTGTTAGGTTTAGGTATCAGGTAGGATTAAGCAAAATCAGAATATAGTCATTAAGAATAAGTAAGTACTAATAAACAGCCAATATGAATATGCATGCTAATACACAACTACAGGTCCTTCTAAAAAAATAGCATATTTTGATGAAAGTTCATTATTTTCCATAATGTAATGATACAAATTTAACTTTCATATATTTTAGATTCATTGCACACCAACTGAAATATTTCAGGTCTTTTATTGTTTTAATACTGATGATTTTGGCATACAGCTCATGAAAACCCAAAATTCCTATCTCAAAAATTAGCATTTTTCATCCGACCAATAAAAGAAAAGTGTTTTTAATACAAAAAAAGTCAACCTTCAAATAATTATGTTCAGTTATGCACTCAATACTTGGTCGGGAATCCTTTTGCAGAAATGACTGCTTCAATGCGGCGTGGCATGGAGGCAATCAGCCTGTGGCACTGCTGAGGTGTTATGGAGGCCCAGGATGCTTCGATAGCGGCCTTAAGCTCATCCAGAGTGTTGGGTCTCGCGTCTCTCAACTTTCTCTTCACAATATCCCACAGATTCTCTATGGGGTTCAGGTCAGGAGTTGGCAGGCCAATTGAGCACAGTAATACCATGGTCAGTAAACCATTTACCAGTGGTTTTGGCACTGTGAGCAGGTGCCAGGTCGTGCTGAAAAACGAAATCTTCATCTCCATAAAGCTTTTCAGCAGATGGAAGCATGAAGTGCTCAAATCTCCTGATAGCTAGCTGAATTGACCCTGTCCTTGATAAAACACAGTGGACCAACACCAGCAGCTGACATGGCACCCCAGACCATCACTGACTGTGGGTACTTGACACTGGACTTCAGGCATTTTGGCATTTCCTTCTCCCCAGTCTTCCTCCAGACTCTGGCACCTTGATTTCCGAATGACATGCAAAATTTGAGCGACAGTCCTTCTGCAGCAGTCAGGTCGGCAGTCTTACCTATGATTGTGGTTTTGAGTAATGAACCAGGCTGGGAGTTTTTAAAAGCCTCAGGAATCTTTTGCAGGTGTTTAGAGTTAATTAGTTGATTCAGATGATTAGGTTAATAGCTCGTTTAGAGAACCTTTTCATGATATGCTAATTGTTTGAGATAGGAATTTTGGGTTTTCATGAGCTGTATGCCAAAATCATCAGTATTAAAACAATAAAAGACCTGAAATATTTCAGTTGGTGTGCAATGAATCTAAAATATATGAAAGTTTAATTTGTATCATTACATTATGGAAAATAATGAACTTTTATCACAATATGCTAATTTTTTAAGAAGGACCTGTAGTTAACAGTGAGAAATTGACCCTAAACTAAGTATTACCAAACTTAATATTGAGTTGTCCTCATAGCAGCCTGCAAAAACAATCAGACAGTAGAACCAGTGTTGCCTGAATCACGAACAATGGACTCACTTGAAATGGTTCTTTTTAGTGAATTAAAAACATACAGTGTGATTTAGTGTAGTCAATACACAAACAAATAACTAAAATAGAGCAAAATAGTAAATCAAAACGAAACATGACCAGTGGAGGCTGATTCATAAACAAATGATTTTTAATGAACTGAATGTCTGATTCAGTGTAGTCAGGTTTGAAGCCATACTACCCCAGTCAGAAATCAGAATCAAATAAAAAGATTGTGAAATTGAATCAAATCAAATCAAGACTCAGAAGATTAGGAATTGCACATTGCTAATTGCGTACTCTGAGATTTTTGTCAGTAATATGAATTGCATAATTTCTAAAGTGAATCAAGCACCAAAACAATGCATGCATAAAAATAAACGGAAGTAACAGGGAGCGCAGTTCATTCTAAGTGCATTCCCCCCTGACTGATTAGTGAAGTGAGCCAGTGCTGTCTTCTCACCTTTATCGCAGAACTGTGCAGACAGACTGACTCAACAACCTCCACTTAAACAAATCCAAGCCCTGCAGTGGACCATGGAGACCTACTAGTGTCTGACTACACCTCTTATAATAGACATCAGTATGCACTGAAATGAAGGTCGAGAGTTTGAGACTGGAGCAGGAATACGTGTTGCTATTATTAAGACAGGTGCTTCTTTTGAGAGCATGCTGCTTATTTTTTAAGCACGCAAACGTAGCCCAAGGCATTAAGGTGAGGTGAGGATATAGCCCTTTTTCGGTACATTGCAAGGACACTTTTCATAACCATGTGAATTTTTAACAGGTGGGAGAAGTATCTGTTGCTTCCAAACATTCCAGGACGGTGACTTAGTTAAACTTGGTATGCTACACGATAGAGCTTGTAACACCAAGGGCGTCTAATGGGTTGAATCTCACGAAACCTGAGGTATTTTTTCTAATTAGATGCCTGTATTCTTAAATAGGTAAATGACACATTTTTTATTGAATAATTATATGATATGCCAAACTAGCAAGAAGCCCTTAAATAAAAATAATGCCAAGACATTACTGTAGTAGATGAAAGCACTGAATAGGTGAAATAGTGGCGGCTTGTCAGGGGAGGCAAATGTGATGTAACTGAGGCCAGCTAGCAGTTGCTGTGCGAGTAAACTTCACTCCTCTGATCTCAAGAGATGCTCTAGTGACTGACACTAGAGGGTGCAGCCTTTAGCCTCCTTGTTAGAGTGTCCGACTGTCATGCCCGCAGACCCGGGTTCAAGTCCTGCTTAGAGCGGGACAGTTAGAACGGAAGAGGTTACATTGGCACAGCCAAATTTTGAGAAAAGAGCAATTTACTACTAATACAATTCCCAGGTATGAATTATATCTTTATACTATATTTTTTGTTTGTAATTTCACTATTGTAAATCAGAAAATATTACTGAAGTCTGAACCTCAGTGGCGTTTTGTGTTGAGTTAAATATTATTATATTTATATTGTCTTATAATTTGCATATATGTGTCAAGAATGTTTATGCAATGTTTATGCAATGCAATGTTGCAATGTTTATGTCAAGAATCTATGCAAGAATTTATAATGTATTACAGTATTTTTTATTGTACTACAGTAATGAGAATCACTATTGAGAATGTTGTGGTCCCACATGCAGCCTATGATTTATTAATGCCAAATATAATTTTTTTTTCTTTGTCCCTTTAGGGAACAGCCTTACCTGAATACGATTGTGAGATGCACCCGATCACACCTGTAACATCTGACATGTACAGGCAAATGGAGAGACACAAAGAAAAAGACACGAAGACAGAGACAGTTCATCTCCATGCACAGCTTGTGCTTCACTGAGCAGGTGGCAGGAAGTCTGAGGTACAGCGATATGGACGCGAAAGGGCGAAAAACACAGTATAATTGCCCTAACCACGTTAGAGTCAGTTTCTCAATAGCACTGCCAGCAACACATGCCCGAAAGGACTTATCTGGCAGGAAAGATGCAATTTCTGCCACACTGAGCTAACCAAACAAACTTACTCAATTCAAGTAGATTACAGAATTTCTATAGGAAAACCTTGAGGGCTGTATAACAGGACAAATTGAGCAACGTGGGCCAAATAACTATTATGGGAGTCAATACGATTTCTGAGACTTATGAGTACTGTGATAACATAGGTTTGTGCAACCTTGGGCAGCAGACTCTAGAGAGCCACTCCCATGCAAAAAGAAATCAATGCAAACATTTTTCTGTTGCGCTGCCTTGGGTATGAGGTTGGGTTATGGCTGACATCAATGTTAGGGGGGAGAAGGGAGAAGAATGTGCCGAGCTAGAATTAAGGGCTGTTATTGTTCATTGGACACACAGAGACAAGAGAAGAGGAACAGCAGTGTGCGAGAGAGTGAACGTGCTGTGAAAGAAACCACGGGGCTTCTGGACTCTCATAGGGATAAGCATCATCATACAACCAGCTTTCCTTTCCCTCTGGTCCTCCTCTTCTCTCTCTCCACTCAGTCTGTCTCTATGTCTCTGTTGGGTGTTTCAGATCAATGCTGGCACTCCCAGTGCTCACTGCTACTGCCTCTGTCTGTTCTGAGAGATTTCAATCCCATTGATAGTAGAGGTTGGTCTCTGCACTGAGGCATGGGCCAGCATTTTAATCCAGAGGCCACTCTGCTATGCCAAAAAAACTCTCAAGGGAGGCATTCATTCTGCGTCTGTGTACAACAAACACAACTTTCTGCCCGGTTTAAGGAAGTTCTGAACCTTTGCACTTCTTACCATCTGCCATATTTGCTATTCAAATGTATTCTAGTTCAATAGCCCTGACATCAGGATTATGCCAATAGGTGTCAAAGGTAATGGAGAAGGCATACATCTACAATGAATCCAGATGATGAGAAAAGTTACATAGGACCTAAAGTCATATCAAAACTGACCCTATTTACTTTCATAAATAACCCCTGTGGTGAAAATCAAGTTTTTAAATGTTTTTATTATGCCTATGTGGTATTTTAATATGCTTTAAAACAAACCATGTGCAAATTGATAAGTCAACCATTGTTGAGTATTTTCTCCTTAAAACTGCAGTGAACCAAAGACAGTCTCAAAAACTTGGTCGCTGGTGTTTCTGACATCACAAATTACCCTGTAACCAATCATGTCAACGTAAAATTGTCAACGAGTGGATCCATGAGCTGGTTTGAGTGTAGGCGGGGCTAATTTGCATATTCACAGAACCACGTCTGGGCAGTGAAACAGCGGGAGTGCGTAAGTGTTTTTGTGAATACTCAGTTATTTTGTGTTGCTTATAAGTATTACTTTCTAGTAGTAGGATTAATTTCGACTTATTTATAATTTATACTGTCATAGTAAATTGTATTTGAATTATAACCGTGGCAGTTTAGTACACAGGATTTTAGATCAGCCACATCCACAACCGAAAATATTCTCTCCTCCTTCTCTACACTCACGGAGGCAGAAGTATCTAAACTTCTCTCCAGCCATCCTACCACCTTTCCTCTAGGTCCCATCCCCTCACACCTTTTACAAGCCATCTCTTCTACACTCCTAACAGCACTCACACACATCATCAACACATCTCGTTGCACTGGCATTTTCTCTACTACATTCAAGTAGGCTCGGGTAACCCCACTGCTTAAAAAACCCACATTAAACACATCACTTGTAGATAGTTACAGACATGTTTTTCTCCTACCATTCATTAAGAAAACACTTGAACAAGTTGTTTTCAACCAGGTTCAATCCTACCTCTCACAGTATAATCAGCTGGACGTCAACCAATCAGGTTTCAAAAGGGGCCACTCAACAGAGACTGTATTACTGTATGTCACGGAAGCCCTGCGTATTATGAAAACTGATTTCAAATCATCAGTCCTTGTCCTCTTTGATCTATCTGCTGCCTTTGACACTGTGAATCATCAGATACTTCAGTCCACCCTCTCATCACTGGGCATCACAGGGATTCCACTCCACTGGTTTGAGTCCTATCTCACAGGTAGATCTTTCAGGTTTGCCTGGAGAGAGGAGGTGTCCAAAGCACATCCACAGGGGTTCCTCAGGGCTCAGTGCTTGGACCTCTGCTCTTCTCCATTTACACTACATCACTGGGATCCATCATACAGGCACATGGCTTCTCATACCATTGCTATGTCACACCTCTCTTCATCTCTCTGCATTGGCTACCACTCGCTGCTCGCCTCAAGTTCAAGGCATTTGACGCTTGCTTATAGATCCATCACAAGCCCAGCACCAACATACTTCGTCTACACCCACGCCAGAAGCCTTCATTCACCTAAGCGCCCTCCATCCAGAAGGCAGAATCACTGACAACATTCAAAAGACAGCTGAAAAACTCACCTCTTCTGTGAGCACAATCTCATCTTAAAAAAAAAAAAAACTTTATTCCCTCCCTATTCTAGCATATGCTACTCTGCGTAATGTCTACAGCTTTTCATGATTTTTCGCTTCCCGTATTCCTCAGTTGTAAGTCGCTTTGGATAAAAGTGTCCTCTAAATGCGTAAATGTAAATGTACTACATGAAGCAAGGGTGTAGAGTTACATTAGAGTAGAGTTACAGCTATTTTAGGCTATTTTTTTTTCAAGGAAAACATGTTTAAATATGTCATTTTGGTGATCAAAGATGAGTTTTAAGGGATGAAATTATGGCTACAGGGGGACTTTAATAGACATTTCTGGTCTTTGTCCATAATTGTAAACTTGCACCTCTAAATGAAGGCTGCTGAAATGTCAGCCAATCAGCGGCCGAGGGGAATTATCAGTGTTTTGTGCAAAAATCATGTATTTCTATTAAGTACACTATGAATGGTTATTTTTTATGAACCCAACCATACATTGCAACCAATGTAGATTGATTAAAGAACAAATTACTCTAATGAATGCTTCTTTTTAGTGAATCAAATCATAAAGCACAATCAATGAAGTCTGATTCAAGAGTAAATTACTGGTCTGAAGAGTTTTTTTAGTGATTTAAAACCATACAGTGCAGCCAGCATAGTCCAATTCACTGGCAAATGACAAATGAGCAGTTCAATTCATTCAATAAGACTCACAAGTTACTGGTTTAAAACACTAAGCAAATTCTTAATAAACTCACTGAATCAGTGAGAGCATTTACCTAATCAATACTGGATTCACTTACTAAACTGCAAGTTATCATTACTTTCAAAATAAAATTAGACAATGTGCAATTCACATCCTAAATGTTTAAATTGAAAATCCTGTTTCAGTCATATTACAGAAGTAAAACTGATTACGAATGACATTTCATATTGGCAGTCATTATTTTAAGCATATATATAAAAAAGGAAGGTATTTTAGGAGACGGACTATGTTTACAAACCCAAAAGAGCAAAAGGAAGCAGCCATTACGGACAGCATTTTAAACAGATTTTTCTAGGAAGAGTTGTTTATCTGAACAAAAACAATTAGCATAGTTTGTAGCCTAGCTAGAACACTTTTGTAACACTAAAGGACATTGATGTTTTTAAGGGGTTCTGTACTAACAAAATGTACTGTAGTAAAAGGTTAAAAAAATCTATCACACTCATCAGCTATAATTCAAATGAACAGTATTGCTGATGTCATTTGGATATGGAAGCAACATACCAACTGTAAAGCAAGTACAAAAAAACAACTTAAACGTTTTGCAATTACCCGTCTGCCACAATCATTTATAGGAGTGGCCGTACAGGTGACACATGCGAAATGCCAATGAAAATGAAAGGTTTTAAAAGGTAAAAAACATATTGAATGCTGAAATGTCAAGGACTGCAGAGCTTCTCTCTCACTTTTCAGTAACACATAAACAACACTCTGAACTATTGCGCACACACACACTCACAGTCACCAAGTTTCTCTGCTGAATTTATCAAATTTCTCATTCAGAGAAAACAATTTGACATAGAACTCCCTTTGCCACAACAAAACAAAAATCCAATTATCATAGCATTCGAACACAACAGCGCCAAAAGCAGAGACTGAAACAGTCACACAGAGGAACAAAAAAGAAAGAAGCAAATTAACTGAGCATTGTGCGTTAGCCTGAAACAGCTCTCATGTCCCAGCTCCTCCTTTAACTTTTCTCATTTTGATCTCTTCTTTGCAATGGCAGGTGGAGCTTGTTAGAGAGAATCCTATTTACCTATTAATCCTATTTATCCAAATGTGGATTTTTGTTATTTATACATAACTAAACTATAAATTTAACATTTTAATAGTAATGATGCAAATTATACAAGCTTTGCTTGCAATCTTGCATGCACAACATGCCGAGGTGATTGTGCACTTTATTTAGACTTTAAATATTACTAAGATTAAATTACATTAATCAATAAAATGTGTCTTTTCTCAGTTTAAATTTTTGTTGCAAAGCCTCTTTGATCACATAAAAGCTAAATTCCATTTGACTGGTTGTGAATATATATCACCTCTGATTTGTCAGTGACTCAAAGCGAGCAAGTTTAAGCACCACCTCCATTTTTCTCCAATTGAAAACTGACTAGAAACTTATAGTTACCATGTAAAACATACTTTAAGGGGTCCTATCATGGCACTTTTTACAAGATGTAAAATAAGTCTCTAATGCCCCCCGAGTGTGTATGTGAAGTTTTAGCTCAAAATACCCACAGATAATTTTTTATAGCATGGTTAATTTGTCACTTTTTGAGGGTGAGCAAAAACAGGCAGTTTTTATGTGTCTCTTTAAATGCAAATGAGCTGGTGCTCCCAGCCCCCTTTCAGCAAGAGGGCGGAGCTTCAAGAGCTCATGTTAGCAGCTCTGATTACCCCATGTAGACACGCAATGAAAATGTCTGACACTGTTCAGCCTAATATGTTTGTACAATGATGGAGACTCACGGAGAAGTGACAACATGTAGAATGCATCAGAACGTTTCTGAATGGTTGGTTAATGAATTTATGTAGCTCATGTGGAGTTAACTATCTTCAAGTCATTCAAAGCATGTTCTGTCATGATAATCTATAAATCACTCGTGTGGGAACTGTTGTAAAATCAGATGGCTTCAGAGCCAGAAAATATATGCTGAATGAAGATAGAACAGGTAGTTTAGTTTAATACGGTTATAACTAGGGGTGCACCGAAATTTTGGCCGCCGAAAATGGCATTATCGGTTTGGGGCCGGAAAAAAAAACAGCCGAAAATTAGGGATGCACCGAATATTTGGCCGCCGAAAATCTTCGGCCGAAAATGGCCCAAAAGGGCATTTTCGGTTTTCGAAAGACTATTATCACCAAAACAATACGGCCGAAATGTTGTGATGACGAAAACAGAAACAAGCAACATGTCTGCAGTGTGGACGTATGTGGTTCATCTCACATCTGATGACGCATCTATAATGGGTTGTAACTTGAAAATAATGCTTTGTTTCTGTTTCTGTTGATGGATACACGTGATGGCTCCGTCCTCAGTGATACACTACAACAACAGCAATAATAAAAGAAAAACGTGGGCAAAACAGTCTCTCTTTGTAAACTTTGTTCAATGCATGCGAGTGCTGCCGTATGATCGAAGACGCGAATGAGAACTTGCGCGCTGCGAGAAGATTTGTCTCTGTGCACTTATCGTCTCACAGCGCGCAAATAATGAGTTCTCTTTCAAGTCTTGCACTTGAACGGACAAATTCACGCAAAAAGTATGTCAACATGTCCATCTTGATGAGCATCCAGTCTGTATATGTCTTAAGTGAACTTACTTTATCATATACAGTCGAGAAAGACGACGCATATCCGTGCATCAGGTCTTAAAGGGGCAGTCGCCTTTACTGGGGTCTGTTTAATCTCAACAAAAGACAAGGACATCACTCACTGCTCTTGATTGAATAGCTTTTGTAAATTTAATAAGGATTAATCTTTTATTTAAACTGTTAAATATGCAATTATTTTAAGTTTGATTACTTTATTAAATTTCTGTACCTTTCTGCAGGCCAGTAGGCCTGTACATTATTATTTAAATGTACACGAGTGTGGTCAAGTTAAACATTTTTAGTTAGAATTTTATTTTATACTGTGCATTGTTGCAACGTGCTAAATAAATATTTGCATAATTTGTAATTGATTTATTATTTGAAACTTTAATATTAATTTATGCAATTGCAATGCCTTGATTTTTAGTAAAGTTACACAGTCATAACCATAAATACAATGGTACTATTAATTGGCATAATTTCTTTCGGTGTTTCGGTTTTCGGCTTTCGGCCTTGGTTTCCTTTTTTTTCGGTTTTCGGTTTTCGGTTTCGGCCAAGAATTTTGATTTCGGTGCATCCCTACCGAAAATATAAACCGAAAATGAATGTGACACCCGCCCCTCCCATCCGTGCACAAGCGCTTAGGTTTCACCTCACGGTCGAGCTGTTGAAGCTAGGGGCGGCGGCTTTGACGCGGTGGGTCGTCCTCTTTAGCCGGTAACTGAGAATAGCGGCCCGGCATCCTAGACTGTCAGTGGCGTTACAATGGAGTGCATCTCCATTCCCGGACCATGTGTCACTCCGCACTCCCTTCCTAGACCCACGAGGACACCAGCGTGTGCATGCACAGGGAGAGAGAGACTATAGTCTCATGAGGAGAGGCGCGCCTGGAATTTAACAGCAGCAGTGATGAGGCTTCATGATGTTCAGGTGTGCCTCATCACTCGCCGACATTTCTCATAATTTCAGCGCCCCATCCCCCCCTATATATAGTTTTTAAAAGAAGCCATTTTCGGCTCCAGATTCGGTTTTCGACCAAATGCATCCTAAATTTTCAGTTTCGGTTTCGGTTTCGGCCCAGAATTTTCATTTCGGTGCAACACTAGTTGTAACTTATGTTGTCATCTTGCTAAGGGGCGGTAATATTATAATAAGATCTCCTTCCTACGACACTAGGGGAGAGAAATCTGAGTGGCTTGTTTTTTCACATGCTTGCAGAGAAAGGCTTAAGTTTCTGAGTTCTCCTTTTCTATTGATTTTTTTTTAACATTTTCTGGGGCAACGGGGACACGGTTATACCATTAAAAAGTCAGATTTTCATGATATGTCCCCTTTATTATTGCACCATAAAACAGAACAAATAGCAGCATGTGTCCTGTTTCTATGCTGTGGGTGAGGTTCATCTCTCGAAATCACACAGTGGGTAGAATGGCCCAGCCTTTACACTACATGTGGAAAAAGACTAGACCATAAAAAATTGAGGATTTTTCAGAGCACAGCTTTTGGAATAAGTCAAAATGGCTCTAGTGATTGTCCCCTGTCCTTTTATCTGCTCTCTTCTCAGGGAAGCATACCACTCTCAAGGCCCAGGAGGAAACGAAAATGCAGGCATATATACACACACGCCGAAGAAAACTAATGCAGAGCAAAGCAAAGAACATGGTCATAAAAAAACATGTCCATCAGTCATGGAAGGCAGGTAAGTGCACTTTGCAATAATTTTCATAATGCTCTACATTATGAATATGGTGTGCAGGGTATCCTGTGGGAGCAGCGAAGCATATGCTTCCAGGAAGTCCCAAGAAGTGAAACTTGCATCGCCATCCACGTTTTCTGCCACCCTTAATGAAATGCTATTAAACCCACTGCAGGGCCATTTGGAAACAACAACAAAACCTCCCCGTAAGTAAAGACTTGCTGTAGGGCATCATTACACCCCAATCTCATTTAGTACTGCAGGTAACTTAGCGGATTCATTACTCTGCGTCTGTTACTCATACAAAAGGACACTACGGCCCATCTGGAACCTGACACCAAACATCTGAACAGCACAGTGGCCAGATAACATGGGGGAACGGGCATCCTCCCATTACCGGATCCCTACAGCGACTGTGTGAGCAGATGTTGCTGTTTATATATTCAGGTGTAGGCTCTGATTGACCGCAGTTCAGGCTAAGTTCCCCGCTGTGCATTTAGAGCTGGTCTGAAAGGGTATAAGTGGAAAGAAAGAAGGGCTCAGGATTGATTCCTGCTGTACACCCTTTGAATTGAGGTGTCATCTGAGAATGTGAGTGTCACAATAATGAGTTATTGTTTGATTATTCATTGTTCACACATGTTAATTTGCCAGTGCTTCATAAGTGAATCATTCTTCAATGAAACATTTTTGTTCAGAAATGTTGATTAATTCAGAAACAAATCAAAAGACTTTGTGCGTCCCAATTAGCATATTATCCATCCTAAATATTATTCGAAAATAGAATAAGTACATCCTAAATCGTAGTATGTTGAAATGAGTATTCCAAAGACACCCGGATGGTCTTCTAATTCCGGTTAGAATCCGAAGTGCAGTTACACACTCTTAACGGCTAATATTGCCAACAACCCACTGCAAATTGGATGAGGATTCAATTAGAACTACAAACACGGATACAATAACTGTGACAAGATGATTGACAGAGTAGGTTAAACTGTGACAGGATGCTAAGCGACAGAGTTGATGAAGTAGTATGTCCCAAAGCTTGCATACTCTTCTGCTACACACTCAAAAGTATGTACTTTTTCATGCGCTTAGATCGTTAAAATAGGGGCCTAACTTCTTGTTCATCTAACTGTTGCATGAACTCAATGTCACACTCACATTCTGAATATCCAAAAGAAGTGGAAACAGGTCAACTATTTACAAAGACATTATATTAAGAATATCACACCATAGTACACACTTAAATGTGCACTAGACTGATGCTCCCAAAAATTGTTTGTCTTGTGTTTATAAGTGCATTTGTGTTTATAATTACACATTCTGTGACTGGTCCCTAATGTAACAGGTGTAACATTAGGTGTGTTGCATACTTATGCATTATGTGGCATTGTTAGTATAAATAGTGTGCATAGTGGTGTTCACACTGAAAATTCCATGATGAATTTTCAGCGGAAAAGATGCATGAAATAATGCATGTAATAAACACTTCATGCACTCAACAGGCAGCTGTAAGACTGGATAGCAAAGAACCTTGTACAATTCACACACTAGATGGTTGAGAGCAGTGCATAGCATACTGTAAGTGCATATAGCTAGTATAGTATGTCATTTGGGATACAACTATTAGCTCAGATTCATGTACTTCTCACTCAGCTCACCAAAGCTGAAAAATGCAATAGGAAAACCCATGTTTCATCTTAATAGGTCTTTGTGCTATACACCACGTGTAGGGATACTATGCCAAGTGCACACATGCCTCTATTATAGTCAATGTTCTGTACCGCCAGGTCTTGACACAAGAGAAATCCTTCTCACTTTTGGCAGTTTTCAGATTTTCATAGCTTTATGGAGAGTAGCAGGGTGAGAAAAAACACACTGTATCCAAGCAAAATCCTATTATTAACTGTAAGAGTCTGATGCCAAAGGCCTTTTTTTTCATCCAGCTCCCAACCATAACCAGCAGTGGGAGAGGTGAAGGATGACTCCACTCTCACTCATCTGTGTGTTTGTTTTACTGAAGTTTCAAGGTCTTCTCAGCGGAGACTGTTTTTCTCTCTGTTCTCCCGTCTCATGCTGGTGAAAGGCCAGCAGTGTGCCTGGAATGGACAACACCCCACCACCCCCCTGCGTGACACCCGCAAAAGAAATGTTCCCATGAGAAAAACATGCATCCGCTCTGAGGTTTCCATTCTGCTGCTCTGTTGCCCATTAGTTGAACTGGGAGGAAGTCTTGTTTGAAAGCAGACAGGAAGTGAGGATGGGCATGAGTGACAGTGTGAAGATGTTTTAATGGCTAGGGACCATTTAGCAACACAGACTTGGAGAACCGACTGATGCCGCGTGCTCCTACACAATGGAACAGTTTCACACCTGTGGGAGTGTAAACCTTTTAGTGAGAGCTTGTGTGAGAGAAGTGTGAGACATGCACCATTAGCACTGTGTGTGTCAGTCACGCTGGCCGAATATCTTGCCAGCGTGTCCAGGAGACACATTCCTCCATTCGGCTTTAGATCACAAGCGATATGTGCAATAGATATTCTGAATTAAAGGATTACTTAAAATGTGTGTAAAATGAAATCTGTCATCATTCATTCACCCTCATGTCGTTCCAAACCCGTATGTCTGGGTTTCATCCGAGGAACACACAAGGAGCGGTTTTAAATATACAGTACTCGTCACTTTTTTATGGGGTTATAATGGTGACTGAAGAAAGATGCAAAAGCATTGATAATGTACAACTCTACTTTCATCGTTTACATTTTTCCAAGTCTTCTGAAGCTTTGTATTTAATAGTTCATTTTAAAGTTATTCACTGATAAATCTTGTCCTCAAATGGGCTGGGCTAATATCCGCTGTGACCAGTAATGAGTGAGTTAAATCCAGCTTGATAAATAGATGAATGATTCACTGAATAAAAATTTAAAAAAATCACTGACAAATCAGGCATTGTTACTTGCATCGAATACATCAAACAGACTAGTAGTGATATTGTTAACTAAAACGTTAAAATGTTTTTCATAATTTGTACAAAAAATAAAATGAGTGCTGCCAAATCAATTCATCGTTACATAATATGTGTTTGTATATATATATATATAATATACACTCACCTAAAGGATTATTAGGAACACCATACTAATACTGTGTTTGACCCCCTTTGGCCTTCAGAACTGCCTTAATTCTGCGTGGCATTGATTCAACAAGGTGCTGAAAGCATTCTTTAGAAATGTTGGCCCATATTGATAGGATAGCATCTGGCAGTTGATGGAGATTTGTGGGATGCACATCCCGGGCACAAGCTCCCGTTCCACCACATCCCAAAGATGCTCTATCGGTGCTCTTTTCCTATTTGTATTGGAGATGAGTGGTACCCGGTGGGGTCTTCTGCTGTTGTAGCCCATCCGCCTCAAGGTTGTGCGTGTTGTGGCTTCACAAATGCTTTGCTGCATACCTCGGTTGTAACGAGTGGTTATTTCAGTCAAAGTTGCTCTTCTATCAGCTTGAATCAGTCGGCCCATTCTCCTCTGACCTCTAGCATCAACAAGGCATTTTTCCCACAGGACTGCCGCATACTGGATGTTTTTCCCTTTTCACACCATTCTTTGTAAACCCTAGGAATGGTTGTGTGTGAAAATCCCAGTAACTGAGCAGATTGTGAAATACTCAGACCGGCCCGTCTGGCACCAACAACCATGCCACACTCAAAATTGCTTAAATCACCTTTCTTTCCCATTCTGACATTCAGTTTGGAGTTCAGGAGATTGTCTTGACCAGGACCACACCCCTAAATGCATTGAAGCAACTGCCATGTGATTGGTTGATTAGATAATTGCATTAATGAGAAATTTAACAGGTGTTCCTAATAATCCTTTAGCTGAGTGTATATATATATATATATGTGTATTTATATATACATAATAATTATACACAGTACACACACATATATTAAGTATGTACACAAACTTTTTAAATTTGTACAATTTGGAAAAAAAATATAGAAATATTGCCACTAAACCTAAAATTGAAACTAAATAAAAATATTAAATAAAAAAATATTAAATAAAATAAAGCTAAATAAAAGTATTAAAACAACGTAATCAAAAATAACCAAAAACTAATAAAAAAAACTAATAATAATAATAATAAAAATAAATCAAATATTATATAAATAATACTAAAGCAATAACTAACATTTTGTAGCTGGACTTCATAAGGTTTATATTGAAAAGAGCGATTGCGCTATTCTTTAAAAATGTACCTTGCCTTCCAATAAACCAAGAAAACCGTACCAATTTGAAATGACCTGAGGTTGAATAAATGAAGACAGAACTTTAATTTTTTGGGTGAACCATCTCTTCAGATTTGTGAGATCTTTTCCATTTTACACATGGGAATGCAAAATCAAAATCCCTGCTGACAGAAACCCTGTGGGGAGAGGGTGGCGATAAAACTTTCCCGAGGCTGAGCAGAACATTCATCTGAAGTACTGGTGAATATGCAAGTTCTTCAGCACACGCCACCTGCCAGCTTCAGCTCCAAATCCACCCACGACGCTAAAGACATGCAAATGGTGCAATGTTCGCCTAATCTCATTTAGAGAGAAAAGGGTCTCTCTGAGGCCTAGGGGCAATTAGGCACAATGCAGAAGAAATGACAGCAGATGGTCTTGGGTTTACACCAGAGCCTTGCCTGGCTGCCTTTTCCTCTGTTACACACTTCACAACATTGATTATGAGCTAAGACTACTGCCATGGAGATGCCCAAAACGCTGCTTTGCCAAATCCAACTGTCCAAAAGTTGACTGCAGACTCATGCATTCTAATAAGAACCAATCCCATTACAGATGAAGAAGAAGACAGTTTTAAAATTTTTTTTTAAAAAGACAGTTTTAAAAAAGAAGACAGTTTTAAAAAAATTTCTTGAGTATAGTAACACTGAGTTAAATGAAGCCTGTGGACATCTTTCTTGCTTGAGCACGGTAACAGGCAGAGTTAATGAGGATGACCCCCTCCAGAGTAAGTCTGCTATGGGCTTAGTTGGCTCCAGAATCTGCTGTGCCGAATAAACGCTTGGTCTTTTGATATCAGACCTCCTTTTGTGTTGTTCACTCTCAGCACAGCCCTAATCCTGACTAAAAGCCCAGATTCTGCAGTAATCCAAGCCAGTATGTGAAGATGTGACAGAGGAAGCCATTGATCTTTGAGTTTACCCAGGGAGTTAGATTAGTGACTTGTATTAAACCTTCCCTCCACTCACGTATGGCTGGTACTATTGGCACACAGCACTGCATCTATTATTATTAATGTGAAGTATTTGGTGATCTCATCACGTTTGGCTGTGTGTGAGTGTGTTGACTTGCAGGGAGGCTGAGGAAGGAAAAAGACTACTCAAGCGAGCAGGTTGAGTCATACACGGAGATAAGGGTGTAATTGGTATGTGCTGCAAAGTGGCACCACTGCCTGCACATTTGCTTACACGTTTATCAGCTGAATGGGGACTTCTCATTCTACTGTTAGAGTAAAGCTAATCATGCTGTAATTAATATGGACTAACCATAACCCCAGTTCTAAAATAAATAGGGATGCACATATCGGGACTATACCAGATGTAGGCTGAGATTTTTTTATATAACTGATATTAATAATGATGTTGAATGTAATATTATCAAATATTCAATAAATTTTAATTTTTCATACTGATCATCATAACGTTGATACCTAAATGATTGATTTTTTAAATTTATTTAGAAAATTTTTTTTTAAAGCAATAAGCCCCAAGAAGCCGTGGTTTACAGTGAATTTCTAACAGTTGATAGGCATACTCGCTAAAAGCCTGCTTTCCGCTGGAAAAAAAATAGTCCCTGACTGCAGCAACAGCAACAAAAGTTACATTATTACCCCATTAGATGGTGGCTTAATGATTGAGTCAAAGACTTTTATATTGAAAGGACTGTGAACACGGGAACAAGACGCAACTAATAAATGCTTTGATTAGCTCTGCAGTGGACATTCTAACAGATTTTTTTTATATAGAACATAGGACAGAACTGAAGGAATATGCTAAATCTGAATGCAGGTAATACATTCGGTCACTCAAATTTTTCAACATAATACACTAAGCTTCAATGAACAATATCAATTGAAAACAAACATGTTTACATTGCTAAGAGTAGTTGCTAAGGGTGTTGTGCAGTGATACACAGAACTGTTGGGTGAAGCTATTGACCAATCACAATCAAGGACTGGGAACTAACCCTTTTGTGGGATATTCTGTGCGCAGTGGGATGGTTGAAACTCAACTGGCCTAATTCTTCGGCTAGAAAGAACTGCAGCTACTCCAGAGTGAACTTTGATGATAAGTAGTGTTTATTCAGTCATCCAATTGCAATGCACAGGTCTGTGTGGATAACATAAATGTGGTTTCTCTGAGAGAACAAATAAGGATGGTCAATATACATGATAATGACACGATAGAAGATACACTGTTAAGAACTGTATTACTACACTTATAAGTTACATTTGTATAATGTAACCGTAAACCAGAGCTTATTGGACCATATATAGGTGCTAAATGCAGCTGCATTAAAAGGAGCGGAGCTGTCGCTGCTAACTAGCGGTGTCGGATTACAAAAGTGTGTGCGCAGCTTTAGCACTGCCGTGCGCTCTGTAAAACATCTGTAAATATGCCGATCAGACCTGATACATCTTTCCATCAACAGAAATTACAAGCAACTATTTTCTATAAACGAATAAACACTGTTGATAACAAATAACTGGATGATTATTCAAATAGGTGATGTTGACCAGTGTTATATGTTGACACAAATACTTCTGAGGTGAAATCAACGCGACGACACTCTCTAAAACACATCTACAATGACACTAACTATTATTAGTTACGGAGTTATTAACGCACAGCAATACCACACAAAGAAAACAGACTTTTGAGGAATAAACAAGCCAGGGAAACTCCGTATAACACTGTTACTGGACGCCGCTGAGATTAAACTCTCTGCGCATGCACCAAACAAGTCTGATCAAGTTGACGCGTGCATGCGCGAGGCAGGGAATTATGTACACCTTTTATAAATAGGATTTGTATCTTATCAATGATAAAATGAAATCAATTTTCAGCGTATCTGCCAGAATTCAGTCTCGTAAGCATCATCCAGAATTTTAGTATTGTGCATCCCAAAAAATAAACCTTTTTCTAAAAAAAAAAAACTAGCACAACAAAAACTTAAAAGACACGCAATACATTTGCTGTTCTATCATGACAAACGGTGATCCTCTCCATTACAGATCTTTCAGGAACTCAGAGTATGTCTAGCATTGAGTTTAACTATAGACTCTCAGGGGTCAGTGATTTCAACACAGCAACAAGAACAATGGGAATGAAGGATATGAAAAACAGCATTCAGGTTGTTTTTCGCATTTGATGCTGTCATTGTAGCTAGAAATGAATAACCACACACACACACACACACACACACACACACACACACACACACACACACACACACACACACACACACACACACACACACACACACACACACACACACACACACACACACACACACACACACACACACACACACACACACACAATTATATAATATAATATAATATATATGATTTATAGCCAACAGGTGAGAGAGAAGAGAACATCCCAACCCCCTGCTGAAGTCTGTGAGGCCTCGACTTGGCACACCTTGAGAACCCACAGATCAAAGGTCAAGGGGTCGGATAAACAGCCCTAGCAGCAGGAGTCACGGGTGAGGCCAGCAGGTGATAGCTGATACTTTTTTGCCTCGCTGGTCAGAGCCACAGCAGGGTCACCCGGAGCCGCTCAATGTGGCAGCTGCTTTAGTCATCATTATTGTTTGCTAGCTCCTATTCTCTTCAATTTGAGGAACCTTCTGAATTGATTTACCGTGTTGTAATGTACATGCCCACAAGCTATGGATTGCAGTTGTTATCTCGACAACCTGAGGGCTCGGCTATTTTTATTTTCCTTTCGGGCAAGACAAAAAGCCAGAGACCTGATCACTTCGTCCAGGCCAGAGTACTTTTCTGTGAGAGCGATAGAAGTGAACTGCGGTGAAGGACATAGTCATTTTTAAACACTATAAAAATTGTAAATATATACATTAAAAAAAAAAGCATCACATAACACAATGCATTGAGACAGCTTCGTTGGATACTGTTGCAAAGATATTGCTCTGTTACCATACACAGCCAGATAATAAAATCTTGGCTTCTTACTACAGGATAACAGCAGATAATGGTTCTAGACGGTATCCGGAACACAACAGCAGCTGGTCCGATAAAATTGCCTGTTCCCTCAATCACACTAATACTGTTACAGTCTAAGTGGAGTAGTGGGTGTGTTTTAGCTTAAAGTCTTAAAGGAAAGGACGAGCACAACAGCATATTCCCATTTACACATTCCATTAGCCTACCAAGCCATCACTCACAGTTCTACACCTGAGTACTGAAAAAATGGCCCTCGAAAGAGGTCATGATCCTTTGTTCCAACATGGATCCCACCTCTCTGCTGCTGAGATTATTACTACGTGACTAATAAGAGCTATTTTTATAGGCACACACACATATACATTGTGTGATTATCATGAAATCTCCAACAAAGCAGGGTTTTAGGGTTTCAGCCCTTGGGACGGACCTCTATGCTGGCTAGCTGACTTAAAAAGTGTCGAAACATCTTGTCTGGATTTGTGCTGGGGAGGACGGAAGCATCTAATAAATGCTTTCTAAATACAGCATGTGTGAAATACTCTCTAATTAAGATCTAAGAGAGATTACTGCATTAATTCCAAAGGGAAAGCCCTGTCGAGTAAGAATTTAGACACACCCCTCCTTGTAAATTTGGATCTTGGCGGCAACTTCTAAAATGTATAACGTGAGGCGAATGAGTCAAACAGTCATAAGTGAGTGAGGCTTGCTAAAAATTATCCAATATCAGTCCAATATCAGACCCTTCCTGAAATGTCACAATCCTCATTATCTGAGTAATCATAGTTACTGGCTGATGGGGAAAGTTATCAACTCTTAAAATACAGTACAGTCGTCTTGTCATGTGAGTAGACCACCCACTGGTTTCCTCAGCCGCATAGACACACTCTGTGAGTTGAGCTCCTATGGAGCATTTTTAAGGAAAGGAGGAGCTGTGTCTGCCAGCTCTAGGCTTATCAGAGAGTATTCGAGTGCTTTCATACTGGCAGTTTAGTTCAAAACGGGGCAAGGTTCGCACGAAAAATTGGTTTTGTGAAAGCGGTCATCAGGGCCCATGAGCGCACCAGATCCTGGATCCGAGACTGCCTGTAGGATGTGGTCTGAGTTTACTTGCACTGGAACTGTGGCATGATTCGCGTGAATTAGGGTTGGGCCGATAGACGATGCAATTGTCCAACACTAGCATGAATGTGGAAGCAGCTCGGACTCATGTGCATGATTGTTCAGGAAGTAAATGAACACGTGCGCACGTTTTATCCGATGACGAGTTCATTAGTTCAATTGATGAATCCGAACGTAATGTTTACATGAATGCTAAATAAAGTGATCGGGTTGATGTGCGCATTTATATGTCACAAGATTAAAGTGTTTACATGAAGGCTTTTCAATCCGATTGAGCTGTCAATTTGATTATTACTGGATTATTTGGTTGCATATAAACATTTCCATTGTAACACAGATGTTTGCTTTTGTAAGTAAAGGAGGGATAAGTGAAAATGTGGTAGTAAACATTGCCACAAGTGCTGCTGATTGATCTTAACTTGTAATGAACCCGGAATCCTTTCATCTAAATTGACTGTAGTAAAGGGTGAAAGCACTTCTTGCTTCTGAAATATGACTGAACGGAAACAAACGCCCTCCCAAGGGAGGCCAAAGTCTATGCTTTAGTCTGTTTGCAAGCAAGAGAAAGTGAAAGAGACTGCGGTGGTGTGTTTGACCTCCCTATGGGCCAGGCTTCTGAAATGTAAACCGTTGTTGATCTCAAAGCTCTCTTAAAGAGCAAGTGTTTGTCATTAGGAGGAACTCTGTTCCTGTTAGTCCTCAGAGATCACATCAAAACCCCCATTCACCTTGAAACACCCCTATCCCTCAGCATGAGGACCAAATGCTGATAACCCTGACAGGATTAAAACCAGGCAGACAGAAACAATCCTCAGTCTTCTCAGACTTACCGACCCGGGGAAGGTCAACGTTAGAAATCAACCACGAGAGATGAAACCGGTTGAGAGCTTGTTAAAAGAAGTTCTGCTATAAGATCACTGTTTATTTTTAGCGCAGGATTAAAATTCATATTAACTAGAGGAAGTTCTCAACAGCTTGAGTATCAACAGATTACATTAATATAGTATAGCATATATATATATATATATATATATATATATATATATATATATATATATATATATATATATATATATAGCATTCAGTCATAGCATTCATGCGATTTGAGTAAAATAATATAGAATCTGAACAGTTTTTCCTGCAATATTTTTCTCTATATACAAAAATAAATATTGAAATATTTATTAAACATTGTTTTTTGGGGGGTAATATTGCATCGTGCCTAAAAGTATGGAGGAGTGCCACTTAAAAATTAAGCAAAAAAATTAATTATCAATGTATTAATTAAAAAATAAAAGTGTAAATAAATAAATATTTTTTATTTAAATATTTATATAAATAGATGCAATGTTTAAAATGTAATTAAATGTTACAAAGAATAAATTGACATTTCACTGTCAGCCATGCTGTATTTTAGGGATGCACGGTTTAAAATATAATTTTATTGGTTGCTCCCAGATGTTAACTTTGATGGCAATTTTAAATTGACAGATGGTTAAAGAAAAGAAAATGGATTAAGAAGAGAAAATTGGCCAATGCTGTGTAAAACGGAAATAAAATTCTTAGACATATGCTGTTTTTAATCTAATTGCCAAATGCTTTTCTTATGTTATTCTAATGAGTTAGCTAATTCATTATATTTAGCTAACTCTTAACATAAATTACAAGTCTATTAATTTGTCAATTATAAAAGGATTTATTTAATTAACCGTTTTTGAATTTATAAATGTATAAAAGACTTAATTTTGTTTTAAGTGACACTTTAGTCTTCCATATAAAAACTCCTTTTATTTGAGCTAGAGAAAGTTTCATGGTTATTCATGGTGTAGGATTTTTTCACTGTCTGTAAACATCCGCAGGTCTTGCTTTTTCAACGACCAATGAATTGAGTTAATACAGAGACTCATCAGTTCTAAACGTGAGTCACCAACATAGAATCAAAACAAAGTTGTATCATTAGCAATACTAGAAAGAGCAGTAAATGAAAATGACCAAACAATCTAAGATGAGTCACTGTCTCTGAAAAGGCCATGCATGAAAAAAAATAATAATAATAAAAACGGACTGTATGACACTTGAAGTGTGCCTGGGGGCTAAAGACTGAAATGTTGGAGAACTCTGACCTGCAGAGGGCATCACAGAATGTCAACTCTAGACATGGTCTGACAGAGGAACCTTTGAGACACATGAAAGGTCCATTGAGGGCTGTCAGAGTTGAGTTTAGATGAGAATGATGGCAACAGGGGAGAGGGCCGGTGTCGTGGCTCATATCAGCGTGTTCTCGTTCTTAAATTTCACCCGTTTTGCCAAACAGGCAGCAGGCCACCGGGAGCCAAAGAAGGGGGGCAGGTGTATGTGACGGTGGCCACAGAGGGCCCTGTGTTGGGCTCACTATCGGCAAGGGAGTGCTCAGAGAGATAGGTAAGTCAAGGGCCGAGGTCACCATGTCTCTGGGAGTCTCAGATAAAGCCCTGGGGGAGTTGTTATAGGGAGGCTCTGGAAGAGGTTAGCAGGCTCTTTCCAGGCAGTTTGCAGCCCACATGGGCCTGTCGAAGCCTTATCAGGCCCGACGTTCCGGAATCATCCATCCACTCACACCAGCTTAGATAAAGCCAAGACGGAGCTGCATGGGACACCGCAGAGCCATGACAACAAACGGACCGGGGGACAGCAGCAATGCTGACAGAGGTGCCAGGAATGGAGAACAGAAAATAGCCACTGTACTTAAGCCAGACGAGATAACATCTCTAAAACTCTCCTGTTCGATCAACAGCCACAAACTCCTTAAGCAAGCCTTCTTAAGCCTTAAACTTTAATCAAACATTCTTAGTTATGGTTAGTTAGCTAATCTTAAGCAAACAACTACAACATGGCCAGACTGCGTATTCGCATTCATTCTGGCCTAGAACTAGTTGACCAGGTTTTAGTGGGCTTATCTGAAATAGAAAGCAGCATGCATTTTTTGTAAATTCGTAATTTCTTATTCCCTTTGAAGAATGGTTGATACAGCCAGACACATCTTGACAGATGTCTTTAACCACTGTCCTAAAACACTGTTTAAAAACTGTTTATTTAGTCTATTTATTCGCTTAGGCAAGCTGCCAACTTGTACATTTTGAAAATATGTAGTTTTGCACATCCCTAAATCGAACTAATGGCCTTGGCATTGCTAGAATCATGATTTATTTTGTGCCACATGAATGTTAATATTTCAGGAATGATTAGTTTGTCCTCATAAGCACAACTTTGTTTCCAGGCAAACTGGTTCCTCCCTATTCTCCTGGAAGTTGCATATCAGCCAACCAGACTTAAACTGGCGATTTTTGCATGCAATATGCATTAGATGGCAATAAACTGACGATAAACACCAACAATATCTAGCAGACAATGTTAACATCTCTTCCAGGACAGCACAGAGAGAAAGTACTGTCTTGAAGAGCTTTGATGTCAAGATAAATTAATTACTTTGTTCTTTGTTCTGTTTTTGCATGCAGTGTGTGTGTGTGTGTGTGAGTTAATGACAAGTTAGTTTATCTTCTTCCCACTCTGAAATTACTCTTGGGCTGCGCAGAGGAGGATCTTCATATAATTAAAATATGCTAATGCCATCCATACATTTATGTCTAACAAGTTTCAGTCAATTAAAGGAGCGAACAGCAGACCACGGTGATAACTCACAACCAATCACAAAGAGGCGATGATGTAAACAAATGAGGGCCATTTAGTATCATGAAAGTTCTATGAGGTTCTAGTTCACTAGTTCTACTCAGGTCCTGAAGCTGTACGAGAAATTGGAGGAAGTAATTTCCAAAGCTACATGAGCGTTTGATTGTGTTTGTCCAAACACTCATTATTTTCACACTTCGCCCCCCCCCATCTATAAGACATTCACTCAAACGCCATTCACTCCTCCAGAATAACACTCTTCACTGCATTAGTCACACAAACACTGTCTTTTGCCTGGAGACTCGATTCACTGTCTAGGCCAAAGCCATTTGCGTGTCATTAAAATCAATCATTTGAGTGTGGGGGGACGGTTCTAATGGAAAAGACAAGCAAACAAACAGAGTAAGAATTGAATACGAATCTCAGTATTCTATTATGTACAGAACCACGTAAGAGAATCTCACAAAAAGCTTAATGTTTGTTAGTGATTAACATTTGACATTTGAGACCACCGTTTCTGTGAGAAAACACAAAGCCGATCTCGTCGGTCTGATACCCGTTAAGCTCGTGTGTGGTTTAGTAGCTAATCCAGCTGTTACAAAACCCAGAGATGGATGAAACTCTGATTAGGGTGTCGGATCAGAGAAGATATATTTGGACCATTGTGAATACCCAGAGGAAGAGCGACGACAGGAGCCACTTCCGTCTCTTCTGTGTGTCATGGATATAATTGGCAGAAACGCTCACTAGTTAGGACTGAGTGAGAACTGAGGTGGTGTAAATTACCAGTGAGCATAGCGTGACTTCTAAATCAAAGGCTGTGGTTTCTCGAGCTTCAAAACCGAAGCTGCTGAGACTATGCTTAAGATGGATATCAGAACTCTCTGCAGACAGGGGTCGGAGGTCGGAGAAAGAGAAACTTCAGAGGCTGCCCATAAAATTTACTCTGTCTGAAACATCAGAGGGTAGATAGGCACATTGCTTGTCTACATAAATTCTTAAAGGGTTACTTCAGCGATTAGCATTAAGCTTTGTTTCAGTAGAAACCCGGGAGTATATTCAAATTATCGTACTTTCCCCCCTCATTTGACCCTGAGACAAGAGAATTATGTATTTTATTTCTGGAAAAATTCCTCAGATGACGCAAATATCGTCATTTTGCGTCATCTGAGGAGTTTTTGTCCGGAGGCTAAAGACTACAGCCAGCAGGAGGCGGTGTTTCCACATGTTTTCAACATCACACTCACAGCACTCGGTTCGCGGAGCTGCAGAGATTCATGTAAACGGAGAGGTGGAGACCAAAGTGAGTGTTTTAACTTTTTAACTTTTTTAACATTTTAACTTCCTATGAAAGTTAAGCTTCCAAAGACATGAACTGAACACGCGCCAGACTGATCAGGCGCTGTGAATGCAGCCGCGAATCCCGCAAATACCTCAGCTCATGTGATGAATGTAATCCGATCCTGCTGCGTTTGTGCCGTGACGCTCAATCGGCTCACTCGCATTATATCGAACAGACACGCTCGGTTTTTAATTGAAGTGTCACTAACTGAACTGATTTTCTGAAAATGAGCGCGGTGGGCAAGTGATCCAGTAATCCAGTAGCCGACTAGCCACGCCTGGAGTAGGGCAGTGAAGCAGTGCGTTCTGGGAATTGTTGTCTTTCATCCCCATGAGACAAAAATAAATGTTCTGTGTTTTCTCAGTCTAGAAGGCACCAAATTCAAAAATAATTTTACATTTCTACTACATTAATGACCCAGTTTAAATACAGATTCATCTTCCCAGCGCTGAAGTGCCCCTTTAAAGCTCAGCACCGCCCCTCCTTTTATACCTCCTCCAGGATGGATTCTTTATCTAATTTACATGTCTGAGTTTTGACCCATTGTGAATTAAAAAACAATTGTCTTGACTCTTCAACAGCAAGGACCTTCAACTATCAGAGCCCATGCACGTGCCCCCTCAGGTTTTTGAGCCAAATGGATTTGAATGCAGCTTCCAAAAGACAAAGATTAATAGCCTAGATCTGCAAAACTGCTAAATTCAAATGTGTTTATGCTTTGGCTGGTGCTTTTTTTTTCATGGTTTGATTTCCACCACCGTATGTATGATTTGCCGCTCCAACACCCCCCAAAACACCCCTCAATACATACAAATTCAATGGAGAATTCAGCCACCCAATGGAGAAAAATCGCACAAATGCACTCCATTGACTTTTTATTGCGTGAAACAGGTGCTTTGTCCTTTCTTATTTATAACAAAAAACAGAACAATGTCTAAAAGCTAATGTGAAAAGGTGTACAGCAAACAAGCTAAAAAACACATAATTAAAATTTTATAAGCTGTCGACCCAAAAAAGGAGACAAAAGTGGATAAATGCAAAAAGACGTGAAGCTGCAACAGGAAGAATGGGTACATTTGGGGATCCTGACACTCAGTATGCCTACGTGTGCAGTATACATTTTGTCACTGTTAAGTAAAATATCCAAATGTCAGTTTTAATATATTATATTTCCTGTCACTGATTATGTTCCCCTCCAGTGGGCGTAGTTCTCAGTGTAATATAACATGTCGTACTATGTCTCAATTGCCTGTATCCACTTTTGTGTCCGTAAACGCTCGTGTTTTTTTGGTCGACAGCTTACAAAAACTTCCGGGTTTTTGAGCTTGTTTTCTGTACACCTTGTCACATATCAGCTCTTAGACATTGGTCTGTTTTTTGTTTTTGTTAAGTCAGAAATGACAAGGAGGCCGCTTCACACAATACAAAGTCAACAGAGATGGTTGGTTTGTTTTAAAAGTCATGAACTGGCTTTTTTTTATACTGTTGTCTAAGGTCAACTTATGATGTTTGCATGGTTTTTACATTCAACTACATAATGAATAAGTAAGCTATTTGCTTTTTTTTGAGCCCCTGAAACTCTCGGTTTTTATCTACCGGAAGACTTGGAAGTAAACACCCACTGCTATGATTGGATAACAGTTTTGCATATTATAATGTGTTTTCGACTCCCCCATCAGTACACGAGGGAAATTGTTTTGAAAACTTCCAATGTGGAAAAATGGCAACCGGAATGATTCGCCCATACATCGACCCAGAGTCTAAGCCCGTATTGCAGGACAATGACCCAACAACACCTCAAATACAAAGAATACTCCAGCCTGTGACAGCATGGTAAGTTATCATTAATTATCTTTAGTTAGACACGTACGCCTAATCAGTAGTTATCAGATGATCTGTAACATTGCAATACTATCACATAAGTGTGTTGCACCATTCCTGTCAGATCTGATATAGAAGGCACAGCATCGTATTTTTAATCTCATTCTGTCTGCAAATCCAGCCTCTTGTTTACAAAAGAATCTGCGTTGAAATGAAGCGAACAAACATGCAATGTCTTACCCACTTGAGCTAGAACTTGAGGTAGCTTGATCTGGTTTAGTGCCACACAGGCCTGTTTTATTTACCTATTACATGTCATGCACAAATCGGTGGACAGGGCTACAGAATTAGGCGTTAGTCTTCTGTTGAGGTGGCGTTTCACTGCTCTCTGACGTCACAGGGAGGCAAATTCTCAGATCCCTCGTTTGATGAGCCAGCTGTCAATAAAAGCTTTTATTTGAGTAACAAGGAAGTTTTCATCTCCGAAACGTACAGGATATTCTTGTATTACGATGACCTTTTATATATCAAAAGCTCAAGTAACAGTTGATTTCACAATTCATGACCCCTTAAATGCAGACATGTGAAGCTTATAATTTTATAAGAAAAACTTAAATTATTGTTAAACTTGTATTATTAGAGTAGTAAAGTTGTTTCAATTTTTATTTTTATACTTGTATTAAGGTTTGTGTTTACGTTGTAAAACTGGATATAACGACAAACAAGTGTGTGTTTCTTTCACACTAAAATCATGTTTACATTCATATTGTTTACGTCCTATGGCTGTAACTGAAACAACTTGAAACTTGGCCCCATTCACTTTCACTGTAAGTTGCTCACTGTAACAAATTTCTGCTTGTTTTTAAAAAATAGGATGGACGAGGGAAGGTATATACATTTTTGTGGTAATCAATTTGTGGTCAGCACAAGTGCTGTCGATAATACAATCCAGTATACTCCTTTAAGTGAAAAAATGTGCCACCTGCTCTCTGTATCTATCTTTTTGACTGTCATTGCGGGTTGTGCTTGTTGAAGCTCAAATTCATTTCACCAAGCAGAAAAAAGCTTTGAGGAAATGTGTTTTGTTTGCCCGGGTAACAGGTTTCATTTAAGGAGGCGCACACAATCACTAAGACAGACAGAGAAAGCATTAGTACACCGAGCACATCCTCTGTTTGAGCGATAAAGCTGCTGCCAAGGAAGACTGTGCTGTCCTCCTATGCTTAGAGAAGACGTCCATGTGAGAGTTTGGCTTTTTGTTCAGGACATATAGGAGGAAATCGTAGACCTATGTAGGATGAAGAATCACTGCTGCCATTTGCAATTACTGTAAAAGCAATGTGGCACGGGTGGCCCCTCAATGAAAGAGCAGAGAACAAAGAAAACACATCACATATTGTATACAACCATTCAGCCGAGAGTGGCAAACAGGGACCTGCGGTTAATCTGAAAAGATTTCTCTGAGAGTCTCTATATTGAAGAACATCCATATTTAATCACAGTATCTGGAGTAAAACATCTCACCGTCTGTGAATCATACACTTGCTTTATTACCGTATTTGCTAGAAACATCTCGCTGCTGGCGACAAGAGGATGGAAAACGGAATGATTTTGTAATGGCTTCTGGCACATCCATTATTCAATATGAAATACCTTGAAAGTTTATTTTACTGTGCTCCGTCTCGCACTTCGAGCTGCCATTTCATATGCGGCTAAATTGATTCAGCTGTGTTGTGCGGGGTGAACCGTTCCGACCAATTTATCATGCAAAAAGTAAGCTGAGTAACAGAGGACGCTGGGAAAGGAAGATACAAAGGCGAGTGTGTGGGCACACGCTGATTGGTTTTTAAACAGGTTCTCCAGTCAGATAAGATGGCCATTATTGGCCACAGACTCAAGCTCTTCAGAATTGACTGAAGCTTCTTTGAAATCAGTAGCCTGACACTTTTAATCGATACCAGCTTGGTCTTTGACAAACAGTTGGAATGACTAATTCCCCAAAAATGTGATTCAGAAGGTTTTCTGAAACCAAAGTTCTCTCAATCAAATAACAATGCAAAAACAAAGCTCAAAATATGTTGAGGAACTTGCAGGTCTGATAGTTATTGTTCCACAGTCTTTATTTGTATGCATAATGATAGAATGTCGAGCATCAGGTAATGCAGCTTTTGGGCCATGCAAAGACCGATTGAAACTGAAAGAGAGAGAGAGAGAGAGAGAGAGAGAGAGAGAGAGAGAGAGAGAGAGAGAGAGAGAGAGAGAGAGAGAGAGAGAGAGAGAGAGAGAGAGAGAGAGAGAGAGAGAGAGAGAGAGAGAGAGAGAGAGAGAGAGAGAGAGAGAGAGAGAGAGAGAGAGAGAGAGAGAGAGAGAGAGAGAGAGAGAGAGAGAGAGAGAGAGAGAGAGCAAAATACACAATAGCTCCAAATTGAGGCGGTGCAAGGGGAGTGTTGGTGGCAGGAAGAGAGGTTGAGAGTCGATGCCACCAATCTAGTTATGACCCATGTAGTGATTGCTCTGCAGAACTTAGCAATTACACCAGTTCTTTCTTCTGCCGTAGGCTACTATGCAATCAGACCAGCCCCTTTCAGACTAGCAGCGAATTCTGCCCACAACTGCCCACTGTGTTACTGCCATGAGGAGATAGAAAAATCAATTCAAGCTTATTATCATCTTAATAAGGACATTTGAGATTCTTGTAATTTTCGGCACAGACTTGCTACATTATATATCATGTTGCTTTTAATCACAAACTCTATAGTGGGATCCAAACGTATCCGTAAAACGCCCGTTTTATAGCATCAAATAACTAACTAAACCCAAACTTATTTAATAAAATGAACACTTGAACTTACATCAATATGTTAAAAACGACCTAAAATTACAGAAATCAATGAAAAAAAATGATTTGAAGTGTAATTGTTTAGATTGTCTTAGGTCCCATTCGATTACATGGAGAGGGTAGGATTTATGATACTGGGATTAACCACCTGGGGGTCGAGATGCTTTGGCTTCACTTTTCAGGACTTGTTGTGCGGCACGCTTGGTCCAACAACACAGAACATCGATTAGATAAAATTATTAATTATTTTTAGAGTCATTCTGTGTGATCTATTCCTTTAAATTACATCAGCATGAACCTAGAAATAGTGCAGCAACATAAATCTTTTAGACTTTTGGATCCAGTCGTGCGTCTGTTTGGTTAGCATAGCTATAATGTAGTCAAAATGTGTAAAGTCATTAAGATCCAGGTCACTTCGGTTAACTGCAGGCAGAAGCTAATGATCGTGCGAGAGCTGGAGAGCTAGTTTCTTAGCCGGTTTGGGTCTAGGGAACATGTGTTGAATCATTTACACTGTTTACTCTGTTGCATCAGAAGGTGTTAGACTCATGCATGCTATTTTAATAATCTGAGAAAAGACAGAAATCCCATTCCCACACCAGTCTGCTGTACAACAGCTTCAGGCTCGTAAAACATAACGTGCATTTTTTTTATCTTCTTCTTAACATAGAGTCAATGTAAATGTAATTACCTTTAGGAGAAAAGCTGTTCAGTATGGTCTGAAGCATTAAACGTGATCGGGTTTGTAATGCTATTTAAAAAGGGCCCATCTTTTTTAAGATACATCTTTTGTTCTAATTCATATTTATATAATACGAGTTTCCAATAAACTCTTTGAACATTTGATGTCTTTGAAATGCAGCAAACACAGAGATTAAATAGGGTTTATTTTTGGAAAGCCAATAAACCAATGATGCATAAGGGATAGGAAATATGAGAGCGAGCCTGTGTTGTGCGTTTCTATAGCGGACACCGATCCTCCCTGATCTGTCCATGTCTTTAGACCCCAAGGTCAAGCATTTCATCTGAAAGAAGAGCCATGGGAAACTGAAATTGTCAGTTTCTGAAAGTTCTTTTTACTACATATTAATGGTGAACATGTCAAGCAGCTTCAAAAGCACACGCTGAGAACTATGCTACTCTCAAGCTCCTGCCTTAGAGGCAAAATATCACTTGTCGCCTTTCTTAAATGTACATTTTGATTCAAGGTCTGTTTGTTCAAAAGAATATGAAGCCTAGTCATTATGAGCTGATCTCGGCTGGGGATCTGATGAAGAAATAACTTCATAGGCTTCATAACTTCAAAGGCTTTAACTTCAGTTCAGGCACCTGGCTGTCCGGCACACTACCAAACCTGGCAAAAATGGGTGAAACAGGGACTTTTTATTCGGACAACCAAGCCTATGAAGACAGAATAACCTTCAGAAATACTGTGGTGTGATATTCCAGCACTGAATTTGAATAGTGGATTATTTATCTGCTCCACTCAAATTTTAAGTGCCATTGTGTCACGCAGCATGGATGAAAAAAATAGATGTAGGCCTTGGAACAGTTGTATTCAACTGCTTGTGAATTCACCTGAATAGGGCTGCTGGCACAAAAATAGAAGCAATGAAGCTGAATTTTTTTCATTACTTTTCTCTGTGTGTGTATGTGCACGAGCAAAAGCACATCTGTTCATGGGGTTTGTGTGTGATTTGGGGAGGGGGGTTTGCGGGTGTGTGTCTCTCTGTGAGCGTTTTAGAGGGGAAATGGAATTTTACCCTGAAGCCATCTGCATTACACTTTGAAGACAGAGTCATTTTTGTTGGTCCTGACCACACCCAACAACGGCCCCTTCCTAATGGACTGTACAAGACCAGACATGAGGTCCAGTCTAATGAACCGAGCTTGGCGCCTGTTTGTGAAAGTCTGTTCTTTATCTCTAATTTCTATAAATCAGTAGGAAAGACAAATCATAAATATACTTAGAGATGCATGATATATCAATACCATATTGTTTTTTAATTTATTTATTTTTATTTACTGGTTTCAGTGTTATTTCTGTATTGTTTATATAGTTTTTTATTATTTTGAATGATAATTATTTTTAAATGAAATTTTATTAATTCATTTTATTAAGCTTCAGACCATACTGAACTGAACTTTTCCTTTTATTTTAATTTTATTCATTATGCACTTTTGTCATTATTATCAGTTTTTTTATATTTCTATTTAGCTTTCTTTTTATTTCAGTTTTATTTTTTTGTAATTGTTGTACTTCAAGTTCATCTTTAAAAACATTAAAACAAATTATAACATTATTAAATAAATGTAATCTTTAGTATATCTTAGAATTAATACATTTTTCATAGTCAAAACCAATTTAAGAATTGGTTTGTATAATATGATGCAACTGAAAAACCCAGATCTGTTTTGGCTGCCTGAAGGTGAAATTATGTTTTAGTTATTTGAAAATGAATTTTTTTTGTATGGCAACCTTTGTTGAGAAGGCATGGACATTAAGACAAAAGACTTTGTACCCTGAGAATAGGTGATTTAGTTGAGATTATGTCAGGATGTTGTGGCTTATTATATTGTTTTATTGTATGTATATAATACAATTTTGATGGACATCTTTCCTATGACTGGATAGTGTCATATAAGCCCATGTGCATGACATAAAAATATAAATTCATTCATTCATTCATTCATTCATAGTCACTTGTAGCATTTACAATAGTTTTTAGTTTGCCATTTTATTTCTATTTATTTAGATAAAACTAGTTTCTTAATATCAGTCATTTACTAATTAATAAACTTGAAAATAATGATTGGCTTATCGTATTGGACAGAGTTTTAATAAAGGTGCATCCCCAACACAATCATAAATGAGACTGCTTGAATATTGCTGTTGACATAGACAGCAGACAGACTTTTGCTTCCTGAGGAACTGATCCCACACGTCATCTCTAGATTTCATGAGAGATCACAGAAACACAAATGCGGACAGATTTATCAACATGGAAATATGAACTTTAATTTCTCATGAATTTCTTCCAAGTCAGATATTCTATAATATGCTATGCAAATTCATTTATACCTCTAAACATTTGCTGTATGTCATCAGTTGTCTCATTTGCTTCTTTTGCATGACTCAAAGTCAAAGTGTGCAAAATCTGCGTGACTAGCAGCATTTAAAAATTTTTGAAACGGTTTTAAACAGGATTTTGGAAAAACATACCTCATTTGCTGAACTCACCCCATTGGTTGAGCCAGTGCTGCTGTTGTCGGGCAGGTCAAGATGTTTAAACAGAGCACCACTGAGCCACAGTGTTTACACATTTTGGCATAAATCAGACTATGAATTTCTTATTTATAGTTGAGTATTTTAACATTAAAACAAATTACACACTTCAGCACTTTTAGGAGAAACCTCTGAGAAAAAGCCTTCTCCATTTCTCTGCACAACCGCCCACTTTAACAGAGCAAAAAACACTGCAAATGACTGACACAGAAATCAGAAGCAGCTGAGAGAAAGGGTGTTTATCATGTGAATGTTGCTGTTTTTCTTGAAATACTGTGTGAAAACATCGACCGGACAGAAAGAGGAAGGTAAATGCAGGACACAAACATCATTTGTATAGAAACATCACAGCTTTCAACTATCAGGCTCCTTGCAGCCAAACCTTCTGTTCCTTCAAAGCAGGAGGTTCAGAAGGACCTGCAGACACCTGATGTTTTTGTTCAAATACATGTCAGGCCTGGGCATACCTTTATGGCATCACTATATTGTAGATTTAATTTTATTTGAAAAGGGGTGAAACAAAGCCGAGGCATGTTCTGAACTGGATGAGAAGATAAAACCAGCTTTGCTTTGTAGTTTCAATCATGCAGAGGGATGCAGCATAGCCACTGGCAACTAGAGCCAGGATAAGGGCAGCCAGTTTCCTCCCTGCCGTTTTACCGCACAGCTCCTGGGGGCACTGAGGATTCAGTTACCACAACAGCACAAGCTAAGATAAGATTTAAAAACACTTTCCCAGGCCAAGAACAAGAAATGAGCCCTGGATCCCAATAAAACACAAACACCTGAGGAATACCCTAGCAAAATCAAAATAACATTGAATGTGAAGGAGCTCTTTGTTTTTTACAGCTAGTGTTTGCTCAAATCAATGTTTGTTTTGATCCAAAATGGCTGTTAATGCAAATTATGTAAGAACTTTAGAAGTTAAAATATTTTAGGGAGAGATGCAAAACTATACATATAGTGTTAGTTTCTGCAGGTTATGTCTAGGGGTGGGCGAAATACAGTTAGACACGATTAACTAGAAATTTGTGAACCGGTAGAAGTTTTGGACCATCATCTCTATCACGGTTATGCTCGCGTGATGTTGCTGTATGGTGCGGTCAGCCTATCGTTTGCATGTGTTTAAGTATTGCGGTTTAAAAACATGGACTTTAAACAATTGTAAGCACAGTAAGCAGCGAAAGAGAACATATTTCAGTATGTGCGTGAGCTGTCTAAGATACTTTCTCAGCGCTGTCTGAGAGACGCGCGACATGAAGCTGCTGCTCAGAGCGTGTGAAAACTCAACTGAATGATTTGTACACCTAATTGGAACAGTTAAAAGTAAAGACCATTCATTGTTTTTCTATACATTCGATTACCTTTTATATATAAAATCTAGTGTTAGATAGTTTTTTTTGTCTATTTCACTTGTGTCTTTGTTCTATTGTAGTTTTGTTTTCTTTGCTCTTTCTTTATCACAGTTTACTTGTCTTAAAGGGATAGTTCACCCAAAAAATTGTATTAGCCCATGATTAACTCACCCTCAAGTCATCCTAGGCGTATACGACATTCTTCTTTCAGACGAATAAAAGTTGAGTTATATTAAAAAAGTACTGGCTCTTCCAAGCTTTATAATGGCAGTGACTGTTGCTCTGTTTTTGAAGTCCATAAAAAATGCATCTGTCCAAATATCCATATTTAAAACTTTTTGAATTAAAGTTCCGGCCGATCGCCTTCTGTGGAAAAGTGTTGAAAGTGCATTCTCGGAGTTCAAGATGCGTACCTGGTAGCGTAAGCCTTTGAACTGCAGAGGCACTTTCAACACTTTTCTGAATACGGAAGGCGATCGGCCGAAACTTTACTTAATTAAGTTTTAAATATGGATATTTTGCTTACATAAACACATCAATTCACTTCCAAAGGCATTTATTAACCCCCCGGAGTCCTGTGGAGCACGTTATTTGACGGAGAGATGCATTTTTTTATCAACTTCAAAAACAGTATAACAGTCAATGCCATTATAAAGCTTGGAAGAACCAGGACTTTTTTTTATATAACTCAGTTTTTATTTGTCTGAAAGAAGAATATCATACACCTAGGATGACTTGAGGGTGAGTAAATCATGGTCTAATTTTCATTTTTGGGTAAACTATCCCTTTAAGTAAGCTTGAAAGTTATTTTAGGCTAGTATTAGTATTTTAGTTTAATGATATTGAAAATGGTGACAATAATCATGACATTTCAATGGTATTACAATTTTTGATATCATTAAAAATATACCTTATTTAAAGCAAAAATTACTATACTGTGATATATATCATTATCATGAAATACAATTACTCATTTGGTCATATCGCCCACCACTATATATATATATATATATATACACACACACACACACACGTCTGGTTCACTATCTTTGTGGGGACTCTCCATAGACGTAATGGTTTTTATACCGTACAAACTGTACATTATATCCCCCTACACTGCCCTTGCCCCTAAACCTACCCATCACATACACACACACACTGCCCTTGCCCCAAAACCTACCCATCACAGGAAACATTCTGCATTTTTACTTTCTCCAAAAAAAAAAAACTCCTATTAGAATCTTGTGTGATTTATAGGCCTTTTGAAAAGTGGGGACCAGCCAATGTAGGTGATATCAGGTTTTACTATCCTTATGGGGACATTTGGTCCCCACAATGCAAGTTAAACAAGGACACACACACACACACACACACACATGCACACACACGCACACACAGAAATTGCAATAATAAAAAATAATTTAGCCTAGCATTTGCAATAATAAGAAAAAATATTTAACTGTTAGCTGGAAAACAGTGTTGGGATGTTTAGCAGATGTGAGAGGAATGTAGCTGCACTGCTTCCCAGGATGGTGCAGCGACAGATTCTGTAGATAAAACGGATCAGTCGTAGCACTGAGCCGTTGGCTGCCTCGGCCCATCTAAAACGTGAAAGCCACTGGGGTGAGTTCATGAAAAGGATCAGACATGCTCCACAGCTTTACAGAGATATGATACATTACCCTTCCCCATGGCTGAGTTAGCAATGTGCAAGAAAATATGAGAAATTATATTGAAAGTTAAAGTTCTACTGCCTGGACTGAATAAAACAGACTTTTAACCAACTGATGAAGTCTGTTGACCACCTATGCATCAGTTTGTCTGAGCTGGTAGATGCCATAACTACACCACTCTGACCAAAAGGCATTTTTCTCCATTGACTGCCATTCAGGAGTAGCCATGTGTTCTGATACAATACATTTTCTGGCAAAAAAATATTACCAGTGCCTGAACGTCAGTTGCTAGTGGAGGTCTTGAGACTAACTGCGTTCTTGTGGTGACCTCAGCCAATCAGTTTTGTAACTGTGATGTATGGGAATGCTACAATGACTAAAACGTCAACACCATTATGTTTTTTTAGTTTAAAAGTTTTTGTTTCAGAAAAAGACAAACTTCTTGTGAACTTACTGAGTATCAGACAGAAATAGAAAGGTGAAATTCAGCCCTCCTATTCCTTGCTTTGTGTTAGTGTGAGGAACCTTGTGTTTCGTAGGTCAATTTCATTAAATGACATCTGAAATGTGGTCATGAGACCACTGCATGGGCCTGAATCAAACAAATACTTTAGCTTGCTTCTCCTATATATAGAACAGCAGAAGATTAGTGCACTGCCCAGAGAAAAACACATTGCTTCTTATCGCCAAGGAACACATTCTTTTCTGAAAGTGTGTGTGCAGCCCCAACGAGAGGGACGGAGTGAGATGAGGAGCAAGAAAAGGAATTAAAACTCTTCACCTGCAAATAGTCCACCTAAGACGCTGGGAACACCAAAGGCACAGGCTTTTAGCTTAAATACCTTTAGCAAGAGATCTACGATAACCACTCGAAAACCTCCCAAGATGGTGGTCCAGTGGGTTAAACCATGGACCTGATAAGCAGAAGGTTGCTGATTCAATCCCAGTGGTCACCACCAATTTACTCCATGTTGCTCCAGGGGGATTGTCCCTGTAATAAGGGCACTGTAAGTCGCTTTGGATAAAAGCGTCTGCCAAATGCGTAAATGTAAATCTACGACTGCTATGAATGTGTTCACAGGTACTTCCAAATAAGGATGTGAAAAAGAAGTGGAAGTGTCTCAGCTTGTGGTTAAATTTAGTGTGCTATCACCCCAAGCTTTCAGCGTGGATGCTAGCAGACAGCAACAGAGTTCCTCTCAGATATATTATGAACTCACGTCACTGAAATGGCACTTCAGAAGATAGAGTGGACTCCTTAGAGTGCATTGGATGTGCTAGCTATAAGAAGCAGAGTTATTTATGTTTAGACATTTATGAATAAATCCCAAATAATACACTATAGTTGTAAGAACAGCTGTCGAATATGTTCTGAAATTCTGAAATTAGGACCAGCCGTAAATATACTTGGTTATCGTATAAAAAAACTGACAGCAATCTTTTCTCTTCCCTAGTGAATAAATGGTAACACTTATCTTAAAACCCTTATGTATAATGCATTACAAAGATATTCATAATGTAAGTTATAATGCATTATAACTTTTCATAAGTAATTGTAACCAAAGTTAAGATCGTTTAGATAAGTATAACAATATTATAACTGTGGTTAGTTATTCTTGAGACCATACAATATATTATAATGTGTATTATACATAAAGGCTAAGTGTCACTGAATAAACCTATACTAAAATGTATTTAAATTATTTTTTATACTAAGTATACTACAAACCATTAACATATTTACTGGCAGTCTATTGCACGATGAACATTTCTTAATATTTAACCTATAGATGTTTTTTAATTTGTATTTCAAAAACATTTTAGTATATTTATTTCTCTCTAGGGTTCCCTTTCCTGTTTCTTTCTCTTGCACAATGGCTTTTAGTTCACATAATGGCTAATACGATTACTTTGACCAGAATAGTTAGCCCTGCTATTAAAAGCAGCCATTCATAAAGTAAAAGCCATGACTTTTAGCTTCTACAACCCATTTCTTTCTAGGTTAATGTTGGATGTGCAATTGCCTCATTTACTGTGAGCAAAATTACAATCGCAATTCAATTCACAATGTCAATCACATTATTGTCATGGCAAAGTGAAGGACATGGGGTGACAAAATGGCTGACTGCAGGTACATAGAAACCTACAGGGGTCTTTGAGAAATAAAATTTTAAGTAATTTTCTTTCTTGATGGCTTAAACCAGCCTCCTCAGACTTGATGTCGAGCTCCAGCATAGCAAAGTTTAAGTTTTTTTCTCCATGTACATCTATGAAACTTTTAACATGGTTCCATGGTATTAGCATAGCAAATTGAAGAGACAAAATGGCAGACAACCGTGTGTAGCGAATCTGCAGGGCTCTTACAGATATACAGCTCATGCCATTTTCTTTTCTGATGTATATAAAGACTTAGACTCCTTAGACTTTATATTCAGCGTAGCACGCTCTTGGTTTTCCTCTGCGCACATCTACAAGACTTTTAACATAGGGCCCATTGTACTTGACCCTTCTGGATGGTAAATAAATCAATTTGTGCTGAATGCAGAAAGTGCTGTCACACGAGATGAATAAAGAAACAAGGGGTTTTGAGGAGAGAGAGAGAGGGAGGGAGGGAGCAAAAAGGGCAAACACCCAGAGGTGGGATTTATTGAATAAATAGAGACTAAACTTTCCCTCAAAAGACAACAGAGTGGAAAGACGAAAGACGAAGCTCCGCTAGGGAAGATTGTTGCTTTATCCTGCTCTCTGCGGTATTCCCATCATAAAAGCAGCAGCAAAATCAGTGCAGATAGTGTAAATAAATCCCCTAAAATATTACATTTGCATGTGAAGAGAGATAAAGTCCCGCTCATGAAGACAAGAATTTTGGGAGGCGTCACAACAGCCCCTCAGGCCACCGATCTCGATGTGCCGAAACAAGCTCATGAAGCTAAAAAAAAGCAGGCTTCTTTTCCCCCTGATGTGAACCGAAGCAGATTTGCACCAGTTGTGTGTACATAATCAACCATTTACCTCTACTCCAACTTTCAACCTTTTAAAATCGCATTAGAACGGCGCTTGCTGAAACAACACAGCGCTCTGAGGGAGCTCCTCCAGCCCGCGAGAGCTGGAACTAATTTATCGCATGAGAGGATGCTTCTTCCCCTGCCTCTCGGGAGTGGAGCAGGTCGGCTGCCTGCCCTAATCATTTTCACCATGAGGTTTACTGAATGTTTAACCTGTCAAAAATCCGGTGCTATCCGACTATGGCATGTAAAGTCATGCGGCAAAGCTGTTTTGGAAATTCAAAAAGGGAATAATAAATCGAGTAGCAATTGATTCTATATGCCATGCATCTTTGGGAACCCTTTTGTTTAATGATACTCCTATGCCTTATTTTATTAGGCAACATGGCCTTGCATTTGAACTTCTTTCTCTGACATTTGGATTCAAGGGTTTTTTTTAATTGTACGCTCCTCCAGCCGCAGCTTCATTCATTCCTCCTCCTCCCTTTCACTCCCGCCAGTAAACCTTTTAAATCGCATAACCAGTGTAATTTATAACTGAGGTGCATAAAGACAACAATTCAGAGCCTCTGAGCTTGATTTAGTGGGAGGTGCTAAAACGGGACGTGAACATGAGGGAGGAGGTACTGGAAATATATATATTTTTTTTACCTTTTTCATTAGAGCTATGTACATATATCTGAAATTGACCGAATGACTCTCTACTATGTACGAATTGATACTCTACTCAGCGTAGCTCCTGTCTATGAAAGTTTTTCCCCCAATTCAAACAGGGTTGCATTTGAACTCTTTCTCTGCATTTTAAAGATTCCAGCCACCGCTAGCGTTTTTGATAATTTTCATAAAAATGTCATGGCCCCCAGAATATTTTGTTGTATGAATATCTGAACATGCAATATATCAAAAGAAAGAACAGACCCTCTGATTTCTGTCATGACCCTCTAGCCTCATGCATTCTTTTTTAAAACTTGAATATGGGTAAGTTTCATAAAAAGCAACATTTTGAGCAAAAAGCTCAGAAAATCATCAAAGACTATGTCTGGATCAGATTCAGAACGATGATCAAAACACAGATGGAGTAAATCGAGTTCATTAACATCCCTAATGCTTACACAGTCCTGTAGCTCGTCCTGGGTCGACATTTCATTCAGTAACATTAGGCCATTTTGATTTATATAAAATGTATATAAATTGTCGCTCATGTCATTCCAAAAGTATGACTTTTTTTTCTTCTTCTGTGAATCACAAAACCTAAGTGGGTTTTTTGTGTTCCACAGAATAGTAATACTGGTTTGGAAAGACATGAGGGTGAGTAAATGAAGGCAGAAGTTTTGGGTGGACTATCCCTTTAAGAAACTCCCTTGACCACAGGTAAATTAAAACCTCTCTGGGGTTGTTGTTTTTTTTTTGGCTCACACCATGTGAGCTCATATGAGTTCATGTGTCACCCTGCCTCACTGCAAAGGATGTTTAATTGGAATTACAGAAAGAAATCTGTGGCAATTAGTACTCGGCTCCATTCCCACAGCTCTCGGCCCGCCCTGCTTGCCACAAGGACTTTACTAAATCGCAACTCATAGAAATTCAATACAGGCGATGTATTATAGGAATTATTCTAGCTATTTTATTAAGCATGACATGCACACACACTAGAGTGCTGCATTGGGATTGGGAGACCGCGGGTCCCAACGCCAATCTTGCGGGAGTGGGCAGTTTTATCTTTGCTGTGAGAGGAAGTATTTTTTCTATTAGCAATGTTAATTATCTAGGCTAACATAAACACCTGTGATAACTGTGAGGTTTATTATATTTAATTTGTTTACATATTTAATAAGCAATTCAACTAAATATTGTGCATTGTTAGGTTACCAGAGTTACCAACAGTTATGGTTAGGTGTGTGTTGTTTTAACAGTTGATAGAGTTTTATAAGGCGAATAAAAAGCTGGCCTAATATTGTATCATTTGTGGTGCTAGCATTACTCGCATTAATCTTATGGTTAGTTAAATTAAACGCAATGTTTTCTATGTTATTCTGATTGTGTAGCCCTAATGTTGGTGTCATTTGTTTAATCTCTACAAACTGTAACAGAAAGTTTGCGGGTGCAGGGGGAAGTGAAAATAAACATTGCCGATGCTGGCAAGAGTGGAACACACGCGTTCTATAATATAACGTTCTATATGTTCATAAATTCAACGGGATTAAGAAAACAGTCCTGTGCAGGGCTCTAACACATACTCATACAATGTTGGGTTTCATGTTTTATGGGGACATTTCATAGACATTTCATAGGCTGCATATTCTATATCCCGCCCATCTCAGAAAACGTTTAGATTTTATTTTTAGATAAAATAAATGTAAAAAAAAAAACCATTACGGTGTGATTAATAAGCTGTTTTCCTCATGGGCACAAAAAATGTTAAGGACAAAAAAAATGACAAGAATTTCGGATATTGCCATATTTGTGGGGGCGTTTTATCCCCATAATATAGAGTTTACCAGGTCACACACACACACCATTTACTCACCCTCATGTCATTCTAATTCTACATGACTTTCTTTCTTCTGAGGAACATAATGAAAGGTATTTTGTTGTTTTCGTCCATGTAATGAAAGTCAATAGGGTCCAAAACAACAGACTCTTTTGTTCCACAGAAGAAACGTTTTTACAGGTTTAAAAGCACATGATGAGTAAATAATAAAATAATTAAATTTTGGGGTGAACTATCCCTTTAACTTTTAAAAGTTTAAAAGTTATGTGAATTTCCATTCATTTTTATTCCACTTTTTAAAATTCTGACACAAGTGGAATGTATAAGGCATTCTTAATTCAAGCCTAAGTGCTCAAATATAAAAAAGGAATGCTTTCAAACTAATAGGCGCATTGTGATCCTGCTAAAAGAGCAATTAAAGCTCTTTCAGACCATTTCTTCCACCTGCATTGTTTGGTCTGAATGTCTCTCTGAATAGGGCCACCACCCGACAGGATCGCGGTTCACCCCACATTATCTTTAATAGATTTAACCAGCATCAGTGCTTCCTCATTCACCCTGACAGCTCTGGGAGATCCCCTCCCTAACACATGGAGCTCATGGGCACTCTAACCTTCTTTCCATCCGCCTCTCTCACTCTATCCGGAACAGATTTAAGAGAGGAAAAAAAAAACCTTTGCCTTCCTCTGTCATGGCCTTTTGGGTTCAAAGCATCACTTAAAGAGGTGAGAGTGGCAGGCAGGAACGTCTCCTCACACATGGAGAAATGCAATCTGCACATCACAGACAGCATCAAAGCGACGGACCCAGAATGGGAATCCGGTTATCGTGCGTCTCCATGGCTGCTAGAAAGGTTGTGTGGCTTTGAATGTCAGCCTGAATTGAAGCGCTCAAAGCCTCAGATGGATATTTGACAGAATGTGATTTGGTGGGAGGGAGATGGGCTAAGGGCCGCTACAACTCGCAACCTTTTGTAGATGGATCTAAATGCCAGGACAAACATTTGACATTGAAGAAATAATATCTGCCAGACCACCATTAACCACTACATGTGAACGAGCAGTCTGATGTATGTAAATCCTTTTCTGGGGGGCATTATCGACCTCAAAAACGTATGGCTTAAAGTGTCTCGGATCAAAAACTGCCATGTACATTTCATAAGCACAAGCACTAAACACACTCAAATTGGCTCTACAATGTGATCTCTGAACTGATCGATACGACAACCCCGAAGAAAGGGTGACTTATGACTCTTGCGCTATAAGCAAACTTATAAATAACACTCCAACTGCCACATAATTGCTGCTAAAACTATATTGAACAGCTCAGGGTGGCCTCGCCGTGGAACGACTAAACGCACTCTTGAGTTACCGCCAAAGAGCCCATGTTAAAAAAACACATTGTGTAGAAATAATTGGATGCTTGTATAATCGATAGCCATGTCCAGAACCTTTCATTGACTGCCATGTCAATATATTTATACTACCGGCCCATAAATGAGCAAGAGTGGCCCAAAAGAGTCAGTTATGGCTCTTTAAACCATCCCAAGGCAAGAAGATCTGTTTGCCAACGTGCACCCTCTCAGGCTGTCAGACCCTTAAGTCTGCAAGAATCATTAATATTAATAAATAAATGCAGATAAACGAGTCAAGTCGGCACATTTAATCAGCTTTCCACACTGATTGAAAGAAAACACCTTGTATCTGAGAGATAACCGGTGAGTTGGATGCCCATAGTCAGTTCTATGAAGTATACTGTCTGAAAACACACATCCTTGTGTTATTCTTGGTGAAAAGCAGGGCAGCCACCAGGAGAACTTGAATTAAATGTTGTTGCTATTTGCATATTTGGTGCAGATGGGAATGCTGCTGTGAAAATTATGCCGTGTACAGTGCGCAAAAGTTAGCGCTCTCATTTAAAGCTTAACTCGGAAGCTTCACAATTGTGTCTCCCTGCTGTGCATCACTACACTGCTTATATGCATAACAATATTAAAGCCAGAGAACAATATTCCCTCGATGCGGCACTTAAGACCACCAACTGGCTTTTATCAACAAGCCAGGCGTTTTACAGTCGGTCAGACAGCGTACACAAACCTAATGTAAGCATTCCCTTTGATCATGTGGAAAAAATGAGGGGTGTGGGAACAGATGAGTAGATAAGACTGGGTGAAGTCTCAGGAGGCCATTTTGGGCGGTGCAGACAGCAGGTCTTCCTTCTTAGCAATGCTCCGATTAATCCATTAGCAAATGGGGATGGACAAGAAAGACCCCCGATGAGGGAGGGATAATGTATATGTGTGCATGTGTTTATGGGACAGCAGATGCTTGGTCCGACACATGGCTTGAGTAATTTACTGTAAAAGCCTGTGATGAAGCATGTACGTGAGTGGTCGGGAGGGAATTTAAATATGAATAAATGATGACATAATGGCCTCAGCACTTCAACCCATTTAAATGGCTGGTCAAAAGCACATTTTGAAACCTCAACTGTCTGTCTCCTCCAAACCTAAATCCAATAATTTCAGCATAATAACCACAATCATTTTAGCACATAAAACACTGTTCACTTAGCCTATGCTCTGTTTTTCTTCTCTCCTCTTTCCATTATTTGAGACAAAAAAAACCCTAAAGCTGTAAAATTAGCTTTTACCATGCTCACATTGGTTCTTCCTGAAAGCAGTTCCATAGTTAGGCTTGAATATGCAAATATGAATGCAACTCTTTTCACTACATGCGTTTTCCTGTTTGATATGTAAGTGAAACTGACGTTAATCAGCTCACGCCCTTGCCTGCCAATAAACAATGACAAAATATTCCCCCATCAGGCCACGGTGGCATGAATCTTTCGCTTGAATGCTTAAATGATCAGATGTGGGATTTCCTGGTGTAGATGTGGTTTAGTGGCAGTCTTAATGTAATTAGGTTTTTCCATCTCCCGCGCTAAACAAAGACCTTTGTTTGAGTTCAGAGGGAGTTTCAGTTCCTCCTCATAGACAAACGTCATTCAGCATGACATCACTGATGTGTAAACATAGACGTAATCCTGAAACCTAACAGGACCCTCAAACAAACCCCTAATCTTTTATTTAAAATATGATGATGAGTTATGAAATATTTTCATGCATGCTACTAAATCTAGTCCACATACATAGTCGTTTAATCATAGCACGTTCAGAATGAGGAAAACTTCTTCTTAATTAGAATAAGGAAATGTTTCATCAGCCAAGTCATTTAATGATTGACGAATTAGATGTAGTCAGTAGGCTGCACAGAACAGGTTTTTGCTATATAAAATACATCTAAAGCACATGATTCAAGCACTGAGCTTGCATAGTCTGTGGTTTTCTTTACCTGTTTGCATACAGGTGATCTGTCTCCCGCTGACAGCACTTCAGAGAAGCTGACCTTTCCAACACACAACCAAAAAGAGCCAGAGGGTCAAAACAGCAAAAACCCTTTGAGTAAAGGCTATGGGTTTGTGCGTGTGCGTGTGTGTGTGTGTTTGGGGTGGGGGAGAACTCTTTGAAACTGCCTACATATAGCTTAAAGCAATGTCTGTGTGGGGGAAACAGACATATACTAACATGCCTAACATCTCAGGATAAATCATGAGATGTCATGTTCTGTCACTGAGAAAATACTGACGGCAAGAGCGTCAACCACACCCATCGCATATCATGATAGGATACCAAAACAATATACAGAATCTTCACTCAAACCGTATTTTACAATGAATTCCCAATGCATTCAACAACATATTCTTTGTCACACAATAAAACAAAATGAAGTTCTGAAGAACACATGCTATTTTGGAAAGTGTCATATGATGTGCATTTTCCTGTTGTGTGATGGAGCTTCCTTAATTTTATGCTGAACAAAACCCGGATAACTAATTTATCCCTGGTTCCCTAATTTTCCTATGAGGTTTTATAATTTTTCAATTCATGAGTCAAATTATGCTTTTGATAAACATAACTAGACAATACTTTGATATTTTGTTCTACTCTGCACTCACTCACACTCCAAAAGTTCTTATCTAGTTACTTATTAAAAACAAACACTTTTTCAAAAAGAAACTTTTCAAAAATGATCATCTCAATGAATATGAGGTCTTGCCTTTATGAGAAAATGTATACATGCAGACAGACAGACAGACAGACAGACAGACAGATAGACAGATAGATAGATAGATAGATAGATAGATAGATAGATAGATAGATAGATAGATAGATAGATAGATAGATAGATAGAGCGCAATCATTCGCAATAAAACATCAGCTACCACAAAGTTATGATCACTTTAACGCCTTTTCATTGATTCGTTTATGGAAATGAATAAAGACATCTATGTCAGATAAATTTTGATGAGTAAACAAGCTTGTGACACTGATAAAACCATACACCAGTCAAATGACTGAATTGTTAACAGTAACACCGCCCCTCCACCTCCGCAGCATCTCTCTCTCTCTCTCTCTCTCTCTCTCTCTCTCTCTCTCTCTCTCTCTCTCACACACACACACACACACACACACACAGAGCACTCGCGCGCTCACAGAAGCTTCACAAGCCGGGCAGCGGTGTTCGCGCGCGTCTCAATATCTTGTAATAATTTGAGCACGCTGGACAACTGCCATGCACTAACCCACAATAATGCAGTCGCATATTAAAATGATAGTGTATATCAAAAATAAAATGCTGCATCATTCAAAATCCGTATGACTTTTGCATTTGCAAAAATCAAATCAAAGGAAGAATGTACTGCGATTTTTCTTCTTCTATGCGACTGGAATGAATGGGTAATGGGGCGACCGAGCTTTGAACACGACGCAAAATCACCACAAAAGTTGTCCAAAGACATCATATCTAGTCCTCTTGTGACATACTTTTCGTATTATAGATATTTTCAATGAATCAGACATATGATCCAATTCACAAAACCCCATCTGAACGACTCGCTCATCAATCAAACGATCCAGTTCTCACTTGACTTGATGATCCGATGACAACAGTTGTTTTCGGTTTGTTCCTCACACATACGGACTTGGAATACGGATGAGTTGGACTACTTTTATGAGCACTTAAAGGGAAATTAATATTCTGTCATCATGAAACACTGGTGGAATGGAATGATGACAGATTTTAATTTTAGGGTGAACTATCACTTTAAATCCTTTTTGACGCTTCGGCTAAATCTGGAGTCATTGTCATTCCACGGAAATGACCGAGCAGAATATTTTTGGAAATGTTCATGGGTGAAACTACTTTCATTTCAAGGTGACCTGTTCCTTTAAGGTGCGTGTTTAGTTTCTGTTTGGACTGACGCATATGCTGGGGATTTCAGAAAAACACGCGCATGTGTGATGTCACTGCTCTATATGTTTCTGCGAGTGATGCAGAAACATAAACATGTCGTATCAAGAACATTGTCTCGCATTTCCAAACTAAAAGTTGAAACACTTCATATTCACTTCATATTCACTGTTCCGTGCTGAGAATACCTGAAGTTTGAAAGCTTTAGCACAGTCGACTGCTGGTGATAAAATCAAATGAATGAATGTGAATGTCCGAGGCGCGCACAGATGGCTTAATCTTCTTCAGGTGGAGTTGACCCCTTGTTCATAACGTGGGAGAAATGAAAAGTGTAACACATGACCTGGCAATGATTACCAACGAATTGCGGCAATGGCTATCTAACATAAACACTTGTTGATGAAGGAAGTACAAAAAAAGTCGAATGGTCACTACAGGAACGAACATGATAAACAAAATTCTCGGATTACGGCAGCGATGTTACATGGAAAGAATAAGAGATTATATATATTTTTTCATGATAAATTAACTGACATACCTGGAGAAAACACAGCGACTGCTATGAAGGCACCGAAAAGGCAGATAACCGATTGCATCCTTAAAGAAAACCCCGGCTCTCCTCTATACAGTCCGATGAGAATCTCAGAGATACGCACGTATGAAGTTGTTGGATAGTAACAAGAGAAGTCGCTGGTTGAGTGCGTTGAAAGGATCAGGCGGGTTGCTCTATGCGGAGCGCGCAGGTGAAGTCTGGAATCTGGACGAGCAGTGGAGATAGTGCAAATTCACACTGGAGAGTTGAGCGCAAAGCCCCGCCCCGGCCCGCCCCAGCGACACGCCCTCTTCTTCGGGTGAAGCCCGTCGCTGTGGTAACATTTGCTACGCTGCTGTTTAATCAGTATCATTGGAAAGTCCGAATGTAAATCAGTTTCAGTTAGTCATTAAAAAATATATATTCTGCAATTTGTCACACACACGTTGGGTTATCATGTTTTACAGTGGCTTTCCATAGACATAATACTTTTCAGAGGTGGGTAGAGTAAGCCATCTAAAAACTGTTGGCTATACTCAAGTTAAAGTAGCTGCAAGTACTAAGGAATATGAATTCAAGTAAAAGTTACTAAAAATAATCTTAATAGTTAGGCTACTTGAGCAAAAGTAAAACAGTATCCGATAAAAAAACGTGATTATTGATTTAACTTAAATAAAGAAGGTAAAATTGCCTTTAAATGGTTAAAGGTACAATATGTAAGATTTTTGGATTAAAATACAACAACCTCTAGAATGTTAAATATTTTGTTGGCTTGTGTACTTTATCCCAAATGTTTCCAAGAATATTAAAATTCATAGAAATAAGCAACATTAACCAGGACAAGGAGCATATTCGTGGATCACTTATCAATTACATCAATTTCCGGTTTTATTTTTAGAAGAAACCATGATAACACATGGTTTGGGGTCCCCCCTCGGTAGAAATCGCATTCCGGGGGGGGAATTAGGTTGGGGTCCCCCCTTAGTAGAAATCGCGCTCAGAACGCGGTGGAAATCGCATTCGCGGGGGCACTGCGTTGCGATCTAAAAGGGCACTTTCCAGGGCTCCAGACTGCCACCAAATGGTTGCATTTTGCTACCAAAATTTGAAAGTGTGCAACTGAATTTTACATCCAGTCGCATATGTGCAACCAGTAAATTTGGGCGTGTTCATTTAATAGATCACTTCAATTACATGCTCTTTAGAATGCTAAATCTGCTGACGTGACACATGAGATCTATTTAACCAATACAGTCATTTTTATCAGTTTTATCAGTTTTTTAATGAACGACATGTACCAGTTCATTCGTTCATGAACTAGATCTCTCGCTCCGACTCAAAGCATCTCGGTCAGTAAAGGGCATATTCGTTCACTGAATTCAACAAATCACATGCTCCGTCACATCTCATACTCGAAACACTATTGGCTCGAGGTTTTGTCATTCTTGGAGCATTTATTTAGCCTGACGTGGTCATACTCAATTCTAGTCAGAATATGAGTCTGAAACCGCTCCATTGGGCTTTTATTTTGGGGAGTGTTTCAACCTAACCAGGAAAGACCTCAATTGGATAGACCTACAACCAATCAGAGCAACGGAGCGACGCTTAACGTTAGTTGTCAAATGTCAACAGAACTCAACTGCACTGTGTTGCCAAGTCCGTGTTTTTCCCGCGGGTTGAAGCGACCCCAATTATGTGATACATAGACCCAGGAATGCGAATTTTAGCAGGCAACCTTGCCAAAATAACAAATTTTGCCAACCAAACGCAATTTTTTTCCGGAGAACCCCCCGGAAAGCTATTGTTTTGGGCTATAGTTTTGAGTAGCAATTGTGCAACATTGAAAAAAAACATGGCAAACCTGTCTGCACGCACGCTGGATTAAGTAATGTTAGAAGAAAAAGATGAGTGTAAACGATCTTTGCCAGTGTTGTAAAAAAAAGAATTTAAGGATACACAGAGTACTTACCAACACGATCATCATTTCTGAGAGAAAGAGTGAAGGTGAATGCATATACGAACAAGTTCTCCGTTTAGGATAATAGCAAATTCAACCCAAGCGCCTTTGATGACGTGGATGATTACGTTACTATTGATCATCAATCCATCATCGTCTAAAGCCCGCCCTGACAATTTCATTGGTCCGAACAGTTTCTGTTCGGGCATAATAACTCCTCTATGGATCGAGTCCAGACCGAATTGCCCGAGCAAAAAATGTTGTGGGTGGGGCTAAATTCGGCTGGCATCCAGGCTAGTATTTATTAGTAATACAGCGGAAATTAGCATGCTGAAAATGTCAATCCTAGATTTTCTGGTTGTGCCCCTAATATTTTCAGTTGGGGCCCACTGTGCTCCTAGTGAAAAATGTTAGTCTGGAGCCCTGAATTTCACTTTCTCTTTCAAAGGGGCAGCCTACCCCCAACCTGTGCACGCCACTGGATCTAGCTTACTGCAGTCTGCAACAAATAGCATTATAACATAACTTTCAACATACTCAAATGTATGTAATATGATAAAACAGTGGAAGCGCTGATCTGCGAAAATTACATATTGTGCCCTTAATAAACTTCCAATTTTCATGTTTTTTAATTACGCACGTAGCTCAATACGGATCATACAGAAGAAGTATTATTTCTGGCATTTCATCTGTATGGGTAGGCCAATATCATTGCCTGTCCTTTGATTTAACATATACAGCTACATTTGGATTATTTAACAGTGTAAAAATAAAGTGAACCAGCAGAGTTTGCATTCAAAGGCATGTAAGTGAACCACTGTCTGACACAGAAAACAAAAGAGTGAATAATCTTCACATGTGCTCACGCTCATTACCACTACCGAACATCTGAACTGAACTGTTATTTTCATACTTTGTAGTAGGCTAGTGGTATTGTGTACTTAGTTTGGTTGTAAAATGTATTAGCTTATCTGTATGCAAATAAAACGAATGTAGTTGGATAGGCCTACCCGTGGAATCGTTCACAGACTGCATGTGTATACGCAGATGTTCGATCTTCACTGGCAAACAAAAGGATGCATTTGCAGATTCGTTTTCAATTGGCCATAGACCCATAGCCACTTCTTCTTGACGCTATTGGTGTTCTTAAATGACCGATTCCGTGCGTGCAGGAAACAGAATTCAAGCGGATTCGCGAACCAATTCAGTTGTGTCAACTTGTCATATCAAGAACAGAATCGATTCAAAAGAGTGATTCATTTGTGAATAGGGCATCGCTCATGCCCCAGAAAAAAAGAGAGAGCGTGTTTTTTAATTAGAATTGTACTCGAGTACAATTAAAATATAGTAGCCTACAAATGAAGAAGAAAAAACCCTCATCCTTACCACAGATACCACACAAGCAGTGTCCAAATTATGCACAAGAGTTGTCAGTGAAGAACTGTTTATAACCTCAGTCAATTCATTACAGGAAGTGAAAGTAAAAACTGCTTTCATCAGGCTACGCATATTTTCTCAGAGACGATGAGAGATATCTACTTCAACATGTGCTGATGACGGTACATGTCTTCATTTATGAATTATTTTATTCCCATAACATTCCTATTGTGCCGCACATAGTGAAAAATATAAGTTATTTTGTGTTATAAACAGCTTGTTTTTTAAAGTCTGTGTTTGAAATAACGCTGCTCTTAATTTTCATTGGTACTTCAGCGCTGGGAAGATGAATCTGTATTTAAACTGGGTCATTAATGTAGTAGAAATGTGAAATTATTTTTTAATTTGGTGCCTTCTAGACTGAGAAAACAGAAAATGTATTTTTGTCTCATGGGGATGAAAAACAACAATTCCCAGAATGCACTGCTTCACTGCCCTACTCTAGGCAAGGCTAGTCGGCTACTGGATTACTGGATCACTTGCCCACCGCGTTCATTTTCAGAAAATCAGTTCAGTTTGAGACACTACAATTAAAAACTGAGCGTGTCTGTTCGATAAAATGCGAGTGAGCCGATTGAGCGTCACAGCACAAATGCACAAATGCAGCAGGATCGGATTACATTCATCACATGAGCTGAGGTAATCGCGGGATTCGCGGCTGCAGCTGCATTCACAGCACGTGATCAGTCTGGCACGTGTTCAGGTCATGTCTTTGGAAGCTTAACTTTCATAGGAAGTTTAAAAGTTGAAACACTTACTTTGCTCTCCACCGCTCCGTTTACATAAATCTCTGCAGCTCCGGGAGCCGAGTGCTGTGAGTGTGATGTTGAAAACATGTGGAAACAGCGCCTCCTGCTGGCTGTAGTCTTTAGCCTCTGGACAAACACTCCTCCGATGACGCAAAATGACGATATTTGCGTCATCGAAATAATTTTTCCAGAAATAAAATACATAATTCTCTCATCTCAGGGTCATATGAGGGGGGAAGTATGATAATTTGAATATACTCCCGGGTTTCTACTGATACAAAGCTTAATGCTAATCGCTGAAGTAACCCTTTAACTGTTCATTGATGACCTTAATGTTTTCAAAGCATTTTCAATGAGGAGTAGCCTTATTATCCTCACAACACGTCAGTTATACGGTGATGCTGTGTGAAGTTTATTGTATTAGCCTATTCATGTAATGATAAAAGTAATCTAAAAATAATAAGCCTAAAAATAATAGCAGTAGATAGCAGGCCTACATTAATTGGAAATGCCGAATTGAATAGGCTATCACTAAAGTGTGATGCTTTTGATAACATCATGGCTATCGTAAATAGATGATCATCGACGCAGAACGTGTGTGTGTGTCTGTGTGTGTAGTACATGTTTTTCTATCCCGGTGGGGACTTGAATGCCTGAATGCTCACTGACTCATGGGGACCTAAACCGAGTTCCCCGCAAAGAAGTAGGCCTATAAATCATACAGAAAGAGGTTTTTGTTACTGTTGAAAATGTGAAAATGCAGAAAATTTTGTGTGATGGCAGTTTGTATAGTATAAAAACCATTACTAAGTCTATGGAGAGTCCCCACATAGTAAATCAGACATGGCTTTTATTCCAAGTGACTGTAAAGATTAAAAAAGATTCAAATATATATTTATATATTCAATAAATGCTGTTCTATTGAACATTCTGGTCATTAAAGAATCCTGATTAATTATTGTTAATAATAAGAACATTTTCTTGAGCACCAAATCATGGCATTAGAATGAAATCCTGAAGGATCATGTGACACTGAAGACTGGAGTAGCCTAATGATGCTGGAAATTCAGCTTTGCCATCACAGGAATACATTACATTTTAGAATATATTTAAAAAGAAAACAGTTATTTTGAATGTAACAATATTTCGCAATATTACAGTTGTGCTGGGGAGAACAAAATACTTATTATTTCTGTAAATAATAAAAATACATGTCCTTGTGGTAGACCTTGTGCAACCTTTTAAAAACAAGCATGAGCATTTTATGAAACAAAGACACTTTAAATACAGGAGAAACTTATTTTATTCATCAAAAGTTTCAAAGCTCAAAAAGTACCAAATTGTAGGTATAACTACACATATACAGTAAATGCCTATTGGACAAATATGCATGGAAACTGTTCATATCTGACTTATTGTCAGATAACTAAATCATGAGTTTGATTTAAATCAGTTTCCCTATAAAGAAAATCTTTTAAAATGAGTCACACTGTTCAGATCTTCTCCACATCTGCTCAATTGTTTTAAAAATTCATCTAATCGCAAACACTTCACAACTAATAAAAGTCCGTGTTCAGCAGTGTCACCCCAGTTTATCCCCACCTTGTCAGTAGACAGAGAGGTTCTGAGGAAGAAACTGACACCCACAGTCACAGTCACACTGAATTTAAAAATGAATTGAATGCAGTGACAAACCACCCTATAATATCAAGTTATATTTAATCATTCTCTGTGATTGCCAAAATAACGCCCGCTCTTTAACCAATAAGAGAAAATGCACTTACTATTATTTTAATCCAAAATTAAGAGGTTGTCCTATCAGAACAAAGTGGTCTTCTAAGGGCATTCATTCCACTTTACAGAGTTGCTTTCTTTTTGAGAGAGACAAAATGGCTTATAACTGTAAAATATTCGTCTTTTGTCTTTGTCTATTCATATTGATGCAGCGGTTCCATTATGAATATCTCCCTGACCCTCCAAAATGAGTGGCCTGAGGAGAAGACTTCAAGGTCTCCTTATGTTTAGGGTAATAACATTAATTAGCTGTGTTTAATGGTCATAAGCTCTGGCTGTTTTTTCTTTTTTCTTCTTCTTCTTAATATTCATTTACTGGAACTGATGAAGGGCCTTACATGACCCCCCAGGTAAGAGCATGTCAATTTGAATATAATTAGACTTTAAAAGACCTCTGAAACCAGTTAACAAACTATATGATCAGAAAGCTGAGAACTGATTTTTAGTTTATTGTTATAACTGTTTATTTTTTATTTGTGTTGTTATTAATAGGCCAGTTTGACAGCTGAAGCCACATATTTGGCCTAAAATATTATGTGCATTCAAGGGGTCAATGTTTAGCTGGCCCCTGCTGGTAGATGATGTAACTTCATCATCTGGCAGTTAAGTATATCCGATTTAAAACGGCTTCTAGAATAGGACAAAATGTAGGGCGGAACTTGATTTTGTCCGTCAGAAATTCATCGGATCGTTGGATGGTTGTGATGTCATGTGATGTCATATGAGTGACAGGATGTCCCACCCTTGTCAGTAAATTCGTCATCAGAGAAGAGATTTCGCTGCAAGTAGGGAGGGGAAGTTATTTTGATGAAAGATTACAAGGGCATATGAATAAAAAAATAAAAAATAATAATATATTATAAATGTATTATAAATAATTAATAACAAATACCACAATATTCCATAAAAAAATAAGAATTGCCAATTTAGATTTCATGGTGAAGTTCTGTTTATACAGTATACTATATATATATATATATATATATATATATATATATATATATATATATATATACGATTTAAAACTTCTAGACCAGCTTCTATATATATATATATATATATATATATATATATATATATATATATATATATATATATATATATATATATATATATATACCGATCAGGCATGGCAGGTAAAGTGAATAACACTGATTATCTCTTCATCACAGCACCTGTTAGTGGGTGGGATATATTAGGCAGCAAGTGAACATTTTGTCCTCAAAGTTGTTGTGTTAGAAGCAGGAAAAAAGGGCAAGTGGATTTAAGGATTTGAGCGAGATTGATAAAGACAAATTGTGATGGCTAGACGACTGGGTCAGAGCTTCTCCAAAACTGCAGCTCTTGTGGGGTGTTCCCGGTCTGCAGTGTTCAGGATTTATCAAAAGTGCTCCAAGGAAGGAACAGTGGTGAACTAGCGACAGGGTCATGGGCGGCCAAGGCTCATTGATGCTCATTTTCCTTAACAGGTTACAAAGTTTGTTGTAGCAATATGGGTGCTCAGTTTTTCCTGTTGTAAAATACATTTAGGGAAAATCCAATTTTATAAAAGATGAAATGCTACTGTATGCACAGACTGTTTAAGTGTAGGCTGTTGGCTATGACTAGATGGCAAATGCTTATGGAATAAGCATTTGCCAAACAAATTAAACAAATCTACAGCTGAACCGCATTGTTTTTGATTCAGTGTATTTTAAGGAATCAGGTAACTCACTCATTAAGACAATGACATGCTGCCACCTGCTGTCTGTTTTAGTTTCATATTAAACGTATCACTTCATTGATTCCGTCATGCCATATATTTGGATTAAAGTGACGTTCATACATTTAATAAAGTTGCCCCTGGACATGAGTTTATGGAAGTAGGCTAAAGACTAACACCGCTTAATAGAACAAATAGTTTCTGTTGCTGTCAGTATTGTTTTTGGAAGTTACATTAAAATGCAATGATCTGGTATCAGCGTCAGTCGGCTGTACTTATTGTATTTCGGCCTCAGCACAAGGTGTCACTGTGGCCTCAACGCTTCACCCTCGCCTACTCTGAGCTTGATTGCTATGTCTGAGGTAAACCCCGCCCTCCTCATTACCCTACGCACCAATAAATGTTGGAAGAAATAAATGCATAAATAAATAAATATAGAAATAAATAAATGTATAAATAAATATATATGGAAATAAATAAATAAATACGTAAATATGGAAATAAATGTATAAATAATTATTCATTTTTGTTTTTTTGCTTTTCTATGTTTATTTATTTATTTTTGCTTTTTTACATTTCTTTGTATATTTCTTTATATATTTATTTATTTTTAATATTGGCAGCCCTGACATTCCATAAATGCTAGCCCTCTCTCTACAGTCCCACATGTCTCAGACCTCAAATACATAAAATATGTGCCTTTATAGACATAATGTTTCTTGCGTAAAGAAAACACTTTACTTATTCAAACAACAAGATCTTTATTTACCCTTGCAAGACTTCGTTCAGCTGCTGTCTGCTATGCTGCTGATCTTCAGTTCATTTAGTCACGATAGAGGGGGTGGAGTTATGAGGATTACTGCAGTTCGAGGGTCCAACAAGATTTAGTCACAAGCTCTTTCACTGGCTAAATATTTGTAAAACAGACACATACGTAAAGGGTTACCAATAGCACTGATTGCACTTAGCACAATAACACACCACCAAAAAAAAAAAACGGCACTTTGCAAGTGTAAGGGCAAACAGGTTGAGCTTTACCTGTGTACGTGCCTGCTGGACACCCTGTTGGGGTTAATTTTGCGAAAGTGTCCGGCTGACTGTACATTTTCCCAGTTACTGTTTGATTGTTTTTATGGTCTTTTTAAAGCATCCGTCACATGGCATTTACCTGTTAGAAGAAGTCAAATAGTTCCGGCGGTTCTTGAGCCAACCAAAATGGGAAGCCGATCACCTTTCTCTACACAGAAAAAAATATATGTTTTTACTGCTTGTTCAAATTGCTTCATTAAAATGAGCTAAATCAACACAATTGCTATACATTTAATCCTAACTTAATTTGATTGTGGTAAATCTACTTAAATATAAGTCAAACTGAAGTTGAGATTACAACACAACTGGGCGGGGCTTGTTCATTCCCAACATGCTTTGCATATGGCTAAATCAAGAGAGAGTAAATGTTGTTATTTTATATGTAAAAGTGTCATTTTATGTATTTTTGAGCAAGATGAGAAAGGGGGAGACTTGATTGTGTTTAATATTGTTTAATATTGAATTATGTTGGAATTATTAGAATAATTTAAATTACCGTGGGTTACATTGTGGAGAAGAGTGGAGATTTTGCTTAGACTGTGGACTAATAAAAATTATATCATAAGGGCTTTGCTGAAGGAGCTTTTAATGCTTAGCATTTAAGATGATAATGTGTGCTGTTGTTAGCTTAACGTTTGATAAACAGCTATAGTATTATAATTTAGTAAATTTTTTAATTTAGTGTAATAATATATGGAATTGAAGTGGGTGAATGAATGTATGAAATTGAATGCCTGAATCATGTCAGGGAGCCACATAAAATTCACTTTGAGACTACTTAATTGGGTCACCTAAAATGTATTAATTCCCTGGTGTTGAAGTTACAAGAAAAAATAATGTTTGTTTTACTTAATTGATTCAATTGGGACGTCGTACTTTGAACTTTATTTTTCAGTGTAGGACTGGTAATATATTCAGCGATACAAGGCTCAGTAGCTCTACTAGAAAAAGTTGAATGGCCAACTTGGGTCACATTACAACTTTGACAACATTGCATTTTTGTTCATAGTTGTGTGACAGTCTATGTTTGCGGATTTCATATGAAAGTGCCCTGAACTGAATCCAACAGTTCACAATTGTCTGTGACTTCTCTTATAAAACAGCATTTTATTGGTGTAAACTCAATGCCTCAATCCTAAATCCTAAACAAATGTTTAAGAGCAAACATGTTGACGATAAGCAGATGGGCTGTCCATTGATTAAATGTTAAGCCGTTTTCCCAAAAAGCAGTTTATTCAGAACAGTGAAGCCTCTCCTCCTTTGACAGCCATTAAAAACAGGGCCTCTGTGGGGTTTTTTTCTCTTTTTATGTTAAACTTGCAGGCTTGCCTTCAAATGTCTTTGATATACACCTCCTTGGGTCACCATTTGAGCTGAAACCAAAGAAACGAGCCTCCCTTGGTTAATGACAAGTCGATTTAGATTAACTAAATTATTCTGATTGCTACGTTTGAATCATTTTTACTTTATAATGTATAAACAGGGGTGGACATCGTAGTCATGCATGTATAGACACTAAGATGTCTTTTCATGATCTTTGAAAAAGATTCGAACACCAGGGGTCCACTTTTGAAATGAGGAAGGCTTTATGTGTGCCTAAGACATGTGTCAGATTTTGTGATCTGGAATCTTCGCTAGAGCCGGATTTTCTCTTTCAACTGTCAGTCCAATTCAGCCCTCAATCGGTTTTTGGTTGTTTCATGTCCAGACACAGCTGTAAACGTGCATGCGTTCAAAATAGACTTAATTTTCGATGAGGAGAGTAGACCACAGGGCTGAAAATGCGTTTAGCTATACTCATCTATCATCTGTGGCAAACTTACAAAATGACAAAGTCATAAGCCAACAAATACAACTGAGGAAATATGACTGATTAGATCGGGTGGAAATCGTGTCCCTGCGCTCAATATGTTCAGCATGTTTACTTGAGGTTCACCTGTCTCTGAGACCTGAGACATTTTCATTATCGAAGAAGAAAAACATTTATTCAGTGTTTGTTTGTGCAAAAACTGTAGTAGCTTTATCACAGAGAGACAGCTGAAGCCACTGCTGGGATATGATTTAGTTGGATTTTCTCTCCTTGGAGTTAGTTTTAAAAACTAAAGTGTAATATGGGACAATACAAAAGCACTCCTTATCTGTCCTCCAGGCATAAAGAATGTAAGACTAATTATCTTTCTGGCCTTTGCAGTCCAGCGCCATTTTCAAACCAAGACCAAGACAGCATTTATAATTTACATCCTGCATTTTTAATACAAGATTTTGGCTCATCTCAGCATGCCTTGTGTCAAACTCCTAGAGTGACTGTCACAAACGTTCCCAGATTAATATGAAAACACGCACCATTTTATGTTTGTGAGTGCTTGAATGAATGATTTAGGCGTTCAGTTTCTGCTTCGATTTGCCACAGAATCATTTATTTGCTTAGGCATTCTGTTTGAGATGAGAAATTGTGATCTGAAACTGTCCAGAAAGCGCCTGTATATTTTTCATACAATGTTTTTATTATTTATTTGTTTGCGCACTTTTTGATTTCTCTTGTATGCCCGTCGGAGTTCACACCTGTGGAATAGTAATCTGCCGATGTGTTTTCTCATTTTCTGATTCAGGGCCTGTTTGGCAAGGACAAAACTGAGACTGGGGTGCCGTCACACAGACAGGGCTCTATGTTTATGCCTTGTATTTTTCTGTGAAGTAAATGTCAGTTAAACACAAGATTGATTGTTATATTGACTCATTTGGCATGGTGGGGAAACCTTGAAGTTGTTGAGGTGGAACAATTGATTCTATTCAAATGATCGTGCACGGTGGGCAGTAGACAAGAAAATAAATGTTTATGCAGATTTTCTGAGTTTAATCTCTTGTGTTTATGTCAGAGTCGGGCTCGTGTGTGTCTGTTTGAATTGAAAGCCCTTAGCAATTTCTATCAGAGGGAAAGCCATGGAGACCTATTGAAAATGAAATGGTATTTTATAATCAAATGAATCACGCTATTCACAGTGTGTATACGGTTGCTCTGTAATTATACCTGCCAGTGTACATGATTCAAACAGTTATTAGTAATGGTCATGAAATGGAACGAGCCGTACACTAGACTGTTTGATTAGGTATTAAGAGAAATTAGAAGTAATTTGTGGCAAAGGTGACAATTTAGAGCAATTGGTTTTAATGCTTCATTTCACCTTTTTAAAAAAAAATTATTTAAATTGTAGTTGTTAAAACGAAATTTTCACATTGCAATTTTCACATTTCATTTTTAGCCTTTTAAAGTGACACTGTAATATTTAAATGAGCGTTCATGTTAATTTCAGGCTGCAGTGCATGTGAAGTATTAGAATAACGGGACCCACAACTTTCATGCTTGATTTTACTTTCAAACTAATGGCCTTTTATAGCTGGCTAATTTTAGCAAGAAAAATAAGTAGTATTATAATGTTCATCAGCGAAGTAGGTTTCAGCATGTTTGCTATGCAAATTTCTTTTTGTTTTGTTTTGGTGACATTGTAAATTTGGCTGATTTAAACATACCAGTCAAAGTTATCTGTCTGGTTGACACAGATGAGGTTGTGTTGAACTGCAAGAGTGAGTTCCCTGATGCCTCTATTAGAATGAGTTGAAAATGATAAATAAATCAGTCCTGTTTTGCAACATATGCCATAATTTTTCATCAAAAAGCAGATTTCCAGCTATTATTGGAAAAAATCGAATGTTTTTTTTAATTTTTTTTATTGTAGTTTAATTTATTATTAAGCAGCACAATGGTTTTCATCATTAATAAGAATACAGCATAATTTGTAATAATCATTTATGTTTCTTGAGCATCAAATGATTTCTAAAAATTCATGTGATGATTCATGTGTGACCGCAATGGCTGCTGACAGGATATATAAAATAATATATTTTAAATATATTAAAATAGAAAAGTTATTTTAAATAGTAATAATTTACAATATTACTGTTTTACTATACACTCAAAAAAATGAACTTATAATGCTGTTCACTTTATTTAAGCAATTTATCTTGATTTAACACCATTATATCAGGTTTCTGGTTCAAATGTAATTGCTTCATGTTATACTGACTTAAAATCGTTACTCTTTGACGTAACTTGATGTTTTTATTTTGAAATAACATGTTTCAATCAAGTAACCCAGTCAAACAGGACTTTCACTTCCCATCATGCTTTGCAAAGGGGCTGAATTCGGAGAGTAAATGTTTAAATAAAGTGCTATTTGATACATTTTTAACCAGATAAGAAAATGGAGAGTGTTTTTAATGCTTAATGTTTTGTTATGTTGGTATTTAAAAGTTTGTGTTATGTTAGTGTTTTTGAAGTGGTGAAGTGTAGAGCATGTGCTTGGGGTGAGGACCTGCTAATAACAATTACAGCTGTTTTAATACTGGTTTGGGCATGGATGTAACAAAACGATCTTCTGGCAGAGCCAATAAGACCTTGTAAAAGGTTTTGTAAATGTTGTAAAAATAGTATTTAACTAAATAAAAAATAAAAAAACTGGATTATAGGCTATTTATGATCAAATAAGTGCAGTCTTGGTGAGCGGAGACTACTTTAAAAAATCTAAACAATCCCAACCTTTCCAACATTTTTAGCCTATGTTAAAAATGTTGTAAAAATCCTTATTGTTGAGCCATGTTTTGTTTAAGGATGTCCTTTACATAAGTATATTTGATCATCTTTTAGATAGGCAGTGCTGACTGCTGCTCTGTATTACCTGGATTGATTTCAATGGCACAATATAAACTCAATCCAAGACCACAAAGGATTTTCAATGAAAAATGACAAATCCAGTTTAACTTGGCGTCTTGGGCACTTAATCTGTGTCCAAGAAACTGACCCCTTTTTGTGTCAGAACATAAAGCTATAGCAGCAACATCTCTGTGTCCATTGCAGTTAGCCTCCATCTAGAAACATTGGAGTGCTTGGAGCAAAGACAACCATAATTGGTTGTGATTTCACTCGAGCGCAGAGAACTTACTATGAAACAATGGGGCTCACTGCAAATTGTTGAAGAAAAAAGGTAATCACTTGCTAATGGATTATTGCGAATTATATTCCATCATTTGCATCTATAGGATCAGTGGACCATGAATTTCATGCTTCAAAGCAAATAAATATATATTTTTATTAATGTGTTAGGGCCATTTCGCAAATTGATTATGATATGGATCTGTTTTTAGACTCAAAATGCCACAAAATCATGTTGTGCCTTTGCGCTGCGTTTTGATCTGATGGAAGTCCCTGATTGTTTGTCATGGCTGTATGGTTGCGATTGATGTTTATCGAAACAGAGGAGCTGGGACAGAATCAGATGGCTGATTATGGTGCAGTTGTCAAAAGCCTGAATGCCTCCAATTGTCAGATCTATCTCAGGCTTTCAGCAGGCAAGATGAGCATGATTACATAATTATGTGTGCAAAGTGGCTCTGAGGGGCCAGCAAGTGGTGCATACAAGAGCTATTATTTACTGTGGGCAACACAGAATACACTATCGAATGACCTGTGCAATTGCATGTGCTAGAGATAAACCACATTATCTCCCTCAGTAACTTCAATGTGGATTATTATTTCCTATCATTTCCTTTTCAAACACAGCCCACGTGTGAAAACACATTATCAGAGCCATGAAAACATGAAACATCGTTCTAATTGCTACTTGTACCGGCATCTCATTTTTGCTCTAAAGGTGAATAAACCTCTTTCAGTCCTAAAAATCTTTTTCAAGAAATTGGTTTAATATTACATTAAAAGTAATGGCCTACAACATAAATAGCAAACAGTCATTACCACAAAAGTGAATATTTTAAATGATATTTTCATTTTGAACCACAACCTTGTCCAGTCTTAATTATATAAAATATTATGCAGAAAATAAAAACATCCAAGTACACCTAATTGTCACGAGCGTTGCAAATGAAGTTCAAACATCTAATCACAGCAGTTTGCAGTCTTTAATAAACGAGACACAGAATACTCAGAATACTGAACAGAACAACCACGTAAAAATAACAACGGACAACTGAGCCAAACACAGGGCTTAAATACATAGCGAACTAGAAGAAACGAGACACAGCTGACATGGCTAATACACAATGAGTAATTAACAACATGTAAAAGGGATAAATCAATGAAACACACTGGAAAACTGGGTCTAACAGAACAGAAACGAAACACAATATAAACTAAATCAAAACAGAACCTCATGACATAACTCCCCCCTCATGGAAGGCGCAACCTCACAACACGGGCAGGTGACCAGGGTGGCGCTGGCAGGCTAGGAAGCCTCTATAGCAGGGCTCCAGACTAACCTTTTTATTTAGGTGCACCAGCACAAAATTTAGGATCGCCCAAACATTTTCCCAGCTCGCACCGACTTTAACACCAATTTCAAGGTCACCTTTTTATCACACTTTATATACATTTATATATATTATGTAAATGACAACACAATATATGCAGTTACACAGGAATTGAAATCAAGGAAAACAATGCTTTGAACATTAGCCTACTTTAAACTACAGTTTTAACCAAGTGTTATAAATTAATTTAAAAAAGAAAATGAAATAAAAAAACAATGAAAACAATTCATAATAAATAAAAATTAGGGGTGGGCATACATTTTTTAAATCTAGATTAATCTCACTGTGATTTTGAAATTAATCTAGATTAAAATGGCTCATTTGAATTCTGCCGAAGGCATTCAGAATATGTGTGCTACCCAAATAATGACTGGTGCTTTCACACTTGGTTTCGTTTGCCTGGACCGAACCCGAGTTCGATTGCTCCCTGGACCGTGTTCATATTATATTTTTGGGTCCGAAACCGGGGTGCGTTTGCGTAATCAAAGCAGCAGCTGTTTTACCCGTTACTTGGTAACAATGTTTTGTTTTTGAACCGTTAGTTTTGTTACCAAAGCTTCAGTACATAATGGCACTTGCCATAACGGCCCACCACTAATAAAAATAAAGATTTTTTTATTATTGCAGCATGATCTGCCAGTCTCTTCAAAGCAAGATTACAAACAACAAACGACAAATTATTACACACAACAATTTTGTTGGTTTGCTTGATGATGTGAGTGTAGGACTCTTTTACTTTAATGTTAACGTTAGGCATTTTAAAAATTTTACTTTCATGCACTTTCAAATCACACACAGCATGGAGCAGGAATATCAGGAGTCTGGACCACAGCCAATCAGAGGAAAAGTCCCGCCCCATCTCTGTCTCTGATTGGTTTAGACCACGACATGATCCAACCATGAGTGTGTGTTCCGTCAAAGGAGAAAAAACGCTCCGTTCGTGGAGGCAGCTAAGCGGACGCAATGACGTTAGGTGCACCTTAGAAAAAATGTAGGTGCACCCTTACAAATTTTGGACTAAATTAGTCGCACTCTAGAGCCCTGCTCTATAGGGCAACCCCAGCAGTGCAGGGAGGCGCTGATAGCTCAGGGAGCCAGGAAGGTGCAGCCTCCATGGCCTTGATGCTTTGTTCAGCTACTGTGGCCATGACGAGGGACGGATAGCTCCTCCCAAAAAATTTTTGGGAGGAGCTACGAAGGTGTGTACACAATATGGCTGTAGCCATCAAGGGCTCCCGGGCAGAATACTGGAGGAATGTGAGTGTGGCCCAGATGCACAAAGCAGCAACAACACACAAGGAAAGGACACCTCTTTTATCATGCCAGAACAGAACGAAGGAGCCAGCTCTCTGGAGCGGGCTCTGGAACTGCTTTCTCCAGAAAGGGAAAAACTAAATGTTTTTATTGGCTATATTTGGTTATAATATAGCATAATGAGAGATTTAAAAGTTATTTTTTGTAGGCCAGACATTTTTGACCGGGAACACCACAAGTTCTCTCCAGGTCAAAATGACCCAAACACAACATGATGGTTAAAAGTTTTGGTTTCTCAAGTCCTAATGCTTATGTTCCATTTCATACAGCTCCCACACTTTTGAAATCCAGCCATTGTATGATGGTGGGTCAGGTTTTAGCCATCTGCATGTGATACTCTTAATACCTGCAGCAAGTAGAATTTGCAGTAGATATATTTATATAGCTGTACCCTCAAAGCTCTCTGGACGCACTAGTGTTTTGAAAGTGTATAATATATTGTGTTTTTTCCAATTGTGCCGTTTTTGCTGGGATGTTATTGATCATTGTAGTAAAATGACACTTCTTAGGTTAGTTCATAATTTTTTTGCTGTAGCTGGGAGCGTTTTTTTTTTGTGGTCTTACAAATACACTGATTGTGCCTGCTGTGTTTATTGCATATATCATTCGATTCACAAGAATCTCAGCTTTCCAGAGATATGTGGCATGTTTAGCTTCTATTTTTGAGTTGTTGAGTGTCACTCACTTAAAATAAATACTAGCAGCGGATGAACCATTTTCTTTCACATTCAACATGATGCTTGTATAGTTTTTTTTTTTAATAAATGTAGTCTATTTTCCCTTTCTTGCATTTTTTAAATGATACATTGGAAACATGTATTTTAAAAGGCAGCAAAATAAAGGGCTCTTTTTAAAAAAATATTGACTCACTGAGTGTGAGCAGCTGAAATTAGGAACGCCTAGCCCACCAATTTAGATGACTGTATTGTTTTATGCATTATTCCTGGTCGCAAACTGTTCGCAATTTCCATTTTTTAAGCCACACAGTGGCTTAAAATTTACATTTGAGGTATGACTGCATGTGAGTCATGTTTAAAACAAAACATTAAAATGTCTTTATTTGCACCACTGGGCTTATATAAGTCTTAAGTGCATTTTTATGCCTTGTAAATTTAAGCATTTGGTTTTCTGTGATATATTGGGCAGTGCTGTTGTGACTTTTGCTGATTTACGTAGGCTATGTCTCTATATTAAAGTTATCTTGCAGGCTACAAGGTTTCTAATTGTAGAAAGAGCTTGTGATGGTCTTAAAAGCCAATGACCCCAAATTAACATAAAAATGTAGCTTTTTAGCTGGACAGCTGTAAGCAAGATTTAGACATGGTGAGCATTATCCAAATGGACCTACAGATCCACTTGCATACTTTTCTTACATTAGTGCAAATGTCTCTATGAAATAGCTGGATTTTCAATGTAATTATAGACTGATCAAATCTGTTCTGTGATTTTAATGCATTCGCCTGGAAAGACAGTCATGATGTGTTCGCATGAAACAGACAGGCTGAGACTGTATCTTCAGTGAGGTTTGCAGTCAAGAATATCCTCGCCATTCAAAACACATTACTGACTTTCAGAGACACAACAATAGTGACTGCATTTGAATTTTTCTAAAGCAAAGAATGACATGTTTGAATGAACCTCAGAGGCTTTGTTAATTGACTCTGAGTGATGTCATTAATACATTTAACTCAATCACTAATGCGTGTGAACCCACTCAAATGCTCTTTCAAGGCTTTCACCTCTGTCATAAGCATATTAGCAGATAACACTTTACTTTTGAATTATGTCAAGAGGCTAATTACTGAAATGTCACAAGCTACTTACTTGCACTTTCCCACGTGGGCTTTAAAAACAAGGGAATTCTGCGATTGTCTGATGCTTTATCTAACACCTGCAGTTGGCTCAGCTGCAGGTGCACCCTCCAGGCGTGAGACACTTTAGTGCACCTATACAGAATTAGCATACTTGCACCAAACTGCGGCACCATGCAAATACATTTTTCAGTGGTTCACTTTGCTCAGAGAGAAAAAGGACAGAGAAAAAAGGAGGAGAAGTTCAAGAGAGACAAAAGATAGAGACTGACAAACTAATGCCCATCTGGGTCATTCTACACAGTCAAATGCATATGTGTTAGAATGACATTTAATAGCTCATGCAAACTCTTACTTAGTATAGACCTTTTAAACACACAACAGCAACAACATCTTGTCAATTGTTTTATATGAAACACACACACATGCAACTGTTCAAACATTTGGGGTTGGTAAGATTTTTTCAGTTGGTAATGTTTTTGCTCACCAAGGCTGCATTTATTTAATAAAAAATGCAGTATTACCAATTAAAATGTAATTTATTCCTGTGATGGCAAAGCTGAATTTTCAGCATTATTACTCTAGTCTTCAGTGTCACATGATCCTTCAAAAATCATTCTAATATGATGATTCGATGCTCAAGAAACATTTCTACCAGAAAGGAGAATAATACTGTGACAATTATCCATTTATTTACAACCCAGCAAGCAATAAAGTACTTTGGCATAGGCCAAGACTCTGCATATCCTGGCTGAAGACGAAGGCAGAGGCGCAGCCGACCCTCACGTGAGGTATGGAAGGGACCATCCTGGTGGTGGTGGGGTGGATGTAGGGAAGGATTTGACTTTGAGGTGGTGGGGAGTATGGTGGTGCATTGGAGCGTCAGCATCTGCGAACTCAGACATGAGTAAGTATCGATCTTTTATACCCAAGTATTAGAATGTGATTGGATAGATAAAGTTGCAGTGACGTGTTAATTAATTCTTTCTGGCAGAACTTATGCTTAAGCTTTCATTTTTGATTATTATCAGTGTTGAAAAAATTGTGCTGCTCATTATATTATTAATATTTATCCGAGAAAGGTCAAAAGAACAGCATTTATTTTAAATAGAAATCATTTGTAACATTATGTCTTTACTGTCAACTTAATGCATCCTTGCTGAATGTTCTAAAAAATGACTGAACAGTACTGTGCATATATTAGATTTTAGTTGACAATGTATTTTTTAAATAAAGATTTGAAGTTGCATCCCAATTTGTACATCAAACCATTTTTCTCCTTTAAGTAGTTTATTTATGTATTTTTTCTAAGATGCACCTTTCAGAGTTTATGATCAACCCTGCTACTATTCTGAAGGCATTATTCCACTATTAATGTACACATTTAACATGGCAATTAAATAACACTAAGCTCATTAATTGTATTAATTGAATGTTTTAAAAAAGTACTTAAAACAGTCAGCATTTTATTAAATGGAAAAGACACCCATTTCATAGAATTACCGAACTATCAGAAGATGCCATCTTTTATGTCAATAAAATATAAATTTGCATTGTCCCTAAAGCAGAATGAATTGACATTCAGACATGCACTATCAGTGACAGACAGCAATGCCACGTTCTGGTTTAAACGTAAGATGTGTCAGCCAGACAACAGAACCCTTCGTATCAGGGCTGTGTGAAAATCTCCAGACTCTTTCACACACTGCAGCCCAACTTCCTGTTTTTTTGCCTCCTTTTAAACACTTCATGTTTGATCTTCTGAGTATCATGAGCACAGGGCTGGCAGGTTGGATCCTGACATCCTTTGAGGCACAGGTAGGCGTAGATTGGCAGTAATAAGGGCTGTTTGTCACCTCTAGGGACTCTGCATTCTCCCCAGCAACACGCTGAAGCTTTTTGTGAAAAGAGAACCAAAAACAAAACCTCTTCTGTGTTTAAACTTAGCAAAAAGATCTCTCTTTGTTTCTGCATCATCCTCCAAAGGGTGTTTATGATGACTCCATTTTGGCATTTTAGTTTCAAGCTAAATGTTCCAGGCACCCATGTCACATTTATAAATTAAAGACTGGGGAAAAAATATAAATGTTAATCCTGTTGTGCATATAGAGGAAATTGCCTTAAGCAAGAAGAAACATGGGCTGTGTTTTATTTTTTGCTTACAATTCTCAGCTTGTGAACGCTGCATGTAAAGAAAAGGATCTTGTTGTGTCTGCAGGTGTTCATAAATCATTTGTTTGGTGAGTGGAAAATCATATGGAGAGTGTTGGAATCAGTTATGATCCCCTGTTCCTCTAAGTTCCAGCACTCGAACACCTTTCCTTTTGTCATATATTGTAATAAACTCTATGTGCCATTGTTGCATCTCTCACCTGTGTGCAAATCATTCATGTCTGCTTAAAAAAGTCCACAGAGACGGGAAGCAGCACATGCCAAATATTAAAAATAGAAGGATTCCTCTCTGGAGAAGCGTTTAGTCTTTCCACTCACAAATTCTGCCATGAAAATAGCGAATCCACCATGGTGCGAGGGCAACTGTCTTTTAAAGGGAGTGGGAGATGAGACACTGATTGGTTTATTGCATGTTACGCCCAAAACACACCCATGACTCATTAAGAGACTAGTTACAACCCTTTTGGACCAGGTGCCGGGGGCGACCATTTTTCCTCCTAGCAAAAGTGGATTCGGACATGCCCTAAGTGCACCAGCGCCATGCGCTTTAGACCATGATCGTTAAAATAGAAAATTTTTAAAATTAAATTAAATTAAAATTTTTATGTTTTTGAAATATTTCTCTTATGGTCACCAAGGCTGCATTTATTTGATCAAAATACTGAACGCTGCGTAAAATCATTGCGCCGCTGCACCCATGGTACGGCAGCAAAGTTCCCTGATTATTACGCAGGAATGAGAGTACAGTTCCTAGTCATATCGGTCTAGAAAACTGCAACTTTTCATTTTCTGTCGGTCTTATACACATCACAACATGTAAATAGGAAAATGTTGGCGTTATTTTGTCACTTATTGAGCAGTAGGCTAGATGGAGCCGTTTACCTCCAGTCTTTATGCTAAGCTAGGCTAGCGGTGGGTGCGTCAGACAGAGTTATGGCACGCACAGAGATGAAAATGGACTTATTATCTAACTCTGGGGGATACGGTGAATAAGATAAAGTCCCCAAAATCGGCGTGTTCCTTTAAAATAATTTAAAAACGATTAAAAAAAATGACAACCATAACCCTGTAAACCAGACACATTGATGCCATTTTAACCCATTTGGTTCTGAAATCTTTGACTAATTAATTTTTAGCAACTGGAGTATAAACACCCAACATTTGTCAGCAGGCTACACTCTAAAAAATGCCAGCAATTGGGTTGTTTTAAGCAAACATTTAACCCAACCGCAGGGTTAAAAAAACCTAACTTCTGGGTTAGTCCATATTTGACCCAACATTGGGTTAAAACAACCCAGCATTTTTTAGAGTGTAGTGACAAAATAAATGGCACATTTTGTTTATGCTTATTGAGCTGTACCTTTTAAGCTGTTTACTATATTGAGAGCCCACAAAGTCTCAGAATAATTTACATTTGTACCATTTAGCAAACAGTAAACTAGCTCTGGTTCTAGAATAAAGTGTACCTAAGCCAGTGTACTTGCTTGCATATGAGTATTTGGTTTAGTACAATAAAATATAAAATAATAATACAGTTGTTCTGTAAATAAAAGAGAACCAGAGCTTAAACTGATTTCCTGGTTTAAGCTGGTCTGGCCAAACATGTGCTTGGCCCGTTTGGAGGATCAGCGTAGACTGGTTTAAGCTGTTTTTCAGAAGGGTAATTATTGCTGAAATGAACAATTAAATAACAATTTAAAAGCTATTACAAAAGTGCATTGATGTTAGCAAGGCTCTAATGTGCTAATTTGCGTTCAGATCTTTCAAATGACTGATGGTTTAGTGTTAAGTCCTTATCAAGAATCAGGCTCTTTTCTGTCTGTCCTCTGTCACTATTTAAAGCGTCCGAGTTTAGAAGCGAGCCGAGCTGTGATGCACAAGAGAGTAAGACAGCTGCTCGCAGCTGTGTGTTGTCCTCCCAGCACTAAGGCACTCGCTGCAAGCTCTGCTGTGTCGCTTTGACTAAAGTGCTTTTAAGTGCGTCTTGAAACAATAAAAGAACTTACTCCAAGAAAATCATTTACACTAATATCTACTTCTAAAGAAAGAAAAAAGCCCCTTCAGAAAAAGCACACTGCAGTTGCGATGGAATGTGATGCTAATTTAGTGACTCCTTTCAGTGGAATTTAAATCTGACAGCTTATTATACAAACTGTCAAGAAAGTCAATTATTGCTATGAGACTTCTTGGTAAAAATGGTACTGATACATGCTTAAAGGGGACCTATGCCCATTTTTACAAGATGTAAAATAAGTCTCTAATGCCCCCGAAATGTGTATGTGAAGATTTAGATACCCCAGAGATCATTTTTTATATAGCATGTTATAACGTCCCCTTTTTGGGATGCAATTTTTGTGTGTCCCTTTAAATGCAAATAAACTGCCTTAAAATGTCAGAAACTGTCAGCAGCGGTGTTCAGCCTTATATCAAGAAGAAGTACAGCATGTAGAATGCAACAGGACGTTTCTGAATGGTTAATTGATGAATTTATGTAGTCATGTAATGATGTGACGTTAACTGTCTTCAAGTCATCGATTAGCATGTTCCGTTATGATAATCTATAAATCGATTTACAGGTACTCGTGTGGAAACTGTTGTAAGATGCCTTCAGAGCCATATATATAAGTATACAAGTATATATGCTGCATGGAGATATAAAAGGTTAGTTTAATTATGGTTATAAATTAAGTTGTCATCTTGACTGTATGACATACTCATGCATTTGTGTTACGTACTGTATTGGCCATCCTGGACTAGAGCCTGTTTGTTTAAATCTGTCTTATCTTCAGAACGCATGTAACATTTAGCACAAACATTGTACAACTCCAGCAGTGAGAATACAGAAATGGCAGACTCTAGGCTGTGTCTATGCTGGGCGGGGCTTTTCCCATAAATGATATTACTGCAGGGGGGAATCTGATTCAGCTCATTTAAAGGGACTGCTTTAGAAACACTTTAGTATAGGGCACACATATTCATTTAACTTAGACTTTTGCCTTTGCCTTTTTAATAGTTAGCAAGTCAGTTTTTGTAGCGTTTAAGTTTAGGTATTGAGTAGGATTAAGGGATGTAGAATATGGTCATGCATAATAAGGCTTACTAACAAACAGTCAATATCCTAGTAATATGCATGCTAATAAGCAACTAATATAATCAGACCCTAAACTAAAGTGTTACCACTTCTTTTGATTTATGGGAATTATAAAAAATGTGAGTGAGTGGATTTTTACCATTATAGGCTGGTTTTTTACACACACTGAGGACACACATCGGTGTTCAAACATTGAATTTTATAGGTCCCCTTTAAGAAAAATGGTTCTAAACAGTACCAGATTATGTTTCTTAAACTTTTAACCCTTTTGGTGCTAAAATTAACACTTTTTTTCATGCATATTATTTTTTATTATTATTATGTATTATGGTCACGAGCTCGATAGGCTCTCCCTCAGCCTTCACTAACCGTGCATACCTGCCACTCATCAGCCCTCATCATCAGCACTATTACACACACACACACACACACACACATACACACACACACACGCACACACACGTCTGGTTCACTATCTTTGTGGGGACAGACGTAATGGTTTTTATGCCGTACAAACTGTACATTATATCTCCCTACACTGCCCTTGCCCCTAAACCTACCCATCACAGAAAACATTCTGCATTTTTACTTTCTCAAAAAAACTCATCCTGTGAGATTTATAAGCCTTTTGAAAAGTGGGGACCGCTGGCTGGCTGATCTCAGGTTTTACTATCCTTATGGGGACATTTGGTCCCCACAATGCAACCTCTCTTACCTGAAAACGTACCTCGTAAGTTTCTTTGATCTTTTGCAACGACGTTACTTTGTTCCAAGTCAATCCAAAGTCATCTCCTTGTCTCTTCTGCTCCTTTATGTGTTACGTCTCTATTGTTGGCTTATATTCTTCAGTTCTTACCTGCCTTGGTTTATGTTCCTGCCACTTACCACTTGTACTGTCAGGACAACTATCGTCAAAGATGATTGGCAATCAGCATACAGTTTGGATTGGTGGTATGGTTCTGTTCTGAGTGAAAACTCAGAACTGGTTCTGTTTGTATGGTTCTGTTCTGAGTGGACAAAATGGACTAGCCTAGCATGGATAAGAGCAGGGAGAGCAGCGATAATCCCACCCTTATAGAGTAACAGAACAGAACCAACATAAATGTATTGCAGATATAATTAATGCTCTTAATGAAATTTTTCAAGTAATTGAAGTAAAAATGCTCTGATTCTACTCTCTGATTCTAAGAGGTATATAAAAGGTCAAGTCCTGACTGGACGAGAGGAGGAGCTGCTGATGGAGGAGGGTAACTAGCTCCTGAGCAACACGATAAAGCTGCTGATAATACTGATGGACCTTATATAAGGATGCTGTGATAGGTGTTGTATTCTTATAGGTAGCTGTAGATAAGCTGAGAATCAGCTAATGCAAACTTGACTAGCTTGACCTGCCAGAACTAACGCTATGTTTGATTTTTCCTTCAATTTCTGTCGTTATCATTGTGTCTGAGGCTAATTGTGACAAATAATGCTTGTACCAATTTATGTTGGCATGGGCATAAATAAATTCAATATCTCTGTCACTTGTTTAGTGGAGAAGAAGGAAAGAAGTATGCTCGACTGAACAGAGCTGGTCACACTTAAATGTTCTGTTAAAAGAGAAAGATATTAAATGTACAAAATAATTCAGTAATGTGGTCTGATTCAAGGGAATTAGAATACCAAATCTGACTGACAAGAGGAGGAGCTGGGGATGGATGAGAGTAAATGAGCCCTGGATCAACCATACACTGTAGTGTCCTTGACGTCACCCATAGGATTCTGCAGAGCGGATTTGAAGCGTAAAGTAGGGTCGAGCTGGCCGTTGTCATCTTAGCAATGCTAAACCGTCACTCCCGGATAACAGAAAATGGGCAAAGAGGCGGGACGTGGCTGGAGCTGAGGTGATGCGATTACTAAAAAACAACAGATATATGGCTAACCACCTGCCACTCAAAGTGGCCACGCCCTTAATTATGCAGAACTTTAAGACTTTATATAATGTAAACGAATGAGTAATAAAAATCACTCCCCTCAAAAGTTGTTATGAAGGGCAAGCCATTTAGACCAAACCTAGAATTTGTACCAGGCTGTAAACATGTTTTATTCTGCTGTAAATTTGGGCATTTTAACATGGGGCTCAATATATATATATATATATATATATATATATATATATATATATATATATATATATATATATATATATATATATATATATATATATATATATATATTCCTATAGGTAGACGTGATCAGCTGACAGTCAGCTGACAACTAACTTGATTTATACTATATTTCATTGTAGCCTATACTAAAAGTGTTTACAAAATATGTAAGGTGATCTGCTGACTAAATTGTCTGCCCGTCTTGTCAGCTTACTGTCAAGCTGTCAGTTACGTAACCAGTCAAGCTGAATCGATAGGAAAAATAGGATACTTTATGATGCCAACAAAGTGCACACTTAATTTCATTGATTGCCAAAAAATTTATCATTTTATCAGTTTTTTGGGGGAGTATGCAGTGTACAGTGCTATGTCTTACCCAAGGGGCAATTAGAGTTTAATCTGCATGCTGAAACTGTCACTTCTGTTTGACATTATAAAAGAGTTTTAATCAGTTAATTTTCAGTGCTTAGTCTCTTTGCTGGACTTAATTTGGGATTTTTGTCATTTTCTTTCATTTTTCTACTTTCAGAATTTCGAACAAACCTTCCAAACATAGGCAATATTATATTCTGGCAGACTTTAAAGTTCTTAATTGAGCCAATACCCCCAGATTCAATGACATTGCAGCAGTGCACTTGTTAACTGCTGGCGAAGAACATAAGGCTAATTGGAGGAAAAGGGGAGAAAGTTTGGCTCTTGCATAAGTGAAGAGAAATTAATATTTTCAAGTACACATCACAGAAGGACAGTCCCCCCAACGTAGTCTGCATAATGAATTGATTGCGTCCATATTCAATTAAAATATTCACATGGATCTGTCCCAGATTTCCCATGCCAACTCAGAGAGCTATGATTTGAATGTAACTGCACGGTTGTTGTTTTGCCACATGCTGGATATTGATTGCAGTTTTCTCTCTTATTTTGTGTTTCTCCCTGAATAGCATTTATTAAATTTAAAATAATTTATTAGTGCTAGCAGTCCAATATGGGATTCATTAAAGTAAAGATACTGAATCACAAGCTTCCAAAGGACCTAAAAGTGTGAATATTTGAAAAGTTAGGCAAACTAATTGAAGTGAAATCAATGTGTGTGAAATATTCGAGACACACAGATGTTTACTTTTGCGCTGAAGAGATGGCATGTTTACAAATCATCTCCAATTAATTAATTCACCAAAGAAGTAGTTTTAAATAAAGCATCATTTATAAACATAATGTGCAGATTTTAATAGGCCTATTAAAGTCTTATTAGGCAGCACATTGAGTGTTTTTAATATCCCTGCTAGATTGGTGATAATAGCTATAGCTGTAGTGTTTACTTGAGCATCAGAGGTGTTTTATTTTTTCATCCCAGCATATTTTCCTTGGTAACCTCAATGGAACTTTGTTTTGAGACAGACATTAGCTGGAATTTATTCTGATTTGGGTGTATCCCTTCTGATAGTCGAAAAACCTGACATGTCTACTACTTCATTTCAAGCAGTAAATGTTCCATCAGCCCTCGAATCCCTATGCACAATATGAAACACACAAAACACCTTCTAGTTTTGTACCATAACCGCAGTTCAGATGCTATACATGAAAACTGCCACGTTACCATGCCAACAGCTGCAGTTTCACAGGATCTGCAGCCATTTTGCAGTAGATGTCAAACAAATACATGTTGCTCTCCTCGACTGAATTGAGTTTAACTTGTATTGTACTGAACTGTAGTTGTAATACGCTAACCTGCAGTTGGACTATATTTGTACTGTTGAGAACTAGAATATAGTAGACTGCATTGAACTGCACCTGCACTGCACTGTTTGCCTAATATCGCTGTTTGTCAATGTTAACATTCTGCAAAGTTGTAAAATCAAATGTGCACAATAAATAGTTATTGTCTCTTAAAAGAAAGAATCGACTCTGAACCGCCTATACGAGTCGTTTGTATTTCGAATCCCATTGTGTTCTACGTCACTAGAGGCGACATTTGCATAATACCCACCTATGTTTTCATTTTATCAATGGTCATTCTACTAATAACTGCTTCTCAAATCAGTTCAACGTGGGATTTGCAAAACACTTGCTCTTGAAAGATGGGTCAGTACCAGTTTATTTAAACCAACTTGCTGCTCAGAATCACAAACGGTATGAATAATTATTGATGTATATATATCGATCAGGCATTACATTATGACTGGTGAAGAACATTATGTCCTCAAAGTTGATGTGTTAAAAGCTGGAAAAATGGGTAAGTGTAAGGATTTGAGCGAGTTTGACAAGGACCAAATTATGATGGCTAGATGACTGGGACAGAGCATTTCCAAAACCGCAGCTCTTGTGGGGTGTTCCCGGTTAACACAATTAATGTCAGATTATTGCTGTAAATAATGAATATGACATCTGAAGACTACTTTGCTATGTTTTTCTTTCTTTTTTTCTTTGCTATTTTGTTTCTTTGGTTTCCTCTTGCGTCAAGTTTCACCAGTGTACTTACACACATGCGCTCACTTTAAAAACAGCACTTTAATTCTCTTTCATTAAAAGATGTAGAATGGAAATATATATGGAATGAAAGAAATAGAATGTACTGCATGTTGCTTGCATATTTTTAAGGTCTATGCTTCTAACTTCCCACCCAGCAAGCAATTTAAAAGACGCAAAACCGCCGCCCAAACAGCCCAGACGTCTAGGCTAAAACTATGCAAAATTTGGCTATTTTGGCTAGAAGCGGATTATTCATAGACTATATTGGGTCTATAGTTAACCTAGATCAGTGGTACCCAACCACATGGAGGAGCCCAAACAGTGCACATTTTGGATGTGTCCTTTGTCTGAGCTGATGACCTGAATCAGGTGTGTTTGATTGTGAATACATGCAAAATGTGCACTGTTAGTGCTCCAGGAACATGTTTGGGAACCACTGATCTAGATGGTTAAATGATGGCACATGAATTTGCGATGCTGTTTGTGAATGTTCGTTGGAACATGGTTTCGGGAAACAAAATCGTTGAACTATGCTGGTAATGATGGATCTTACGACCATATTGGCTGGCGATGCTTTTGGGAAATGCACCCTATCTTTATTCCTGGCCATTTCTCAACTCATTGATTATGAGAACTGATGGTTTGCTTACCATCTAATCTAATATTGTTAGGAAATTATCAACTACAATCACCTGGTCATAATATTGTGGCTCATCAGTGTAAAATATTATGCAGTACAACTGTATTTACGGGCCTACTTTAATAGAAATTAAGCTGCTTTCCTATACTACAATATGCCAACGAAATGCCAATCCTAAACATAGAATTATAAAAGTAGTCCACAATTTATAGAAAACTGCATGTTTTACTGCCTAGATTGAAGTAATACTGCGTTTGTACTGAGGTAAGGGCAACTGCTACGTCTGTGAAATATCCTGTCAGTAAGGCAGGTAATCCCTCTGAAGGGCCTAGCCGTGTTCAAAGCTGCCATCATTATGCCAACGCTGAATTTTTTAAAGAGGATTAATTCTTGGGTAAATATTGGCTCCAAAACAGGAACCAGTGGGCTGTTGGTTTGATGCCGATCAAGGCGCCACACCGTTTTGATGTACACTAGACCTACACTTCCTTTTCAGCCACGAGATAAAATCAAAACACTTTGTAGCATACAGCACAGTGCCTCTCGCACCAGATTCTCCTTACAAAATGTCTCAATACGTAAAAATATGCTAGTCTGACATATCTGTGTATGGATAAATAAAAGCTTTTCATCACAAGGTCTGCGTCCTCCTGTTTGCCATATTCATTCTGTCATAAAAGTTTAAATACCATTCTGACCTGCAGTGGCTATAGTTTTATTAGTGGAGGTTTCTCACAACGCCTTGCCAATCAATAGTTAATTAAAGTCCAACAGACTGAACATAAGACTGAGAGTCTGAGTCTGTTGGCCGAACAGGATGCTGCTGCTGGCAAGATTTTTCAGGCCTCTGTTCAATACGGCTGGCTTCTTCTATCACTAAGTGAACTATTGAGTAGACTCATAATTGCTAGATGTTGTTTGCTCTGGTCAGAGTTGCACTCCTTTATCTGAGACTTTAAGTCTTTCTTAGAGGACGTGATGTTTTAAATAGACCATTGTTATTTTTCTAGGAACACAGTATTTGTTTTGAGAATTGTATCAACAGTATTTCCCAGAATGTCCCGAAATGCATGTGGTTGTATTTCCAAGTTTGGGTTGGACATATTCAGTTGTTCATTCTTTTTTTCTTTTTTTAATAGCCAAGATGCTTTTCAAACTGGGCTTCAGGACTCTGTGGTCCAGTGTGGTCCATTGAATACCTCAGAAGAAAAGAACAAAGTAATATTTTTTACATTTTTTAAAATAATGCTTGTGCTGCCTTTTTTTCAGGATTTGCTTGTTGATGAATTACAGAGCCCCTCACATGTCATGCAAGAAAAAACAACTAAATCGTGCGCACAATTTACTCATTGGTTCCCTTGATTTATAAATCATGCACACGTTTTACTAATTAGTGTAGATGAATCCATGCAAAAACCCTTTCAAAGGTATCATATTTTTGGGGGTCTTTTTGTCATCAAAAAGTTGGAATATGCCTGCTTTAGTTTTTTGCCATTGAGTGGTGCAGGTGTGACGTCAGAACACGGAAGTCTAATTTGCAGCTGGTTTTTCCTTAAGGGTTTTGTTCTACAATGTACTTACCCACACCCCAAGCTGTGTTATCTAGCTACTTATTATAAACGTACGTTTGCAAAAAGGAACATGACTGCTTCAAAATTAGCATTTTTGCTAAATGTCTGTCTACTTTACGTTGTAGGACAAAGCAATGCCAGGCACGCTGCAAGTGTTGTTTTTTTTTGCTAGTTTCATATTATTTATAACATTTTCTTCATTTTTACTCATCATAGTGGGCGGGCCTGTGCCCGTCAGGCCCACCCGCTGGTTATGCCCCTGACTCGCTCCCATTTGTTTGCCCATGGGCGTGAAGGTCTGAAAATTAGTTGCTGGTCTATCAATGGCGCAGTCGTTTTTAGTTGCCTCAAAATATCAATACGCCAACAATGTGCCTGAACACACCTCGTTTTCAGAGTCAGACCAGTATTTTTTTGTTATTTATAGGGTGCGTTAGTAATGTACACCGTTAAGCAGGTGCACAATGCATGTAAACTCTGCTTATTACACACACAGGGACGCTGCGCAGTACGCAAACATTTAGAAAAATAAAAGGATTCCTCTCTGTGTCACGGTTTTGGTTTTTGTTTGTGTTCATGTCTGTGTATTTATGCTCCTTGTCCTGTTCCTGGTTTTGTCATTTGTTCCTGTTTGTCATGTGATCCTGCCATGTGATTCCCTTGTCCTCATGTGTTATGTTCTCATTGGTTGTTTTTGTCATGTGTTCATCATTTCTGTTTTATCTTTAGACTTGTTCAACTTCATACATCGCTGCACAGACCAATCGGCGTCTGACTTGAAGTAGTGCATGCCGGTACAAATTTTTGTCTGACTTGAGGCAGCGCCGACGCCACATGGTGAGTCTATGTCTATGTCCAGTCTTATGTTCAGGTTATGTTTATGTTCATGGTTTAGTTAAGTTTTGCTCTGCCAAGTCTTTAGTTTATTTTATGTTTGAATATATGTTCTGTAAATAAAAGGCACTTGGGATCTGCAAACTCGCCTGCAGTGGATTAATGTTACTCTCTTGAGAAGCGTTCAGTCTTGCAAATTCCACCATGTAAATAGCGGATCCACCATGGTGCGAGGGCAACTGGCTTTTAAAGGGAATGGGAGATGAGGCTCCGATTGGTTTATTGTGCATTACACACCCAAAACACACCCATGGGTCATCAAGAGACTAGGTACAACCCCTTTGTACCTAGTTTTTTCCATTGTTAAACTAGAAAAAGTGGATTTGGACACACCCTAAGTGCACCTGCACCATGTACTTCAGACCATGTGCTCATATAGTTAAAATAGGGCCCAAGATCTCACAATTCAGACTTTATAACACACAATTGCACAATTGCAAGTGTATATCTCATAATTATGACTTTATAACTCACAATTGTGACTTTATATCATGCGATTCTGAGATAAAAAGTCAGAATTACGAGATGTAAACTTGCAATTGTGACACAAGAAGTCACAATTAACTTTTTTATTCTTTATTCTGTGGCAGAAACAAGCTCCCGAAGTGTAATGCAGGATGTGTTTATTTCTTGCTTCATTTCCTCCCCAAAAAATAAAGAAAATTTTAAATCGGCCACCTTTTAGGACTACACTAGGCTACCGTTGACCTCAAAGCTAACACAAAAGTCAAACCATAAAAACTCCCTCACTGACTGCAGTACGTCCCATCTCACTTGCTGCAGTTTTACTCCCAAGAGTTTACTCCAAATATTTGAACCCCCCTACAGCATCACACTAAGCTATCTAACCCCTACTGTCTGTCTAGCTCCCTCCCACCTTGGCTGTCTTACACAACCTCACAGTTTCTTATTATTGCTCTCGTCGCTGGCCTGCCGCCAGCCAGCAGGCATCTGAATCTCGACCCTTGCTGATTTCTTGTTTTCCTGTAATCACAACGGCCCATATTCACAAAGCCTCTTAAAACACCAGCTGTTCTTGGCTCACTTCAGATTTTTGTTAAATAGCATCTGAGATTAGTAGTGACAGGCCGATACCTGATCCTGGAGCATCGCAACTAGCATGAGATACTTTGTAAAAACACATGGAGAGCGCTCAGTAGGGTTCTTCGAGAGATATTAGTATAGTAGGGGAAACTTTAGAGGTAAAAGAAGGGAAAGGTAGACAGGGCAAAAACAAACAATAGCCTTGAAGCTATAAAGCACAAAGTCATAAAGCTGTCAATATGTAGCACAATGTTTTTCCAGAAACCAGGGAGTGTAAATCATCTGAGAATGATCCTGATGTAGAGAACTTCATGGGTGGTAACTGTTCCGAGCGTTTGGGGCAGATTTCTTCTTGACATTTCTGCTGATCTCAGCATGCTAGCATTTCATCAGTCATAGAGTGTCATAATGTGTTTAGCTCAGCTAAGGACACAAAAATGTGCGTATGCTCGACTCTGTGATCATTTGAACGGTGCCAATGCTCATTTTTTTATTCTTTTCATTCTTACTTTTTTATCTTTCTCTGATGTGTGGCATTGAGCAAGCATACAAGGTTCCTGTCAATCCTCGCTTAAGCTATGGATGAGAAGTTTCAACTTTAGAGTAAATAGTCATTTTGTAGTTTTAAATTCCGGGTCTTGAGGAAATGCAAGTTTGTAGGTGAGATCTGCTCTGTTGCAGTGCAGTAGTGGTTAAGGGGAGGGGCTGGATTAGGGCAGAGGCTGTGTACCTTTCAAACACTAGTAATCTTGAGAAAAAGGTCACGCTTGCAGAACAAACAAATTAAAGTACTTGTTTGGAAGAGTCGTTAAACAATTTTGGTGAGCCAGTGACACCAAATGAACTGCATTGCAATTTTTCAGCTTACTGACCTGTTGAGAGTGATACTTTTTATGATGAAGAGATTCATCAACTTCATCAGTTGTGGTAAACAGAAGCAAGCAAGCTTCCATTAACCACTGAGGTTAATTCTCGTGTTACGCAGCACGTTTGAGCTTCAGCTGTATCCATGGATCGGTAAAACTCAGAACAGATCTTTCTTTTTTAAGAATTACTTCAGTGCTGGTCTTTGTTAACAGGGAAGTAGCAGGGAATGCACGAGGAACTGTCACAACTCTGCCGTCATTATGTTACGCCCGCCCACCGGCTCTATACACGATGTGATTGGCCTGAGTTTGGTTTTTCAAGTATACAGGGCCAACGGAGAGTTGCTAGTCGACCCTGGCTGCAAATTACATTTTCTGCCGCTATGTGCGTCTAGATTTCTAGGCTAATATAACAACAAAATGTGGAAGAGTGTAAATACTTTCCGGATGCACTGTACATATTTTAACTGGTGTCACAGCTTTCCTGGGAACTATTCTGGGATTAAATAAAATTCTGATCTTTTCAAAACCTTAAAAAGTCTCTGACAGAATATTCTGTTTTATCTCTTTATTGTTTTTAATCCACAGACACCATTATGCACTCAGGTAAATGCCTTGGCTGTATCTTCCATTTTGGCTCCATAGAGAGTTCCATCTTTTTCTTGTCCTATGTGTGCCTTCACTTGATCTTGTGTCTCTGTCTTCTCTGAGGGGGCATAGGCCATGAATTATTAAATCAGCAGCTGTTATTTCCATATTAGCATAATTTTACAATCCAATGAATGCTTTTACATTCTATTCAATGCATTTTTAATCCACCATATTTCCAACCGCATGGCTTGATAGCCCTGAAATCACTTTAATTCTGTTTAAATCACATTTTGACTGATAGTCCACTTCTTATTCTTTAAATCATTGCTGTCAAGCCATTGTACTTCCATAATTTCTTTCTGCAAGTTACATCTCTACGCCAGTTAGTGCAAACAAGTCACTCAATGAATCATTCACTAAAAAGATTCGCTCAAAAACACAGATTCATGTAAGGAAAAAATATTAATGAATCAGTAGGTGAGTTTACATGGAGCACTGTAATCGGTTAAAAGTCCAATCCGAATGAAAATGCTATAAACACCTCGATCGGAATATAAATGCCCAAACGAAATGAGATTGTAATCAGTTTGAGAGGGGTGGGATAAACCTTTTTTTATGAACTGATCAGATAAAACATTCCACCATGTCTAAAAAATGAACTAATCTTCATTTAAGTTATTTAATTTTATTGATACATACTCTGAATTAGGAAATGGGCTAATATGTCCAAACATAATAGTTCATTTCCTAAATCTTTTGTTAATTTTTCACATGAAAGACTAAATGAACAAATAGTTTATGAAGGTCCCAGCGGAACAACAGCAATCTTGTTCATTTGATATTGGCACCTCCAGAGAAGAAGAGAGCGTGCACCAATCATCACCATAAAGGAAATACGCTTAGGGCACCATGATGGCCAGCAACGGGACTGGTTATGTTGATTACAAAAAGATTATATATTTTTTTCATTTTCAAGATTATATATTTTTTCATTATTTTTTTCATTTTTTCTAACTTTAATGCTCTGTAGCATTTTGGGACTTTTTCATGTGATGTGGTGAGTAGTGGGGAAATGTGTTTGCCAAAAGAGTGAGATTTAGGGTTGAGAAGTAGTGTTGAGTACCTAGAAATATGAAACATCTCATGCCACACAAGCTGATGTCCTCGGCTTTCTGTTGGAAAAAACAAAACAAGGCAAAGCAATTAAATCAAGCTTGATCCCAGAAAAGGCTGCGGACGCTTTCCATAAGCTTCCCCATTACACTAATCCCAACCAGGAACTCAATGCGGATAAGAAACCCCTATGACACTCGGCAAACTCTTCTGTCTGCGGGGCCTGAAAGCACGTTAAATTACCAATCACCCAGAATGGATGAGAGCCTGAATCTACAGCTCTCTTTGAAAGCCACAAAGGGATTACCTCCCCCAGTGCCTGCAGATCTGGCAGGGTGGCTGGATGTGTTTTTGTTTGTTTGTTCTGTGTGCAGGAAAACGGAACCCCTGGAACTGATGAATAGAGGGATGGCCGTCCCAGCAAGCATCACTTGATAGCAACACATAAATCACAAAATCGCTGTGTTCCTGATTGGAGGGTCAGACTCCCTATCTCACAGGGTAGGAAGTCACACCTGAGAGCAGCACAGAAATTTCCTTTCTCAGTTTATCTTCACATGTCTGACTCTAATATTAGACCGCTCACAGATCCATCAGTGCTGCTCCATGTGCTGCCTTTTAAATCACAGGCTAGTAGAGATAATGCAGTGTACAGTTCAAATGACTGTGTTTGCTTGAATGGCTGTGCCGCTATCAAATTTTGTTCATTTTACATCTAAAAGTTAAAGCCTTTTGGAGAGGAAAAACACTGAGTTTTTCTTGTGTAATATTCATAAGACCTCTTTTTGCAAAAATAACCATGCTTAGGTGAAGAAGGCTTCAAACGACTACTAAATGTTTTATAACAACCTGAATTAATCATAATTAACAGTAGCAATACGTGTTAATAAAACATTTATTAGTAACTGTCTAAATAATATGTCTAAATGTAATACACTAAAATACACTTTCTGAAGGACAATTAACTGGTTTGTAAATAATGTAATACTTAATTTGGAAATGATAAATTGATCATTAATACTTAAAAGTATGAAAATACAATTATTGAAGACATTACATACTTATAACAAGAACAAAGCGTTTACAGCTGTATTTATAAACTGCTAACTAATGTATATTAATGCTTCATAAATGATGAATTAACTATTTACTAATGATTCATAGTTACCCAATTCTTTTTAATTGAGATTAAAAAGGGTGCAAAAAATTGCTTTTAAAGTTGTCCAAATTAAGTCCTTAGCGATGCATATTACTACTAATCATATTTTTTTTATGTATTTACTGTAGGAATTTAAAATATATATATATATATATCTTCATGGAACATGATCTTAATATCCTAATGATTTTTGGTCATTCTAAATCATTAATTTTGACTCATACAATGTATTGTTGGCTATTGCCACAAATTTACTCATGCGACTTTTGTGGTCCACTACAGGGTCACATATTTGTGAATCTGACCCCTTAAGAGAACTGATACATTTCTTATGTGCCACAAAAAAAGAGTGCCTCACTCAATAAAATTGTCAGAACTCTTCGAAAGTGTTTGGTTTTGATTGACATCGGTTTTCTAAAAAGATGTTTGAAAAGGCTGTTATTGAGGTTTGTCTTATTATAACCCTGAAAAGATTGTCAATACTTTACTCATCTTTTTCTATTTCTTTGTGTGACTCCACATTTATGATTTGTCTTTAGTTTTTTGTTTTGTTCCTCTCTTGGTGATTCATGGCAGACTGAGAGGGTGAAAGTACTATATATATATATATATTTACATTATTTTTACATATTATTTTTTATGTGTGTGGAAATTCGTATAATCTTTATTATAATAATCTTTTAGTCTTGCACTTACTTTGAAAGTTTAATTCACAAAAACCATGTTATATATTTTTTCTTATTATTTAGCAGAAGCATATGTGACTGCTAGTGCAGTAAAATCCCAAATTGAAATGGTCTTATGTTTGATCATCAAAAACTTTAAGCTATAAGTCAGGCTTAAATTCTAAAGTAACATTTTTAACCAGTTGGTTGGAATTAAACCTTTCCCAGTATTTCTCTATATCTGGGTTGAGTCTCAAGACACACAGCCTGGTTGTGAGGCACAGGCTTTGAGAAGATGCCTAAGCATCAGAAAGTAGGTGACCCACTGCAACTCGGTGACCTCACACAGGTCTGTAAACACATCCTATCATCAACCCCTTTGGCGGGTGCTGGCGTCCGGTCAGCCGTAACGCTATCAGCCCCACTAAGCAGGGAGTGCAGCGATCCGTGGTGCCGATGAGCTACTCGGATACCTACTTAACTCTCAGCGTTAATGGGTCTCACTGAGGAAGAGCTGGAGCACAGCTCTTGAGTTATTTCTTAACACTGCTTCCCTCAGAACTCAAGCTGAATGACAACCAGCTCTGGTTATTAGAAGCCTCTCTGAGCTGGCAAGCTCTTCTGACAGTCATTAAAGCAGTTAGCTCGTTTTCTGTGGTTTTGAATTCTTTCAGTATATCCTGGCTGTGAAAGGCACCCCAGTTAGCAGCTTTAATTTTGCAGCTTGTTTGTGTTGAAAGTTTTTGATGTGATGTTATTGTTGGAGTGGTATGAGGCAATATGTGCCAGCGCACATCACAACAAAAAAACAGGAATGTGGTTTGGAAGAGTGTTATCTTGCTTTTAATACATGTCGCATTTGACTGTAACAGAATGAGATGATTGATACGAATGCATATACACTGCTGTGGTGGAACTAATTTTCAACCCAGGCTTTGCAAGAAAAATTATTAAAAATCATGTGGGAAGCTGTGGCATTGATCATAATGAGTTGTAATTGGGAATTTTGACTCTACTGTTGAATTCACATGTGTACTGCTGATGGAGAATGATAAAGCTGAAAAGTTTAAGTTGTAGCAAAATTGTGTTTCAGGAGTTTTCTATTTAAAAAAAAGACTTTTGAAGTTCTTGTTCTTGTCCCTAAAGGGGTCATGAATTGAGAAGTCAAATTTTATTATAAGACCGCCTCTGCAGAAGAAGATCAATGCCTACTTCATAATTGTAACTCTGGCCCCGCCCACTGGTGTGTTAGTGAGATGATGAGTATATCTGGAATACCTGGAATAAAAATATAACAATATCTTCCAAAGGATCCTAATGCTAGGAATGTAGTTATTTATTTTCAACAATGTGAATGTGTCAGCATGAATTATTTGGTTCATTTCACTGTGGATTCTTTGGTAAATCAGTCGAAATGTAGGCACTGGCTTTGCAAACAGACTTTTACGGTATGGACAGTAATGCCACAACATGTAACCGTGTTAATTCTAATGCGTGATCTGTGATCAGTGATTTCTGATATGTAATGATTAATGTACAGTCAGATGTTCTTTGTCTGTGTCAGCAAATCAAACCAGTGACTAAACAGTTCAACTTCACATTCTTTCTCTTAGTAGGATTAAAATAATCTACTTAAACTGTGATTAAATTATATATAGAAAGTAGGGCTGTCAGCGTTAACGCATTAACTCATGCGATTAATTTAAAGTCCTTAAGGCATTAAAATAATTTAACGCAAATAAATGAAAAAAGTATGTGAAGCTGCATCATTAACGTAATTTTTCACGCAGTTAGATAATCGTAGAAGTTGGGAGTTCATCACAATCACACTGAGCATCTGGCACCTGAAGAAATGTCCATTCTAACTCATTCTATTCTAACATTTTAACTCGATTCTCATTTTCTGTTTGTGAGGACATTTATAGCTGTTAAACTCTGGGAAAGTTTTCAGTGATCCAGTTATCGAAATCATTCAAACAGTCCACTAATGTAAAGTGTTTTTAGTGAATTATTCGTTCCAGTGTGTGCTTTGATTTAAAACACGAGCTCTGTCGTATTCTGCAGTTGTTTCTGAAGAGCGCAATTTCGGTGGCGTACCGGAGTCATACAGTAAGCGCCCCCTAGTGGCAGTCGCACGGAAATGTCATTATGATCATACACGGCAACATGGGAGAGAAGCTCGAGGTCTCATTTAGCCCTCTAGTTAAACAAGTACACATAGCATGTTGACATAGCAACCGCGCGTGGCGAACTTTCTGTCTCAATAATTTGTTCCCAACTATTTATAGGCCTAAAATATTATTGTTATTCTCGAGACAAATTGCCAGATGTTCGGCAGGGCTGATGGATTTCTGGAATGCAGTACCCTGCCTGGTAATTTTTGCGCCAACAACCTGAAGGATCTCATTAAATTCCTCTCGTGAGACCTGAATATAATCACAGGAATCTTCTACGTTAAGACGCGGCTCTTGCACTAAACGGTGATACTCGCCAAGATGTTTCCTCGACCAAGGTAGTGTTTTACCAGCACTGATTTGCGGTATTTCTTTTTGCGTCTCCAGTAAAGGAGTGCAGGAGTAAAGGAGAGCCTTTATCCTCCGTACATTCACCACGGTGAAATGAATTTAATGCTAACAATAAACAGACAAATGACCGCCAACAATTTGAGTGAAAATAAAGACATTAAAAATAATAAACTTAAATTAATAATTGAATATTCATCTATTATGCATTGTTTTTAAAGTTTTAAAACAAATTAAAATATGATAAACAAAAAGAATAATAATTCTCAACTTGCGGACACTGATTTGATTGGACAACTTTGGAATACATCACATCCGGTCGGCGTGTCGCGTACGGTTTAGTCGCTCAAGTTCAAATATTTGAATGCATCCGAAGCTCAAATCGGATCCGAAAATTCCGCATTCGCAGATGGTCGGCACACCACACAACCCCTGTACGACTCTCCATTGGAAATGAATGACTTCCGGTCCAACGGCTGTCGTTTGTCGTGTGCAGTGGAAAGGCGGTGTGAGTGTCTGAAACCGCCTTTCCACTGCACACGACATTCGGACACGACTGTCGGAAATCGCCCCCTAGTGGCAGTCGCACGGAAATTTCATTATGATCGTACACGGCAACATGGGAGAGAAGCTCATCCTCGCGGTCTCTGAAAACCCCAAACTTCTTTTTGCGTCTCCAGTAAAGGAGTGCAAGAGCAAGAGCCTTTATCCTCCGTGCATTAACCATGGTGAAATGAATTGAATGAAATGAATTGAAATGAATGCCAACAATAAACAGTTATAGGACAAATGAGCGCCAAAATTTTTAGAGAAAATAAAGACATTACAGATAATTTAATTAAATTAATAATTTAATATTAATCTTTTATGCATTTTTTTTACAACAAAATACAACGTGATAAACAAAAAGAATAATAAATCACAACTTGCGCACACTGATTTGATTGGACAACTTTGGAATACATCACATCCGGTCGGCGTGTCGCATACGGTGTAGTCGCTCAAGTTCAAATATTTGAACTCATCCGAAGCTCAAATCGGATCCGAAAATTCCGCATTCGCAGATGGTCGGCACACCACGCAACCCCTGTACGACTCTCCATTGGAAATGACTTCCGGTCCGACGGCTGTCGTTTGTCGTGTGCAGTGGAAAGGCGCCTTGATGCACAAACAACAGACCCGCAGGTGCGCACTCTCGATCACCTCCCTAGCCTACATACATACAGTGCATTCACGTTGTTTCCACACACACTCAGGAAGGATAATGTTTCATTTGTCACGTGTACGTTGTTGTGATTAGTAATCGTAGGTTTATTCAGTCAAAGCGGTTGATTTACGTCGTTGTGATTAAGTTAGTAATCGTAGGTTTATTCAGTCAAAGCGGTTGATTTAGGAGTTTTTGTGGGTGTCTCCTTCTGGTCCTGCTCTGTATTGCGGCTTGACGTCCAAAATGAAAACAATCTCGTTTGTTGATGTTGCTCTGTACACATAAATACACTGTGAATTCTGTAAAGTGTTTTATAAATGTATTATTAAATTAGAAGTATATGGACTCCCTATATTTGGTGTTATTTTGGATTCTCCAATGATCCTTGAATCTTGCAGAAAATACAGTTTTGTGAGAATCACCCTTCAATCTGATTGTTTACTTTGGATATAGCAAATTATGACAAATGAATGTGTTTAATTAGATAAATGGTGTATTATTAATTTCATAAGTGTGCGATTAATCGCGATTACTTTTTATTATTATTGACAGCCCTAATACAAAGCGATCAAAGAACGTTCCCTTTGCAAAGAGGCTAAAATTCCTTTTATTTCTAAATTATAAAAATAATGATTAAAATAATCATACTAGAATTATAAGTGCACCCCAGGAAACATTATAAAACAATCATGGCCCTTTTAATGCAAGTTATTTCTATTTACAAATAAATAAATAAATAAACCCCTGTACTACAGCCAATATGGTGCACTTCACTTGTTTTTCCTTATAGCATAAGGATGTATTAAAATCTAAATCTTCAAGCATGACAGCCGGTGCAACCCAGGAAAAATCTAGTGACGGTAGCAAGGGTTGGTCTTCCATTAAACTTTTTTTCCCTCATTTAAAAGGCTGTTTATTACAGCAACTGTCTCTCGCTGTGCTCATACTGTGATGAAAGGGATAATTGGTTGCCAAACTGCTCATTTTATGGAGAAATCTGTTCAGTCTTGACTTGGAAAAAAACGCATTTTCACTTTGGCAGTCACACTATGCAGAAAAGCATTCCTACAGCTGGACGGTGAGAATTGTTTTTGCCATCAAAATTTTGACAAAGCTTTTCGCTCTAACAGTGTTTTCTTACAGTGCTCATATGCAGCATTTTCTCTGCACAGTTTCCAAATTATTTTGTGTAAAGGAGATAAAACATCTATCTAGTCTTTGTGCCCCTCAACAAACAATTATTGCAGAAAACACACACTATATTGTGTCTCATACCCTTCATTACCGTGTCAGCTGTGAAGTTATGGACTCCATTTAAGATCCTGCCTCTAATAAAGTATTTGTGGGATTTTAATGTTCCTTTTGACAAATGAATTCAGTCATGCCCTTCCTCTGCTTCATCAGTTATCTTTTGTTTCTAGAGTATTTGTTTGGCCTTAATATAGATTTGGTCTTTCTTAAAGGGGTACTTCAGGGCTGGGAAGATGAATCTGTATTTAAACTTTGTCATTAATGTAGTAGAAATGTGAAATTATTTTTGAATTTGTTGCCTTCTAGACTGAGAAAACACAGAAAATGTATTTTTGTCTCATGGGGACGAAAGACAATTCCCAGAATGCACTGCTTCACTGCCCTACTCTAGGCACGGCTAGTCGGCTACTGGATTACTGGATCACTTGCCCACCGCGTTCAGTTAGAGACACTACAATTAAAAACTGAACGTGTCTGTTCGATATAATGCGAGTGAGCCGATTGAACGTCACGGCACAAACGCAGCAGGATCGGATTACATTCATCACATGAGCTGAGGTAATCGCGGGATTCGCGGCTGCGGCTGCATTCACAGCGCGTGATCAGTCTGGCACGTGTTCAGTTAATGTCTTTGGAAGCTTAACTTTTATAGGAAGTTTATTTTAAAAGTTAAAACACTCACTTTGGTCTCCACCGCTCCGTTTACATGAATCTCCGCAGCTCCCGAGCCGAGCGTTGTCGTGTGATGTTTCTTTGTTCTTGCTGAGTTTGTACCAAGCTTAACTCTCTTGAAAAATTTTAGCATGTTTTTACTATTACAGCTATGTGGTTAACTAATTGTGAAAAGTGTTGATTATAGCATTGTATTTAGATCTATGGCATGAAAGGTTGCAGTGATGGGCATTGTAGCCGATCACAAACATGTTGAGCTCATGAATTAAGTGATTTTGTCATTGCAACTCAATTTCTGCACACTAACGAATGCTTTCATCATAGCTAACAGTGCAAACACAATGTAAAAAAGGTTTGTTGATTATTTTGAGTTTTGGCTTGAGTACAGAACTAATAAACTTGAGCGGTTTTAAGAATCAACACATTTAAAGAATCCACAGTGAGATGTACCGAATACATATAAATAATGCTCAACTGAGACATTCACATTGTAGAAAATAAATAAAATAACTTAATATTAGGATCCTTTGGAAGGTAATGTTATTTTTAGTCCAGTGATCCTGTATCACTCTTCTGTCCTAATCATCTCACTAACACGCCAGTGGGCGGGGCCAAAGGTGCAGTGATGAAGTAGGCGGTTGGTGAACTAGTGATGAACTAGGTGTTGATCTTCTGCAGAGGCGGTTTTTCACCATCTATTACAGGCTCATTCCACAACAAGTCATTTGCTAGGCTTGGTTACAATAAAAGCTGTTTTTTTTTATTAACAAGGAAGTTTTTAGTATTCTAGAATGACCTCTTTGGATATTCTAGTTTGACCTGTTATATGTCAAAAGCTCAAGGAAAGATTGATTTCACAGTTCATGACCCCTTTAAGATTGTGACATGTCAAATTTTAAATATAAACAGTACCGTTGAAAGTTTTGGAGTTAAGTAAAATGTAAATAAAATAAGTCGTTTATGCTCACCAAGGGTGCATTTATTTGATAAAAAATACAGTAATATTGTGATTTATATTACAATTTCAAAGAACAGTTTTCTATTTTAATGTAGGCCTATTTAAATGTAATTTATTCCTGTAATTTGTGCCACTTATTTTCTGTGTGAAAATCATGAGTAGAAGAATCAAAAGAACTATATTAATAAAAAAATTGTGCAACATTATAAATGCCTTAACTGTCACTTTTAATCAATGTGTCCTGCTGAATACAAGTATTTTTCTGTAAAATCAAACTTTTGAAAGTCCATATGTAAAGTCTTTAGTTTTAGGTGTTGCAAATATTGTTTATTTACGGTTCTAGCTTTGTTCACAGCGGCTGAACATGGAACAGAAAAGACTCTATTCTACAGGAAATGTTTGCGTTAGGAGATTCCATGGTGGTGTGCTTGGTTGTATCCACCTGCTATGCAGCTGAAAGAGCCAAATGTGTTAATTGGAATGAGATTTCCATGCACTTTTGGCAATTTTTTTATGAATAAGACATTGCCAGACCTTGAGATCAGTAGCGTTTTTGCTCCTTGTGTCACGGCTCCGCAAAACTTCCATTAGCGAACACCTAATTGACTGAATATCCACACAAGATAATTGCTCCAAGCAAGTATCTTGTGTGGATTCAACAAAGGAGAGGAACAAGCTGGAGCTGCATCAAAAGCTGCTTTGTAAGATAGGTACAGGCCTCAGAGATGACTGTCTCGTCAGGAAGTTACGCCCCTGGGTGAAAGAAATCTAACACTATTGAATGAATGTATAGCAAATGGCTGATGATCCCAAACACAGAACCTGCGGATTAGTCTAGATACCCCTTTCAACCCATGCCTGCCAGAAAGGCCATCACTTGAGAGCTGCTTATGACAAAGTCTGCGCGCGTTTGAGCCTGGTAGCCGAGTCTCATCAGTGGGAATTATTCTCATCCTGACACGCTGTTGTAGACATGTTTTTGCTAATCAGACGTTAACACAGAGCAGATTTAAGAGGATGTCAGAGTGGCGTTATACACCAGTGCGCGTATGTCTCCCTCTCTGCGTCCCGTCTGTCTGTCACTAGCTGTTGTCAAGGCTGAGAGACTGCTGTTAGGCTGTGTGCTGATGCACCGATGTTATCCTGCCTTTATCTCACAGCTGTCTACGGCCTTCTCTTCCACTGATGGCGGATTTGCAGAAGCGATTGCAGCTGGTTCGCCTGAATATACAGTAGTTGGTGGTGTTTGTTTGTGTGTGTGTGTATGTTTGTGTGCAAAGACCATCTGTAAATCCTTCTTATCCACTCGTCCATGGCTGTATTTAGTTCCTCCTTAGTGGGGGTCACTTTTCTTTGAGTCAAACCTAAAGAGAAGGCAGCTGCCTCGCCGTCCTGTCAGTCCATGACTTAACTCAGTGTTTCTGCATGAATACCTTCTCAAATAAATTAAGGCACTTCCAAGGAAATGTAATGATTACAATGCAAAAATTTTTTTGAAATAGAATAATAGGTTATTTTAACAATTGTTCCATTTTAGTGCCATTTTTGTTCTTTAATCCACCAAAATGCTCACAGAGAATTGTGGGATAAAATAGGCAGTGAAGGAGACCAAATGGAGGCCTCTCAAAATTAAAAAAGTAAATTAAATGTTGTTCGGACATGCCTTCAAGGAACCTTCCATGTCCCCTAGAGTTAAACAGTTCCATTCAGCCAGTCTCCGATATGGCTAGGAACTATTCTCTCATTCCTGCGTAATAATCAAGGAACTTTGCTGCCATGCCATGGGTGCAGCAGCCCGATGATATTACGCAGCGCCTGAAAATAGTCCCCAGCTAGGTAACTTCCAATGTGACTGGCACTAAGTTTGTGTAGTTGCAGAGTTGCAGCCGGCAAATTAGGTAGTGGATTTACCTCTGCGATTAGCCATGGCTGTGTGTGTTGTAAAGGGCTATGATAGTAAGTCAAAGTTGTATTCAACCATCATGTTTCACAGAATACCAATGAAAAACAAGGAACGAAAGAATCAGTCATTGGCTGGTCTGAACATAGATATAATTTTCCTGCATTGAAAATTGCCAAAACAAATTTCTGTCCCGCCAAAGCCATATTTGATCAGTTATTGTGATTTTATGAGTTATGTAGATGACTGCTGCGCTTGTGGTAGGGCACATGTTAACTGACAGAGAGAACGAGCAAAGGTCGGAAGACCGAATCCATGTTGCATGAGGCGGCGGTGACGCATTCAGACAATTTTTCCTTGAATTACTGCTGGGTGTGAATTGTGCTCAAAAAAACATTGACTCTTCTCTGACTCACCAGTTCGAATCTGCTCTCTTCATCCCTTCTGTCTGTTCAGCCACACTGTTTTGTTTATCTTCAGTGTATTCTGGTTCAAATAGATATGGTTCAAGATCTGCACCAAAGTAAATATCTTGTGAATCATCTCTCACAAATGTTTCCATGGCTACAAGGCACGCTCCCTGTGCAAGCAGGTTGTCACGATGGTTATGTTCATGGAAGTTAGCTTATTTTTAGGCGCTGCGTAATATCATTGCGCCGCTGCACCCATGGTAAGGCAGCAAAGTTCCCTGATTATGAGAATAGTTCCTAGCCATATCAATCTAGAAAATCACACCATTTAATTTATTGTCGGTCTTAATACATGATACAGAAGAGTCCATTTTAAATACAAAAAATATTGAACGTCTTTGGTCATTTTTGAGCGCGTCACTAATGGTCTAATCCGATTCAATGATGTATGCTAAGCTATGCTAAAAGTGCTACTGCCAGATACAGATATCAGCTGAATGGATTAAAAAACGATAAAACTCAACTGTTTAACTCTAAGGGACTTGGAAAATTAAAAGTGGAATGTTCCTTTAATATGAAAGTTCACTCAAAAAAGTATACATTTGATCATCTTTTACTCACACTCCTGTCGTTCCAAAACTGAATGATAATAATTCAGAGAAGATCATTTAAAGTCCCCCTGTAGTCAAAAATCTGTGTGGATTACTTTTATAATTAATTCATTCATTAACTTTTTTGGTCTTCAAAGGTTTAAAAAGCTTGGAAGAGCCAGGTTATATTTTGATATAACTCAGATTCTCTTCGTCGGAAATAATAATGTCATATACACTTAGCATGGCTGAAAACATATGAAACATTAAAAACGTATTGATTTTCACCACTGGGGGACTTTCAACTGTTATAGAATGTTTTGGCCCCTAAAATGAAAGTCAATAGGGTCCAAAATTACAGTGGACTCCACTGGCTTTCATTATTTGAGGGGAAAAAAAAAAGAGAGAACAGTGCTATTTTATTTATTGCAAAATATCAATATTTATTTAAATATTTAAGGATTTTGAGAGTGAATAGGGAGACCGATTCGATTACGTCATTTGTGGCACTTCACGGGAGTGTGCAGGGCTAACAAGATAACAGGTTTACTTGTTTTGTTCCTCTCTGATTTGTGGAATTTTCTGTGCAGCATCATGGGTAATGTAGTTTTTCCAATGTAGTGTTCTAAAACGTCTCAGTTACGTATGGTAACCCTCGTTCCCTGAAGAAAAGAACGGAGATGTACGTCGGACATCACCGACGAATTGGGATCACTTCAGGGAGCCCCTATCAGCTTCGAGATATAGAGAACAGGCCAATGGGCCATTGGCGTGCGAGATTTGCATCTCGTGCTCCGCCCCGCACTGCGGGTATAAACAGGACGCGACAGCAGCCGAGGAGCCGAACTAGTGACTCGGCCCGTAGTGATGGTACATCAACTGTGGCCACGGGACGTACGTCTCCGTTCCCTCCTTCAGGGAACGAGGGTTACCATATACGTAACCGAGACGTTCCCTTTCAGTCGGTCACGTTCGACGTACGTTCTTACCATGTGGAAATGCACATATATAGGCTGACTTGGGCAGTACAACATATGGGAGTCCCAGGGGTAGCCCCAGCCTATGTCCGTGGGGGACAACACCGTGCTGAGACGGCAGGAAGTCTGCCGAGGGAAAGACATGAGCTCGCCGTAGGGAGTTGTACCGTGGAGAATACACATATGGGACCGCCGTAGGGGTCACAACATATGAAACCCAGTCTGACACCAGATTCACGATGCATCAGTGTCAGACCTGGCGTCAGACGCTCTGCCCTCGTCCGACAGCCGCGGGTTGCAGAGTACTCCCAGGGTTCGCCATGCTTGGGGAACTCACCTGGAGCATATGAGCGCACGTATCCTCTGCTTGGAGACAGCCATTCCCTTCTGCTGGCCTCCGTAACAGACAAAGAGCTGCTCTGAGGTCCTCAAGCTTTGCGCTCTGTCCACGTACATCCGCAAAGGCGGACTGGACAGAGCAAAGCTAGGGCTGGGTCTGCCTCCTCCGAAGGTAGCGCTTGCAGGTTCACCACCTGATCCGCGTCGCTCCGTTGCTCTGATTGGTTGTGGGTCTATCCAATTGAGGTCTTTCCTGGCTCGGTTGAAAGACGCCCCATAATCAAAGCTCAATGGAGCGGTACCATTCTCATATTCTGACTAGAATTGAGTATGGCCACGCCAGGCTAGGGCGGATGCAAATCTCGCACGCCAATGGCCCATTGGCCTGTTCTCTATATCTCGAAGCTGATAGGGGCTCCCTGAAGTGATCCCAATTCGTCGGTGATGTCCGACATACGTCGAACGTGACCGACTGAAAGGGAACTAAGTTGAAATAATGTGGTCTAACGGCTTTAACAGAAGCAAATACTATCGATTAACAACGGCTTTCTTTAAAAGTTAAAGTTATCATTAAAAATCACATAATTTTTTTTTTTTTTTTTAAATGCATGGAAATTGAATGGAGGTTTTACTTCCTGGACCAGACTGTTGCGCACACTCATTTTCCTCAACATTTTTTAAGTCCACAAAACTCAATTTCACTCTTAAAAATGTTTAATAAAAAAATACTCCAAAATAATACCTAACTAAAATAAGGACTTTGTATGTTTTTGTGGGCTAATAATGAATGCAAAAACACAAAAATGAAGTGGCCTCAATGATTGTGGCGTCACTGTCCAGTATGACAATGGGTTTATTGTAAACCGATGCTTGTTACTTACAATCCTTGCATATTATCTTAATAGAATATGCTATCGTTGTTGAATCAATGCCCACTGACCTCAAACCCTTTTCTGTTCTTCAAAAATATGTGTGTGTGTTTTGTGCTTGGTCTATGTGCTTTCCCATGCATATCTACACCATTTATTCTGCACTTACTCTTAAATTTAATTACATGTTTAAACAACAAGCTATTGTTGAGTGTTTGTCTCCCTAACAGGCTCCTGATAATGAAAATGTGCACTTCAGTAGGCGTCTTTGTCTTCTGAGTTGTGGAATATAAACCTGATAACACACAAATTAAGTTTTTAGAACTATTTCCTTTTCTGATTGAGTGGGGTTCTTGATGCATTTCATCACCATGAAAATGTCAAGAAATGTACAGATTAATTGAAGAATATTGGTGATTTTTTAAAAAGTGTTTAGTGTCTAAAGATTTTGTGCATTGTATCTGTTAGAGGCTGATTAACGTTAAGATAAGTAGTAACACTTTCACATGGTACGTTTCCTCAAGAGTAATTATTAGCATTAAATGAAGTTGAAAAATTTAAATTTTAGTCTTAAAAATCACGTTTTAGCATAAAAATAAATTCATGATACCATAGTTGTTGGATTTGAAATATGTTTTAGAAAAAAATCTCACCAAGCACTTTTAAAGATTTTAGGCAGTCCATTTTTAAGTAGATAGGAGCTATATGGGTGTTTATTGCTTACATACAGTAGATATGATCTGTCTGCTGGATGTTACCAAGATTGCAGCAGAGTGAATAGGCTTGCTTATGTGTAGATTTCCATTATGGTAGTAGTAGACAAGAAACAATTTGATTGTGTTTTTTATTTGTTTACTTTACCACTACATGCAATGCGCTTGAGGATTGTGGATATGTCTTTCACTAGGGCTGATTCGCATTATATATTTTCAAAAGAGTCACAAATATCCCACTGTAAGTAAGGGATGACTATACAAGCCGATCTCTCATAGTGAGTGGCATGTCCATCCTTTGATGTCCTGCTGCGGGTCGTTCATAAATCGAAAAGAATAAGGCTTGAGCTTCAGCTGGTATATTTTGTCGTCTCTCTGCATGAGGCAGTAATGGATCTGCTGTCAGACTGAGCATGCGGCTCATCAAAGGGATTCAGGTATCAGTCTGGTTTGCATGTGTTGTTGTGTTCCTGTGGTGTTTGACAGGTGAGAGACACAACGGGTCGCATCCTTCACCTTTGCTGAAGGTGTGCAGATCAAGAGAGCTTCTGCGCAAGTTTACATTTGCATGTGGTGAGGATGTACATTACCCTCTCCTGAGTATCTTCTTTGTTGCTGCGCTCATTAGTCAGTCACAGATTCTAAATTGAACATGTCATGGTCTTATTCTTTGGTCCATTAGGACATGAAGTAAACAAATTATTGTAATGCTTTTCGCATTAAAGATGCATGAACGTTCATTATTTCTGACAGGTATTTATTTTTTTTCGTTTCAACAAGTTTATGTAATTAAAAAATTAAGTAGATCTCTCGAAATAGTCGGTAAAGGATTTTAAAGACCCCTGTGGGGAAAGTCAGTTTTTTATGTTTATATGTCTATGTGGTGTTTTTATTATGCTTTAAGACAAACCATGTGCAAATTCCAACCCGATCTCACGTTTTTTTTTTTAAATCATATGTATTTGATGAGTTGGTCAATTCGTATGATTTCGTATGAATGACCTACCCCTAACCCCACCCCTACCCATCATTGCAGTATAGACAAATCATACGAATTCACAAGTCAGCACCATTGTTGAGTATTTTCTCTTTAAAACTACAGTGAAACAAAGACGCGGTTTGAGATTAGTGCTGTTTCTGATTTAACAGCATATCATTAACTCTGAAGCAGGAGTGTCTCAAGAAAAGCCAGGTTATCCCAGTATATTTTCTGTTGATATGAAAAATTGGGTACAATATAGTGGGTGTATTATGTATATGATGTATATTATGATGTTATGATGAACTGCCTTTCTCTACTGACGTTGTATGTTCAAAGTGTTTCTAAGGATACTGATTTTTTGAAGGCAGACTGAGATGGTGTACGGGAACACGGTTTGTGTAATATTAGCAACTCATTACTCTAGCTGTTTGATAACATATTCAAGCCAAAGGATAATCATAATAATTACTGTTATGTGTCAGACATGGTAAAGCGTGATACCATTGTGCAGCGTTTACTACAGTAAATTTGACCCAACCAAGGGATCTCTGAGCTGGTGTGAGTGACTGGAGATGGGGATAATTTGCATATTCATGGCTCTGCTTATACTAAATGAACATTCAAGCTATTTTAAGGCATGCAGATTTATTTATCCACAGAAAAAGGGGGAAAAAAGTAATTTTGGTGATCTGATAAGTGGTCTGATCTAACACGGAACTTAATATTTTAATACTCTTTGGTTCATTTAATTATATTGGAAAATAAATCCTGATCTATTTGACTAAATGCTTCTTTTTTTCTTTTTTAAAAAACATCATATAAATATATTATATTGTAGTAGTCCTTTGCATACTTTTTTAGCCATGTTGATGAGAAATCAGTTAGAAGATGTGGTTTATCTTTTTCTATTCATCAAAAGCTGGTCTCAGCACAACTTTAATGAAAGCCACGAAACAACAAGCCTGTGATGGAGCACATATGTGCATGCCATAAATAAAGTCTATGTTTTTCATACCTTGTCAGAAAAACTTTGCATCACATCTTAAGCAAGGTCATTATGTACATCTTCCTAGACTAATCATGTGCAGTTATATAGAAATGAGTATTAGTATGATTAACTTTTTTTTCTCTCTCTCTCTGTAAGAAATCGCTACAAAAACTCGTCATTATCACATCATGATTTTGCCATTTGTTGTCACCTATAACCAAACAGTCTTTGGCGGCCTTGTAGGAGCCAGGGCTATAGGAAATAAGTGTTGATGCCCAAAGCTGAACCTCCATTGGGAATCTGCTGAAATAACCTTGAGCAACAGCATACCAATACAGAGAGGAATGAAATGTGCCTTCAAAACCTCCTGCATCAGTAATCCACCGGCATCTACATACTGCAAGCTAAATGAGATTGTAAGAAATAGAGCATTTATGTCCCTTTTACTGAAATATATTTGCTTATGCACCATGTGATTTGTAATCTTCAGCCTGTGTTCATTGAGTCTGATATTTATAGAAAGACACCAAACGCCTACATTATCAAAGTAACAGCTGTTTTTTTATTTCTGAAGTTGCCCTTTAATATTGCAGATGAATTTGCTTAGCGCATTAAATGAGGTTGCAGATTAATTTAAACTCCCTGTGGTGGTGTGAAGATCAGGTTACCATCAGTCAGGGGTCATCTTGCCTCCTGCTTTCCACAAGGATGGATTTGCTTTCCTCCCAGAACTCTTGTTCTTTTTCATTACTGATATCACACCAGCTTTGGAGAGCTCTTGACACTTGGCTGAAATGTAGCCAATCATGAAAGATTCCATGTCTGATATTGAGGAGAATAAGGGTGTTCTAAGGTCGCGCTATTCCTGGAGGACGTGGGCGATGGCACCCAGGGAAGCACATGTAACCTGTGATTCACTTTTCTCAGCTGGTGCTTCATGTCCCCAAGGCTGCTCACAGGGATTTGTGGCCCTCGGTACAGTTCAGGATCAGCGTTATATGAGATTTTAGGGAAGGCCCGCGGCAACCGTGAGAACCTGTGGTACAATATGTCGAAAATTATAATTCCCCAACAGAGATCCTTAAGGGTCAGTGTTTTATCCAGGGATGTCCGTAGGCCTCTTAGTACTCACGAGGATGCTAAATGTTCAGTTCTTATTCATTGCACTTTGGACCCCAGATTTGTTTTCTTCCTGTACAAGTACTGTGATTCAGCCTCAGTAAATTAATATGTTGTCGCTGGGTTCTATACCCTTACATTTTCTGCCGTTTAAGTTGGCACAAGTGAAAGGAGGGTTGAGGTCTGACTCATCAACTCATGCTTCCTCTGTGGACCTTTGGGCTTATTTTAGCCCACAAAAACAGATATCAAGTTGAGACCAGATAGAAATATCCTCTTCCATATAATTTTATGTGTGCAAAATATCAACATTGATTTTTAAAATCAGTGTAGTCTGATTCACGATAAAATCTCTTTCCTTTTAATTAATTATTGGTCAAAGACTCACAAGAAATGCTATGTTATATCTGATCAATTGAACGCCATAGGTTGTCACATTTGGTTTTGGGTTTTGTATTCATGACCATGTTTTCATGTCTCTTATTTTGAAGTTTTCCCATTGTCATGTTCCTGATTTTGTCATGCGATTCCCTTATCCCGTCATGTGATCCTGTCATGTTTCTTGATTCATTGTGTTCATTGCTTTCAGGTGTGTCTTGTTAAGTCATTTTTAGTCTGTGTATAATCCTCCATTGAATTAAGTTCTAAAGGAAGTTCCAGATAAAAAATGTCTCCCTCTCCTTGCGAGGTAATACTTTTTCAAAGTTCAGGAACTTTCGGGGGTGGGACTTGGGAGTTCATGTAGCATTTTGTTTTAACCACCATTTTTAAAAGTGTTTTTTGCTATTCAAATCAACAATAGAGTTAAAATAAAAATACAACCAATGGACCACAATGAGGTTAAGGCTTTATAAAGCTGGGAGCTACGAAGAGGAGGATGAAATCCAGCGGGAACTGGAAAGTCTCGTGCAGTCCTGCGTCACAGGACTAATTTGCCTAATCTTCATGGTACTTAACATTACATCACATTACATTTAGTCATTTAGCAGACGCTTTTATCCAAAGCGACTTACAAATGAGAGCAATAGAAGCAACCAAGAACATTCATGGGCAACAATATGCAAGTGCTGTAACAAGTCTCACTTAGTCTAGCACAGAACACATAGGACAGTTTTTTAAGACCGCAATGAAAATGCAGACAGCAACAGGTCTGGAGGAAAAAGGTTCCTGGGACAAATTCCGGGTAATTTTGGTGAAAATTTATTTGTTCAATAATTATTTTAATTAAATAATTAATCATTCTAAATTTTAGTTAGAATGTTCCCTGTATAACTTACTTTATTCTCTGAGTGTCACAGTTGGTTTCATGTTTGGTTTCACGTTTATGTTGTCATGTCTCTTATTTTGTAATCTCTTGTTTCAGTTCTTGTTTGTCATGCGATCCTGCCATTTGCTCCATTGTCATGTGAATCCCTAGTCTCGTGTTATGTTCCTATTGGTTAGTTTAGTTATGTGTCATGTCCTGTTTGGTTCCCTTGTTTCATGTGTCTTGTTCTCATTGGTTGTTGTAGTCAGGCCCGTCGCAAGGGGGGTGCGAGGCCCTGTGCAAACGTGATATGCGAGGCCCAGGGGTATATTAACGGGGCCAGTTGCTGTAGTGACGAAAAACTTGTTGTTTATGTGAATATAAAAAAATAAATTAAAAAAAGTTTAACTGAAACTAACTGAACTGCACAGTGTGCCCATTTTGAAGCTTAAATTAGCCTATATGTTCTAAATTATGAATGGGTTAAAATCGTTTGCCAAACGACCTAATTCCACTTGAGTTAGTTTGGACTGCTCTCTCAGTAGCCGCGTTTTCATTACATATTTGATTTTGCGTTATTCTAGCCTACTGAATGTTGATTAAAAACTTCTGCGAAACGGTGGCGCGTTTCCATTAACTGATGTTATGTGACTAAAATGTTTTTTTCTCTTCGTGATAAGTCATTCCAAAAAGTGTGCCACGTAAGTTGGTAGGTTTATGTATATCCCAGCCACCCAAATAGCCATTATTTTTAACGAAAGTAGACATAGGTGTGTTATTCAAGCATTTAATTCAAATTAAAAGAGCAAGATATTTGAATTTGCATGGTGGTAATGTTTTTTTTTTTTTTACCATTTAGTTATTCTGGCCTTGAATTTCGTTTGTTACAAAATATGAAGCAAATTTATAAATTGTTTTGAAATTAAAAACTCTGCGTTTAATAATTAAAATAATGTTTTGAAATGAAAAGTTTGGAGCACGCAACATAATCTGTTCCCTGGATTAACTGACTTGTTATTGTGAGTGTAGGCCTACACAAATAAAAGTTTATAGTTTATAATTAGGTCTTGCACTTTTCTGTATGGCTAAAAATGGAGTATTGTGAGTTATATCCACTGTCATAAAGAACAAATGTCAATCAGAAGCGCCGGCGACTTCGTCGGCCACGTATTTAGTTAGGCTGTGTTTAAATATTTGCCTATAATATTACTTTTTAAATGTTGGCTAGCCTATACATAAGATGCGCATGTCTGGAGACCTGGAGTGGGGTCGGTCAGACGTGATTTATTCGTTCCGTTTGAGTGCGGATTTCTAGTGTAGCCTATTTACTTGGACGTCTTAGGTAGTCTAATATCTATAGTTTCAGAGGCAGCTAAAATCAGAATTTAAATGGCCTGAATAAAGCTCTCTCTACGAGCCTGACATGTGGTGACATATATGCGCGTGAATCGCTGTCACATGCAAAGAAAAATATAGTAAATTAGCCTACTGCATAATAAAATTCTAACAAGCAGAATAATACAGCATCATGGTGCACATTTTAGCTAGCCTATGTCTTTTAACTATTATAGTATTTTGAAGGACATAAACTTAAACTAGCTTGTTACATCAAGTCAGCTGTCACTACTTTGCGCGAGGCCTTGGTGAGGCGCGAGGCCCTGTGCAGTCGCACACTTGGCACAGCCCTTGCGACGGTACTGGTTGTAGTCATGTGATCCCACTAGTTCTGTATAAATACTCATGTTTCCAAAGTTTGAGTATTGTGATTGCTTCCTGTAACCACTGCTGGTGAGCTCTGTCAAGTCTGTTCCTGCTTCAAGTCTGTTTTAGTCAAGTCATCTTTTGTGTTGTATCTGTTCACATTTGGAAATAAACTGTACATGGGTTCATCACTTCAACTAACCTTTAGTTGATAAACGTTACACAGAGAGAGGTTTAATTTCATATGTAAGAAATTATCAGCATAACAAATATATAGGCAAATCAATTGACTTAAACTCAAATCTGGAAATTTGTATTGCCTAGTCTTGGTCTCTCATTTTCCTCTTAAGATTTTGTTCTAGAAGAGACGTGAGGTCTTTTTCTCAATCTGAGAAGTGAGAGACAATGCTCTTCCTGTTGTTTAGGAGAAACGGTTGAAATATTAAAGAGTTTCTCATTTGGGACTTTTCTTTCCTGCAGGCTCTGGAAGAACTCTTATTGATTTATCAGTGCTGTATTGATTGAAGATTCAAATTTAAAATGTATGATGGTGAACAGCCTTAGTTAATCAGGCCTAATAGATTAAATGAATCTTTGTTAATAGGCTTCAGCAGACTGTGTAATTACCTCTGACAGAAACAAGTTCAATGTGTGAAGCAATTAGAGGCCAGGGAAGAGCTGTAGGGAGTTTAACACCTTACGTAGGCCTACATGTGCGTAATATCTCACGCTCACTCTCAAACTCAGTGCTGGAGGGTCTCTGTCCTGCAGAGTTAAGCACTCCAACCCTTATTAAACGCACCTGAGCAAGCCAATCAAGGTATGCAAGATTACTAGAACAGTATAGGTAGGTGAGTTTCATCAGGGTTGGAGCTAAATTAAAACATTTGCCCTCCAGGGAGAGTCTGAGGAACCCTGACCTAAACCGTAACAAATAAAAAGTTTTGATTTTCAAAGCTAAAGCCTTGAAACAGAGATTGAGTGAGGTTTACATCTTTTGTGATTTGATTCATGTTGCTGTCTTCTTTCATGTCAGCAGAAAAGAGCAAATGAGGGAATTAATTTCTGTCAGATGGCCAGCTCCTCAGCAAGCAAAGGCCAGAGCCGATGAGGGATATTTTTGCTGCTTATTGAGAAGAACTGATGACCAATCGAAACGACAGACGGAGGTTTGTAGCATTAACTATACTTTTCTTTGCAAAATTCAATAAGGATTTAACATGATTGTCACAAATTAACTTGCATTTGATTAGTGACTAGGGTGTGATGAGATCTCGTGCTACGTCTGATAAATGTCTTCCCTTTTATTATGCACATTCAGCATCGCCACTACCTGTACACAGAGCACATGCGATTGTGAATTCAGTAGTGTAAGTAAAACTCGAGCTCCCTAATGCACACAAATTAGGCAACATACAATAGCCTGTCTCCCAATTTCAGGGCTATCTTAGGCTGGGCTATGTCGTTGTAACCACCTCTCAGCTCTGCTCTCAGTTTGCACTTTGCATATTGAGATTGTACTTTGATTATGGTTGCACATATAGTTTACACTTTAAAAGACTTAAGTTATTTATTTTTGTTATTTATACTGTTTTTTCTATATTCAATTTGTGGAAAATGAGTTGAATTAGGAGGAATATTCTGGAAGCTCATAATTCATGTACAGTAAGGTCTAAAGAGACTTCAAATCCTACAGGAGAGAAGCCAGTCAGTTGAGCTTGTGGCAAAACCTTTTACAATGCATGAGTATTGTTGTCTTTCAATGCATTTGATAATTCATACTCCGAAAGTAGAACTGAAATAACATTCATACAAGATTATGAGTTAAAACATTTCCAAAATGCACCTGCAGACAATTTTTCCTGTCATGAATTTTGTCATTGAGGATTTCTTTAAAATACTGTGCAGAAAAACCCAATCTCATGTCTCGTCTTGTCTCGTGAGCTAAGTGCCTCGTCAATATGCATCGGAACCATTGTATGTAGGTGGGACAAGAAGGGAGATATTTTCTTGTAAAGAAATTGCTTTTTAAGGACTACAACAAACGGCTGTTAGGGACTACAATGAGCTTATTCATGGGTTAGTGACATAACTAACCATAAAATGTACATAAACCCCACCCCCAGGAACATGCAACAAAGGGTGAGGCCATGTTAAGAAGAGGAAGAGCTGTTGTAGTAGAGCTGTCACATATCCGTCTTTTCATATTTATTGCAAAACAGTATGTAACACAAATGCTGTATTTACTTTACTGTATGAACAACTGTATTTACCTTGGCATAATTGAATAATAAGAGTTCTGTATGGAACTAACATACCATAATCCTCAAACGCCATTGTTTCCTCCTTCATAGGTAAATCTTGTGCTTGAAAAAGACCACTGAAAAACGAATCCCAATATAACAGACTGTGACGTAACCGCCATGATCATTAATATTTATGCCTTCCCGAATTTGCATATTACCAGCCCATGTTCAAGGCCAGACAGTATTAATGTGAACCGAATCAACAGAAGTTCTGCAGGTATTGTGAAGATGAGGACAATATAGTGAAAACGCATGTTATGGTCCAGGCTGTGCAGGGGATGTATGGGGAAACACTTTAATTGTTTAATTAAACGGCACCAGAATATAGGAAATGGTATTTACTCCACTAAAATTTTTCTGGGGGAGGACCCACAAGTAGTGCAATATTGCCTCATTTTATGTCATAATGTTTCTTTGTTTTATTTTTTTATTCATGTGACACTGAAGACTTGAGTAATGATACTGAACGCTATCACAGGAATAAATTACATTTTAAAATGTATTACAATAGAAAAGCTTTTTTTAATTTTGTATTGGTATGTCACAATATTACTGTTTGTACTGCATTTAAGTAAATAAAAGCAGCCTTCGTGAGCTTGGTAAACGATAAAAATCTTACCAACTGCAAACATTTGAACCTGACAGTGTAGTATGAAAGGCAATATGAGGAGATGGGCCTCATTGAAAAATAAAAGGGAGAAATTGCACCTCTCCTTTCTGCGGAAAAGAAAGTCACATCTTTTAATTAAGAGCCAGTTGCCTTATTGCCAACCCTCTAGAGCGAACCTGAAAAATAAATAATAAATACTTTTTTATTTTGTCTTTTTTGTGCTAAAGATGCAACAACAACAAAAAATATTTGGCAAATTGGCATGTTTGGCAAGCCGTTCTTCAGCTGCTTGGACATGCATGACCTGAGGGTGTAAACAAAATGGCAGCCAAGTGGACTTCAAACAGGACTTTTCCCTCACATCAGTTCCACTTAAAAAAATGTTTACAGTCCTTTACCATAATGTCTTTACAATAGCTTTAAGCTGGGATTTATTTTTTATTTTTTATAAATATATCAAACATCAAGAGTGCTCACATGAGTGCTGCAATGAAGGACCAGAGTGCTCAGTGCTGCTTGAGTGGGCTCAGGCTAATCTAAATGTCTGAGAGCAGCTGGAAAACTCAGGAAAGCTGAATGTTATGAGTGTATTTTATAAGGTTAATTACATTTCTAACTACGTGAGCCAAAAATAGAGAGCTAATTAAGAAATACCTGATGGTTTTTTTCACATTTAGAGTGTTTGTATGTGCTGCGAGTAACTTAGGCGCTGTAATGTAAGAAAAATAGGTTGCTCTGGCCTCCATCTTCATTTTAATAAACAAACCAGCACTCCTTCCCAATTTGATGTGCATATTAAAATCATTCCAGGATGTCTGGCACGTTGCACGCAGAAGCTAAGTTCGTTAATTTGTTCCATACAATGCTGTATTTGAATCTGCCGGAGGGAAATACCATCTTATTTCTCCTTGTTTCTGATGGCAGGACAGAATTATTGCTTTTCTGCTTGGGGGATGCCCGGGGCTGTATCAAGTAAATGCAAAGATTTTATCCCTTTCTCTCTGCTCTGGTAGATTCAGACTGAGTTTTTCATTACTGAGGGTGTGATCTCTGCCAGGAGGAAAAGAGGGAGTCAAAGGGGGAGGCGGGGGAAGGTGGTCAACGGAGTGTCATTACAGACAAATAGATAGTGTGGCCAAGTGGCATTGGCAGAAGCAAAAGTCTGCGTTTGATGCATTTTTCAGTAAGAAGAATTTTGGTGGATTTTTCAGCAATAATAAATAACTGATTTAAAAAAAAAAAAATTTACATTTCATTAAGTTTGCAGTGTAAGTGTGCTGTTTGTGGTGGGAATCATTTTAATTGATCTGAATGTTACTCTTTTTAATGTAGTTGATTTTAATTTAGTACTCCAGAAAAAAATAATGAAAAATAAACAAACCTGGAGATTGGATGTTTTAACCCAGCGATTGGGTTGTTTCAAGGAAACATTTAACTCAGGTTAAACCAATCCATTTACTGGGTTAAAACAACCCAATTGCTGGGTTTGTCCATTTTCAACCCAACTTGTTTTTAACCCAGCTCTTTTTAGAATGTGGCTGATACTGAAGGCAGAATGAAATGGTGAACGAGCACATGGTTTGTGTAACATTAGCAACACATTATTAGATGTTTAATAACATAGTCAAGCAAAAGGAGAATCATATTAATTACCGTTGTGTCTGACGTTGTAAAGAGTCCTATTTGGCAGTGTTATCTGAGTAGGTTGGCCAACTGTATTTCTGAGCTTGTGCGAGTGAGTGGGGGCGTGGATAATTTGCATATTTATAAATCTGCGTATACTAAATGAAGCAAGGTTGTAGAGGTTGTTACATCCAATCTATTTTTAAAGGTGCTATATGTAGGAATGACCCATAAAATGGGTACTGCAGTCCATATTAAAAATATAGTTTGCCCTGCCCCCTCCTCCTGTCTCAACGTTCACGTGGGTTGCCAGTTTGGGGACACGCTACAGGAACAAGCGCAATTGAAAATTAAACGTGAGGAGACTTATTCACTATTAGTTGATGAGTTGGTTTATCCGCTTTTGATGTGTTTCCGTTCATAGAGATTTTAGATGGATGAGGCTTTTAGGTCTGGTAGAATCTACGATCTCTGACCCAGTTTGTTTGCTGGTTTCCATGGTAGCAGTACGGGCTGAAGCATTGTTTTTAGAGAAACGAGTATGTGAACTCGGCATGTTTCCTAAAACGGATGATGGTATTATGCTTTAGTAGCCTACAGTCAAAAGCTTACATACAGCACCTTTAAGGGACCAAATTATTTTTTTTCACACAAAAATCATTTTGGTGATTCTAAGATGAGTTTTAAGGATACATTATTGACAACAGGGGGACTTAAATATTGTTTTTATGAAGCCCATGTGGTCTGATGCTAACAACACGTCCCTGCTCAGTTCATTTAATTTTTACTGGATCTGGTTGGCATAGCTGAATAAATGTAGGTACATCCAATAAGACTAGAAAAAAAAACATAATTCAATCACAAGGAAGTTTTCCTTAGTTTCATTAGATGCAATTCAAAGAACCTTTCTGAGTTTCTTGAGTAGCCTATGTACAATTTAAATCAAAGGTAGTTGAGGCACAAGCAAAACCACATAATCATAAACAATGAAATCTTGCAATTATACAACCATTATCCAATTATGGTGAGATACTTGTGCTTTTTAAGGGAGGCATCGATAAATGAGAGCAGCCTTTTAATTTCCAAGCTTTATCGCCGGCTGAAGGAGCTGCGTTCAGTTAAGTCATAATGAGCTACAGAGCTTTCGCTCATTCCTTTGTTCATGCTACGGGAATACTGCAGAACTCTGGTGACACTATTTCATTCTGTAAATAGACAATAATGTCCAGTGAGAAATGGTGGAAAACAAACAAATGAAGTTGCTTTGGTACGTTCTGTTTTGAAGAATGCAATTATTCTGTTCTCTTTAGGCAAAGCAAATATTAAATCCAGTATGTTTGTATTCTTACCTTATCTTTATAATGGAAATACAAATAGTGCAAATTATCAAACATGGTCAATAAACGTCCTAACGAAATGCTAGGAAGTAATTTTAGTGAGAAATTTCAAATTATGGACCTTTCACATTGGCTTTTCTCATAAAATTTCAAAATAAACTTTAATTCTCATAGAATGTTTGTATCATCGTGACAACGCCTTCTTCACTGTTGCATGCATGTTTCGGGCTCTAGATGGCCACTAAAATGGTGGCAAATGTAATAAAAAGTATGTTTTCTACATTCAGTTGTCAAACTTTATCACATCATGGGTTCACATATTTAAAGTGGACACCAGCGCAACAAATGAACAAGTGATGTCAGATTTGCAAACAACGGACTCTTTTGAACAGATTTTTTTTTAATCCGTCAAAAAAGAAACGGTCTAAATAGCACTATAGTTAGCGGTTTGAATCAGATCTAGTTAGTAATTCGTTCAGGATCAAAGTTGACTCCCTCACTGAACTGTAAGTTATTTTTGATTCTGACAGTATAATATGATTGTGACAAGCTGGGCTGGCGAGAGCTGTGAGAGAATGGTGCGAGGCCGGTGGCGAGATTGAAAATGAGCATTACCTGTGTGTCACACTGGTCTCGTATCTAGACTTTTACGTTGTGTTTTGTTTGTTTTATTTGTTTGTGTGTGTGTGGCAGTTGTCTGTATCATCTGTTTTTGCTTTCATTTTCTGTTTAGTTTTGATTAAAGTATTTAACCGTTCGCTGTTTCCCGCCTCCAATGACAATGAACCTTGCTACATTGGTGCCGAAACCCAGGAGGAAGGAAGGAAGGACATTCTGTCGGAGAGCCCTTGCTGCTGAGGGGGATGGTCAGGTAGCGCGGAAGAGTGAAGACCGTGGGTGGCTGCCCAAAGCGGTGGTGCTGAAGCAATGGAAGACCCAGTGGGACGGAGAGCTAACTGCCGTGCTCCTGGGTCGAGGTGGGGTGGCTGCTGTCCAAGAGGGAGGGGAGGAGTCTCCGCCGTTCGCCATGGTGGGAACTCACAGGGAATGGGGGACTCGCTGCCTGCTGACCTCAGCTTGAGGAGCCATCGCCGGCTACTAGAGGACGGAGGAGGATCGTAGGAGGATCCACCGATGAGCGTCCAGTACCGTGAGGAAGAGGATCTTGGCTGGATCTTTTTTTTGCTCCTTGTGCTTCCATCTCCTTTTCTCTCGTCTCATCTGTCCTTAACCCCCAGTGCCAGCGGTTCTCTAAACTCAAAATGAAAGTAAAAATGGTAGCCTCCTCATGGATGACTGCTCCACACACATAATAAAACATTAAAAAAACACAGGCCTGCTTCTCTCTCATCCGTCACAGTCGTTGCTCCTCCTTTTATGCTTCGTAACTCCTCCGTACGAGACCAGTGTGACCCGCAGGTGACGCACATTTGCAATCATGCCACCAACCTCACCATTATCTCATGGTTGGTGTGATTTTTATAATTTTGTTTTCAGACAAAAATATTCTCACACTATTCCATTTTATATGGATAATACAACTAGAAAAACGATTATTTAAACCTTGTGAACAACCAACTTATTGCACGTTTTTAACTTAAAGTAATTTTGCTCCTAAATTTTTAATTTTAGAAACCAGTGGCTCCCTAGTATTTGTATGTAAATGATGTATTTATTGCCCTGAGTTTTTGGGATTTACAACCGAACCTTTACATGCACATCTGCCACAGATGCATTAAAACAAATACAATGAATGCAGGCTTCTCTCCAAAGGCAATTTATTTAGGGAAAAAATTGCTATGAGAAATACATTATCCTATAATAAATGTGACAGGGAGAATGTAAGTATGCAAATGATATGGCATCAATAGCTGTTCAATTTCAGTATGGAGTTTTAGAAGAAAAATTATGTCTTAAAAGTGAATCGCCTGAGATAAAGACGCAGTCCATTTGTATGCAATAGAGAGTTTGAGACACAAAGGTGGGCTAGCAATTGTTTGCAATTGTCAAGTGTTAATGCTCCTTTCTTCAAACATGGCTGATTTAATGCAAATATTAAAGGGAGAGAAAATCCTGACAGCTGTCTGCCCGTGTCCATGCTGTCATGATGTTCCTGTTTTACTATATTTAATCACATCTGAGTGCTACGGAGCTCTTCTGTCTTCCACCCCCTCAGTATCTGACCCTGAGTCTCTGTCCACCCACAGTCCTTCTCTGTCCATTTCTTCCAGGAGGATAACTAGCGACAGCATTGTACTCCCTAACAGCACAGTGGCCTTTAGACCCGAGACCAGTAATACCTCACTCCCCTCCAGACAGCACGCTGGTCAGCGTCAAGTTCGTCCAATGCCCTTTGCCTTCATTGACTCTCCCATTGTCTCGAATGGAACTGGGATAAATGGTGCACCGGTAAAGAATGCTGATTGGCCGGTGCACAAACCCCAGGGTTTTCATTAATATAGCAGCAGATGCAACATCATTAGAGCTCTGTCCTCAGTCATTGCGGCCTGAGTATGAAAAATAGGACGTGAGGAGGGTGGGAGGTAGATAGACAGGGAAATATGTCTTATTCTGTGTGATCTCTGAGGCGTCTTACTGCAAATGAGGTTATCTTGTGGTTCTACCTGTCTATGTCTCAGTCTGAGCTCACCTTCATTGATTATGTAAACATTCGCAGCTCTTCAAGCTTTTCAAAGCCATCGACTTCTTTTGAAGAGAAAAGGTAATCATGAAATTATCTGGTGCAGGGTTTGTCACACCGCCGGGGCTTGCCATGAATCAGATTAGGTGGTATCCTGCAAAACTGTCTTTTTTCTCTCTCAATATCTGAAGATTAAGTGTCTCTTTTCCTGTCCACCTTGTCCTGGTGTCAGTAATATCCATTATACTGATAGATGGTGGTAGAAAGATGTCTCTTTACTGGCAGACATGGGGACACATCTAGTCTGTCAGAGATGCATAGACCACACACTCTGAGTGGAAGGATGGTTTTTATTCCAAAACTAGTGACCCTCACAAAAAGTCCAATGTGATTCCACAAGAGAGCTCAAATCATTGTCTTTTTAAACGTCTTTATGAAATTCAATGTCATATCTGTTGTAGATATGGATGGGTTAATTCTTTTTTTAAGGGTACTCCTAAGGGTATGTCCATACTGATGACTTGATGATATTAGGTCAACTTGAGCTTTGGTTGGCATCACATCAGCACATGCAGGGCAATTTGTTTTATCATATTTATTTTTTTATTTTTTTTAAACTAGAGAAAAAACTAAACTATATATATTCTTAATAATTTCACTAAGTTTGATGCCCTATTGACACTATGTTTAGCTGATCTAATTTTATTATACAATTACAATGTACACTCACCTAAAGGATTATTAGGAACACCATACTAATACTGTGTTTGACCCCCTTTCGCCTTCAGAACTGCCTTAATTCTACTTGGCATTGATTCAACAAGGTGCTGAAAGCATTCTTTAGAAATGTTGGCCCATATTGATAGGATAGCATCTTGCAGTTGATGGAGATTTGTGGGATGCACATCCAGGGCACGAAGCTCCCGTTCCACCACATCCCAAAGATGCTCTATTGGGTTGAGATCTGGTGACTGTGGGGCCATTTTAGCACAGTGAACTCATTGTCATGTTCAAGAAACCAATTTGAAATGATTCGAGCTTTGTGACATGGTGGATTATCCTGCTGGAAGTAGCCATCAGAGGATGGGTACATGGTGGTCATAAAGGAATGGACATGGTCAGAAAACAATGCTCAGGTAGGCCGTGGCATTTAAACGATGCCCTATTGGCACTAAGGGGCCTAAAGTGTGCCAAGAAAACATCCCCCACACCATTACACCACCACCACCACCAGCCTGCACAGTGGTAACAAGGCATGATGGATCCATGTTCTCATTCTGTTTACGCCAAATTCTGACTCTACCATCTGAATGTCTCAACAGAAATCGAGACTCATCAGACCAGGCAACATTTTTCCAGTCTTCAACTGTCCAAGTTTGGTGAGCTTGTGCAAATTGTAGCCTCTTTTTCCTATTTGTAGTGGAGATGAGTGGTACCCGGTGGGGTCTTCTGCTGTTGTAGCCCATCCGCCTCAAGGTTGTACGTGTTGTGGCTTCACAAATGCTTTGCTGCATACCTCGGTTGTAACGAGTGGTTATTTCAGTCAAAGTTGCTCTTCTATCAGCTTGAATCAGTCGCCCCATTCTCCTCTGACCTCTAGCATCAACAAGGTATTTTTCCCACAGGGCTGCCGCATACTGGATTTTTTTTCCCTTTTCACACCATTCTTTGTAAACCCTAGAAATGGTTGTGCGTGAAAATCCCAGTAACTGAGCCGATTGTGAAATACTCAGACCGGCCCGTCTGGCACCAACAACCATGACACGCTCAAAAACGCTTTCCCATTCTGACATTCAGTTTGGAGTTCAGGAGATTGACCAGGACCACACCCCTAAATGCATTGAAGCAACTGCCATGTGATTGGTTGATTAGATAATTGCATTAGTGAGAAATTGAACAGGTGTTCATAATAATCCTTTAGGTGAGTGTATATATTATTTATATTTTTAAATGCAAATTATTTAGTCACCTTTATTTATATAGCAATAGGCAATACTGATTATTTCAAAGCAGCTTTACAAGGATAAACAGGAAAATAATAATTAAATGATGCAAACAGAATTGAATTCTTCTGTAAAGCTAAAATGTTCTAAAAAGAACATAGCCATTGTTCAGCTGAGGTCAACTCAGTGTTGCTCCAGTTTCATTCAATAACTATGTAAAAATAATCAGTTAGCTCATAAAACAGCCTTGTAGAAAGCAGTGATGTCATTGTCCAGCTCAGTTCAGGTCTCATCCATAGTCAGCCCTGTCTCATTAATACGTAGGTATGCAACTTTTAAAGGTATAAAACTTGCTGTTTGAATGTTTAGATAGATGCAAAAACATTGCTAAAATGGCTGTATCGCAACATTTAAACAGTATTATTAAATTTTTACAGCTACAAAATGTTAAATATTTATGAATCGTTCATATCATAGATATCTATATAATTGTCCTTTTACCATTTTATAGATAAATGTAAGATCCCTATACCCTATACAATTTTAGTAACAGCATACTGTACATTAAAAAAAATTATATGATCTGTTATCACATCTTGTGATCACAAGTTATGTTTTTACATTGTTTTAACACAAAATCTATATAAGTTAAGCAAATTTCTGTAAATTTAAGTAAATTCTACAACTACAAATTTCAAACCTGAAGATTGTAAGTCTAAAACTGTGAATTTTATTAAATGTTTTTCAAGATCATGTCATGTGATTTTATTTTGAGATTTCTCTATTGCCATCTCTTCTGAGCTTTCATTCAGTGTATTGCCTCTTTTGTTTAGAGGTGCAAACAGCCCCATTCACTTTGTCTCCCCAGCACACATTCACACCTATCCAGCCGGGTTATGGATCTAATTATTATTCTTTTGTCTTCGTTGTAATCACTAATTCAAAAAATTCAAACTGTTCTATTCAAACCTCATTTCATTGATCAAACATCTCACTTCACTTTCTAAATGGTAACAAATGCCTTTTTTTGAAAATAGAAACATTTCAGTGAGTTTTACTATAAAAATTATTCATAAAAGTAACTCCTCAGGTGACAGGTGCATCCTAGGGCTAGCTAGCATGTTAGCTTAGCACACCATCAAAACAAGAATTTATGAGATTAAAACCCTATATTTTTGCGCTTCTGTGATTATTGTCGTCAAACGTGTCTATCTATCCGCATGTTATAGTGATCTCTGGAAGCTTTGAGTATGCAAGAGATACTTCCTGAATGTCACATGGTCTTCCTGTTCTTCGTGTGTGCCATATATGGACTGAATGTGCATCAGGGCGACCTCCGGCTGCCAATATGAACTGAAAACACAGCACATCAGAGTATGCAGCGCTTATAATGATTCATCTGCAGATTTTGGGTAAAGATTGAATAAATTTTACTCTTCTGTATAGAAAATTTGACACAAACATATGAGTGTGTCAATATTTCTCCACATCTGCACACGTTGGAACTAAAACCCCTGAGGGAGTTTTTTTTTGTTGAATGAGAGCAGCTCACGAGCGTATTAGCCTACAATCAAAACGTACCGACGCTGGTTTTCATACCTCCTGACACATATTAACAAATTACGGTCACTATAAGATTTTGAGAATAAAAAAATCAAAACTTTAGTCTTAGATCTTTTGATGAATAGTTTGTCAAGGTAATTATTTACATCTGACAGTAATTTTGAGCTAATTTAAACAAAGAAAGCTCCAGTGAGTCGGTGCACTCCTGAAGGTTAACAGGTTCATCCAAGTTGATTGTGCTTAAATTTCAGGCTGCAACTTTTTTTTTATAGTGCATTAAAAATATAGGCCTAACAATTTCTTAAAACTATGTACAGTTATGAAGAAAAACATACAAGACAGACAACAGTAATCACAATAATTTACCCAGCAAGCAATTTTGTGTCTTAAATAGCCATCCAAACACAGCCCTGAAGTCTCGGCTAGAACAAGGCAAAATTTGGGCTGTCATTGAAAATGTAATAGACGTCTAATCATAGCCCTAGAATGGTAGACATCTAGAACAAGAACATGTCAAAGAAATTAAATCAAACACATTTTAATCACTGTTGACTTTACTTACATGATGGTATTTCATTGTAACCAATATCAAGTTTATTTTGGGTTACTCATAGCCAGAACTATACTGGCTATACTATAGTTAACCAAGATGGTGAAATGACGGCTATTGCTTTTTGGGTATTTACTATGAAAATGTCAGAATCGGAACCAAAAGTCATTCAAATGACCATGTTGCAGCTGCAGTCCTCTCTGGTGGTATCTAATAATTTTGTATGAGGTACAGAGCAGAATTTAAGTTATTAATCCATGAAAAAGTTAATCCATCTTCACTCCATGAAAGCATACATTTCCTATTTTCAAATGTACACAGCATCTGTGATGAAGCAGGCGAGAGCCAATGAGTGTATGATATCTCTGCCGTGAAATACACTATATTGCCAAAAATTTTGGGACACCTACCTTAACATGAACTTTAATGATATTCCTTTCTTAATCCATTGGGTTTAATATGTGCAACTCTGTGTAAAGTCATGCCGGAACAGGAAGAAGCCATCCACAAAATGTTCCCACAATGTTGGGAGCTTGAAATTGTCTGAAATTTCTTGGTATGCTGAAGCATTAAGAGTTCTTTTCACTGAAACTAAGGAGCCAAGCCTGAAAAACAACCCCACACTTACAGTTGACCGTGGAATATTTAGTAGTGAGGAAATTTCCCAAATGGACTTATTGCACAGGTGGCAACATATCACGGTACCACGCTTGAGTTCACTGAGCTCCTGAGAGCGACCCATTCTTTCATTTATGAAAATGGTAGAAGTGTCTGTATGCCTAGTGCTTGATTTATTCACCTGTGGCCGTGAAGTGATTTAATACATGAATTAAATTTTCTGGTTCTACTGTCAGTCGCTGTATAGGAGAAAACACCTTTTGTGTCTCACAGCAAACAAACTAAATATTACAATTTTGTTAAACGATTTAAGAAATGTTATTAGTTTTAAGGTTGAAAGTGTAGTCTTGTTAAACATTATGTAATCCTCCGAAAGAGAAGTCATGAAGGGAGCGAAATGTTAATATTTCTTAAGTAGATGAGTAACCGGTCATTGACATGACAATTGAATACAATGGGTCAAAACATTAACGCCACAATTTTTATATTCATAAATATGAATATGTACAAATATGTACATCAGTGAAGTTGTTTATAAGTAAATAATTTAAGTTGTAGTGTCAATGCATCAATATAATGTTTTAGTGCTGCCAATATTATACTTTCACTTTATGTAAAAATGCATGCATATTCTCACAAGATCAAGTTGCCATATTGTCTCTGCACAGTCAAATCAATAATACTGCTGAATATTAAAGGAACACTCTACTTTTTTTGAAAATAGGCTCATTTTCCAAGTCCCCTCGAGTTAAATAGTTGAGTATTACCGTTTTTGAATCCATTCAGCCAATCTTTGTATCTGGCGGTAGCACTTTTAGCATAGCTTAGCATACATCATTGATTCTAATCAGTCCATTAGCATCTCATGGGCGGCAGTGGCTCAGTGGTTCATGTAGGTTGTCTGCAAACCGGAAGGTTGGTGGTTCGATCCCCGGTTCCACCTGACCAAGTGTCGAGGTGTCCATGAGCAAGACACCTAACCCCAGCTGCTCCCGACGAGCTGGATGGCGCCTTGCATGGCTGACCCCGCCGTCGGTGTATGAATGAGTGAGTGAATGGGTGAATGTGAGGCAATGTGTAAAGCGCTTTGGATGGCCATTGGTCTGTTAAAAGCGCTATATAAATGCAGTCCATTTACCATTTACCATCTCATAGGAAAAATATTGAAAGTGTCTTTGGTAATTTTTTCAATTTAAAATTTGACTCTTCTACAGCATCTCTTCCATTAGCATCTCATTGAAAAAATGACCAAAGACACTTTCAATATTTTTCCTATTTAAAATTTGACTCTTCTACAGTTACATCGTGTGCTAAGACCAACTGAAAATGAAAAGTTGCGATTTTCTACACCTATATGGCTAGGAACTACTTTCTCATTCCTGCGCAATAGTCGTGGATCTTTGCGGCTGTACCATGGCTGCAGCGGCGTTCAGTTGGTCTTGGCACACGATGTAGCTGTAGATAGTGATAGTGATAGGGATAGTTCACCCAAAAATGACAATTCTGTCATCACTCACTCACTCACTCACTCACTCACTCACTCAAGTTGTTTCAGACCTGTATGAGTTTCTTTCTTCTGCTGAAAACAAAAGAAGGTATTCTGAACAATATGGGTAACCAAGCAGTTGATTGACAGCTTCTACTATGGAAGTCAATAGGGTCCATTAACTGTTTAGTTAAAGACATTTTTCAAAATATCTTCCTTTGTGTTCAGCAGAAGAAAGAAATGAATCCCCCAGGCTGCATAACAATTTAAGATTTTAAGTTGGTATCATTCAGAAATAACTTTTAATTTGTTATACTGATAGCCTTGGTTTTAATAATAAATATGAGTTTGAGTACAGTAGTTGAACTCTGCTCAACTTTGTCCAACTGTCAACAGCTGCTGTCGTTATCACACTAGAAATCGTCTACTTTTGGTTGCTTTTTCTACAAATTACTGTCAGTGTGCATGCACCATACAAGGATCTCCATGGAGTGTTTTGCAATGTACTCAACTTCATTAGAGAAGAGAGGTTTTGATAACACTTGCTTTCGAAGTTAACCCAACCTGTTCTCCATGTACTTTATCTCTGATCCAGGATAGCTAATTCACTGATTAATGAACTGAATAATGAGTGTGTTTATTTCTCCATATCGGTGCGGGCAGTCGTTTTTCGAAAGTGTGAGTCATGTTTAATTGCGGAGCTGCTCTGTGTGATGACTGGGCTCCTACTAGGACCGTGATTGGCATATCACTCTCTTTGCTGAAAAGAAAACGAGTGAAGCGGGGAGAGAAAGATCTCTTCTCTGCCGTGAAGAGAATGATGATGCACGTTTCCAGCAGCAGTTATTATCAGCCCACCTCTGGCTGTGGCTGTGAGACATCATTATGCCCCTATTGAATTTTACTCAGCAATAAGCTGCCTGCTGCTTCCACTCTCTTTGGCCCAGGATGATAGAGTTGCACCGACACCAGGAGAGCAAGTAGCTGGTGTCTGTCACCCAACCCAGCACCAATCACCCTCCAACACATTTAACCCAGTGTCCTTCAAAATGGCGCCACTGGAGAGATGTTTGTATGTTTGTTTAATACATTTGACAGCATTTTTTTCTTCTTCTTTTTTACTTTGCAATTTCAACTGAATCTGGAGCATTTTATTTGCAAATCGTTCATTTGGAGCGTTTACATATGTCAAAAATTAAGCGAACAACTCTCAGACCCCTGAATCATACCAACACCCTGTGAAAGAATATAGAAATGAGAGTACAGTCTTTATTTGTCCAGCATTGCTTCTCGCCGTCTCGTCTGTAGCTGTGAGTCACACGGACTGCACTAGTTTTAAAAGTCATGTCAAGGGATGTCAGAGTTCCTTCATTAGCCTTTCCACGTCTGAATTTAGCCTTTAATTTCCATAATGAATGAGACCACAGGACTCCTTTTGGTTAAACATCTTCTGATCCACGTGCCCTTATAGACCGCACCAAATTATTTATAATCTGTTCCGGAGTCACAGAATAGCAATAACCCATATGCAAATAGCAGACCGCAGACCGGCTGCTCACATTTAGCATGCCACGGCCCTCTCTGACAGCACCCTTACAATAGGTGAGACAAAAGCATGCGTGTTGATTGATGTGGAGAGTCTTCAGCAGAGCCATTGTCCCTGTTTTCATTTATTCAAATGAGAAGACTCATACTTCAGTTTCCATGTGACAAGGACAATTCCTCTTCAACCCCCCATCTCAGTTTTCATATGTTTGTGTTTGCTCAAAAGATTTAGCAGCAGGGCTTCGTAGATCTGTCTGCAATAAGTTTTATTAGAAGAGTGATGTGTTAGAGGACGTACACATGGCGCGTGATCTTGCAATAAAAAGCACAACGTACTGGAACACAATGGTATTGAGAGAGTTTTATTTGATGCACCATCTTGACACTGAAACGTTAAAAAAGTGAAGGAGGTATTATCCATATTATCATACAAAATTTTGCTATTTTCTAATAGAAGTCTTTAATGTGTTTGGATAAAACTGAAAAGGTTTTTTTATTTAGTTATTTATTTTTATTTAGTTTAGGATCCAGTTCTCATTAACTAGTTGCTTATAAGCATACATATTAGGATATTGGCTTTATTAGTACTTATAAAACACTTATGCCTTATTCTTTATATTCTTAATTCTACCCAATACCTAAACTTAACTACTACCTTACTATTAATTAGCAGTTTTTAGGAGTTTATTGAGGCAAAAGCTGTAGTTAATAGTTAAAGTGAAAATCAAGTTTTTAAAATCCTTAACTACTTTGTAACCAATCACATATCGGCAGGCTTTAGCATATCATTAACTATTCTTTGAGTCTCAAGAGAAGCCAGTTATCCCACTACATTTTTTTGTTCATATGAAAAATGGTAGATTTAAGAGCAGGTGAATTATGTATATGATGTAGGCCTATATTATGATGTTATGATTATGATGTTATGTATATAATATAATATACGATGTTATTATTATGTAACTAAATGCCTTTCTTCACTGATGTTCAAAGCATTTCTAAAGATATTGGCTGAAACTGAAGGTAGACTGAGATGGCAATCAGGAACATGGTTTGTGGAACATTAGCAAAAGGATAATCGTATTAATTACCGTAAAATGTCAGACGTTGTAAAGAGCGCCATTGTGCAGCGTTTACCTCAGTAAGTTGGCCAACTGTATTTCTGTGCTCATGCGAGTGGTGGGGGTGGGGCTGATTTGCATATTAATAAATCTGCAAAATGAAGCAAGGGTGTGGAGTTACATTCAAGCTATTTTCAGGCACAAATACTTTTTTATTTTTCACAGGAAATTTTTTTTAAATATGTCATTTTGGTAAACAAAGATGAATTTTATGGGATAAAATGTTTCACCACAGGGGGATTTCAATAGTGAGAATTGGACCCTAAACTAAAGTGTGACGTTTTGGTAACACTTTGTAGTACCTTATAACGTCCCAATAGTTAACATTAGTTAATGCATTAACTTACATAAAAGGTGCACTATGTTGGATTTTTGCAGTAAAATAACAAAAAATCACTAGGCCAATGTTATATATTTTGTTCAGTTAAGTACTTACAATATCCCAAATGTTTCAAACTATTTGTAAATTGTGAGAAGATTGTGATTTTAACCAAGAAACCGGGATGTGTAAGGAAGTCTCACTGTCCCAAAAGACAAAAATGACTAAAAACATAAATATAGTAAGCAAAATGAACACAGACAACAGGTTTGACATTTTATCACATTACTTTATGAACAAGTCAATTCCAACACAGGATATTTGGTGAAAATACATTATATTAAATAAGGAAAAACTCACATACATACATACATACAAGAGGTCTTCTGCATAACAGGATGTCTTGATGTGGTGAAGAAAAAGCAGCACTGCATAGGCTAAAAACGTGAAAATAAAAATAACATTAATGATAAAGTTCCCCTGCATCACATCTGGCAAGTGACAGAACAGAAGTGACTTCATTATATAATGAGGATGAGATGAATGAATGGACGAATAAGAAAATCACGAGCTTGACGTGTTTGATATTGAAAGCCCTGAGAGAGGCCGACGCCAATCTAACGGCACCGTGTTCAATGGTCGCATGCCGCACATATCACACAAATGACTTCATTTACTTATTACCTATTATTTTAGACATATAAGACATGAGGAAAATAAAACTAGATCATTGTGGTAACCGAGAACACACTCATGAAACCAATGAATGCGTGAACTCCTGATTCTACAAAATGTCTTTTAAACTTCATACCGGGTCACAAAGCAAAACTCTGGAGAATAATTTCAGTGCTCAATACTCACCAACACCTTGTGACGACGATGAATATCTCCATTCTCTTGGGAATGTTTGTTTGGTTCTTCAACACCGGCTGGTTTGGCTCTGCTAGCGGTCCCGCGCACGCATCTTCATTTGAAACCTCCACAGGAACGATTTTCCTTTCTTTGTTTACAGTGTAGTGTGCTTCATACCACAGTCATGTTACAAAACATGAATGCATTCACTCATCCATAAACATTATTTCCCCATAATAGATACATCGTAAGACAACAAGACCCATGATTCCACGCTCATTCACCGTGTCATCAATCTACGCATAAGAGGTTAGCGCCCCCTAGCAGCAAAAATTACATAGTGTAGCTTTAACTAACAATGAGCAATACATTTGTTACAGTATATATTCATCTAACATTAGCAAAGATTCATAAACTCAATTATTCATTTTTAGATCATGTTATCGCAGGACTATACAACCTTTATAAATACTATACAACCTTTATAGTAAATGTTGAAATTTACATTTATGTAAGTTTAATAAAATGTAGCTATTCTTTGCTAATAACTATAAATAATATCATTCAATATCAGGTTTTATTAATCATTCATTTGACACTAAAGCTGTGTTTCATTATGAGCAAGCAGCACCAAGATTCTTAATATTTCACATTCTAGTTGCTGCGTGAGACTCTGAATTTGATGAGATCAAGGCGCTCATGCATGTGGCAAAATACGAGCAATTAAAACATTTCCCAATCAATCACAAGTGAATAATTCAGTTCCCTGGATCTTAGCGGTGAATTTAGTTAGTTTTTTATCATTTTGACCAACTCATCCACCCGCCCTGCTGCTCTCCAATGCATGCAGTCATATTAATTTTCATTGAACGCTCTTGTATGTCTAATGCAAACGTCTTTGGATTCTTTCTGTAAAGAAGACTAATTAAAAAGAAGGGCCAGGATCTGCCCTTTCTGGGAGTGAGTGTATGTAGAGAGTCTGTGTGGGCGGTTTTGCAGAGAGAAAGATCCGGTTGATAAATAGCTGTCTCTTTGTCTCTCCCCCCTTCACTGATCATAAACATCCCCTGATTATCCAGCTGACAATGGCCACAAATATTCCTCATTCTCATGATGGATTGGAAGAAGGAGACAGACGGACAGATAGAGAGAGAGTGAAAGAGAGGCTGGCTGACTGGCCTGGTTTTGCTCCATCTGTGAACAAATAAAAGCAATAGGTCTGGGCACCATATAACCCTTTTTATGAAGTTTGAAGGCTTATAGTGCTTAGACCTCTCCACATGATCTTGGTCAAATTGAGTGGGTCACAATGACCTGAGAGTTGTGGCTTGCATTGGTTTTGCAGCAGGGAAAAGATGTGGTGAGTTTGCCTGCATTCTCTGCCCATTTAATTAGAGCCCCATTGGGAAAAGCTATAGTATTATTTATTTTGTTCCAGACTGGCAGCTCTGATTCAGTAGGGAGAACAGAAATCATCTAGCTGCTTTTAATACTTAGTATGCAGGTAATGAAATTGTATGCCAGAGAGCAGAGTCCTGCTGCCGAACAGCCCCTTAATTGTGTCTGTTATGTGGTGAGAGCGGGAAAAGAGCAAGCGAGAGAAATGAATGTTGGGCTAAAGAGGCTGCCATAACCTCCTGCAAGAACTGCGCTTTCAACAGTAATTCAAGTATTATCTAAACGCCATTCATTAGAAATGCTCTTTCTCCACAGCCGGATTTCAGAAGTAGTGTAATTTTAAAAATCTCTAGCAAATTGACAGGATAGTTTGCCTAAAAATTTTAATTGCCAATATTTGCTGTCCATCATGTCATTCCATGTCCTTTTTTTGTTTGTGTGGTTTTTTTTTCACACAAGAAAGAAATTCATATAGACCTTAAATATGGGTAAATAGTAGAGTAAATGGGGACTTTTGCACTGGATAGTTCCAGGAACTAGCCACCAGGGTGGTTCCCCGAGAACTTAAAGTTCCCCTAGGAACATTTTCCTGGTTTGTAGTCACACAGCCGGTATAGGAACTCTGAAGTGACGTAAGCCTCACTTGTTACTGTGACTTTCATTTTGACACCATTCAGAACGCCAGAGGCTGAGCACTCAGCACTCCCATTATATGTCTTTACTAGTTTACAGTCTGCCTAATTTGTTATTAGATATAATTGTTATACAAAGAAAGTAGATTTTTATGGTATTAGCATTTGCCATGTGGTTGATGTCCAATGTCGCTAGCTTAGCAGAAATACATGTTTTGCTTAGTCCCCTCAAAGTTGCGTTGGATTTTCACTTTAGCGTAAAAGTTGAGATGTCCGTCTATCACTGTTTTCCATGTTCGTAGAGCTAGTTTCCTGGAGTAAATATATAGACTATAATCTGTGTGTGTATACAGCTTTTTAAAAATGGCGGGTGCTGGTGTTTTTCGGGCGTTTTGCCAATCAGTCTACACTTACGTCATTAAATGAGTTCCCCCAAAAGGAGTTCCTAGTACTAAAATCATTCCTAGTTCATGTGGCTTGAACACGCCAAAATCCCGGTACTTAAGCCTATAGTTCTAGGAGGTATGAAAAGGTTCCTCCGGTTCGAAAGCCCATAATGATAGTTTTAATTTTTGGGAGACCATCGCTTTACATCAACACAATTTCTAGAGTTTCTTGAGTCACGTTCTTCTTGAACCTCCAAAAATCCCCCTTTCTCTTAATGAAAATCTGAAGCTTGAGCGCTCAGTTTTGTCTCAGCACCTGTGTTGTTTGTGACTGAAGTGTTTGTTGTTGTATTGTTTGGGTGTCTGTTAAAAAAAGGCCGCAACAAATCCTGTGGAGCTAGACTGGCTGGAGAAAGAAGTGTTGAAGGTCGTTGTGTTTCAGAGAGTCAGCTCATTTTTACCTTAGCAGGCTACTGCTTTGGTTCAGACCTCTGTGTGGTGACTTTCTCATGACCCAGGTATAATCTCTTAACTAATCTGGTTATAACTGCTGCCACACTATAGTGATGCTAAGCCACTCTCACAGAGCAAGAGAGAGTGAAAATCCAATACCTTCCTTTTTGCTCTATTATGAATCTTCACTCCAGCTCTTTTTACATCTAATCCAATAAATCTTTCTTCCTGCTTTCCTTTTCTCCATTAACAGAACTAATGAAAGAAAATGAAAAGAAGCAATATAGAAAATGTATCAATTATAAATGCAATGAAATTACAAAGCCCTTTGTATTTATAGTCAAAAAGTAAATAAAATTACACTAATGGAAAATATGAAAAGACACAAGTTAGCTCAATATTAACAGCTATCCAAAATGTGCTGCTAATCAAGCTAATGGTGCGAGACTAATTATACAGTCTAGAGTTACAGTTTTGTTCAAACTCTTAAAGGTAGGGTAGGTAAGAATTGGTTAAAAAACTTTTTTTCCAAATTTGTTTAAACTTTCTTTATATATCAATACATAATTAAAATGTAAGTACTCTGAAAAAGAAAGTATAAAAATTGAGTGTATAAAACCTCTCACGACTGTTTTAAAGACAGCTCATTATTTCCATTCACTCCACCTTCTCCCTTCTGGGCTCTTTCCAAAGCCACGCCCCCAAAACACATGAACGCGCTACGCCGACCAATCAGCTGGAAGACGCATTATTCACCTGAGACCAGCAGAGAAGGAGTGCATGTAGAGACATCATGTCAGAATCACATGTAATAAAAAATCTAACTTTATCAGTATGAATATAAACAAATAAGATGTCTTTTAGTACTCACTATCAAGCTAGAATACCGATTCTGATAAAGTTTAAAATATAATTTTGTTTGATTCGGTAACGAGCTAGTTATATTTATAAGGCAAAGCTAAAAACGGGTAGCATTGATACATGTTTTTCCAATAACATCAGTTATACTGTGATGAAGATGAATTTCGTTTAAGATTCATAACATATACAGTGTTTTGCATGTAAGAGTTTCCATGATGAAAGCATTGTTGACTCTGATGAGGACTACACTCCCGGAGACAAGTACCAAATCATCGGCTCGAGGACAAGGCCGGGGTCGAGGGCGAAGCAGAGGAGGTCGTGCAAGAGGGCGGGCAACTACTGTCCGAGGAAGCAGAGGTGCGCGCATGTGGGCAGATCCTGTAGCAAAAGGGGTGGTCGCCATGGTAGCGAGAGAGAGTGACAGTCGCACAAACCAATCACTTGATTCGTCCCGAATGAAAATAATGAGCGGTGTTTATTGCAGATTAAAAACGTCTAGAGTCACTCGATTTTTATACTCTCTTTTTCAGACTACTTACATTTTAATTATGTATTGACATATAAAGAAAGTTTTAAGAAATTTGGACAAAAGTGTTTTAGATAATTCTTACCTACCTTAAAGTTGAGAAAGAGATTTTCTTCTGTATTGTGATGTGAATTCAATTGAAACTTTATCAAAAAAGACAAGACCCGTTTTTCCGCCAGAAGGTCAAGATGTGACATTTGGATTAAAAATTATAAGATCAACATTTTTTTAAATAATATGACGTGCATTGATGAATCAATAACATGCATTTTAAAAATAGATAGGATTACTTTCAATTTCATGTTGAATCACAGCTGGGATATTACTTTAAAAACTAGCTGAAGAAAGAAAATGGCAATAAAAACTACAAGAAACAAAAATAAGTGTTGTGCAGTTGGATGAATGACCGTAGCATTAATTTGTTCCCTAGTTTGAGTCTCGGCTGTGTTCAGACTGCAGGCAAACTGATTGGATTTTTTTCTCAAATCCAATCTTTTCAGGCAGACTATCCGCAATGATCAAATACAATATATGTCCACGCATAACCAACTTTTCTGCATGGGTATTTTGGTAATGACGTAGGCTTACCTTGTTCTGTAGTCACGGCTTTGCTGTGTAGCGAGGAGTGTGTTTCTGTCACTGGTTTCTCAATATGTGTTCTTAAGCATTTATGAGCTGTGTTTAACTAAGTCTGAGGTTTTCACGCGGAATTGGGCTACTTTTAAGTTGTTGCTGTAGGTTAAAGAAATTCCACTGATTTCCATTCCCATACATATGATTGACACGCTCTAAACACCTTCTGTAACCTCTAACATCTGTTACATATGGACTTATCTAACTCTGTTCTAACTAAGTTCCAAAAAGTCGGCATGTTCCTTAAAGCCGACTGTTTACAAAGTTATAGTTTATTGTATATTGTTATCATTTTGTGTTGTGTATTTTATCCAACATGCATACAGAATGACGTACGTCCGAGTGCACAGAACGGAGAGAAGTTAGCAGGGAAAGGGCATATCTATAATGTTTTATGTTTTATTTATTGCACTGCCTTTTATGTGCTGAATGGTCAGTTGAGCAAAAAGATTACAGCACATCTCAGTTCTCACAAAAATGCATTCTGTGTCCTCGTGTCCTTCTGAGTTGTGTTCTTATGAAGACCAGACTTGCCAGAACAAAGTTCATTCTTTAAGCTCACAGAATTGAGAAACTGCTGTTATCATGTTAAGAGTTACCCGAAAGACCATATGAAATCCGATTTGAGCGGCCAGAGAATCCAGACTGAGACGCATCTGTAAAAATCTGGTTGTAATCACATTTCACCTTCAAATGAGATTTGAATCAGACTAGAAATAATCTGAATTCATGTGTTGTTTTGCTGTCCAGACATTCAAAAAAACATTTGGAAAAATTAATTTTTGCTGGTAGTCTGAACATAGTCTTTATGTCTTAACTTGATCCTTCTTGTTTTAAACACTAACAATGACTGTACTTCCTGTTCCCAAAGGAACTTAAGCATTAAACCATGTGGAACAACTCCAGCGACTCTTGCTCCCTTACTTCACTCATATCTGACCATTGAGAGAGTGTTAAATGTAATTACGGTCTCCAGTGCGCGTGTTTGAACAGGTATGTTTTCCCTGTCTAAGTCAGATGCCTCTAAAGGTCATTTCCACCTTCCAGTCTCCCCCTCTCCCTCTTTAATTCTATGTTTGTTTCTCTGTCAGGTAAATTAATGCACTCTAATGTGCTTTCAGCTGATGTGCCATTTGTGGCCGAGATGGCCGGAGCGTGTGAATTAGGTTCAATGCTTCTAAAGGTCAGCTCCTCTCTCCTGAACACGAAAGCTCTTTAGTATGACGGCCAAAACTTTGCTTTGACATGCAGCTGTCATTCTGCACGGTGAAGCCTGACATTTACTGCCATAGTTTTCAGTACAGTAGGCTACAGAAGTGGCGATAAACCTTACAATGACTTTTGTTTCTCACTAGCAGAACTCCTTGCTATGCAACCCAGGCTCATTGGAAAAAATATCTCATGGCAATAATTCTGCAAAATGATATTGTGTCAACATCTTAACTTTAGTTGTTGTTGTATCACGGTAGTTTGAAAAATTAAATGTCTGGTGAATGGTCCAAAAATGTTAATGGTCTATAACGTACTACCTACATTAAACCAGACTCAATAACTAGCTCAATAGCATTAAAGGTGCCCTAGAATGGAAAACCTGGGCATAGTTGAATAATGAGAGTTCTGTATGGAACTAACAAATCATGAACCTCAAACACCATTGTTTCCTCCTTCATAGGTAAATCTTGAGCTTGAAAAATTATTGTGAAGATGAGGACACTATAGTGAAAACGTATAAATGTAATGGTCCAGGCTGTGCAGGGGATGTGACCTCCTTCCCACAGAACAGAACTGTCAACAGGCATGGCTGATGTTTGTCTATAACAGGATACAGCAACAATTGATTCCAAAATTGTTAGTTTGCTCTGAATAGTGTCAATTTCGTTAACGAAAATATGACAAAATGTTTATTGACAACCTTTTTTCCATGACTTAGACCAGACGAGATGGCAAACATCCCTAAATGATTATTGTGGATATATAAACATGCAATACACGTGAGCGCTCTCTCTTGCGCGTGCGGATGATCTGAAAACAATGACAAACAAGTAAACTGCGATCTCCAGTTGAGATGTTCTGCTTAAAGTGTCATTCGGTCGGTCTGTTCTGTCAGGACCCACGAGCCGCTTGTGCTGTTGGCGTTTGTGTTAGCAGAACAACTGGACCTGTGTGAGCTTCTGAAATAAGCCAATCAGAGCAGAGTTCAACATTAATAATCATGACCCTTCCTCATAAGGCAAGAACAGACCATTTCAATCTGGGGACAATTTCTAGGGATGTAAATGGACCTGTAAAACCATATCTGGGCAATTTTTGCCCTTAAATAAGCCACATACCCTCTATGTAGATATCAGAGAACAATTTAAAATATATTGTTTCAACTCATTCTAGGGCACCTTTAACAAAAGATAACGTGAGATTAAAATGCACTTTCTGAAGCCCTGCCATTTTTGCTTGCTTCTACAAGTCTTTGAGTTATTTTATTGAGTGTCATGACATGTGTTTAATAAAAGCTCTGCATTGCAATTTCTGTAACAGGTGAGCTGCCCAGCAAATATACTACAGCAGTAAAGCCAAACACATGGAGCTGGTTATGAAGCAAATTATAAAATATGTTAGTTTACAAAATATAGAAACAAGGATCAAAGCCACCCTTTTCTTGCTTCTATTAGGAGGAGTTAAAGTGACTTCAAAAACACGTCAAAAATACATGGCCAGTCCGTTAAACTGTTGCACATTTATTTTCACAAATACAAAAATGCAAAACATGGAAAATTCTTTAAATCCGTTCCGCCAATACTTCCAAACAGTGCTCAAGTATGGCTCCAATTCCTTTGAAATCTTACATCTGTAAAATATTTTTCTTCGATTAAGGCTTTCTTGTTTTTGACAGCCAGACGGTTAGATAACTGTTTCTCCTACCTCTCTTGAATCCCTTTAGCTGAAACATCATATAGGCTACTTGTCTGAACACACAGTGCCCCCGACTAATACTGGCATCCTTAGTAAATATGAGCAATGAAGGCTGTGAGAATAAATCTGCATTGTTTATCCTTTTGCTCTTTCATTTAAAACAAAAATTCGAACCTTTCATTGAAATAAAACTAATGAAAGTGGTGGGGTGGGGGGGTTGACTTTCTATAGTTCACGTTGGCCACAATTATTGCGATGTCCTTTTCCCAAGATAACAGCCCTAAGTCTTCTTCTGTAATGCCTGATGAGTTAGGAGATCAAAGACCATTCCTCCATACAGAATCTCTCCAGACCCTTCAGATTCCCAGCTCTTCTCTTCCGTTCTACCAGAAAGACTCGGGGGACAAGATTACACAACAAAGACAATTATTTAATATCAGACCAGTAAATTAAAGCAAAATAGTAAATGATGAGGTTCTTTGGCATAGTCCCTATCTGTAGCTCACATTCAGAGGGTAACAGACACTGCATTTCCTGCCTGAAGATGTAGGTAGGGGTGCAGCCGACCCTTCTGGGAGGTATGAACGGGGACCATCCTGGTGGTGGTGGGGGTGAATGTTGGCATCATCATCTGCAAACTCAGACATGTGTAAGTACCGATCTTTTACACTTCGAGTGTTAGATAATGATTGGTTAGATCTAAACGTAATGAGTGACGTAACATGTGAGTCTTCCTGGCAGGACTTAGGCTAGACCTTTCATTTCTGCCCACTCATTTTCTATAGGGTTCAGGTCAGGGGGCTTTGACGGCCATGGCAGAAGCTTAATTTTGTGCTTAGTGACACATGTTTGTGTTGATTTGATGTTTGTTTTGGGTCATTGTCCTGATGGAAGATCCAACCACTGCCCATTATAAGATAATAGAAGAAGCAGTCAGGTTTAAAAGTTTTTTTGTTTGTTTGTTTTTACGTTTGTCTATACTTTATCAGTTTTTAGTTTTTTTTTAAACTTTTACATTCCAAAGCATAATGTCTGTATGTAATAAGTATTAAAGGTAAAAAGTATGACATTTATATATTATGCTTTGGAATGTAGTAAAGCAAAAGTTTTCCAAAGAAAAACACTGATAATGTACATATACTTGAAAAAATGTAAAGTAAAAATACTTCTCTACTGGGTTTATTATGTATCTGCCCATATTATCATAATTTGTGTTGTTTGAGTTTTAGTTCCACTAGTATGCATTTCAGATGGTAACTGCAGTGAATTATACGTTTAGGCATGTTCTTCCAGTGAGTCTATGTTGTCGATATGGCTCACAGAATTAATTACATTGAAATCTTCATTGTGCCTCTCGTTCTTATCATTGTGCTGCGTTCTTTGGATATAGCATAAGCCAATTCAGCATGTTTTCTTGCCCATGGAAAAGTGATAGTCATCTCTTTGTGTATCCGTAAGCCCGTTGCATTAATCAAATCTGCTGTAATTGTAAACCAGAGTCTGCGTGGCACATTTGAGAATCAAGTTAGGATCGCATCGTTCATAGTTTGGAGACACACAGCTCTTCATGAGACACAACAGTGCAGTGGTGTCATTACTAACTTACAGCCTTGAGTTTGTTAAATATGGGATTTGCAATTAATTGCAACTGACCTCCAGAGGGACAACAGATCTGACTGTGCCCAGGACCGAGGCACCTTCCCCGGGCTAGTTGGGGAGGTCAGAGAGCATGGAGCTCTGGCCAAGTTTGGGTTTTTGGACTTAGTCCATTTTTATTGAGGAATTTCTTCCAGGGAGTCTTTTGCCCCCAGTGTGCCCAGGACAGTGCACCTTCCCCCGGATGCCTACTCTCAAAGTCTGGATCTCTGAATCAAACTGAGGTTTACTGGAAGTCTCAGTCTACACACAATGCACCTTCCCTGGGTTTAGGCATACCATTCCATGTTCCTTACAGTGATCCATCTCAGTCATTTTTTACCTCTCTGACTGACCACAGTGAGCCCTGATCGGCCAAGGTGACTGCCTTGAACACCCTGGAGCAAAGCTCCCCCCTGGTGATGTTTGACCTCTCTGCAATTCACTGGAATTAAATTGCCATTGTGATCGTAAGACTATGTTCTCTCATATTGTTGTAAGTCTGAAGCTAAAGTCGTATTATTTGTTTGCAGGTCAAAGGCTAATTGAGAATTCACAGTAGTTTGAGAAACTGACTAAAAATATGAAGGTTAGTACATCAGTGAGAAGGCATAAAGCAGGTGCACACGAACACAAAGAGGTCACAGTATATTTAGACTTATATGATTTTCCTTCACTGTCAGATATGTATCCCTCTCTGTTGCCTAGAGATTGACTGGATGCAGTGCTGTAGGAGAAGAGATTTAGCTGTACCTGAAGCCTCTTAATGGTGTCTTTTAAGTCTTAAAGCTCAACTTAAAAAAAAAAACAGCTTCAAAAGCAGGGTTAGCGCTATACCCACTTAAGGCCTCAGGACACATGCTTCCTTCAGGTTAGTGATCCAGATTACCTCATCAGAAAATTTTGTCATCAAACATCCATCACTCTCACCATTCTCATTTTGAATGTCAGTGCTACTCTGTTTGTTTGTTTTCTTTCAATCCTAATTAGATTTCATTTGCATTCTCTGAAGGAGACTGGTGTTTGTCAATGCAGAAGTGGTCCCACGTCATGCTTGCCAGTGTCATTGTCAGTGCATTGAATTATCCTGTTTTTTAAGCACATTTCTATGTGATTGCTATGGTGTCCTGGGTGGTTGCTAGGGCTGTTGTTAGGTGACTGTCATTTAAAATAAGCTGCGCATTTTTAAAAAAAGCAAGCATATGGAATAGGTGGGTTTATTTTTGCTTATATGACAAACACTTTTTCAGTTATGCAGTGAATTATACGAGGAATCTTAATTTAGTACAAATAATCCATCAATTAAAGTAATGATATATGTTGCCATGGGCGTCGGAAGCAAAACATTTTTTTACTGGAGTAGATGCCAATTACATTAAGTAGTACAAATATACCGCAAATATACCGGTTTGCTTGCTAAACGACAAAATGATGGAAAGCGCCATATAATTATCATTGGCAGTAGTGTAGGGGTAAGACGCTCGGCATCTAGTTTTGACACAAATCGACCCGCGGTTCGAGTTCGCCTAACTTAATCTGCTCCCTTTTCCCATCACATATCAGATCGGAATGGTATTTATTTTCAATAAAAATTTAGAAAATATTAGAAAAGCATCTAACATGTGTTTAATAATAAGTGTTTCTTGATTAGGGGTAAGTAAACAGACATGTGCTGAATGTTAGAGACGATAAAAGTGAGTGGGTCCAATATCATTGCTCGTAAAAAGTGGGTGGGTCTTGTCCCACCCTCATATAATGGCTCCGACGCCCATGTATGTTGGTCTTGGTTAAGTAGCTGCTCATAAGGATTCAGTGGGTTAATACAGTAAATAATGTATTACGGCTGGGTAAAAAAAGATTGATTTCTAATTTTTTTATGAGCCAATATTGATTCTTAAATTTTAAGAATTTTTTTTTTTTTTGTCATTGCTGTTTTTTCAAGTGATGCATAAACAAAACTTCTCTAAATATTTGCTACACACCTCTTATCCTATAAATTACAATAAGATTTATGCTTTGTTGCTTTTGATATGAAATAAAGTTTAAGGTTTCAAATTTATGCAGCGCCTCAGCTCAAGTGGAGCACAAGTTGCCAACCCTCACGCATTTGGTGTGAGACATGCACTTTTAGGCTTTGTCTCAACACTCTCATGCTGCCTAAGTAAATTTCACGCCAAATTATAAAAGCCAACGTGCTTCATGCTGGCTTATGACATCAAGAAGCCTGAAGTTGAACACGCGTATTGACAAGGCCTATAAACTAATGAAGACCTTTAACCTGTTGATTGTTCCAGTCTGTATACCAATCACATTTTCCCCACACCGTGCAAGGTCACTGTATGTAAGCTGACCCTCACCGGTGCGGCGATCACAATAAAGATGTTTAGGTGGCATTGTGAAACATTTGTGCACACAAAGCAGATTTATCTAAGATAACTTATACATTTTAGTTGTTAATTTTACCCTTTAATAATAGGCAGTGGCTTTTAACACTAAGTGAAAATAGTAGCTATATATACTTAGTGGCAGATACTCAATGTTTCTGTACATTAAACTGTATGCATTAATTATTATATAAATTATTATATTTATTAAGATTATTAAATGGATGCCGCCTTATTAGGACAATAAAGCCCTGCCTACACCTTAATAGATAAACACTTTATTAAATAAACGTTAGACACTTTATTTCAAAATGTTTTTCATTTTTATTGAAAATGAATGCCTTTTAAATGAATCTAATCAAACTGAATCGGAATTGAATCACAAGCTTCTGAAATTTGAGTAAATGCCCAGCCCTAGACTTAATCAAATTGATTTAAATGCTAATTCCTGATGAGTTTTTGGATGATACATTAAAACCACCACACCAAGAGTCAGCTGTTTGTTTACTAAACTGCTGTAGGCCTGTTTTTGATCCACTATAAACCGTTTAAGAAGAATAATTTTTGTATTTGATATTATTGCTGCAAAGGTGTAGATTATAAGAAACATCAGAGATGCATAAATGATGCATAACTAAGATCTCCAATATGTCTCTTAAGCTTTGGCAGAGCTATTTCTTTACTATAAAGGCCTGGTTACATTCCTTAGCAACAACCATTCAGACCACTGACCATTGTAATGTTTGTGTTTTGGTTTGTTTGGTCCTTCACAAAAGGTCGAATGTCTCAAAGTCACTTGGGTCAAGTGGGCTGTCATAGAGCTGCCTGTGTTTTCCTAACCATTTTAGCCATTCTGTGAGTGTAAGCACTGATGTTCAGAATGAAAACTGTGGAAGACTGGGGACAGAAGGAAACATATTATTCGGGTAGCTTTCATCTGAGGAAACGGTTGTGATGGATAGCCCAGTGGAGCCACAGGTACACATCCATTTTGTTTAAATGACCTTGAGAAGGAGTCCCAGTATGAAACAGCCCCAACTGAGAGATTACATTTATTTTCCTCTGAAAAAGACAAGCCTTCTGGCCTCCGTAGCCTCCCTTGCCGGCACCTGTGAGTCGGGCATATGACTAGCCACTGAATGCTGGTCCTGATGAAAAAGTGAGGGTGAGAAAAAAAGTTGTGACCTGGATGTGGGAATGGGTAATCTGGGGGATTACACTGCCTTTGAGAACTCTATCACCTGCTCTGTGACTGAAAGGGCAGATCTATCAATCACACGCCAGACTTTGACCCCTGAGGCTCATTCCCTTGATGGCTCAAAGGACAGTGTTGTGTGCTGGTGAAGGTAATAAAATTACATTTTGGACCATTTTTAAATACCATAACAATTTTCGCCAGTGCTTCAGACTACAGCTGGCAATTGATTGCATTTCAATTTAATTAATTTTAATTAAATTAATTACATGATATGCTTAATTACATGAAAGCAGTTTCAGATTTGCTGAGTTAGTGAACTGTTCAGAGACATTACTGAGTTTGCAACTGACTCCTTACTGAACCATTTTACAGATAAGTCCGATAAAAATGAACCATCAATTGTTGTTAAATATGCATATTGTTAAATTGGTTAGTAATAAATTATAATCTAAAAAAACAATATGATTTGGTCATTTTAGCTTACACTGAATTTTTTTAAATGTTGAATTTACTTAAAATATTCATGTACCATTTTTGCAACACACTTTAAGTAAATCCAACTTGGATCAATTTTATTTAAAACTGACAAGAAAACCTGTGTTTTATGTACTTGATTATATGAGGTCACTCAACATTCTTTACTAAAAAATATCAAACAATAAAATCTACTAAGTAATTTGTGTTAACAACATGTAAGTTCTTTGGGCCCTATTTAACGATCTCAACGTATGGTATGAAGCTCATGGCGCAGGTGCATGGCAGGTGACTTCAGACCAGGTTTTTGTTGGTCAATGGCGCAGTCGTTTTCAGTTCCTCAAAATAGCAACAATACAACAATGCACCTGAACACACCTGGTTCTCAGATCAGCATGCCCATGGTCGAACAGATGGGCGCGAGTGCATTTGCTATTTAAACACGAACGATAATTGTGTTGGGTTGAAACTAGCAAAAAACACTTGTCGCGTCTGAAACCAATCATGATATTATATATATATATATATATATATATATATATATATATATATATATATATATATATATATATATATATATATATATAATTTTTTTTTTTTACTTGCAACAATATTTGGCAGTTGCAGATTGTTTTATAATGGTAAAAATATAAAGCATTTATATAACCCAAAATGAGACAATGTTTTGAAATGACAAGAAAACTATTTGGGTGAAATTGATTGATTGCCATTATCAAGTTTGGAGCTTTGACACTAGATCCACTTTTTTTTTCATACAGGCATAATTCATATTTAAACTACTGTTCAGTATATAGTTTCGGTTCACTATTTTTATTTTTATTTTACCAATTTTTACTTTTATTTAACCAGTACTGTATGCATTAAAAACATCAACATTGACAGTAAATACATTTATAATGTAACAATGTGGAAAATAAATATTTAGCAGAATTTTTAACATTGCTAATAATAAAAATGTTTCTTGAGCACCAAATCAGCATATAAGAATGATTTCTGACAACACTGAAGACTGGAGAAATGATGCTGAAAATGTAGCTTTGCCTAATTGCATTTTAAAATTTAAATTCAAAACAATATTTGACAATATTACTGTTTTGACTGCACGACTGATAAAATAAATGCCTTGGTGAGCTTAAGAGACTTGTTTCAAAAACATTAAAACATCTTACAGATCCAAAACTTAGCTAAAATGCATTCTGTTCCATTCCACTGTTTGATGATAGGACAAGAATCTTCTCATTTTTAATTTATACATAATACATTCATATTTATATGTGCATGTTAAATTACAGGCACCTTGAGGTTCAAATGCGTACTGCAATCTCCAAAAATAAAAAATCGTTTGCCCCGACCTCTCCTCAGACTCAGCTCAGGCGGGTTGCCAGTTTGAGGACAACCAACAGGAACGAGAGCAATTAACAATGGAAGGTGAGGACACTTACATTGAGTTGATTTATGTTAATGTAAGTTGATTTATCCACATTTTAATGTGCTTCCATTCATAGAGATTTTTAGATTTTTCACAACAAATATGTCAACATAGCATGTTTCCTAAATATCTGCAAAGATTAGTACAGTCGAAAACTTACATACTGCACTTTTAACTTTTCACAGTACTTCTTATTCTACCTCGCAAAACACAGCCATTAATATTTCTGGTGTCTTTTATAGTGACAACTCAAGCACTTTTAGAAAACTTGTGAAAATGTTTACCACTTGCCTCAGCCTGTGTCGTGTGATTCCTCTTAAAATATAAATGATTTTTAAAAATATAAATAAGAGACATGTGATAACTTAATCAGCTTGTGCTTTAGGCCTGGAGCTCTTGGAGAATGCTTATCCAGCAGAAAAGCTCTCCTCGTACATTTTTAATGAGGAGAATTTTGGTAACCACAGATGCAGAGGTGGTATGATGTTTATGTTCCAACTTCTAAAACACATTCCACTTACAAGACGTTTTAATAGCAAACCGTTATCTCGTATATTTTAATGTGTATGTTGCGTGTGCTTACAGTATGTGTCCTTGCTTCATTGAGTCTGTTAAATTTGATGGTGGTTTGTGGTGCTGCTTTTTGCTCTTTATGAGGTAGAGTGACCTCCTGTAAAAGCAGAGCATGTCCTCCATACAGATTCGACCGATCGTTTTAATAAGGCTCAGCCAAGAGAAAATGAAAAAGACAGATATGTCTGTACACCGTGGCATCATTAGTATCCTGGAGCATCAGTGGCCTTTAGAATAATGAAATTCAGCAGACGTGCAATGGTCTCAATCACAATGCTAATAAAAATACATAGATTCTTTCCTACACGTCAGTCATGGGTGACAGCAAGAGAGAACAAAAGGGAGAAGACCAAAGGGAGAGCGAGACAGAGAAACCAAGGGAGTGTGCAAGAGAGAGAGGTGAGATAGCGGAACGTGAAAGACAGAGAACGGGTGAATGTAATGGAAGGAGGCGGTCAAAGACGGCGAGAAGTAATAAAGACAGACTGGCAGAGAACGAGACCTGAAGTGCATAATCTTTTTTTTATCTTTATATTCTGTCTTGTTATTCCAATCAAAGAAGAAGAAGACAACACTGCTGAATAAATTCATAATTTTTGTTATTTTTGGACCAAAATGTTTTTTCGAAAAATTATACCTAACCCACTGATGTCACATGAACTACTTTGATGATGTGTTTATTATCATGGACAGTATACCGTACATACATTTTCAATGGAGGGACAGAAAGCAGAGATATCACGCAACACATGAAATCAGACAACTTCCGTCAACATACCGGCGTTCATTTGATGTGTTGCGTAATATTGCTGCGCTCAAGTAGCAGTGCTTCGCCTGTTCTTCCTCATAATATAGTCCCAAGTTCATATCTGCCTAGGAAATTGCCTAGTCTTAATCTGCATCGCTATTTGTACTCAGTGTGAATACGCAGGCCACAAAAAGTAATTTGGGGGGTGGGGGGTTTGGATCACTTTTACTTGGGACATGCTAGCTGGCAACATAGGATTCCATTCATAATGCTAAGCTAAGCTAAAAATGGTGGAGTGTTCCTTTAATTTTACATTTAAAGGTAAAGCATGCTGGCAAATAGAAATTCCAGCCTAGTTTTGGTTACATTTAAATTTGTCTAAATTAAAAGAAACAAGTTCATAAAACTCAAAACAATGAAACAATTCAGTTTACTTAAAAAGTGTCAGTTTTGAGAACTCAAAGGAAAACAAAAGTTATAAATACTCATAAAAGTTAATTTGTTTGAAATAATTTGTTTCATTTGTGTTGGCAAACCATTTAATTACTGAGTGTTAGGGTTTACAGCATTATTGTAACACATTACTGCAATTTGGAAAAGCTGTTTTCTATTTTGATTTATTTGTAATGTAATTTATTCCTGTGATGACATCACTGTCATTACTGATCATCATTACATTGCTGCTCAAGAATAATTTCTTATTATTACTGTTAAAACAGTTGTGCAGCTTAATTACTTTTTGTTTTATTTCATGAGGATTTGTTTATTTTTATTTTTGCGCAAACAAAGCACTCATCACTTTATAAACTTGAGGTTAAACTCACATGGTCACATGGATCACTTAAATAATGTTTTATGACCTTTTCTGGGGCCTGAAAGTGGTAGTTGCGTAGGCTGTCAATGGAGGGACAGAAAGATATCATATTTCATATTTCATCTTCATTTGTGTTCTGAAGATGAACGAAAGTCTTACGTTTTTGGAATGACATTAGAGTGAGTAATTGATGACAGAATTTTTATTTGGGTGAACTAACCCTTTAAGTAAATTGGCCTTGTCTTTTTTTTTTTCAGGATAATCTCAATGTTTCAATCCATGCACATCATTTATATATTGACATGGTCCTTAATAGCAAACTGAAGTTTGATGATTGTGTACATGCTGAACTGTTTGTTCACAGGCCACTTTAGAGTGGACGAAATGCCAATAGAGACAAAGCGCATGCTGATATGTTCTGAGTGGGAGCATTTTTCGGCCCCCGATAATTGCAGTCATCTATCATGGCTCTATTTTATCTTATCTTGAAGAAAATCATCCTCAGTGCTGCACTTCTGATTGTGTGACTTTTCTTTCATTCATGTGGCTTTGTCCTGTGTCCAAATGAAAAGGGGCAAAATGCCACGATTACAGCTGGCACAGGTTAATGAATGGAAGCATTGCGGTGCAGTTATCACCGCCTGTAAATATGAGTGTTTGTACCATTTCCCTTCATCTCTGCATGCTGTGGTCCTCTCAGAATGTCTGACTCACTAGTGGCTGAATGATATCACAGGAAATAAATAGCAGCAGCTTCTCTGTATCATTTTCCCCTTCCCAAATTAAAAGTGGAGGATGAGGGGATGATGGGGCTTATTTCTCCTTCAGCAGGTGCATGTGCATGAATGCCCCTAAATCTCATTCATACGGCGCCGTTTAGGAAGCCAGCACAAAAACCAACTGTGGACCATGATCAGTGTTGGGGGTAACGCATTACAAGTAACTTGAGTTACGTAATAAGATTACTTTTTCAAGTTACTAGTAAAGTAAAGCATTACATTTCAAATTTACAACAAAATATCTGAGTTACTTTTTCACATTTATTTGACTGACAGCTCTCCTGTCCCCATGAAATCGAGAGTAAGTGCAGAGGCGTTGTGTGAACATGATAGTTACTGTAGTTCTAGACTAAATTTGAGCATTTATTCATCTCACTTGCATAAAGATTGAGTATTCCTCAAAAATAATAAAATCAGTCAAATGCAAAAATGCAAACCTCCAATAATTAAACGTTAAATAAAACGAATATTTTTATGCATTTAATCTACCTTTATTGACCAATTTGCTGCTGACCTTTAATGATTCAGTTAAACCATTAACAAAAATTACTAGATTTAAAAATAAAATGTATTGGTAAAACTTTTTTTCTCCTGCGTCCTATTCTTCCATTATCCAGAATTTCAGCGCAGCGCCGCAGAGCAGAGCGTGTGAATTTGTATTTTTACCTCAGCCTGAGGCTTATTATTTCAATTTGGTATGAAGAGGTCTTTACATTTGCACAAAAACAAGCCCAGTCCAGGTGAGAAAAAGCACTGCAAAAGTAATGTAATGCATTACTTTTCTTAAAAAGTAACTTTCCCCAACACTGACCATGATAACGGAAATGGTGACAATCAGAATTAATGTATTAACTCACAGTTAATGTACTCTGACATTTCCTTTTTGTGGCAGCACTCAAACCTTTTCACAGAAATGTTGCTAGAGAGTATTAGACAAATAATAAATTGCGTTCATTTACTAACAAAATTCTGTAATTTACGTACTCATGTTGTTCCAAACCTAATTACATATACACAGATCAGGCAAAACATTATGAACTAACAATGTCCTAACATTATGTTGGTCCAGCTTTTGCTGCCAAAACAACCCTGACTCGTCGAGGCATGGACTCCACTAGACCCCTGAAGCTGTGCTGTGGCATCTGGCACCAAGATGTTAGCAGCAGATCCTTTAAGTCCTGTAAGTTGGATCTGACTTTCCACAGCACATCCCACAGTTGTTCGATTGGATTGAGATCTGGGGAATTTGTAGGTCAAGTCAACACCTCAAACTCATTTTTGTGCTCCTCAAATCTTTTTTGTGCCACCAGGGAAAACCGTTTCCATGAAAGGATGTCCATGGTCTGCAAGAATGCTTAGGTAGGTGGTAGGTGTCAAAGTAACATCCACATGAATGGAAGGACCCAAGGTTTCCCAGGAGAACATCGGCCAAAGCATCACACTACCTCCGCTGGCTTACCTTCTTCTCATAGTGCATCCTGGTGCCATGTGTTTCCCAGGTAAGCAACGCACACGCACCCGGCCATCCACGTGATGTAAAAGAAAACGTGATTCATCAGACCAGGCCACCTTCCGCAACAAACTGTGATGCACTGTGTATTCTGACACCTTTCTATCAGAACCAGCATTAACTTGAGCAATTTAAGCTACAGTAGCTCGTCTGTTTGATTAGACCTAGTGGGCCAGTGTTCGCTTCCCCCATGCATCAATGAGCCTTGGACACCCATGATCCTGACGCGGGTTCACCAATGTTCCTTCCTTGGTCTACTTTTGATAGATACTGACCACTGTAGGCCTGGAACACCCCACAAGAGCTGCAGTTTTGGAGATGCTCTGACCCAAGTGTCTAGCCATTACATTTTGGCCCTTTTAAACTCTCTCAAATCCTTACGCTTGCCCATTTTCCATACTTCTAACACATCAACTTTGAGGACAAAATGTTCACTTGCTGCCTAATATATCCCACCCACTAACAGGAGCCATGATGAAGAGATAATCAGTGCTATTCACTTCACCTGTCAGTGGTCATATGGTATGGCTGGCTGGTGTACATACATGAATTGTATCTGTTCAATTAATTAGTTGATCAAATTCACATTGAATCAAAAGAGTCCAGATTTCAATGATTACATTTAGTCACACTTGATAGAAACTTAAAAAAAAACTTTCTTATACAAATCTATTGTTTGACATCACTAGACAAGTTGTATGGGCCACACTGTATGGTACTTTTACTGAACTTTTTTCTTTAAAGCTTGAGTAAGGGTGAGTAAAAGATGACAATTTTCACTCTTGAGGAAACTGTTCCTTAAAAATCATTTTTGTCCCAATAATGACAGCATTGCAGAATTTAGAATTAGGGGAAATGAGGCCTGTCCAGAATAAGAAAGAACCTTTATCAGTAATTAGTAGGATTAATATGGCTGATAATAATATAATAGTGTAGTTTCTCATGGCAGTGAAGGCAGAGATGGATGAACGCTATGAATCATCGCTTTTTTCCACTAATTTATCACTACGGTAGCCCCAATCCTCACTGTTTGCCAGTGGCCATCATGGGCTGCCTTTTTCTGAAATCTTTATATAGAATAAGTCTGCAAGCTCAAACCCTTATCCACCCAAAAAATAGTAAAGTAAATGATTAAGATGTGTTTCTCCTGACAGGAATGTGACTAAATTGTGATAAAATGGAGACTGTATTCTGAGAAAAGATTCTTACTTTCCATGCATGTCCTTTTAGATTTTCAGAATAGATCTCATGTACTGTGCTCAGATTTGTCAATGTAGCCTACCAACATCTGCAATAGAAAGGCAGAGATCTCAAAACGTCCAAGTCTGTATCATCTAGGCTGTGCTGCCTATTTTATAGCTCTGTGTCTCATGTGTCTCTTTTTTTTTTACATCTGAAGGAAATTTAAGAGAAACATCTGAGACAAAGTATGTAAATGAGATCATAACTGAGAAAGGAGGCCGCTGGAGCGATTTCTAATGAGAAACAAGCTCGAGAGCTAGAGCTTTTATTCTGCCGCAGACGAGGCGCTTCTTCCACTCATGCGTATGTGGGGTAACACAGCACTGTTTTATAATATTGAAAGATGTTATAATGCTACTATGAGACACTTGCACACTGCCGTGAGCTAGATTGATATAGGCATGGTAAAACATGGAACTCACAGTAAATCAAGAAAACGGAATTTAAACAATAAGACTAACTGTTGAGTTTTATAACAATGTGTTATATGAAATATATTAAATGTTTTTTTTTCTGAGGTAAATGTGACTTATTGACGTCTTTCCGCGATTGAAACACTGAGCGATTACATGAGACATGGATTTTGGTAAATTGTACTGTATCTTTTAACATACCTTCAGATGTTCATTCATAAACGGACGAGATGATCGTGCGCTCCGTGCTGCCACTTTTTTATAGTGCCAAACTTTTTTCTTTTTTTTATCAATTCTTGGGGTTTAAGAATAAATATCATTTCATAAAAATGAGAATCGATTAAAATATAGAAATCTATATTTTTTACCAAGCCCTATACTCAGAACCCATCTTTGGCTGCTTAAAGAGCTCGGTGGCCTTTTCCCACTAAAGAACTTCAAGAATTGCTTCAATTTCATCCACGTTTTTGTGCATTTAAAAACTGAGAGAGCATAGTTGTGGGGCATCTCAAGGCACTCATAACAAATAGCCAAAAACATGTTGAACTTTCTATTTCTGACCCCTTGCTCTTGCCTTTGCAGCTGTTATAGAGATGTAATTTTAAAAGTTCTCTCTCTAACGTCTTTCATCTGCACTGCTTCTTGCACTTGGCAAGTACAGACCTTTTGGGATTGTTTTTAGTATGCTTTTCAAGTGTTGTTGAAAAATCCATCTTTGAAAATAGTTCAACGCCTCACATAAGTTTTGAAAGGACTCTTTGGGATACCAGCCAATGCATAACAGGCACAGCATAAAAGATTCAAATGTTAGTGTTATTTATTAAAAAAAGAACCATTCATCCTTCTTTGAGATGTATGCACAAATTAAATAATGTCATCTACTTGACCACCCGTACCAGGGAGGAAGTGTTTCAGTTCAGCCATAAAGTGTTTGAAGTCCTTTTAGATGTTGCTCTGGAACTTAATTCAGAAGTAGATGAGAAGTTTTTTTTTTTAAAGTGAATGAATCATCCGTGTTCACTCATGATGCACACATTCATATTTTATTCACAGATGTTGCTCTTGTTTAAAATGAAAAAAAAAAAGAAAATAAATTTGTTTGGAGTAAACTTTCTATAGCTTGATAAAAATCATACCCATCAGTTAACAAAATGGAGGGAAAATAATATAGACATGCATTGTTGTCATGAGAAACGTGTGCTTAAACACCTTCTGGAGCATTACTGTTTTGCATCTTGAGACAAAACAATGACACTGACATATTTTAAGATTTTAGGATCAACGACTTGCTCTGCATTAAACATTAATGCATGACATGGCAGCAAAGAACCACCTGAAGCGAAGTGTATATAAATTGTTTAAGGCACATTAAGCTATGGATTATCGCGCTTATACCATGGTCATTTGTCAGCATTGACAACTTAAAGGGTTAGTTCACCCCAAAATAAAAAATTTCATGAATTACTTACCCTCATGTCGTTCGACACCTGTAAGACCGCTGTTCATCTTCGGAACACAAATGAAGATATTTTTGTTGAAATCTGATGCCTCAGAAAGGCCTCCATTGACAGTAATGTCATTTCCTCTCTCAAGACCCATAAAAGGTGTTAAAGCCATCATTAAAAAGTCCATCTCACTATAATGGTTCTACAATCATTTTATGAAGCGACGAAAATAGTTTTTGTGCGGAAAAAAAACAAAACCTAAATAACGACTTGTATAGAGATGGGCCGATTTCAAAACATGGCTTTCTGAAGCTTCGGAGCGTTATGAATCAGTGAATCGAATCAGCAGTTCGGAGCACCAAAGTCACATGATTTCAGCAGTTTGGGGGTTTGACATGCCATCTGAATCTTGATTCGATACACTGATTCATAATGCTCCGACGCTTCAGGAAGATGTGTTTTGAAATCGGCCCATCTCTAAGTCGCTATTTCGTTTTGTTTTTTGCGCACAAAAACAATTCTAAGGGTTAAACTGATGGTTATATTACCCCGTCGTTGCTAAGAAATCTAATGCAGCAATTCAGTAGCGAAGCTATTTTAAAAGTAAAATAATAGAATCACTCTCAAGACATCCTAGGTGTGTAGGACTTATATCATAGCTCTTCCAAGTTTTATAATGGAAGTGAATGGCAGTCCTGATTTTGAAGCCATCCATCATAAAAGTAATCTATATGACTCCAGAGGGTTAATAAAGACTTTCTGAAGTGAATCAATGGGTTTTTGTAATTTAAAACTTTATAAACTAAAATAACTTTTTTATTATTTAACTCTGATTGTATTTGTCTGAAAATCGTATACACAGGATGGCTTAAGGGTGAGTAAATCATGAGATAATTTTCATTTTTGGGTAAGCTATTCCTTTAAAGCCTTATGTGTGAAACTGGGGGTTGATTTGCTTTTTTTAAAGAATCACAGATTTATTCATTGATTCAGTGACTCACTCATAACATCCAGGTATGTGGTCGTCAGCACTTAAGGGCCATTAATCCACCTGCAATCTCAGGAACAAACAGACCAGACACTCACGAATCGCCCAGAGAAATGGGCCTGTCCGAAGTTGCTGACTAACGGCCTTTGCTCCTGAAAGTGTTGCATAAGTGAAGATGTTTCAGGAGGTTTCATAAAACAAGTGGAGATGACATTTATTCCCTCAGGTTCCTAAAGTATTCAAACCTCTTCATTTTGCACCCAGACATCAGCCTCCATTGTCTCTACACACAGAGCTGATTTCTGTCCCACCGCTTTCTGTCCCATGTCAGCCACAGGATGCAGTGACATTAATTAGGAATGGCATTTTTAACTTCTCTTGCAAGGATGATGCTGATTTTCTTTTCCCTCTCTCGATTTTTCTCTCAGGGTCTCTTTCATACTTCCAGTGTGTCCCCCAGAGTGACAAGACGTTAAAAGCATAGCTCCCACATAATGAATACATAAGTTAGAGCTTTTAAGATTTTTGATTCTTTTAAGATTTAAGATTCTTAGACCAAATGACCTGAGATACACTACTCTTGGGAGACTTTAAAATACTTTGATATAAAGCAAATAAATCACATTGTGTTTATGCTAAGCTTGAAAGAGTGACCTGGACATTTTTGGGTTATAAGGAAAGAATCGATTTTGGAATGACATGAGGGGGAATAAATGGTGACCTAATGTTTTTGTGGGTGAAGTATCTCTTTAAAATTCTGCTGCTGTCTCAAGAGAGGGATATTATTCTGTGGGAAGTGTGAAATGTGCATTCATATTCTGTGTTAGTTCCATTGTCTTTATCTGAATTTGCCTTTTATGCTAGGACATGCTCTTAACTGCTATCTTGGTTTCCCAAATGATTTAGCAGGGATTCCCCGAATAACTTTGCATTCTTGTCTAAATAATAAAATATGACGTGATATGATTGCTTTGTGCACTGAGTACCCAAAACCAATTTACCAATTTACTTAGTAGAGAACTTTAATGGGCCTGTGTCCTAATCTCTGTAGAGCCTTTCCCATAAATGCTTGTCATTCCTAATTCAAATTTTTCACTAAAAGACTCTTGTCTCAGAGCACACAGATGCTCAAGTAAATGGAAATTACTTTTATATAGTTTACAGACGGACGCTATGAGCAGTGAAGGCAGATGCACTGAGCCTAATTCTGTATTGAGTTTCTGTAATTGTTTCTTGTTTCCTCTTGCTTCACGCTAACACTTGCTATTTCCAGTTTCTATTCGAGTTCAATTTTGCATCTACTTCTGAAATATATCACTCACACTTGAGTTGTTTGGTACATTGACTGGAACAAAGTGGCTTTATTGCAGAATTACTTTCTTTCCCTCAGAGCAAGCTCAGCAGCAGGTGTGCTGAAACAATTCTGAGTTTAAGTGTAGAATTTTATAGGAAGTGAAAAAATGTACCAGGCAAAATAATTTCTTACCACTCATGAAACTGGATTTTTCTGAAGAACATTGGGCAGTTTAACTGCTCTGGACAAACAAGAGACTTAAGAACAACCATCACAAAACAAAAAAAAAACAGCCATAGATCATCCAGGGTACAACACACTGTATTAAGAATCAAGGATACATCAACTTTTGAACAGGTTATGTTTTTGCCTTGTAGACTATTTGTAAACATCTCTCATGTCAAATATATTATTCTGGACAGTAAAAAATAACATGCATTTTGTATGATCTTTCATTTTGTTAAAATGATTCACAGATTCTGCAAGGGGTTTACATATACTTTTTCTTGCTACTGTATTATATTGTGTTTTAAATATACAGTAATGTATAAATATATTGTAAAAAACTTCTTTGTTTATTACAATGCCTTTTGCCTTTAGAACTGCCTTAATTCTTTTCTGATATAGATTCAACAAGGTGCTGAAAACATTAGAGATATTGGTCCATATTGACAGCAATGCGCAGTTGCTGCAGATTTGTTGGCTGCACATCCATGATACAAATCTCCCGTTCCAGCACATCCCAAGGGTGCTCTATTGGACTGAGATTTTTGTGTGATTTTTACGGGCCTTGTTTTGTGTGTTTTTCGTGGCATTCACGCTGTAAACCAATGCTGCCTTTCAGTCTTTGTGCCACTCAGTGGGGCATAGCCGCAGTCACTCCAGCTGCCACTTCTTCTTTTTTTTTTTTATTTTAAGATTGTCTTCATTTTTTAAAAATATTGTGGAAAATTGATGTTGTTTAAAATAATATGCTGAGGAAAACCAAGTCCTATGTTTGGTGGTCCGTTTGTGTTACATGCCTTATTAGCATTCTAAAGCATTTAGATTAATGAGTTTGTTTGCCCATGTAATCTTAAGATATTAGGTTAAACTTATTTGGCTTGCTGTCCACTGATGAGCGCTCAATGAAGCAGCTTCAACTCCAGCACCCCCCACGGTGACTAAATATAGGATATGATTATGTAAGGCAAGGTACCTAAGATAAAGTTGGAGTTTGGGGAGGTGGTGGGATTCTGTAACATCTGAGACTGAGGAGAGGTAAGCAGCTGCTTATATACTCTGGCTGTTGGCTGTTCATTGTAAGATTAGATGGGCTCACCGATCCTCCCTAAATTATGTTTAGGAACTTAAGTTACAAAACTTGTAGTCTAACAAAATAAATTACACATTACTTTTTAAAGCATGTGTTTTGTAATCTGTATTTGAAAAGTAACCTTCCCTTTCGTTCAGTCACTCCAAGTAACGGCAGTGACTGACGAATGGGGGTTTCGCTTAAAAGCCTATTAACTTCGAGATCTAGAAAGCGCCCAATGGCAGTGGCAATGCCATGGGTATGCGGAATTTACATAGCGGACTCCGCCCCACTGCGTGGGTATATCAGGAAGAACGCTGGCACGATCGTATTATGTTTCTGCTTCGGAGCCAAGAGCACATACACTCTTCACTCCCCAAAGCCTTCTGAGACTCTGTCAGCTTCTTCGAGACGAGCAGCCTTTCAGTTGGTGTTGGTTTTACGGCGCGTTCCAGCGATCGCATACTTCCTGCCTGCTCACCCCAATCTGCGGTCCCGACTGTCTCGCATGGGGACGGGGGAGACAAGGAGATGTCAATCGCTGCATCACAAGGTGGGCTGGAGTCCTCTGATGATGATGATTCGGCTGTACTGCCGCCTCCTGGTGGTGCAGCATTGCCCGAGTCGGGCCCAGAGTTGACATGCTTTCTGGGCATCCGCGAGTCTTGGGTTGAAGTGGGACTCTCCGCCCCGACCTGAGCTCTCAAGGCTGGATGATTAGTTTTTGGGGGCGGCGTGTGTGGACTCTCGTCCGTCCGTCCCCCCGAAGTCCCTGTTGGCTTCCCGTGACCGTTTTGCGATCTTCTCCGCCTTCACTACCCTCGATGGGGCTGTGGCCAAAGGGTACACTGGGGTTCCCCCGGTTGAGCGCTCTGTTGCGATGCAACTGTGTCCGCAGGGTGCTTCAACTTGGCGTGGCGACCCTAAGCACCCCTCCAAAGCCTGTAGATTCACATCAACCTTGGTGGTGAAATCCTACAGAGCTGCGGGGCAGGCTGCCGCCTCTTTGCATGCCATGGCAATTCTTCAGGCCTACCAGGCCAAGTTGCTTTGTGACATGCACGAGGGTGGGGCTGACCCAGGACTCAGAGATGAGTTGCGTGCCGCCGCCGACTTCACTCTCCGGGCGACGAAGGTGACCGCATGCTCCCTGGGTCAGGTGATGTCCACAGCTGTGGTCCAGGACAGACACCTGTGGCTCAACCTGGCTGATATGTGTGACAACGCGGACCCGGTTCCTCAACGCTCCCATATCTATTCGGCGGCCCGGTTGAGAGCTTCGCCCAACAGTTCTCAGCTGCCCAAGAGCAGACTGAGGCTAGCTCCCAGCGGCTCCCACTCCTTGTGCACCACCCCAGCAGCAGCCTTCACCGGGGTACTGCCAAGGAAGGCACCCCAGTCCGCTCCAGCCCTGCAGCCTGCTAACAAACGCCAGGCTAAGCGGCGCTCCTGACGCGGACAGCTCAGGGATGGGCAGTTCTTTCCAGGAGATGGCAGCAGAACAAATAATCTTTTGTTTAGCCCAGTAAGAACTGACTAACCCATCCCTGAGCAGCTAGAGACCGGCGATGACAGTGTGCGCCACCCCCGGGTCCCGCCACTCGCATCCCTCTCTGTCGCCAGCCCCCTGGCAGAGCAGACCCCCGTGGAATACGCGTCCTTCCCTGGTCTCCTCTGTCAGGGCACAGCTGTCAACTATGCCCCCACACTGGGACGCTACGCCTCCCACGTCCGGGCCGGTAACGCTGCCTTGCTGCCTACGCCTGTCGTCCGAATGACCCCGCTGGTGCAGTACCTGGGAGCCTGGCTTCAGCTTCCGGGTCTGTCCCGCTGGGTCCCTACTTCATTGTAACCAAGAAAACGGGTGGGTTACAGGCCAATCCTGGACCTGCGCATCCTGAACCGATCCCTTCACAGGCTTCCGTTCAGGATGTTGATAGCAAAACGCCTTTTTGAATGCATTCGTCCAGCCGATTGGTTTGAATCGATTGACATGAAGGACGCCTACTTCCATGTGTCCCTCATACCTCCACACAGACCTTCGAGGGGCGGGCATATCAGTACGCAGTTCTCCCATTCGGGCTATCTCTTTCCCCTTGCATCTTCACGAAGGTCGCCGAGGCAGCCCTTGCGCCACTCAGTCAGCACGGGGTTCGCATCCTGAACTACCTCGACGACTGGCTCATACTGGGCCACTCTCGAGAGCAGGTGTGCGAACACAGAAATCTTGCTCTCCAGCATCTAGCCCGTCTGGGCCTTCGGGTCAACTGGGAGAAGAGCAAACTCTGCCCCACACAGAGGATCTCTTTTCTCTGTATGGAGATAGACTCAGTTGCCATGTACGCGCATCTTTAAAAGCTATGGTGACTTGCCTCCGTCAAATCGAAAGCAATAGCGTGGTTCCACTGAAACTATTTCAGAGGCTCCTGGGGCATATGGCATCGGTAATGCCGCTCGGATTGCTTCATTTGAGACCGCTTCAGCATTGGCTTCGCGATCAAGTCCCGAGATGGGCATGGCAGACAGGCACGCTCCAGGTCCAATTGACTTGATCCTGCCTTCAAACCTTCACCCCGTGGTCGAACCTCAGTTTTCTACGGGCCGGAGTGCTCTTAGAATGAGTTTCCAGACATGTGGTTGTGTCAACAGATGCATCCACCACGGGCTGGGGGGCCATGTGCAATGGACATGCTGCCGCGGGCTCCTGGACAGGACCCCAGCGCCTCCTGCAAGTCAATTGCATCGAGTTGCTGGCAGTACGGTTCGCCCTGCACCGCTTCCTAGCGGTCCTTGGGGTCAGGGCACACTCCAGCTGGAGTGTGGCCTCCTCTTGGGCCCTAGCGCAGGACGCTCCGCTAACAGAGATCTGCAGAGCTGCAGCCAGGGCGACACTGAACACATTCGCCAGATTCTACAATCTCCGAGTGGAGCCTGTGTCCGATTATGTACTCGCCTCTACAATTGGCCGATAATGGACTAGGCTCAGGTGTCTTCGCTTGCTCGCCATTCCCCTCCACGGACTGGATACGTTGATATATTCTCAGGTGAGCTTCCCGGAAGCCCTGAGCTCCTCCAGCACTGTCGACGCCGACACCAGTAAGTCTGCCCTTAAGCCCAGACCCTTGTGTCAGGCCAGGTGCCTCCATGTGCATGGTCCCCCCTCTGGCCGACCCCCACATGTGTATTTCCACCGTAAGCCTCTCTGAGCGGGTGTCTTTCCCTTGGCAGGCTTGGGAAGCTTTGCCACACCTGGGGTTAAAAGTCCACTTTCAGCTGGTACCCCAGAGTTCTTCCATATGCAGCCCTTAGCGGTCATATGTGTATTCTTAAGTCCTCCCTACGGGTAGGCAGCTTGGCGCATACTTCCACCTGGAATATGCTTCCAAGTGTACCTTGGTATTCCTGCATTAAATGGAGTCCTTCGTCCGTACTAGTCTAACGACAGGGAACTCGCACTTATGCAGGGCACTGGAAGACAGCCGAGTGGCGTGATTATATTGGGACCCCCGTTCGTCAGTCACTGACGTTACTTGGAGTGACTGAACGAAAGGGAACGTCTCGGTTACGTATGTAACCCTCGTTCCTTGAGGAGGGAACGGAGACGTAACGTCCCTCTGCCACATCCGCTGTACTGCTAAACCGGCCCGGAGTTCAATCTTGGCTCCTGAGCAGGTAACATAATGCGATCATGCCAGCGTTCTTCCTGATATACCCACGCAGTGGGGCGGAGTCCGCTATGCAAATTCCGCATGCCCATGGCATTGGCACTTTCTAGATCTCGAAGTTGATAGGCTTCTAAGCGAAACCCCCATTCGTCAGTCACTGACGTTAAATCTCCGTTCCCGCCTCAGGGAACGAGGGTTACATACGTAACCGAGACGTTCCCAACCCTGCCTAAGAGCATTGAGTTCCTGCCATGTGATTGGCTTGTTAAATATTTGTGTTAATTAGTTGAACAGATGTCCCTAAAGTGGCTGGTCAATGTGTGAAATATATAGTGCAATTTATAATATATTTATATTGTATAATGATATTTATAGTGCAATGTATAATATATATTACATTTTAATGACCAAGTTGGACCAGGAAAATGTGCAAGTTTATTAGCCTGGATGCCAGCCGAATTTAGCCCCGCTCACAACATTTCCGTCCATAGATGGGGGTTTCTCCGGAAAAAAATGCAGTTTGGTTGGCAAAATTTTATTTTGGAAAGGTTTCCTGCTAAAATTTGCATTCCTGGGTCTATATATCACATAATTTGGGTCGCTTCAACCCGCGGACATGGAGAACAACCCAAAGGAAAAACACAGACATGGCAACACAGTGCCGTTGAGTTCTGTAATACGCGTCACTCCGTTGCTCTGATTGCTTGTATGTCTATCAAATTGAGGTCTTTCCTGGGGCACGTTCAACGCTCAAACCGGTGCGCAACGTTTTTCTATGGTTTCCGGTTGAACGTCATGTTTCCTGGCAATGGTGTGCAACGGGTTTGAAAAGCGTTTTCTCTCGTTTGGTGGGTGTGTCAAATATGTCAGCCCAATCAGCAGCAACATGTATATAAACCACATGTTAAAGAGATCTCGCACAATGGGTCCACTTAAAGTTACAAATGTGTCCGCTTGGTAGACGCAACAATTGAAGATATTAGAAGACATAATGTCTTAAGAGTTTTATAGTAAAAATATAACATCAACATGTAGTTGTTTAGATTTTTATCTTCATTGCACGGCAAGTTTATTTATAATTTTCATACACAATGGTAATTAAGTGCTTTACATAAACATTTGAAAGAAAACACAATGTATTATTTAAAAAAGTAAGAACTAGAAATAAAAGGATTTAAATTAGAACTGATTACTTGGAGATAAAGTTAATTAAATGGGATGGGGACACTTTTATTCTGGACAACAGGGTGTTCAATGCAGCATGGTTTCCGTTTAAAAACGTTTTGCAATGTTTTGTTGGGGCTGTACAATGCCCTGGTTCGGTTGAAACACACCCCATAATCAAAGCCCAATGGAGCAGTTTCAGACTCATATTCTGACTAGAATTGAGTATGACCACGTCAGGCTACAAGTTTATAGTAAATATAAAATTATCGCCTGTAGCCTACATAATTCCCATACATTCATTTGTGTCTTCTTTTTAAAAAACGTATAAATGTTTATTCTAAAACTGTAATATTAAAAAAATCAGTGTGTCCAAACTAATGTTGGTTACATTATAATTCTTACTATTCATTTTAAAACTCTTTGGCCAACTTGCAAATAGCAGTTTTATTTCCTCACCAGACCAGTAGTCTAAATTCACACCTTTAAGTGTTCATTTTGGACCCTGAGTTTAGATATATAGTTGGCTTATAATTAACTGAATCTTCTGTATCATCCTCTTATAATTTCTCTCGCATAATCATAATTATATCCCATCTCTGTCACTGAGTTTGCCTTTCTTGTTGTGGTGGTTGCCGGTGAGTGAACACTTGATTAAAATAACAGATCAGCTCGGTCTTTTACACACTGTTTAGATGCGAAATTAATTCTACCAGCGCAAACAAGATCAATCCTGCCCCTTTAAACAAGACAAATATCCTCAAGATGACTTTTATAATAAATGTGCTGTAATGTAAAAATATGATGGCATAAGCAGTTCTATTAGAGTAGGGTAGTGCTGCCTTCTGCCTCAGCATTATCATTATAGTAATTAATTACAGTAAAGTGGTATTTGAGCATGTGCAACAGAGACAGTGTCTGATTCATTGTGTTGAACTCATCATAAATGTGCTTCAGTGGTATCATTGCTGCCAAATTATCATCTGACTTATTGATCTGTTTATCCAATTATGTATGTTTTGTGTGGTATCCTCTTATTGTTCCCCCAATGATATTTATATTGGACGCATGTTTACTTGCGGCGACTTAACGCTCTACGTCTCCTGTGATAATTGAAAATTGGGGGCCGAGTCATCCAGCATTGTGCCAGCTCATGCATTAGAAGATGTTCCCTTCCCCACTCATACAAATACTCTTTCAGTGTACAAAATATTTTAGTCACGTCTTTCTTGAGACGTTTAAAGCAAGGATTCTGTTTTAGGATGGGCTGTGTATCAACTTAGTGAGTTGCGAAAACTGGCAGATTTTTAATTGTACTTATACATTTTAGTTGCTATTAACTTTAAATATTTTATTAGTGGAAACTTGGTTAGCTTTAATTAGCTAATTCAGGAAATGCTTACTTGGTTTGAACCCCAGCAACATATGAACTAATAATGACGATAAATTAGAACACATGAAAAATTAACTGAAAGACCATGAAAAAAACACTAAATTGAACACAAATAAACTGTGACAACACTCTTAAAAATTACTGGTAATGCTCAACCTAAGGCTAATAGTGTTGATATATTCATAGATTTTATGTTTGTTTGTAAAGTGGAAGCATAATTAAATATATATATATTACCACAAAAATACTAAATATCTCACTTAACATTAATCTTGCACGAACAATCATTATATGACACTTAATTTTAGCATTTACTAATTTAAAGTTATATACAAGTTAATAAATTACTTAAAATGCATCTGTTTTGTGAATTCAAAAAAAAAAGGAAATTCTAAATACTCATAAAAGTTAATTTGATTAAACTAATTTGTTTAAGTTCACCCTACTCAAACCAATTCATTATTTTTAGTATTAGGATTTACAGTGCTGTCTAAGTAGGTTTTCTAGCTTTCGGAGTTCAAAAAGAGAAGCAAAAGCAACATAAATCTATCATACAAATGGTCCATGTTATATTCCAAGTCTGCTGATGTCACACAAGGGCTTTGTGTGAGAACATTTCACTGATAATTATCCCCTCTAGTGAGCTGTTAACTGCAACTGAATCAGTGAATTGAATCAGAGAATTAGATTCAGCTTTCAGTGAGGTAATGATTTATTTTTCGATCTGTTTCTGATATTGTATGATTCCAGAAGACTGTGTGTGTGTGTGTGTGTGTGTGTGTGTGTGTGTGTGTGTGTGTGTGTGTGTGTGTGTGTGTGTGTGTGTGTGTGTGTGTGTGTGTGTGTGTGTGTTTTTCTATCCTGGTGGGGACTTCAACCTGACTGCACACAGACTCATGGGGACTCGTGTCACCGTGGGGAACTAAATTGAGGTCCCCATGAGGAAACAAGCTTATAAATCATACAGAATGAGTTTTTTTGAAAATGTAAAAATGCAGCATGTCTCCTGTGATGGGTAGGTTTAGTGGCAGTGGCAGTATAGGGGGATAGAAAATACAGTTTGTACAGTATAAAACCCATTTAGTCTATGTCTATTCTTAAGTCTATGTCTTTATGCAGTTTGTGTGTGTGTGCGTGTGTGTGTGTGTGTGTGTGTGCGTGTGTGTGTGTTAGTGAGGTGTGCGTGTGTGTGGCGTGCGTGTGTGCATGTGCGTGTGTTGTCACTTCCTGATTGTGTTAACTAACAAAGGAAATTTTTATTTTAATTATAAAATTATAAAAGATTATAAATAATGTAACAAATATATTGCTCATTGTTAGTTCATTTTAGTTAATGCATTAATTGATGCTAATACATGTTTATTTGGAACATAAACAGGATCACTTTGTACTTTAGACACTGAGTGATTCTGTGATAATGAATGCATTTACATGAACACGATCTGTATTGATGCAAACAATCTTTCCAGTGACCCTTATTGAAGTTCCTTTATGCATAAATACTCGAAACATTTCCGCAAAACAGTTCCTTTTGCATAAATACTGGCCACCAAACACAGATGAGGATCAAAACACAGTCCACTCCAAGAGAGAAACTAGCACTAGTTTGTTGGCATCTTGACGACATTAAAACGGTCTGAAAGTGTAAATCAAAATATAGAATGGAGTTTAACCTGCGAAGAAAAAATGGACAAACCACTGATGAGATCTATGAAAATGAAAACGTTATTAAAGAAACGAATGGAAAAGAGATCACAGGCTCAGGTACTGAGAGTAATAATTCACTCAGTTTATATAGAGAGTAATATAGAGAATAACTTGATGTGTGTTAATCTACAGAATGTGTTTGTATGAGACACAGAAGCTCCAGAGCAGCTGCAGTGTGTTTGTTGCTGCTGTGTGTTCTTCTGCTGACTGCAGTCATCGTGCTGTGTGTCATGTTCACTCAAGAGAGACAACTGACCAGCAATTTCAACTTCACAAATGAGGGAATCCAGCTACAAACCAAAATTACCAGCTTAACTGAACTAAACATACAATTAAATCAAGAGAAAAATGAACTGACAACGTTGTTGCAAGGTAATATTGATCTATACTAAATCCACATGAATATTTAAGTTTAGGTAGTGTATTTTTATGTAAAAACAATATGATTGTTTTTGTTTTTGTGAATGAGAATAAAGAGCTATAAGTTGAGGTGCTTGTGTTTACAGAGGGATGGACTTACTATAAATCCAGTTTTTACTACATGTCCAATGAGACGAAGAACTGGACTGAGAGCAGAAGATACTGTACAGAGAGAGGAGCAGATCTGGTCATCATAAACAGCACAGAGGAACAAGTGAGTGAAAGATTCCTACTTAACCATACTTTGGGGATAAATTATAAAACGGGAAGAAAGCTAAATCTTGAAAAAAAAGTCTCCTTTCGAGGACGTCCAAGAATGTCACCTATTGTAGAAACAATGCAGAAAATCTAAGAATGCAGAATATTTTCAGTGATGGGATGGTTAGGCATTTATAACTAAACGTGTGTGTTATTTGTGAGAGGTCAGTTGAAATGTTTGGTACAAATTTAACCTTGTCACCTTCTCAGGATTTCGTCCAGAAAATATCTTGTGGAACTCAAGTCTGGATTGGTCTGACTTATAGAAATGTGGAAAACACTTGGAAATGGGTTGATGGCAGCATGCTGATCTCTGGGTGAGAATTCACTGAATTTAACTAATTTGATCTAATAATTAGTATCATAGCATACAGAAAGCAGCACTGAACATCTAATGCTGATCTGTTTCAGCTTCTGGAAGTGTGAGGAGCCAACTGGATATATAAACGAGAAATGTGTTGTCATTCATCCATCCGGATGGACTGTTTATCAATGCACTAGCGTTTATCAATGGATCTGTAAAAAGAAAAAATGAAAATGATATACCTGTTTATTTGGAACATGCAGGATCACTTAAACATCACTGTCATTTTGACATTTTTCTCTGTGCCTGTAATGTAAAATCATTTTTATTATTGCAGCTTTGAAGGGATTAACTTGCACGTTACTCATATTTGCCATCATGTTTTTATCTCTGTAACTCCTATTTGAATAAATAAATAAGAATAACATGATGAACAGAAGCAGCAATGAGTTCTTCTGATGACAGTGTTCACACAACAGCAGAATACAGTGGTTGGTCCTGTACCTGTAAATATGGTTCTGTTCACAGTCTGGATTTTAAAAGCTGAATTTTGTGAGTAAATTCATTAAACAGGGAGTCTAAATAAGCAAGAAACCGGCAAGACCACCTTGAAAATGAGAAGCAGCTTGCCTTAGCAATGTCAAGCAAAATGTAATTTTGCAAAAGAGATCACAGACCTTAATGCAACGAGAATCCAGTCACCTGAACTCATAATTACAGAGACACAAATATGATCAATAATGACTTAAAGCCACACGCACTCGTTTAGTTTGCATGTTTTCAGTTGATGTGAGCTGTGAAGATAATAACATGGTATGTGTTTGTGTGAGGAACAGAAGCTCCAGAGTATTGTGTTTGGTGCTGCTGTGTGTGTTCTTCGGATGACAGTGTCCACAAAAGCTCCAACCGCTGCGGAGTAATCCAGTATGTGACTCATCACAGACATAAACAGAGAAAAGTAGCTCCGGCTACACTGTTCTTCCGCAATATGCATGCAGTTTTGATTATTTTAGAGCGCCAAAAGTTACATAATGAAGATAATTTAAGACGTTGTATTATTGTGGCAGATGAGTAAATGGATGCAACAAGTGGCTTTTCAAGTCAACGGTAGGAAATTTACAAAATATCTCCATGATACATGATCTTTACTTACCAGTAAAAATGATTTTTGGCATAAAAGAAAAATCAACAATTTTGACCCATACAAGTTATTGTTAGCTATTGCCACAAATATATTCGTTCGACTTATGACTGGTTTTGTGGTCCAGGGTCACATATTATAAGCATTTCATTTGAAATTCAAGCTTGAATTGCTTTAAAGGGATAGTTCACTTTGAAATAAAGTTTTGATATGTTTTAGCTTACCTCATGGGCATCCGAGATGTAGGAGTATTTGTCTCCCCAGTAGTTTCAATTTTGATCATTTTAGGTCAAACCGTTCTTGTCTGTGCCTCACATAATGCAGGTCTATGGTCACCACCTCAAAGAGCATACACAGAGAAGTCCAAATTAAACAATCCCCCATCGTAAGTACACACTGATGGCCTAAGACACGAAACGACGGGTTGGGTGAGAAAACCACTACGTCCGACTGATCCGAGGGCGCGCGTGCGTGTTTCCTGTTGTGACATTCGCACGTTCTGGCTTTAGTCTGTGCAAGCGCGGAAAGCGCTGGAAGTGGATCTCAAAAAAATTCAACGTTGTCTGTTAATATATCGAAATCTTCTAAACATATTTAGACGTACAGGACATCGCATTGGAAGATCTTCACAGTGAAAGGTAACCCTTCCCAAATTTCTGTGTAAACAATGAGAGACGTACACGCGCGAGAGATCCACTTCCGGCGCTTTCCGCGCTTGCACAGACTAAAGCCAGAACGCGCAAATGTCGAAACAGGAAACGCCCTCGGATCAGTCGGGCATAGTGGTGTACAAGGGGTAAAAACGATATAAATACTGTTCGTTTTCTCACACAAACCGCTCGTTTCGTGTCTTGGCCCTTAAGTGTGTACTAACGATGGGGGATTGTTTAATTTGGACTTCTCTGTGTATGCTCTTTGAGGTGGTGACCATAGACCTGCATTATGTGAGGCACAGACAAGAACGGTTTGACCTGAAATGATCAAAATTGAAACTACTGCGGAAACAAATACTCCTACATCTCGGATGCCCATAAGGTAAGCTAAAACATATCAACATTTTATTTCAAAGTGAACTATCCCTTTAATGGCTACAGAATTTACATATGAATTATGGAGATTGATTAAATGAGCTATCTATATAATCACACTCTGATAATACTTATAATAACCAGAAATGAGACGAGCGATTAATAAAGATATTAACAATATATTATAAACAACTAGTTTTCAACAACTAGTATAACCGTTTTTGCATCAAAATCGAGTTAATGGAGTTAATAATCTTGTTGTTTTAACGGGCGAGCTTTCAATGCAGTCTTTACTTTATTTTCTCTGAGAAAATAGCTGGCCTGAGAGCAGAAGATACTGTACAGAGAGAGGAGCAGATCTGGTCATCATAAACAACACAGAGGAACGAGTGAGTGAAAGATTCCTACTTAACCATACTTTGGGGATAAATTATAACGGGAAGAAAGCTAAATCTGACAAAATCTCCTTTCGAGGACGTCCAAGAATGTCCCCTATTATAGAAACAATGAAGAATAGAATGCAGAATATTTGCTGTGAGGGATGGTTAGGCATCTATAATTAAACGTGTGTGTGTGTGTGTGTGTGTGTGTGTGTGTGTGTGTGTGTGTGTGTGTGTGTGTGTGTGTGTGTGTGTGTGTGTGTGTGTGTGTGTGTGTGTGTGTGTGTGAGAGCGAGAGAGAGTGTGTGATGGGTAGATTTAGGGGTAGGGTTAGTGTAAAGGGATATAATATAAAGTTTGAACAGTATAAAAACCATTACATCTATGGAAATTCCTCACAAAGATAGTGAACTAGACGTGTGTGTGTGTGCATGCATGCTTGTTTACATGGACTTATGAGGACCCAAATTTGTATAATGACATGGGTATTACACTAGTATTACAACATAAATGTTGTTTATGATGGCTTTAAAAAAACCTTACTAAATGTTTTATAAAAAATTAAAAAATGCATCTATAGGTTTAAGTGTGGGGTTAGTGTATAGGGATGGAATATACAGTTTGTACAGTATAAAATCATTATGTCAATGAAATGACCCCATAATGATAGGTGCACCAACATTTGTGTATGTGTATAATGTTTATTTTATTGTTTTATTGTGAGAATAGCTATGTATTGTGATGATGATATACAAACTTATGATGACTCATTCACTTTCAGTTACTTTTCATTTTTCTTCAAGACATTTTCAGTTTTAAGATCAAACAATTATTGACGGGCCCCCTAAAGTACCACCCTAGACCCCTTAGGGGCCATAAACCCCCTGTAGAACTGATTCTTTGTTCTTCTCTTCCTCTGTCGAACTCCTCACCCTCGAATGCTCCTGGTTTGTTTTGAAAATTTGTCTCCGCAGGGTTTTCACTCCAAAATAGCTAATTATCCCCAAGACAATGTTTCCATCGTTCTGTCTCTCTCGTTTTTCATTCTGTCTCTCATGTTCTCTTTTCTTTGTTCCCAGTGGTACCTGGGTTCACACTCTGAATGGCACCTCCATTGGCAGCACCAGTGTGTTAGTACATTGTGTCAAAATGGAGAGACGCAGAGGTCAGCCAGGTCAGTGTCGCTCCCAACTGCTGCCCCAGGGTGGGCCGGCCCGTCGGCCCCGTTGCCTGCCAGTCTGTAGCTGTGCCAGGCCCGCAGAGGTCAGAGAACTGTCTCACAACGGGGGAGGAAACTGGATTCAGCCGGATGTGACTGCTAAATAAAACAGCTGCACAGGGCTTGCGTTATCTAGTCAAGCACAAACACACAGGAATTTGTACCTCAGAACTCTGCTGATTTTAGCAGAATTACAAAACTTGTCATTCACAAAGGTCCTAGCATTTTTGTTTAAATATTTGGGCTTATCTGAATATGCTTTCAACTGGCAAAAGAGTGCTTTCACATATTTTACCATGCATAACGGTGCACTTCCCTCTAATATGAAGTACTTTTGAAATGCATGTCTAAAATATTGTGCGATGAGATGAAAACTCAAGTCATATTAGTTGCTTAAAATTATATTTTAAGTTTTATTTCACTTCATTGGGCGTTCGCCATGTTGAGATAACTACCGATTACTAATTGGTAACTTATGGCTGATTGCCAGTAACCAAAACTATACGACAGGTATGGAGATTTTTTTTATTTTGTTGATAATCTCTTATGCTCACTAAGAAAATGAAAAAAAAAAGTAATATTGTGAAATATTATTACAATATAAAGTAACCATTTTCAGAGGAAGAGGATTAGAGCCTCACAATAAAAAAAAACAATCTCGAGATTAAAGGGGGTCTAATGCTATTTCATGCATTCTGACTTATTTAAAGAGTTGATTCTCATGCTAAACATGAAAAAAAGTTTGACGTATGACGGATTATTTCTTTGCCAAATGCACCCCTTCAGTATTCGAACAAGTTTCGGAACGTTTTTTTCAAATGTGCGGCCATGTATTGCCTCAAAAGGGTGGAATTCCTTGTGTGGGCACTTCTCCGGATGAGCGTGCACACACATCATCAAGCTTCGTTCGGGTTACGTGAGCCATCAGCAGTGCTGTCATTTAGACCATGAAATCAATAATGTCACTAAAGAAGTGTGTTTCTGGTTGTGAGGGAAAGACAACCTTGTTCAGCTTCCCAAATAACCCAGCGTTAATGAAACAGTGGATGCAGTTTGTTTTTCCGGAGCAGCAACGGAGTTCTACAAGTGTGTTTGTTTGTTCCCGGTCATGAATGGAAACCTCAGGCAGTGAGTGAAACATAATATGCATATAACGTGAACAACACGAACGTTTAGTGAATTGAAAGTTATCCAGGGATAATGTGATTTGTGTGTGTGTGTGTGTGTGTGTGTGAGTGTGTGAGTGTGTGAGTGTGTGAGTGTGTGAGTGTGTGAGTGTGTGAGTGTGTGAGTGTGTGTGTGTGTGTGTGTGTGTGTGTGTGTGTGTGTGTGTGTGTGTGTGTGTGTGTGTGTGTGCTTGTGCTTGTGAGTGACTCTTTAGCTCCTCGTGGGATGCACATCCAGGGCACGAAGCTCCCGTTCCACCACATCCCAAAGATGCTCTATTGGGTTGAGATCTGGTGACTGTGGGGGCCATTTTAGCACAGTGAACTCATTGTCATGTTCAAGAAACCAATTTGAAATGATTCGAGCTTTGTGACATGGTGCATTATCCTGCTGGAAGTAGCCATCAGAGGATGGGAACATGGTGGTCATAAAGGGATGGACATGGTCAGAAACAATGCTCAGGTAGCCCGTGGTATTCAAACGATGCCCAATTGACACTAAGGGGCCTAAAGTGTGCCAAGAAAACATCCCCCACACCATTACACCACCACCACCAGCCTGCACAGTGGTAACAAGGCATGATGGATCCATGTTCTCATTCTGTTTACGCCAAATTCTGACTCTACCATCTGAATGTCTCATCAGAAATCTTCAACTGTCCAATTTTGGTGAGCTCCAAAATTATAGCCTCTTTTTCCTATTTGTAGTGGAGATGAGTGGTACCCGGTGGGGTCTTCTGCTGTTGTAGCCCATCCGCCTCAAGGTTGTGCACGTTGTGGCTTCACAAATGCTTTGCTGCAAACCTCGGTTGTAACGAGTGGTTATTTCAGTCAAAGTTGCTCTTCTATCAGCTTGAATCAGTCGGCCCATTCTCCTCTGACCTCTAGCATCAACAAGGCATTTTCGCCTACAGGTCTGCCGCATACTGGATGTTTTTCCCTTTTCACACCATTCTTTGTAAACCCTAGAAATGGTTGTGTGTGAAAATCCCAGTAACTGAGCAGATTGTGAAATACTCATACCAGCCCTTCTGGCACTAAAAACCATGCCACGCTCAAAATTGCTTAAATCACCTTTCTTTCCCATTCTGACATTCAGTTTGGAGTTCAGGAGATTGTCTTGACCAGGATCACAACCCTAAATGCATTGAAGCAACTGCCATGTGATTGGTTGATTAGATAATTGCATTAATGAGAAATTGAACAGGTGTTCCTAATAATCCTTTAGGTGAGTGTACATCATTGTTTTCAGAATGAATAGAAAGTTTGGAACATAGTATTATTTTATATTTTTCCCATTCCCATTTATTTTCTGGTTATCATGGTCCTGAGTGCACTTGAGCTAGTGCCTCATTATTTTAGCATATGCTGTACAGTTCAACTAGCTGTTCTAATGGTTAAAGACAAGAGGAGGGAGATACAAACAACTTTCATTTGATCCGCTGAATTGTATCTGGAAAGACTGTCAAAGCCCACTGAAATCAAAAGAAATAGGCCTTTAATAGACTGAATGACCTTAGTTATTTTACAAAGCTTACATTAGGCAGTCTGGCTGTGTCCTTGTTTGGGTAAGGAGATATTGTGTGTGTGTGTGTGTGTGCGTGCGTGCGTGCGTGCGTGCGTGTGTGTGTGTGTGGACTGGTAATCCCTACGGTATGGGGACAAAATGTCCCCACAAAGATGGCAATATCCAAAATCCTTGTCCTTGTGGGAACATTTTGTTGGTCCCCATGAGGAAAACATCTTATAAATCACACTAAGTGATGTTTTTTGAAAATGTAAAAATGCAGCATGTCTCCTGTGATGGGTAGGTTTAGGGGCAGTGTAGGGGGATAGAAAGTACGGTTTGTACAGTATAAAATGCATTACGCCTATGGAATGTCCCCATAAAACATGGAAACACAACTTGTGTGTGTGTGTGTGTGTGTGTGTGTGTGTGTGTGTGGCGTACGTGTGTGTGAGCGTACGTGTGTGTGAGCGTGCGTGTGTGTGTGCGTGCGTGCACTGAAGTCAAGATGACAGACACTCACAGTCTGTTGTAATTTATTTTAATTGCATGAGCTCCTCTACAGAGGTTGTCTGAGGTAATAAAAGAAGCAGTGATCGATAATTTCCATTTTTGAAGTTAATTTTTTACAATCTTTCCTTCTCAATGGGTGCGCCCCCTCGCTGGCATGTGGCAGATGAATGTAAATATGTGTCAGAAAGATATATCGCTAATCAAGCGGAGATTTGTGTTATACTTATGCGCAGATTGAGACTGTTCGGGGCCCCAATGATGCTGACAGATCCAGAAATATGAGACTGCATCATGTCTGTGTCTCAGCAGGTGAAGGAATCAGGGCGGACAGGTCTGTGATGCTGCTCCGCTCCACTGGAATCATAAATAATGTGACTCCACGCTGTGACTTCCAGCTTCTCTTTCAGCACAGATTTACCCCTCATATTTACATAGAGTATTAGTGAGACTTTCCTTTTGATGGGAAAGATAATGCAGAGTTGAATTATTAAAGCATTTGTGGGTAAGGATGTGTTGTGCATCTCGTATAGGTCCTCATGTCAGCATATTGTGGCCAAGCCCCACTTGATTTGACAGTAAGAGAGCTGACATGTAAAGCAACCAATCACATTTCTTTCTTTTTTTTCTTTTTTCTTTTTTTGTTTTGTTTACTGCAACTGACTGTAACTGCAGTGAAGTGAAGTGTCAGCCAACTCTTTTGTGCGCAATATGCATCAGACTGTCCGTGAACGGATTTGTGGGCGGTCTGTAGGTGTGACGTCTGAGGCTAAGACTACAGAATCCCAAACAAGCTCTAATTTTTCCATGCTGCACTTCCTGACAGCGTCCTCTGTCTCAGAATGGATGGATATGTAACACCCCACCCCTTTTTCTCTCTTCAGCCATCAGTCTCATTCTTTCTAATGACCACCCTCCTGCTAAATAGCCTTTTAATTGCATTTTAATCAGATCATTCACAGTTTAACCCACTATTTGGACACTCACCAAAAGCACAACATCTCCAGATAAAGCAAATTGATTTGAATGATTTGGAATGGATTTGAAAATAAACAAAATTCATCGGCTGCAGAAGATTCTGTAAATATGAATAAATATTGATCTGTAAGACCGAATAACCAAAAGTGCATGTGAAATGTGTGTGTCTTTGGGCGCTTTCGGGCTACAATGATGTTTGACTTGCTTTACGCTCTCTTTAAAGAAGTGTTCCGAATAAAGATTTGTCCCTCAAATCAAGAAAGAAGCATATTTACTGCACTTACAATATTAATTACATTAATGCAAATGGTTTTATCCAAACTATTCAAAGCACATATTAGTATTTTAAGTTGCTGATGATACCACAACTGCTGATAAAAAATATAAAATAAAAAAATGTATATGACGCTTGAATTTATATATTATCTTTTTGAATTTTTGCTTTATTTGTTTTTGGGGAAAATTATTTCGAGAGACTGGGTCTTGAGTCCACTCATGAGGGAGCTGGGAGGTATATAAGGACGAGAGAGGACCAGGCCTGGGGGGTATTCCAGAAAGCAAGGTTTATACTTAATATACCTTAATATACTCTCGGTTGATTAAGCCAAACCTTGCTTACTCGAGGTATGCTGGTTCCAAAAAGGAGACTGGGAGTATGTTCAGACAACCCAGAGTATGTTCCCGGTTCATTTACGAGACATTCTCAACAGAGCAACGAATCGATGATTCACCGTGGAAACAGACGCCACCTTTTCACTTTTTCTTTTGTTTAATGGCGAGTTACATAACCTACTTAGATCACATCGCCACCTCATTTTTTCAATGTGTTAGTTTAATAAGTAATCTTTATTCACTTAAATAGTTTGTTTGATGCTAATTAATTGAATGCAGATCCATGTGTGAGATGACAATAAAATACATAATAAATATATTTGAATTGCATTAACATTTAAGTTTTTAATTAATTTTTTATAAATTAATTCTTTAGAATTAATATATAATATTGTGTATTATATAACTGAAATACATTTTGTTATATTAATAGCTATTAATTATATAAAAGACTGAATATCTCTTAAGCAAACTAACCCTGGAAAATAACCTGCTCCGGAGCCGAAAATTGAGATTATCCGCTTACTTAATTTTAAACATACCGGGTATTTCACATAACCTGCTTTCTGGAATACCCCTTTTATGACTTTATGTTGTGTTTTATGTTTTATTATATGTGTGTGTGGCTTTCGTTTTGTTTGTTTATTTATTTATTTATTAAAGTTGTTAAGCGTTTGCCGGTTCCTGCCTCCTCCCTGCCACCGGGAACCGGTGAACATTTAAAAAGACTTTAATCAAACAAAACACAAACTGAAAATAACGCAGACAGCCCCTCACGGACGATTGCCATGCAGACACATAACAAAACACAACGTAAAGTCCAGGCCTGGTCCTCTCTCGTCCTTCACTTGAGACCGGTGTGCCTCGCAGTTGACGCTCATTCTCAATCATGCGCCAGCCTCGCTCCCTCCTCACACGTCTCTCGCTCGTCCACCTCACCACAATCTTAAGTTCAGAGAAAGAGATGTCAGGAAAACGTGCATGTCTATTTGTGTGTATGTGTGTGTCCTGGTAAACCCTACATTATGTGGACAAAATGTCCCCACAAAGATGTCAATATCTGAAATCTTTGTATTTGTGGGGATATTTTTTGGTCCCCATGAGGAAAACAGCTTATAAGTGAAAAAAAAATTAAAAATGCTTGAAAATGTAAAAATGCTGAAAGTTTTGTGTGATGGTTTAGGTTTAGTGGTAGGGGTAAAGAATAAACAGGTTGTAGAGTATAAGAATCATTACACCTATGGAGAGTCCCCACAAAGATAGCGAAACTGTGTGTGTTAGCGTGTGTGTGTGTGCGAGACCCATTAGCTCTGTCTCTCTGCAGCTGGTATGTCGTCTGTTCTAATTGGAGACACATTTTCACCAGGCAACGCTGAAGCTGCCATGCATTGTCTTAATTAACCAAAACTCAGCTGCCTGCACCATGCTTACTCTACTGTAGGATACACACACACACACACTTACTGGAAAACCCTTCTCCAACACACACATGCACAAATATACACACTTTCACTGTTTCAGTTGGCATAAGTTTCACCCAAGTGCACCACATAGCAAAATGAACCGTTTTATCACTGTTCATATATACGGAACTGCTGGAGGGGCCTAGATAGTTCTCCACAGTATCTGCATGAGAAAAAAAAAGCAGAATTAGAGCTAAAAGGAAGGAAGGAAAGATATTTTATCAACAAAGACTTAATCCTGTATTTGCACACCTTCAAAATCCATTTGCTGAAATAATATTAGCTTCATTTGTCTGTAATTGTAAGAGGTTAATTCAAAGTGCATTTCTCTGTCTTTTTCTCATTGAATCATTTGTGAACACACACACACACACACACTGTGAGGCATCTGCAATGTACAGCAGTGGGTCCATAGATTAGAAAAGCTAATGGTGATTTTAAGCTTTTTTTTTTGCCAACGTTTGGTCCCCACACTCCCATGAGCAGCATAGCCCAGCATGCACCTGTGATAATGGGCGCTGAAAGCTTGGTAAATAAATGAACAGGGCCAAAGGAGGTGCCCCTCCAGACCAAGGCATCAACATAAACTGCTTTCAGCTAATTAAATGTTTTTTTGAAAGTGGCCATTACACCTCGGTTGTGCATTCATTTCCAGTAATTCAGCAGTCCAGGAGTCAATTATTCAGCTTATTCTATTCTTGTCACATTAGTACATTGTGTCAGGGTGTTTTTCAGGTTTCATTTTTATGTAACTACTTTCTTCTATGCCTGATTCTAAGTGTGTGTGTGTGTGTGTGTGCGCGTGCGTGCGTGCGTGCGTGCGTGCGTATGCGTATGTGTGTCTTGTATGCTGAAATTGTTGTGCTTTCTCTTTTTAAAAAAGACTAATTGAAATAGTCAAATTGTAGGCATAAAATTTGCAGGTTCTTTTCTGTCATTTTTACTGTGATAGACCCTTTGAAGGTGGCAAAGTGATATTAAGCTGTTTAAGTCAATGAAAGCCAGTTTCTGCCACTGAATATTCCTTTATCTGTTGGTCCATCTTGTACGTTGAGCATATGGGACTTTAAAAGTGCCAGGAAATTAGTGAAATTTAGGTCTGTTTTCACCTTTTTCCCGGCTGGCTCCCTGCCTGCTATAATCCCCCCACACATCTGTGTCAACCTCTGCTGCCATTTGGAGAGAATTATTCACCTCATATTTGTGCCTGGAACATGATATTGTATCAAACTCTTTTCAACACATCCACTCTATCAGTCTTCTTTTTAATAGTTCATTTTCAGCTATTGGTCTGCCCACCTCATTCGCAGGGTAATTCTGCAGCTGTTAAACTGTAACTACAGTTCAGATGTGATTTCACACTATCCAAAGGGAAACTGTAAGAATAAGCATGTTTTGATTACTTTCAGCTATTACCTTAAAGGGATAGTTTACCCAAAAATGAAAATTAGCCCATGACTAGGTGGGTATATGACATTCTTCTTTCAGACGAATACAATTGGAGTTATATTAAAAAATGTTTTTTGTTTTGAAGTCCATTAAAGTGCATCTATTCATCATAAAAGGTGTTCCACACTGCTCTGGGGGTTAATAAAGGCCTTCTGAAGTGAAGTGATGCATTTGTGTAAGAAAAATATCAATATTTAAAACTTTATATACTAATATAACTAACTTCCAGTAGACAGCCGTACACCAAGTCGACTTGTGGCAAAAGAGTAACCCCTGACACGATGTATAGGAGCATTGCAAGCTTTGACAGCTCTCTTTTTCTTACACAAATGCATCGCTTCGCTTCAGAAGGCCTTTATTAACCCCCAGAGCCGTGTGGAGCACTTTTATGATGGATACATGCGCTTTTATGGACTTCAAAACAGGCTTGGATTTTTTTATATAACTTTGTACACTTACAGACACTCAGATCGGAGCTTTGCTTGAACAAATCTTTTACTGCACAATTGTAATTGCTGCACTCTCCAGTTGAGTGCACCAATACAGAGTAATTTTGGATCAATAACTCAATACACAACAATAACTCAGACTGTATTCGTCTGAGGAAAAATGTCATAAACACATAGGATGACTTGAGGGTGAGTAAATCATGGGCTAATTTTCTATCCCTTTAAATATACACATGAATATATTTACTCCCACATTATGGATTTCATAGGCTGACCCCGAAATAAACTGAAAGCTCTTTAAGTGTTTTGTTCGCACATTAATAAAACACAGCAAACTAAAGCTCATTCTAAACTTAGCATTTGTGTTTTTCTATTTCCACTAATTAACGGCAGTATCATTGAGCCAGGATGTGAAATGTGAGTTTCTCATTATGAGAGGCAAAGCTATGCACTGCAAACGCATTCATATTCTAGATGCAATTAATCCACATGTGACGGACTCTGCTGTGACATTTTGAGTTTGGGGAATAATGATGTTTCCTGTCCTCACTGTTCTGACCGCAGGAGGTGGCTCGTGGTGGGCGCTTTGAAAAAAAACCCACTTGCAGTAAACAATGTGTGAAAACTGTGTGTGTGCAACAAGAGAAAGGGAGCCAAAGGGTGCATACATGTGTGGCTGTTCCAGGCCTCCATTAGTGCTGGAGTTGCTAATGAGCAAATGGGGGTCCTCGCGGTCCCAGTAGGCATTATGCACACAGTTCAGCGTCATGCATCAGAACACAAACCCAAAACATGGCACACATAACACGTGCACAGTCCCTCTGCCGCCCGCTGAGTACACTTACATGGCTGATAAACCTCACAACGGCCATTAAAATGTTCCTCTTTCCTTAGACATGACGTCCAATCCTGAGAGAAAAATGAGAAGGACTTCTGAAGAGGATTGTAATTCAGCTACCACCTCTATGCAGACTCAGCGTCTGCTTTTTTTTATTTTATTATTTTTTTTACTTATTAGCCTTTTAAACTCTATTACTCCTCCATGATCCTGTAACACAGAATTGTGCCGGGTTAGCCTAGTGGTCCACAGCATGCTTGCATTTTCATTTCAGCCAAATGAAAAAGAGATTGAATGACTAAGTAGTTGGAACAAAGTGTGAAGTATCATCCAGCATTAAAGTCTTCATGTTTCTGTAAGCCGTGTGTGCTCAGAGACTCATACATTCTTACAGTATGTCAAAAAACGGTATGATTTTCTTTCTTGCTGTTCACACTACTATTTTTTTTTGCATACTTTCCTGCTTCCTGCTTCCTGGTTAGCTACTGTTTGCGCTTTGCTCTATTGCTTCTATATTTTATTTCAATTTCAACTTCAGCAAATCAGCACAGTGCTCAAACGACAAAGCTTGACTTCAATGATAAAATTAGAAACTCTGGAGACTGGATTGCTATAAAAAAAGTGGAATATTTTTCGACCAGCCTCCCACTGCCGTCACCTTACATTCCGGAGAAGGGAAAACACAGCCTACATTCAAAAGGATAAGAAATTGCCTCTCCTAGTTCAAGAATCTGCTTGCTGCACAAACTACCACAGACTTTTACAAAGGATTGCAGTTCTTGAAACAAAGTTACTTGCGGAACCACCAAACCAGACGAATCACACAGCAGAGCTTCATCATGAACGCCCTCTGCACACTGCCAAAGGAACTCGAGACATCAGATTGTCACGAGCATCACATATTGCCGCAGTAGCATGCTCTACCCCAGACACAAGAATTGCAAACACTGAATTCCTATCACCAACTATACATCTTGAAAACAGATTTGAAGTATTACTGAATGTGGGTGAGGAATCCCCAAACGCGATGAATGTGATCGAACACAGGTCGTATCAGCCCGCAGCTAACACTGATGCTAACAGGCGCTCAAGGTCGAGCAGACAGCGGCACTCAGCTCAGAGCGCAGCCGAGCCCAGGACTCTGATAGTGGGCGACTCTACAATCAGAAACATTAGCAGCAGGGATACAACTACATGCTGCCTTCCACAAGCAACAGTTTCTGATGTAAACGGAAATTCAGAACATTCTGATGAAACATAAGACTGCAAATCGACTTATCATTTATGTGAGGAAGAATGATATTCAGAGAGAGCAGTCAGAACTCAATAAGAGGGATTTCAATGAACTTTTTAAAACACAGTGGACCACGTCCAGCAAGTGGTCCACAGGAACAAATAGGTTCTCACGGTTACTTGGGCTTAATTCATGGCTGCAAAAAACTGCAACATAAAGGGAGTGAACTTCATCAACTTTAACAACTTTAATCTCTTCTGGAGTCAGAGACAACTGTTTACATCAAATTACCTCCACCCAAACGTGGTGCAAGAGTGCTAAAGGAAAAAAAATATTTTTCCCTCCTTCATCCTTCAGCTGTGTGTGCCAACCCACTCAACCTGGGTGGCACACACACACACCTGTACAGAGTATGGACGACCACAGGACTTCATTTCAGAACCTGAAGGGACATGCAGTTGACACACCCAACAAGGACAATGATAACACCATGCAGCCACAACAACCACTGCTCACGGACACACTCACAGCTGAGCCCTGCCCACAGAGCTCAACAAAGACACACTGTGATGGATTAGAACTACTCCAACAATTCAGCACCCAAGGATGGCTTTCTGGAAAATGGACAGCAAAGCCAGGGTAACATATTTCAGCTTCCGATAACACCAGAGCAACAGCCCCCCTCACCAGACATGTTATCCCTCTCTCCAACATCTCTGCTTCTGAGCTTCTCAGAGAAAATGGAGGAACTGGTTTATGCTGGAACCAGACTATCACACTCGATTGCTGTGGGCCCTCAGATATCAACAAAAAAGCGTCGAGCTCCCCAGCTTGCTTGCAGTGCAACAGTCCTCAATGAAACAGCCCCTCCTAACTTACGTTTATGAGTGTCTGCAGAGTGAGTGTTAGGAGAGGTGGAATTGTTGCTGGTCTTTTTAAAGATGTCTATCAGTGTAAGCAAGTATCATTAGGTGACTATTTGTCTCTAGAATATCTGGGTATTGTGTTAAAAGGTGCTTCACGCAGCCTGCTTGTAATTATTTACAGGCCTCCGAAATACTCTCCAGCCTTTATTGAGGACTTTACAGAGCTGTTATCAACAATTTCCTCACAGTTTGACTGTTTTTGTGTTGCTGGGGATTTTAACATTCACATAGACAATGCTGACTCCAGTACAACAAAAGAGCTAATGACTGTTCTTAACACTTTTGATTTGACACAGCATGTACATGGACCCACACACAATCGTGGACACACTCTAGATTTACTTATCAGTAAGGGTCTAAACATTTCATCAATTGTTATTAAAGGTGCACTATGTGACTTTGGCGCCTGTTCAAAACAAAGGCGTAGTTTGATGACGTTAGGTTTGAGCGCAGAATCTTGGGACATGTTGTCTTCACCTCACAGCCGGTGGAAAAGAATCGGGATAGGACTCGGGCAGAAATCATGTTCATGGATGCGATTATTAACTTTACTGTAGTATGAAGCAGAGCAGGGGCGAGTGCTGAGGGAGCTGAGTATGGTAACACACAAAGTAATCACACTGCTCACGAGTAGCGGGACTTTTATTATAATGGGACACAGTCGCCGGCGCAATCTCCACTTTTCCAGTCATGATTATGAGGTAACGCAGCTCTGTTTATTATATTAGATATATTTAAGTGTGTTTACTTTACAATGATGTTATGACATTACTCTGTGCATTTGCTCGGCGGCTGCTGTGACACTTGTTAACACTCCAGTGAGAGTAAAGCTTTTCTGCCAAATAAAACGGAAACGAGGGTAACGCAGATATGACGCAATTGACAGGCGACTCCCTCACACACTATGCTCACACGTCCCGGTTCATTGGTAAAAATAGCGATTTTCTCACAATTTACAAATAGTTGGAAACATTTGAGATATTGTAAGAACTCAACTGAACAAAATATATAACACTGGCCTGGTGGTTTTTAGATATTTGACTGCAAAAATCCTACATAGTGTACCTTTAAGGATGTAGCACTGTCTGATCAGTTCTGTATTTTCTTTGATATATCAATCTCTCCTGCCATTGAAGCTAGATCTGTCTCTGTCAAAAAGAGATGCTTAAATGAGAACACTAGTGTGCTGTTTATGAAGGCTATATCTCTAACACCAAGCATATCTGCAGACTCTGATTTTCTCCTTGACTCTTTTAACTCAAAAGTTAAGAGTGTAATTGATGATATTGCTCCTCTGAAAGTAAAAAGAGTGGCAAACAAAAAGCACCTTGGAGAAACTCAACAGCAGTGCAAATAATGAAAAGACAATGCAGGAAATCTGAACGCATGTGGTGGAAGACAAAACTTGTAGTCCATTATAACATCTATAAAGACAGCCTTCATGCTTTCATTGTGGAGCTAGGCAAAGCTAGACAGACCTTCTTCTCAAATATTATAAACAGAAACATAAACAACACGCGCACTCTTTTTGCTACTGTAGAGAGACTAATAACCCGATTAATAACCCGAGTCACATTCCCAGTGAAATGCTCTCAGACAGCAAATGCAGTGAGTTTGCTTCCTTCTTCTCCGAGAAAATCAATAATATCAAAGGCGATCCGCACATCTTTGAATTGCTCTGGGGTCAGTCAGATCAGACAACAACCTCAGAAAGTTACGATGTCTGATTTCGAAGCAATTGGTGGGAACATTTTAGAAGAAATGGTACAGCACCTTAAAACATCAACCTTTGTATATGGATACTTTTCAATCTGGTTTCCAACCGCATCACAGCACAGAGACAGCGCTCATAAAGATTATAAATGATATTCGCTTAAATACTGATATTGGCAAAACATCAATTCTGGTGCTACTCGACCTCAGTGCTGCATTCGACACTGTTGACTATACTTCTTGGCAGGCTAGAAAATTTGGGTTGGGCTTTCTAGGAGGGTCCTCAAATGGTTCAGGTCATACTTAGAAGGGAGAGGTTATTATGTGAGTATAGGTGACCATAAGTCTGAGTGGACATCCATGACTTGCTGAATCCCACAAGGGTTCTTGCACCACTCCTATTCAAACTTTATGTGCTGCCACTGAGCCAAATAATGAAAAGGGACAAAACTGCTTACCACAACTAAGCTGATGACACCCAGATCTACTTAAAACTATCACCTAATGACTATAGCCCCATTGACTCCTGTGCAAATGCATTGATGAAGTCAACAGTTGGATATGCCAAAACTATCTTCAGTTAAACAAAGACAAAACTGAAATCACTACATTTGGAAACAAAGATGAAATTCTCAAGGTGAACACATATCTTGAGGATAAAAGTCAGGAATCTTGGTGTGATTTTGGAGTCAGACCTGAGTTTCAGTAGTCATGTCAAAGCAATAACTAAATCAGCATACTATCATCTAAAAAATATTGCAAGAATCAGATGCTTTGTTTCCAGGCAAGACTAAGATAATCTCATGCTTCATCACCGGCAACCGGCCTTCCCAAAAAAAGACCAATAGACAGCTGCAGCTCACACAGAACGCTGCGGCCAGGATTCTGAGCAGAACGAGAAAATACGACCATATCACTCCAGTCCTCAGGTCTTTACACTGGCTTCCAGTTACATTTAGGATCGATTTTAAAGTATTATTACTTGTTTCACGAGTTAGTTTACCCATATACTCTTTAGCTAAGGTTTAAACGTATTCGGCTTGCTGTCCGTGGTGGAGGGGCTCGAGGAAGCTGCTTGTACTCGAGCTTAGATGCACCCCCCAGGGACTAATAGTGCTAGGAAGAAGAGACAGGTAAACATGAATGTATGTAGGTGGAGTTGGGGAGGTGGAGGGATGCAAAACGACTGATGCCTGAAGGAGGTAGGAGGCTGCTTATATGCTTAGCGGTTTATTGAAAGATTAGATGGGTTCACGCCTCCCTAACTTCCGTCTGTTGCTAATTGAAAGATTAGATGGGTTCACTCCTCCCGAAATTATGTTATGAACTTCACTTATAAATCACTCAATGACCTAGGACCTCAATACATTGCAGATATGCTGATTAAATACAAACCCAACCGATCAAGTCAGTTAGAAATACCAAGAGTTCACTCAAAGCAAGGAGAGTCTGCTTTTAGCTATTATGCTAGCCACATTTGTAACCAGCTTCCTGAACAGATGTGCTCCAACCAACAGTACTCACATTCAAATCCAGACTCAAAACACATCTGTTCAGCTGTGCATTTACTGAATGAGCACTGTGCCACTGTACGTCCCACTGATTGCGCCTTATCTTATCTATGCATCATCTTTTTATTATTTTTATAACTGTTTTAGTTAACCTTTCTTCTTATCTTTGGTTATTGTTGTTTTATCTTTATCATCATAGTATTCTTTTTAATTCTCTTTTCAACTGTATATTTCTATTTCTTATGCATCTTTTCAGTATTATTTTTGGATGGGGCTGTCTGACTGGAGGAGACTGGAAAAGGAGAGCATTGTGCTTCGCTTCATTCTGTGGTAGCAGAAGAAGCGGACTCAAGAAAGGGGAGGCCCTGCGGGGCATAGGTAACGTCCCCTACTGGAACCCCTTGGTAAATATGAGCAAAGAAGGCTGTGAAAATAAATCTGCATTGTTTATCGTTTTGATCTTTAAATTTTTTTAAATCACAAAATTCTAACCTTTCATTGAAGTAAACATTTGAAAGTGGGGGGAAACTCAAAAAGTAAATGTTTTTCTATAGTACACATTGACCACAGTTATTGGCACAATAATTTGGAGGTCAGAGACCATTCCTCCATACAGAATCTCACCAGACAATGTCAGCCCACAAATTTTCTACAGGGTTCAGGTCAGGGGACTGGGATGGCCATTCATTTTGTGCTCAGTGACACATTTCCAACCATGGTCCATCATAAGATTTCTAGCAGAAGAAATCTTCTTGATTTGTTATCTTATGGTATTTCCTAGAATCCATTATACCATGTATCTGAACAAGATGTCCAGGACCAAAGCAGTAAATTTAACTGTGGGAACTTTATATCCCTGTTTGCAACAAGCAGGTTGCTGCAAAAAAAGCTCTTTTTATAGTTTCATCTGACCGCAGAACCAGGTCCCTTTTGAATTTCCAGTCATGTCTGACAGCTGAATGCTGGAGTTTTTGGATGAGCGAGGAGGATCTTTCTTGAAACCCTCCCAAACAACTTGTGGTGATAGGTGCTGTTTGATCTTTGTTTTTTGTTTTTTTGCCTTTCTGACCCCAAGACTCAACTAATCTCTGCAGTTCTCCATCTGTGATCCTTGGAGAGTCTTTGTCCACTCACACTCTCCTCCTCACTGTGCATCAGAACAATATAGACACATCCTCTTCCAAGCAGATTCGTAACTTCTTTAGTTGGTTGGACCATCTTAATTATTGCCCTGATGGTAGAAATGGGGATTTTTACTTTAGCTCTTTTCTTACAGACACTTTCTATTTTGTGAAGCTCAACAATGCTGCTTTTGCTGCACACCACAATATCAGAACTAAAACTCCATTCTTTGTTTTTTTTCTCATTATGATGAATGATTAAGGAAATTTGGCCTTTGTGTTTCCTCATAGTGTCTTGTTCACCAAGGCTGCATTGATTTTTATGAGAAAGTAAAAACACAGTAAAAATAGATAAAACAGTAATATTGTAGAATTATTACAATTAAACTTTATTTTCAGCATCATTACTCCAGTGTTCAATGTCACATGGTCCTTCAGAAATCATTCTGTGATGCTGATGTAGCATATGCGTCAAATGTTATTGCACTTGCAGCTAATATTAATCATAGGCCAGTAGGTTCGACTATGGAGGTGTAATAAAGACAACACTGCAGAATTAGTAATATAATAAAAATAAAATAAAATAATGAAAACCAAATAAAATAATTCAAACCATGTCACAATTTGTTGATCAATAAGTGAATCACAGTTATATGAATTTTCAATTCAATTGACTATAACTGAACAAGTTCACTTGACTCTTTGTTGGTTCGGGTGCATCCTCTAGGCTATGCAAACTTCCTAGAATAACACACCTTCGGTATAAATTTCAAATATTCACAATTGTAATTGTGGACAATTCACTCAACTCACATTCAAAATTAAATCCTTGATTAAACAAGGAAAACCAATGGTTCACAAGAAGAGTTCAATAAATCACTCAAAAGATTCAATAGGTTAAATTCAAAAGGTTCCAGCATAGGCCAAAAACCTGACCTGCATGTAAAACAGGCAGTTTTTAGTTCACAATACACATTAAATTAACTGCTTCTAGTCTTACAACATCACATAGTAACACTTGTTACCTTATTAAACATATAACAGTTACATTTACATCGTAATTCAACAGCTTAGGTAACATTACACTGCTTAACAACATAAAACCGCTCGTTCATCACCATCAACAACAAAATATGAACATTAGGAACTCATATACACACAATTTGTTTACCATTACATCTTTTTACATTGTTAAACAGCAGATCTTATCAGCTTTTCATTCTGACAAAGAAATACGTTTTCCTTCTCTCTCAATTGAACACATCATTACTCACTTTAATCATTACTTTAATCACATTTATGACAGTTCACACATTTCAAAATGTGTACTCACCAAATGCAAAGAAAATCGACCATTTGTGTCTCTCTGCACATTTATAAACTTTTACACAAAGCTATGCTGCTGCTTGTTTCACAAGTCGCACCGAAAAGAAAACGGCTTCTCCCATCCAGCAACTAGCCTTCAACATAAATCTCACGTAACTGGTCAATCATTAAGATGTCAATCATCACACTGACATGCATTTCACTTTGATTTAGTAATTCTTTTACATGTTTCTATTCATTTCTAATTAGTTTATATTTTAATGGACTATTTAATTATTTCCTTTTATAAATAAATGTATTAATTTATACATGGTTACACTGATTTGGTGCTCATGAAACATTTTTAACAAAGTATCCACTGTCACTTTTGATCAATTTAATGCATATTTGCTAAATAATATTATTGGTTTCTTTCCAACTACCCCTCTCCCTTGTAAGAAATAGCTGTAAACTCTAAGAAAGCAAGGTTTTGGTTGAGATGTGCTGACACTGCCCAGTGTTCCAAAGGAGACCGTAACACTCGAAGTCAACTTGTTTTTCTCAAGAAGAGAATGAATATAAGAACCACTGTGTTGAAGACAACTGAACTGATGGTCTGGATTTTGAGATTGTGTGTGTGTGTGTGTGTGTGTGTGTGTGTGTGTGTGTGTGTGTGTGTGTGTGTGTGTGTGTGTGTGTGTGTGTGTGTGTGTGTGTGTGTGTGTGTGTGTGTGTGTGTGTGTGTGTGTGTGTGTGTGTGTGTGTGTGTGGTGTGTGTGTGTGTGTACTGAGCTAAAGACAGGCTGAGCTCAGAAGAGCTGATGCATTATTAATGCAAGTTAAATTGAAGAAGCATCTTCCTGTCTGCTGGTTTCTGTCCACATTTGATTGGCCGTAGCCTTTTTAGGGAATTGGTGCCCCCTTCCCTGCTTTTTTCCATATTTCACTGTATATCTCCTACTTTTTCTTCATCTAGCTGTTTATCTACCTTCCTCTCTGGCTGTTGGACATTCACGTGTGTGTGTGTGTGTGTGTGTGTGTGTGTGTGTGTGTGTGTGTGTGTGTGTGTGTGTGTGTGTGTGTGTGTGTGTGTGTGTGTGTGTGTGTGTGTGTACATAACAACCGCCGGATTAATCCATCATAATAGAGCAGATGCATTGATCATTGTCAGGTAGTGCTGTGCAAAAGATGATGGGCTCACAGAATGGGCCGACCCTGGGGAATGTGTGTGTTTGCTGTTTATGAGCATTATATCAGGAGTGGTTTGTGCAAAAAAATAATCTGTATGAGTAATAATCTGCTGGACAACGCTAAAAGAAAACAAATATCATGTAGTATAATTTTTTTCCCCTATACTATACTATCCGAGGGATTCGATTGGCTCATTACCCCATCAACGTGCTAATGCTTATCTTGTCATCGCTGTGATTGGCTAATTACCCTTTTGATGTGATAATGGCCATGTGTCATGTCTGTCATCAAACTGATCGATCAACTAGATCACAGAGTAAACATATAATTTCAAAAATCCTTCGCACATCATGCATGGTCAACATAAGTACTGCAGGTTATGTGTAGGTGTCAAAAACAAGTTCACAGTTAGTGCTGGAGTAACAAAACTTGCCAATTTCGCTATGTTTGTGGAGGTTCATGTGTCAGAGAGAGTGCAAGTTTTGTTGCCAGCCATATTGGCATTGTGATGACACAAAACTACAGTATTCAAGCACACACACGCTTAGTCCATCTGCCCGGTTCAGAGTTTAAGCCCTAGAATTCAGCTGGACATCATAAATGCACCTTAATGATTGCATATGGTTCTTATTAGCACTTTTCCAGTATTATATTTGTCAGTAATTACCAGCTCAATATTCAATTGTTTTTCACACATTAGCGATGTGTTGGGTCACATGGCTTGCATTAAAAATCAGGGAACCTATTCAAAGAGTATCTTAATATTCACTCACAGCCTGAAGTGAAACCGCAACTTGATCCTAAAGAATTAGTCAATTACAGACCAATCTCGAATCTACCGTTTCTATCAAAAATATTAGAAAAGGCAGTGTCTTCACAATTATGTTCCTTTTTAGAAAGAAATGGTATATGTGAGGATTTCCAGTCAGGATTTAGACCGTATCATAGTACTGAGACTGCTCTAATTAGAGTTACAAATGATTTACTCTTATCATCTGATCGTGGTTGTATCTCTCTATTAGTGTTACTCGATCTTAGCGCTGCATTCGATACTATCGATCACAATATTCTTTTGAATAGACTCGAAAATTATGTTGGCATTAGTGGAACTGCATTGGCATGGTTTAAATCTTACTTATCTGACCGTTATCAGTTTGTAGCAGTAAATGAAGAGATGTCACACCGATCACAAGTTCAGTATGGAGTACCGCAAGGCTCAGTGTTAGGACCGTTGCTTTTCACCCTGTATATGCTACCACTGGGAGATATCATTAGGAAGCATGGCGTTAGTTTTCATTGTTATGCTGATGATACTCAGCTCTATATTTCTTCACACCCTGACGAAACTTACCAATTCACAAGATTAACGGAATGCATAGCTGATATTAAAAATTGGATGAATAGTAATTTCCTGCAACTTAATTCAGATAAAACTGAATTTTTAATTATTGGACAGAAAAGCTCCACAAGTAGTGCCCTAGAATACTGTCTAACCCTCGATGGCTGCTCTGTCAAGTCCTCGCGTCAGTGAGGAACCTGGGTGTGCTCTTTGATACCAATCTTTCGTTTGAAAGCCACGTTTCTAGCATCTGTAAAACTGCATTCTACCATCTTAAAAATATATCTAAATTACGTCACATGCTTTCAATGCAAAATGCTGAACAATTAGTACATGCGTTCATGAGCTCAAGGCTAGATTATTGTAATGCTCTACTGGGTGGTTGCCCTGCTCGCCTAATAAATAAACTCCAGCTGGTCCAAAACGCAGCAGCTCGAGTTCTTACTAGAACCAGGAAGTACGATCATATTAGTCCAGTTCTGTCAACACTGCACTGGCTCCCTATTAAACATCGCATACATTTTAAAATCTTTCTTATTACTTATAAAACAATAAATGGTTTAGCTCCCCAGTACTTGAGTGAGCTCTTAACGCATTATACTCCATCACGTCAATTGCGGTCTCTAAACTCTGGCCAGTTGAAAATACCTAGAATATCTAAATCAACTGCAGGCGGTCGATCCTTTTCCTATTTAGCACCTAAACTCTGGAACAGTCTTCCTAGCATTGTTCGGGAAGCAGACACACTCTGTCAGTTTAAATCTAGACTAAAAACACATCTCTTTACTATGGCATACACATAGAACATTTTTTACTTTCTTTATTCAAATCAAATGACTGATTGTTAGGCTGCATTAACTAGGTCAGCCGGAACCGGGAACACTTCCCATAACACCTGATGTACTCGTTACATCATAAAAGAGTGGCATCCACACTAATGTTAGTCTCTCTGTTTATCCCGAGGTTTACTGCAGTCGGCCGGATCCAGGCCGTGTCCGGATCGGATGGTGGACCTGCATCTGGACGCGACCAGCTCATCCTGGAGTGTCTGCTGAGACCGTGTCCATTAGTGTCTCCTCTGAATTTGCCTCACGGAACATCATCCTCAATTAACCCGTCTCGGCGCAATAACTCCGATCTTTCAAGTATTCATATTCTTGTGTAATCGGCGCGCCATCCTAAATGAACCCGTCTCGTCGTCATACCCAAAATTTCAGAATATTCCTATCTAATATGATTTATGACCTGAAAGGTTGCCTGAGTAATAATTATACACTGTTAATAATAGGCCAGAGGAGAACTGGCACTGAGTCTGGTTTCTCCCAAGGTTTATTTTCTCCATCATGCCCTGATGGAGTTTTGGTTCCTTGCCACTGTCGCCTTTGGCTTGCTCAGTTGGGGACACTCAAATTATGATCCAAGTTACTCAACTAAATATACAAATAGAATTTATTAATTTGGTCATATATAATTCTATAAACTATCCAAATTAAACTAGCCAAATCAAATTTTGTTGCAATGTTGTCCTGTTTAACACTGTGAAGCTGCTTTGAAACAATCGTCATTGTAAAAGCGCTATATAAATAAAGTTGATTGATTGATTGATTGATTGAAGTCTCAATGTTAAGGCTAGTTTAGAAAAGTGTGAAAACCATATCTTGAATATGAGCATGTGACGGGCCGTCACGGGAGATTTTTCTGCCATACTATGAGTTTCTAATATTATGATTTTGAGTAAAAATGCTTTGTTTACTATGGGTCATCATTACTACATTCTATAAATGACTATTGTTCAGAACTGATGTACACCCAAGATGCATTTAATGGTACTCGTGCAGATATGCATTTATTTGATTGTGTGCACCGATTAAATAGAGAGCACTGCAGAGTGAAATTTTTTTACATCCATCTATGAGTTACATCTGCCATTTCACTGTGTAAGACGTGGATTCTTACATCTGTTGAAATAACCACTCCCAATAATACCACTGTTGTGTTGTACAATTTCGTTTATTTCACATGAAGCTGTGAACAAGTTAGCATTGTCTTACCATCATCTCTTCTTTGTGGTTGACTGTGTGGATCTCTCTACTGGAGCGCACCCACTTGAGTACCTTATTTAAGTGCTACCTGTGAGGAGTACTGTTATAAATCTGATCTTTGTCATTTTTGTTTTTTTCTTTGCTGAAATTGTTATTTTGAAACTTTGAAATTTGTATGTGTCACTTTGTGGTATAAAACTTCAGATTTGGTAAAATGCTATTTTATTAGTATTTTTCAAGTAATGGGAATTTATGTACCCCCATGATAGAATGGTTAATGGTTTAGTGCTATTTGTGTGGTGGGAATTTGTTCTATTTAAAGAAGGCTGTTTAGTGTTAGTAAAAAACAAAAGGAAGGACTAAGCAAAACAGACGTCTGTAAAAACTATTGGTCACCTGAATGACATGGTTGCTGGCTAGGCCAATTTTTCACATTGTACTTTTGAAAGTTGCCTAAGTTAACTTTTTTTGCCTCTGATGTCGGTTTTGTTGTTATTTATGTCTTCAAATGTTGATTTTGTTAAGCCTTTGGCCTTAAAGGTAGGGTAGGTAAGAATTATCTAAAACACTTTTGTCCAAATTTGTTTATACTTTCTTTTTATGTCAAAACATAATTAAAATGTAAGTAGTCTGAAAAAGAGAGTATAAAAATCGAGTGACTCTAGACTTTTTAATCTGCAATAAACACCGCTCATTATTGACGAATCAAGTGATTGTCACTCTCTCTCGCTACCATGGCTACCGGATCTGCCCACATGCGCGCACCTCTACTTCCTCTGAAACTAGTTGCCCGCCTTCTTGCCCGAACTCCTCTGTATATGAGGTATAGGCCTTCTCTGTACGTCACCTATCAGCAACAGAAACGTGTAGGTCGGCATAGCGTGGTCATGTGTTTTGGGGGCGTGGCTTTGGAAAGAGCTCAGAAGGGAGAAGGTGGGAATGAAAATAATGAGCTGTCTTTAAAACAGTCGTGGGAAGTCTACAGACACTCAATTTTTAACTTTCTTTTTACTGTATTGATATATAAAGAAAGTTTAAACAAATTTGGAAAAAAAAGTTCCTAAGTTCTAACCTACCCTACCTTTAATTGGGGAAAATAAAAATCGCATCTCCAGTAAAACTGACTGTTCACCTTGGAATGTGCCATAACATCAACTCTTAAAGGTATAATTCATCCAAAAATGAAAATTTATCTGCTTACCCCCAGGGCATTCTTCAGTAGAACACAAATGAAGATTTTTAACTGAAACCATATTAGCAGTCTGCCAGTCATAATGCATGTGAATGGGTAACAATTCTATAAGAGTAAAAAAAAACAACATGCTTAGACAACATGCACAAAAACCCTGCTGCTCGTGACGACACATTGATGTCTTAAGACACGAACCGATCGGTTTCTGTGAGAAACCGAACAGTATTTATGTTTTGTTTTTTTTACCTCATATCATATCATATCTCATCTAGTGTTCCCATCTGTCATTACTTCCATCTAGTAAGGTCAAACTGGCGCGATCATAGATATATATAGATTCCTCATTAGTGCCTGCGCGGATCGGTCGAATGAGGCATCTACATATATCTATGATTGTGCCAGTTTGACCTTACTAGATGGTAGTAAACCCTGCCCTGGTGTTTACTGTCTGGATTATCTACATAGTATTTAACCAATATACCTGTTTTATGGATTAAAACAGGTAAATTGATCCATCCATCAAATTGAATTATGCATCCTGTTTGCAACCTCAATTCAATCCATCTAATCCAAATGTAGGAATTTAAAAGGCATTCTCAATTCATGTCTGATTGGTGCACAATATTTGAGTTTGCTACCATGGGGTGCTGTGACACGATTAAATTATGATTACATTACTGTGGGAATCGCCATGGAATCTCATGGAAAAGGTTACAGCACTCCCCTACTAAGTCGAAGAGGGTCTAGAAATTAATCATCACCTTTTCCTGGTCCTGTTCAGCAACACTCCAATCAAGCAGGTGTGCATCTCGCTCTATAAATTAGCTGCGAGTGAATAAAACAAATGGCATAAAAAAGAAAAAAAATGTAACCATAAATTAACCTAAAAGCCTGAATGACTCCTCAAAGTTAAATTAGTTCACAAGTCATTGATTCACAGCAGACTCCAGCCTGCAGTTGAACATTTAGATTTCCTCTCTGGGATTTATAACCTTACAAATCTTTTAAACGTGGAGGATATTCTCCATGTAAATGGGGGAGAGAGTTCCTGCGATGTGCAGCCGAATTGCTTAGTCACAGTCGACAGATGAAATCCCTGCAGAGGAATGAATGAATGAGAGAAAAATATCAGAAGTCAGAAAGTCGGATTTTACTCGGAACTATTCGGTCTGTTCCACTCAATAGAAGAGCTGTCATTAATATTGTCTGTGGAAAATGAAGGAATGCATTGGTTACCTTTTCTTATTCAGCAACAATAATGGTGCTTTGTGTTGCCCTTTTTGTGTGTATGTAGCTGATATTGTGTTGCTGATGGTCTGGTATGTGGTGTGTGTAGAGCAGGCGAGTTTGATTGCAGGGTTGAGGACATGGGAAAGAAAGGCCGACTGAACTGCCATGAATTCTTTTAGTCTTCCCACCACAGACTGTAATTAAACTGTAAAACTCCACAGGAATGAAGCCGGTGCATGCTCTGAAGTGCTCTCCCACAGATTTTGTTACAATAAATACCTCAGGCCAATGAGAAACATAAAATAAAAGCAAATACGAAAGACACAGCGGTGTAAAATCAATAGGTTCTCTCTTTTGTTCTGCATACACTTTTTTTTTAAAAAGCACTGTTTACAAATTTGTTTCCATGACCTTGTCTTTTTACGGCAGAAAAATCTTCAAAGCTTCAAAGTTTTCCTCCTAATTCATTTTTCGCCTTAATGAAGAACAAGTAAACATTTGCTGTCACCCTACAGCTTAGCGTGTATTTAAATTTATGGTAATGTTTGCTGTGCTTTATTCCGATTGAGAGTGAGAGTGTGTACTGCAAGTTTAATGATGAATTAATCAGTGTTAAAGTAGACTGTAGGAGAAACACTGTGTCACCAATGTGCAGTTAGCAAATAAATGGCCCATCCAGATGAGAAATGTTTTTAAGAATGTAAAGAAAAGCAACTAGAGATCACAGTTGATTAGCTGTGTGCGTGTGTGCGTGTGTGTGTGTGTGTGTGTGTGTGTGTGTGTGTGTGTGTGTGTGTGTGTGTGTGTGTGTGTGTGGGCATGTTTTTGTGAAATATCAGGACACAAATGTGTATAATGACATGGGTATGACATAGGTATTACAAAAAGAGGGTGAAATATGAGGACGTTCCCCATGTCCCCACTTTTCAAAATGCTTATAAATCACACAGGATGAGTTTTTTTTCACAGAAAGTAAACTGCACAGTCTCCTGTGATGGGTAGGTTTAGGGGAAGGGGCAGTGTGTGTATGTGTGTGTGTGTGCGTGTGTGATTGGTAGGTTTAGGGGCAGGGGCAGTGTAGGGGGATAGAAAATACGGTTTGTACAGTATAAAATGCATTACGCCTATGGAATGTCCCCACATTTCACAAAAACAAACATGTGTGTGTGTGTGTGTGTGTGTGCGTGTGCGTGCGTGCGTGCGTGTGTGTGTGTGTGGGCATGTTTTTGTGAAATATCAGGACACAAATGTGTATAATGACATGGGTATGACATAGGTATTACAAAAAGAGGGTGAAATATGAGGACGTTCCCCATGTCCCCACTTTTCAAAATGCTTATAAATCACACAGGATGAGGTTTTTTCACAGAAAGTAAACTGCGCAGTCTCCTCTGATGGGTAGGTTTAGGGGCAGGGGCAGTGTAGGGGGATAGAAAATACGGTTTTGTACGGTGTGTGTGTGTGTGTGTGTGTGTGTGTGTGTGTGTGTGTGTGTGTGTGTGTGTGTGTGTGTGTGTGTGTGTGTGTGTGTGTGTGTGTGTGTGTGTGTGTGTGTGTGTTTGTGCACGCTGCAGCGTGTGCGTCTTGGCGTGTGCGTCTTGTGTGTGAACCGATAGTCAAACACACCAAAACACACAGTTAAGAACATCAAAAACTGCATTCCAATGATTATCCTCAGAGGCTTAAAAAATATATTTTGGCATTACTGCTAACATTTATGCTAATGGTAATGCTAAAGTGTGCATTATGTTGGTGGCCATTGTGAAGCTGTATATCAGCAACTATCCCTATGGTAGATTAGTAAGAAAGCTAAGTGTTTACAATTGTAACAAAAACAAAATGTTTTGGGATACTTAAAGGTGCAATAGGTGATTCTCCACAGAATTTTTTTTTGTTATCTGCTTGAAAATCACAGATCCATGATAGCAATTACTATATTAAGCAGTATAAATGTTTTTTTTATAAATGCATGTCGACTGTGGAAGGCGGACCATAAAATGTTTGTTCAATCATTGCATTCGGTCCGATTGAAATGATAATGTGTTCCCTGTCAGTCAATGTCATCAGCCTGTTCACGTTCACTGTGTAGACAGAGCAAGAATGGCTGGCAAATTTATGTTTGTTACTGTAGTACTGTTACTCGCTGTACTGTAAAGTTATCTAACCAATGAATGACACGTGATGTAATCCAATAACGTTGTCTCTGGTCGTCTCGCTTCTGTTCTGTGCACGTTCATGTGTTTTGGAGGAGGTGACTTTATTCATTCGTGAAATAATGAATAACCATCAGACTAAACCATCTTTAGGAAGGGTATGTGTGTGACGTCACTGTCGGCCGGAGTGACTGCGGTTACGTCCACTGAGAGGGAGCATTGGTTTTCAGCGTGAATGCCGAGAAAAACACACAAAGCACATCTAAAATGGGAAAGGGCTTTGAGATTGACTGTATAAATACATTTGACAAGAAATCCGAAGTATATCTTTACAGGCTGCCGAAAGCTACAGAAACGAGACACAAATGGATCGCTGCAATTCACAGAAACAACTGGACTCCAGACAGCGAAACGTGGATTTGCAGTTATCATTTTTCCTCAATATGTTGAATTTAGGGGTAATCACCTATATTGTATTGACAACTCCTTAAATAAATATTTACCATCGATTGGTGGTATGACATTAACAGTTAATTAGTGATCACCCAGATTTATATAAAGCGTTCATCGGCAAATTTGCTTTATGTATCTTCCTGGCATCGAAATCAGGCTCATATAAATGTGAGGAAACATCATTCCTGACTGTGGATATCAATATCTATCATATTTGGTAAGTTATAAGGAACACTATATGGAGTCCAACTTTTAGTTAAAACTGATAATCGTTCATTCAATCGTTTCCGCAGTTACCTCTATTAAATCCAGTCATGCAGCAGCTCTTCTGCCACTCAGTCTGGTTGAGAGCGTGGTCTGGAGGGAAAGTGATGTCAATGCATACTTGCACATTTAAGTATTTCTTGGAAATGTCTGAATGTCTTTGTGTTAGATTCAAAAAAAGCTTTTCTCAGAACTAGCTGAACCACTCATTCGATTATTTTTATCCTGGTGGTCTTGAGGTCAAGACTTATTTTCTTTATTTTGAAAAAATCTCTTGCTTCATATTTTTAAAACGTAAAATTTGCTAAATGCAAATTTTTTATATTTTGTTATATTCAGAGTCATTTATACTTTGCTAATTGTGGCGTAAGTGACCAGAAACTTTTGGGGGGACATATGCACTGTAAAGCTGCAGTCCGTAGTTTTTCCTCTTTGTCGCCATCTCTGTTTGAAATCTGCGACTGCAGTTATTCGCAGAATGATCAACTCTACGTGAGCTGTGCCTCGGCTCCGCACAGCGCGTATGAATACAATGTTTTGAGGAGAATGTCAATGCGCGTCTGTCAGGAGAAGGGCTGTCAGTCACCGCGCCGGTGTGGATACTGTCATTCGGTATCACAGATTCTACTGTTTGAACGGATGACCAACATAAGAATGTCATCTGAACAAGTAAGCAGCTAACATCCACTTTTGTGCTGACCAACTAGGCCTACGTGGGAAAAGCATTGCAATAAATCATGATGATTAAATCTAACGATCGCTTATCAAATCACGTCAAACCGTGCAAATTATGCTTTGTTTTCAAATTGTTAATATTAATAACATCAGCATTGCGTGACTACACTTAATGTTTATTAGAACTAACGTTACCTGTAGTTCAGTTTCCATTTCTGTGCAGTCTCATTTCTAACCGTCATCAACAAATGAATGTGGATTAAAGATGAACTGCTCCGTCTCATAGCTAGCACAAAATAATGGATATTTACCATAATGCACGTAGCAAAAAGGCACAACATAGGAAACTTCGTAACTTTAACTGTATGAATTAAGCAAAGTGTGCTGCTGTAACATAATAACCATTGAAATGTCTGACCTGTCCAGCAGAAAAAACTGTCTCTGCATCCGTTTTGAACACCTTCAAAGCAACGGAGTTAACGCCACCTTTCAAAAGCCCTTTTTATCCTTGTTTTGGCTCGGTTGAAGTCTCTCTTTTTTCTGTAGCCATTCCGAAAGTCCGAAGTCTTTTGCATTTTACAACGGGCGAATCTCCAGCTGTCACTGTCACTGATTGAGGTTTCAACCTTTCTGGATCCGCTATCAAATTGATATGTTTCATTATATCAAGCACTGTAAGAAAAGACTAAATCTCCACCTTCAACATCCTCACACACGATATAGACTACTAGCCAGGACTTCTTATTGATGTGTACAGATGTGACGCAAAGATATGCTCGAATCTCCCGCGGAAATCCACCAGTACAACTGGAATTAAAAACATTATTACAAGCTTACCGTTGTAAATCGAGCTAAGGTAAGCAGATAGTTTTGAACACTGGCTGGTTATGTACTTGCTCAAAAAGTGATTTGGGATCATTTTTAACCCAAAAAAGTTACGGACTGCTGCTTTAATGAAAATACACTCACCTAAAGGATTATTAGGAACACCTGTTCAATTTCTCATTAATGCAATTATCTAATCAACCAGTCACATGGCAGTTGCTTCAATGCATTTATCGGTGTGATCCTGGTCAAGACAATCTCCTGAACTCCAAACTGAATGTCAGAATGGGAAAGAAAGGTGATTTAAGCAATTTTGAGCGTGGCATGGTTGTTGGTGCCAGACGGGCCGGTCTGAGTATTTCACAATCTGCTCAGTTACTGGGATTTTCACGCACAACCATTTCTAGGGTTTACAAAGAATGGTGTGAAAAGGGAAAAACATCCAGTATGCGGCAGTCCTGTGGGAAAAATACCTTGTTGATGCTAGAGGTCAGAGGAGAATGGGCCGACTGATTCAAGCTGATAGAAGAGCAACTTTGACTGAAATAACCACTCGTTACAACCGAGGTATGCAGCAAAGCATTTGTGAAGCCACAACACGCACAACCTTGAGGCGGATGGGCTACAACAGCAGAAGACCCCACCGGGTACCACTCATCTCAACTACAAATAGGAAAAAGAGGCTACAATTTGCACAAGCTCACCAAAATTGGACAGTTAAAGACTGGAAAAATGTTGCCTGGTCTGAGGAGTCTCGATTTCGGTTGAGACATTCAGATGGTAGAGTCAGAATTTGGCGTAAACAGAATGAGAACATGGATCCATCATGCCTTGTTACCACTGTGCAGGCTGGTGGTGGCGGTGGTGTAATGGTGTGGGGGATGTTTTCTTGGCACACTTTAGGCCCCTTAGTGCCAATAGGGCATCGTTTAAATGCCACGGCCTACCTGAGCATTGTTTCTGACCATGTCCATCCCTTTATGACCACCATGTTCCCATCCTCTGATGGCTACTTCCAGCAGGATAATGCACCATGTCACAAAGCTCGAATCATTTCAAATTGGTTTCTTGAACATGACAATGAGTTCACTGTACTAAAATGGCCCCACAGTCACCAGATCTCAACCCAATAGAGCATCTTTGGGATGTGGTGGAACGGGAGCTTCGTGCCCTGGATGTGCATCCCACAAATCTCCATCAACTGCAAGATGCTATCCTATCAATATGGGCCAACATTTCTAAAGAATGCTTTCAGCACCTTGTTGAATCAATGCCACGCAAAAGTAAGGCAGTTCTGAAGGCCAAAGGGGGTCAAACACAGTATTAGTATGGTGTTCCTAATAATCCTTTAGGTGAGTGTAAATTACAAAGAATAAATAAAGCATACAGGGAAAAAAAACATATATATATTTATATATTTAGAGTTAATTAGTTGATTCAGATGATTAGGTTAATAGCTTGTTTAGAGAACCTTTTCATGATATGCAAATTTTTTGAGATTTTTGGGTTTTCATGAGCTGTATGCCAAAATCATCAGTATTAAAACAATAAAAGACCTGAATATTTCAGTTGGTGTGCAATGTATCTAAAATATATGAAAGTTTAATTTTTTATCATTACATTATGAAAATAATGAACTTTTATCACAATATGCTAATTTTTTTAGAAGGACCTGTGTGTATATATATAAATATATATATATATATATATATATATATATATATATATATATATATATATATATATATATATATATAACACCATGAAGACATTTCAAACTAAGATGATAATCACATCAGTTCTGTAAAATGCGGGGACACTGAGAAGGGATTTAACTGCCGGTTGTGATTCCTCAGTCTAGTGAGTCAGCATTCTTGCAGCTGTGTTCTAGACGCTTTGTAATTGTTTGGTAAAGATCTTTGGTAAGAACAAGTCTAGGAACAAATGCATGAATGAATTTCATATTGTCAGAAGTGGAGAGGATATCATGTACTTTTAGATTGTACAACTTTAGTTCAAGATTTAATAAACTGTTTTTAATAAACAGTTTAAAAAACTGTTTGGTTCTGTATAGTTGTGTGTTATGTTATGTTATCCAGGACATCCCGGCTAAAAACAACAACAAATAAAACCAGCTGCTCTCCCTACCTGACCAGCTATTAAACCAGCCTGACCATCTAAAGAAGTGGCCAAAACCCCTCTAACCCCTGTTGGCTAAATCCAGGTGCACAATGTGTGATTTATAATAGTCCTTTATGATTGTTGCTTGTCAAACTGTATGAACACGGCCCCTGCTGTAAGCCATGTCACACTGTAAGATCTCAGATCGTTAATGACAGACTGTACGATAGTCAATTCACGTTCAAAACGGATGCATGCACGCAAGAAAACTCGTCCAGAGTTTTATTTCATCAATCAATGAAGCGTACAGTGACAGTGATCGGCGTTTCACCCGGGACTGAAATGGTGACTACTAAGACATTTCTAGTGCTCATTTTGGTCATAGTCATAGTCCTGAAAAATTAAGACAATTTGACGGTCGTCGTAGAAGAAGTCAAATCGCAGGACTGTGCTCCAAATCTTCTGACACTGGTAGGGCCTAAATTTTGATTGCAATGGTCATTAATCGGCTGTCGGGGAACATGTCAAACTAACATCAGAATTTAGCGTTGGATCAGAGGAATCTTTTAGGATTTGCAACATTATTCGAATTGTGCCCAAAATCGCACAGTGTGTACCTGGCTTTAGATAATTTCACAAGGTTTTTAGCTGTTCAGAACTACTGTTTCAAGATCAATTTAGGTGGTTTTGCAGGACCTTAAGATGAAGCATAGCTATACCTTATAGACAGTCTTGTAGACTAGTGTTTCTGAACTGGAAGGACGCAAGTCAAAGGAACAACGACAAAAAAAAACAAAAAAAAGTTTTTTAAAATGTTTTTCTGAGGCATTGTCTTGATTCTGTATCTGCTGTCAGATGAGATATCAGGCTGTATATAATAGTGTATTATTTTAACATTGATGTCTTATTTTGCCTTGAAATAAAAAGTCTTTCGGCTCAGAAAAACGAACTGTCTGTCAGACATCATACTGTGCTTGCGGCACACATTTGCAATTCATCAGTATCAGTGTCCATCAATGTCTGTTTTATTAACAGTTTATGTATGTATTTCCAAAAAGCACATTTATTAAAGCTTTTATTAGGAATTTATGGCAATGGAAAAATGTCGGTCGCATGGCCAAACCATTTCTAGACTGTCTTCATTAAACTTATTAGTCATTCATCTAGGTAAAGATAGTCAAGTCACCTTTATTTATATAGTGCTTTTTACAATACATATTGTTTCAAAGCAGCTTTACAGTGATAACAGGAAAATAAACAAAGTTTGATTCAGCTGTACAGCAGATCTTGAAGAAGATAGTAAGTAAGTTCAGTGATGAAGGCAGATCAATAATATTGTTGAATATTTAATGTCCCCAACTAAGCAAGCCTTAAGCCAAAGGTGATAGTGGCAAGGAACCAAAACTCACTCTTGTGACAAAATGGAGAGAAAAAACCTTGGGAGAAACCAGGCTCAGTTGGGGTGCCAGTTCTCCTCTGGCCAACGAACAAACAGTTGTATGATTATGATTCAGGCAGCATAACAAGTCAGAAGTCAGATTGGATCGGATATTTGTCCAGTTCCATCTGGTCTAAGATCGGAGTCATCACGCCGGAGACAGGATTGTTGAGGATCAGTGCCACTGGCTGTCGTGTCTACGGGAGAGTCTAGTTGACACTTCAGGGATGCGTTGTGGTCGTGTCTATAGGTGCAGCTCCACCATCTGATCTGGATACTTCCTGGATCCAGCTGACTACAGTAAACCTCGAGATAAAAAGAAAGACTAATATTAGCGCAGATGCCATTCTTCATTCTTATGATGTAACAAGTTAATTGGTTATTATAGGAAGTGTTCCCGGTTCCGGCTGACCTAGTTAATGCAGCCTAACAATCATTTAACTGATGTGTCATGTGTATGCCAGGTTAAAGAGATGTGTCGGTTCCAAAGTTTAGGAAAAGGATCTACCGCCTGCATTTGATTTTTATATTATCAACTGGCCAGAATTTTGAGACCGCAATAGACATGAAGGAGTATAATGCAATAAGAGATTGCTCAAGTACTGAGTAGCTAAACTATTTAGATCTTTGTAAATAATTAGAAAGATTTAATAATGTATACAATGTTTAGTAGGGAGCCAATGCAGTGTTGGCCTAACCGGGCTAATATGGTCATACTTCCTGGTCCTAGTAAAAACTCTAGCTGCTGCGTTTTTTACCAGCTGGAGTTTGTTTATTAAGCGTGCGGGGCAACCACCAAGTAAATAATTACAATAATCTAGCCTTGAGGTCATGAACCCATGAACTGACTGTTCAGCATTTTGCATTGAGAGCATATGTTGTATATTAGATATATTTGTAAGATGGAAAAATGTGGTTTTACAAATGCTAGAAACATGGCTTTCAAATGAAAGATTGGTATCAAAGAGCACAACCAGGTTCCTAACTGTCGACGAACACTTGACAGAAAATCCATCAAGTGTGATACAGTATTCTAGGTTACTAAGTGCAGAGGTTTTTTGTCAGAAAATAATTAGAAACTTTTTACAATTAAGTATTAGGAAATAGTTACTAGTCATCCAATTTATATTAGATATGCATTATGTTAATTTATTGAATTAACATTTATTTTGTGAAAAGATAGTGAGCTGGTTAACCAGTTTGACCACCTTATCTGGCTTTGTGAAAGCTTTTTCTGTTGTGTTATACACTGACGTTTTTATCTGCTATAGTCCATGACACGTATTATATAGCAACCTCCAGACAGAAATGCTTGTTAAAGATGGACTTCGGAAGCTCATGAGGGCTGCACACACACACACACACAATATAAGGCAGAAGCGTGTCACTAAGTGTGAAGGGGTAGGCGTGAGGCTTACGTCTCTCCCGCCCTCTGCAGAAGTGAGCAGCCCCTCATTATGCCCATGGAGTTCTGACATGTCCACTGAGCTGGAGAGAGATCTCCAAAGATCATGGCCGCCAACCTTTCAGCTGATCTCAGATCTGCTGAGACGGCCAAGGATAATAAAGGCCGTGGGTGTCGGGATGAGAGCTGTTTTCGGAACGGCAGTAGGAATGAGCCATCTTCTCTGGTTGTTACCTTCATGCTTACTCCTACAGAATCCTGACAGGTGCTGGACGTAAGGTTTGCCTGACACACAATGACCATAATAGAAGGCAGCAAATCTCGCAGACACTGGTTTAAAGGACAAAACTAAAAATAGGGAAAGCAGGGCAACAGACAATATCACAGTACGATAGGCAAATCAACATAGCTCATTGAGTGACAGACAGATATTTTGGGATCACCCAATCCAAACCTAAAAAAAACCATACACAGTAGATTCTTAGTTCTTTTGCAGCCTGGCAAAATTAGAAAGGTGGTCTGTATTGATAGTTGTATGAGAGTTTGGGGCACTTGGGAGCTGGTATAAGTTTTAAAGTCCCCTGTGGTGAAAATCAAGCTTTTAATGTGGTTTATATGTCTATGTGGTGTTTGCTTTAGGACAAACCATGTGCAAATTCATAAGTCAACACTATGGCTGAGTAATTTCTCTTTAAAACTGCAGTGATTGAAAGACGTGGTTTGATATCGCCGGTGTTTCTTGCATCACAAACTACCTTTTAACCAATCACGTCAACGTGTGGGTGGGCTTCAGCATATCATTAACTCTTTTTTTCACTTTTTTTTTTTTTAAATATGTATTTTGGTGATCAAAGATGAGTTTTAAGGGCTAAAATTATTGACAGGGTTATGTTATGTGTGTCAACATTTTTTGTGAAATAAATTTGTTGACATGCTCCAGGAGAATTTCATTCTTTATTTTAGCAATTAATTATGCTCATAACCATGTGTTTTTATTATTTGGTGTCTGGTCAAAATATTTCTCCGCAGATAGGATTGCTTAAATATGTAACCTCAATCTAACGAGCCCAGTCTCACGAAAATGCATATCAATAGTACGAGTGTGCAATCTCGTAGAATGTATACGGCAAAACTCATTTTGGCGCGCATATGGTACGCCGTTTTTGGCGTGCATATGATACGCACTTTATGGCGTATTATACGTACGAACCTCCCACACCCCCACCCTCACCCTACCCAAAAGCGTGTCATATACACGCCATAAAGTGCTTATCATATGCACGCGAAAAACTGCGTAGCATATGCACGCCAAAACTAATTTTGGCGTATACATTCTACGAGATTGCACACTCTTACTTTTGATACGCATTGTCATGAGATCGTGTTGTCTAACGTTATAGTGAATTTCCCAGCCTAGCTGAGATGGTTAGGCTAGTCTGTTTTGAAGCTGCATTAATAGTGGTTTTGGCCACTTATGATCCAGTCTGTCTGGTCCCTCAGCCTGGCAGATGCCCAAAACTCTGTGAAACCATCAAATAGGCATGCATCACCAGCTTGGCCAGGCTGAGAGAGCAGCTAACCACCTTAGGCTGGCTTTGTTATCAGAGATGTGTCCACAGCTATTCCAGGGACTCTTTTCATATATTTTTTTCTAGCGATGACATGTATCTGGCAATAGGTTTGATTCTGTGTGCGGTACTGACCTAAGCAGATGGAAGGAGAAGTGTGAATTGCATCTGCAATTGCATGCCAACACTTTTCGCTCTCTCTTTCTCTCTCCGTCTCTCCGGTGGATGGAACATGGGGTGAGCACGTGCAGCCCTTTCAGCCTCAGCATCTCTGAGTTAATGAGCCAAAACACCTAAAGCAAGTGTGCGTGTGTGTGTGTTTGGGAGGGGAGGATGTTGCATTGAAAGAAGTGTGTGGTGAACAGAGACAGAGAACGAGAGAGAAAAAAATTGCGTTTGTGTGTGTATGTGTATGTGTCATTGCGTGGGCACTTTTCTCATAGCACAGGTAGGACAGATGGAGACCTACACTAATTATCTCTCGTCAGAACCACTGAATTGCTTAAAGATCTTCACTGGCATAAAGAAGAGGGAGCATGTGAGAGAACAATGACACTTGAGAACAGTCTCAAGGTGACGGCATTGTAGACCCTTCGAGTACAGCAATCTGGAGAGCCCAGCGTGATGCCGTTTGATAGCCAACCTCCGCTTAACATTGAGAGAACACTGCGGTACAAAGCATGATTTTTCCAGCCACGGGGCTTATCTGTAGCCCGCCTCCATGGGTGAAAAAACCTCAGCTCTGTTTCCACCAACACTTCACAGCCCCTACTGAAAATCTCTTCCAATCTTCACACCATGGACTTTCTGTGTTTAAAAATGCACATAATACACTCATTCTGCATGTCTTCTTTATCTCATGCTGTGCATTTGAGGAAGGTTGACGTAGTGCCCCCTAGAGACCAAGTGTGAAGTGGCCATCAGACATAGAATTTGACATGAAGCGGTTAAGCAAATTATGTTATTTATAAAAATTTTACCATAGAAGAGTGCTAGCCATAAAAAACAGACTGGGCTGTAATTAAAGACAACTTTATTTACAATAGAAAGTACTTTTTCCATCACACTGTGTCCTGTGCTTGCTTTCTGTGCCCTTTTCTCGCTCTCCTTTCAGTTTTTTTTTAAATGTAAAACTTTTTTGCTGCGATTACAGGTAAAAGGGCCATGCATAATCGTCAAAAGCAATTATTTTGTGGCAGGTCATTCGCTTTAAACCTGTCATTACTCAATGCCAATTCTAGAGCACCCGTGACAGCCGTGAGTAATGACAGGCGAGAGAGACAAGGCTAGACTTTGAGATCTTCACCTCTTGCGAAAGAGAATGTGGAGGGGGTTGGGGGCTGGGGATGGTGCGAAGGGGGTTCACAGAGGCAGTTAAGAGGCAAGTAACCGTCGAGAAGATCTTAATGACAAACCTTCAGGTGCATGGTTTGAAATGTGAATCTGTGATCCATGGTATAATGTGATGCAAGGTGCTATCCGTTTACATGTTGTATTTATAGTAAAGCTGCTTATTTAACCTGTCAGTGTGATACATTTCAAGAAAACAGGTTTAGCCAAATGAACAATTTGCAATAATATCTTATTTATCTTATTAATGCCACTATTTTCATTTAGCATTAGGAATTTTAACATAATCCTGAGTAGGGGTGTCAAAATGTATTGACTATAACCGTGATATTTAAAACATGTAATATAATTTTGTTAATTTGGCGATTACTAATTTCAGATGAATTGTACATGTATGATAGAGTGGTGAAGGTATGATGTAAATTTGTTGTTAGCATTTTAGCACTTCCAGTACTATCATACCAAAATCAAAGTTTTTTTTTTTTTTAAACGGCTGGAAAAAAGTCTGTAGTGAACACAAGCTCAAGATAATTTCATGTTGTCACGATCACCAGTGAGAGTGCCCGTGTAGTACACCAGAGGACACTCCACCTCAGACTATTGCCATATCACCACAGACTACATTACCCATAATACTCTCGGCCCAGACTCATCATCCCTGATTACATACACCTGTGTCTCATTACCCTGTTTACCTAACCCTATATAAGCCTGGTCTATTCTCTAATAATGCACTGCTCTGAGACAGAAGGTTGAGGATCCAAATGCAGCTTTAGTTTAAAGGGTAGTCGACGCTCGTGGTCAACAAACAGGCAAAAGGTCATAACAGGTAATCAGTCCAATCAGGCAAACGGGTAATCCGTGGAGCAGGCAAGAAATCCAAAACTAAGAGACAAGAAACCAGGGAAAACACTTTGAAATGCAGCATACAACAAACAAGACTTAGCAATGAGTGACAGAATAGACCAGGCTTATATAGGGTGAGGTAAACAGGGTAGAGTATGGGCAGAGAGTATTATGGGTAATGTAGTCTGTGATGATATGGCAATAGTCTGAGGTGGAGTGCCCCCTGGTGAACTACACGGGCACTCTCTCTTTTTGGATATTTTAATATTTTAACAAATTGGATGGTGTTGGTCATTACCAAAAAAATCTGCTTAGACATGTTCCAAACTCTGCTAAATAGAGCTGACTTGGCCAAGTGCACAAACCTTTAGCAACACCCTAGCAACCACATACAGTAGCAGCAATCTTTCTTCACAAAATGTAAAAATGTAGCGTAGGTAGATTTTATTGCATATTGAAGCAACTCCACCAAGGTAATATATACATTTATATTTAAAGTTCTTTCAGAAATTGTAGAGGTTTAGGCCATTCTTGCCAAGTCTGAGGTTTTTAGCCCACAGAATTGGGCTACTTTTATGTTGTTGCCATGAGTAAAAATTATTTCTGCAGGTTGATTTCCACCCTCATACGTATGATTTTGGCGCTCCAACACGCCCCAGACGTACAAATTCAGTGGAGAATTTGGCCTCCCAATGGAGATAATCGCATTTTGGGCCACCTTTGTTGCACAGACTCTGGTCCACGGTTTGGTGACAATGGCGTCATCAAAGACAATACATCCTGTTGTATAAATGAAATGGCTTAGAGACAAATCTGTCAAGATCATGAACCTTACTGCAATTTTTGCAGCTCTAGTGATTGACTTATCACTGCCGACAAATGCATTTTGTATTTTGCTTCAGATGTCTTGCTAAACAGTTGAGTTTAATTTAAACAGAGCTTTTTATCACATGCTCAGAGGACCGTTTCAGGATGCTGAAACAGTTACTGCTTTTTCAAGATAGCAGGCTGTCTAAGTATATGGATGGGAGATACCGATATTGTTTTCCACAGAAAAACATAAGGAACATAACCATGACTGACCCGATATCTTTCTGCAGCTGCATCGCAGAAAGGAGATTACGAGTGAAAGATGGCGTCTTTCCTCAATTAACTGGCCGGTTAATTAAATCACACCGGTAATGAGTACAGCCACACAAAGCTAAAGGAGACCAGAGAGCAGAATAAATTTCATCTGACACTTTAATTAAGTTTCCTCGTGAATCAGATGTCATAGTGGCCACGGTTACTTTTTTATTTTGATTAAAAAAGCCTGTGAGCCGGTGTTCAGAACATCACGTAGCTGTTGAGTTTTCTGTTTGTCCGTCATCCTTCTCATATTACAGTCACCAGAAGCCTGATACCGCTGGCCTGCACTGTCAGGCATAATTGACAGCTACAAATGACCCAGTTTAAGATATGACGGCAAACATGATGGCACATCCTTTCATTTTTAAAATCAATAACACTCTGCAGAGCCTGACTGAAGAAGAGCATAACCGAAAATCCATGCTCCTGACCGTTCCCCTACGACCCTCAGATTAACTGAGGTTACAAGGCATTTGTGGGAGCTGAAAGGAACACCGGGTTTCGGTTAAGTGCTATATAATACTCTGCCAGCTTGGCCGTTTTCGAAAAGGAGCAGGGGCCACAAATGTGGTCGCGGATTTGCTAATGGTCCCCGTGTGTCCGTATGGATATCGCAGAGCGTTTATCAGTAACAGACACCCTTCAGCTCACATCTTATCTTCTCCCGAAGGGACGATCGGATGCTCCGAACTCTCACTTTTGTCCTGCTCTTTCTAATGGCACATCCCTCAACTGATTCTGCACATCTGCTTTCATACTCTCCCCCATAAGTCATCTGTTAATAATGCCTGTTCTTTTGTCTAGGTATAGGTCTGTCCTACTAATTATTCATACAATATAAAAAATAATTGTTAATATATATATATGACTTTTAAGAATTATACAAGACATAAAAGATGTGAGTGTGTCCTTGTTTATATTACATTGTGGGGACCAAATGTCCCCTTAAGGATCGTAAAACTTTTCAAAAGGCTTATAAATCACACAGGATTAGTTTTTTTTTTTTTTTTTGAGAAAGTAAAAATACAGAATGTTTCCTGTGATGGGTAGGTTTAGGGGCAGGGGCAGTGTAAGGGGGTAGAATGTACAGTTTGTACGGTATAAAAAACATTACGTCTATGGAGAGTCCCCACAAAGATAGTGAACTGTGTGTGTGTGTGTTATATTTTGTGTTCAAGTGTGCATCTGTTTCAAAGCCGTTATAATCACTGTAAAAGTATATTTCTATATTTCTTTCCCTAAAGAACTCAGTCTTGCTTCTTTTTTTAACATCTTGCTACTGTACCTTTACGCCTATCTGACTGAATGCTGTGCGATCGGGGCCTGATTAGATCCCACAGAGCATTTCGACTGGCGGCCCGTCTCTGCCTTCGGCGTGCTGCGGCCAACAGCAGCGCTGCTGAATGGATTGAGCTGGGTCGAGATTGCACAGGGGAAAGAATGTATTCAGGCGGTATGATGGTGGCGGCCATTTCCGAACCTCCCTACCAGATCAGATCCGTCTGCTTAACCACCTGCTGTCTGACTCCCAAAACCAGCAGCTATCTGGCACTGCACAGAGACGTTGAAAGAGAAGAAAGTGATTGATTGGGGAAGAGAGCAGGGCTGCAGCAACTGATTGGTAAACAAAAAAAAATAATTTATTATAATCAACAGCTAATATATTATTGATTAGTCAGATCTTTGCACTCACAAAGAGCTTTTGTGGAATACTCCACTACAGTGAAAAACATGTTTGAATTAAAAACATATTTGCTTGCATTACTTATATTTTTTTTTAGAAAACAGCATGTCTTAACATCAACATAGTAATTAAATTTAGCTGTTAAATTTCAAGTAGCCTACTTCTTAAACACAATTATTTTTATTAAAACAATGTTTGGCCTTACATTAACATTAACTATGTTTTATGCTTACCATAATTAAAACATGAAATTCTATTTACAAAATAAGTAATTGCATTACCTTAAAATAAAGTTATGCATCAACCTGACACATAAATATTAATTAGTCTGGGTAACGTTTGCCTTAGTTGTAATTGTTTGCTTAAAAGCAAATAAAGGGCGCTAGCCAAATTAGAATGACCACTTACAGACTGCACCTTCATTCGATCGATTGGATGCTGAAGTTGGCAGAAGCTTGATATGGCCTTAAAGAGATCACCTGGGGGGTATTCCAGAAAGCAGGTTATGTGACATACCTTGATATGTTTACGTGTAAGCGGATAACCTCAGCTTTCGGTTTCAAAAACGGAGGTAACTTTGAGGGTATTGAAACTGTCTTATGTGTTCAAGGTTAACATTCTCTGGGCTGGCTGAACTTACTCCTGGACGTGTTTTTGGAACCAGTATACCTCGAGTAAGCAAGGTTTGGGTTAATCAACCAAGAGTTCAAGGGTATATGTAATGGTTGCTTTCTGGATACTGTAAAACTGACAGTGTGTTTAGAGTTGCTTTAGAAGCCTTGAAAGCTGAAACTTGTGTTCATGGTAAGGGACATAACCTTTCTGACACACGCTTGTGGTGGCCAATCACAGCGCACTGGGTCAGCTGGCCAATCAGAGCACTCTGGGCTTTTCGGAAGGAGGAACTTTGTACAGCATTTTCAGACAGACTGAGAATAGATGTTCTGCAATAATGTGCAGTAGGTGAAAAATAATGCATTTTTGAATTAAACATTAAACCATGTTAACTTATTCTAGTACACCCAATAAGCAAAATATTCAACTTTTAAAATAACATTATATGGCTTCTTTAAGATATAATCATTGACCAAAAAGTGCGAGGATGAAGTTCGAAATCTCTAAAACCAGCAAGCACGTTCCACTCAGTGATCATGGTTGCTACGCCCTTAGTCGCAGTACTAGATAAGAGAGGCCTTGCCTTTCCTGTGATTCATGAGATAAATGCTTCTCTGTAAAAGTCGTGCTAGATCATTTTTCATCCACGCTCTGGTTCGTGCTCTCTCGCTTTTCCTCTTCTTCGGCATTCTGCTTTCCATCTTTCTGTATTTCAGTGATCAGTGTGTCTATGTGACTATGATTGAGGAAGCAGTTGCTTGTGTCTATGAGAAATTGCCTGGGTTCGCTGAAGAGGCCGTAAATGAGTCTCCTGTGGGTCTTTTCAGACGGCCCTGTAATCGGGTCTTGTTCATATAGAATGGCTGGCACAGTGCTTTTGACTGGACGAGGCAGAAACTGTAATAGTCTGCACAATGAGCTTGGTGAATGGATGCCCAATCTGTGTTTGTTTGTGTTTGTCCATGACTCATATGCTCACTGACTGGGCGATTAACCGATTCCCCACCTCAGAGCTTTTTTTTGCCCCGTCTATTGAAAACTCTTTATTTAACAGAGATTCAGTATTGGCACACTGGCTCCTATGAACTCAAAGCTCCTCATTATCAGTCAGTGACTGACTCAATCACATGAAAATGACAATTCTGTCATCTCACTTTCATGTCGTTCCAAACATATGACTCACTTCCCCCATTTTAAAGGGTACCTATTATGCCCCTTTTTTCAAGAAGTAATATAAGTCTCAGGTGTCCCCAGAATGTGTCTGTGATCCATCCGTCCATCCATGAACTTTGCATAATAGGTTCCCTTTAAAGAGTGTCTTGATCATTATTTTACATTTACATTTAATAATTGTATTCATCTTTTATCCAACGCGACTTACAAAAGAGGAGAGAAATAGAAGCAATCAGACAACCAAGGAGCAAGTGCTGTAACAAGTCTCAGTTAGTCTAGCACAGTACACATAGGGTTTTTTTGTTTGGTTTTTTTGGTAAAAAGAAAACTAATAGAATAGGTAAATGCTTGTCTTAACTGGTCAGGTGCAACTGGAAACCGTGTCTTTAGACGTTTTTTGAAACAGGCTACAGACTCGGCTGCTCGAATTGAGATAGGCAGTTTCACCTGGTGGGAACAGTCCAGAAAAAGCTCTGTGAGAGTGATTTCGTGTCTCTTTGGGATGGCACCATGAGGCGTCGTTCACTTGCAGAGCGCAAGCTTCTGGAGGGGGTCTGAACAAGTGAGGTTAGGTATGTTGGTGCAGAGCCAGTGGTTGGCAAGCAGAGCCTTGAATTTGATGCGGGCAGCTATTGGCAGCAGCAAAGGTTTGATAGTGTATGCTGGAAGGCCCACTAAGAGAGCATTAATATAGTCCAGTTTGGAAAGAACAAGAGCTTGGACCAGTAGTTGTGTGGCCTGCTCTGATAGGAAGTTTAACTGATCATCAATCACAACTCCAAGGTTTCTGGCTGTCCTGGAAGGAGTTATGGTTGAGGAACCTAGTTGAAGAGAGAAGTTATGATGAAGTTGTGAAGGTTGAGTTGAAGGTTTAAGGTTGTGGTCCTTCATCCAGCAAGAAATGAGAAGTAGAGTTGAGTGTCATTATCATAGCAGTGATTGGAAAAGCCATGTTTCTGAATGACAGATCCTAATGATGACTGTAGATGGAGAAGTGGTCCAAGCACTGAGCCCTGAGGAACCCCAGTAGCTAGATGTTTTGAACCTCACCCCTCCACGACACCCTGAAGGACCTACCTCAGAGGTAAGACTTGAGCCATTCGAGTTCATTTTACTTTAAATTACAATGAAAGGAGACTGGAGCTTCGTAAATTGACACAAAATTAAAATTTAAGGGATTCATACAACTTCTATACTATATTGTAAGTCATTTGAAGTCATACAGTAGCTTAAAGAGAAGTCATTTAAAAGCAACTTGAGGTGGTGAATTGAACTTGAGAACTGAATCAGTCCCATTTGTGAATGTTTTTGTGAACTGGATCAGATGATTCGTTAAGAGAATGTTTCAGTAAAACAAACGTAATGCACAACTTTTAGATTCTTGATATTTATTCAAATAAATGAGCTCATTCTGTAAAGTGGAAAAATAGGGATATTTATGACAATTTATTTTATTAAATATAAAAAATCTAAAAGGTGTGCATCATGCCTAACACGTAAATGAACACTTTACAGTTGGTTTCAACGTGTGTAGCAGTGTCGGATTTAACTTTTGTGATGGTCCCTACATTTTTGAATAATGCATGTCCAATGTCAAGCCAACTTTATGCCAGTATATCACTGGTAAACACTTGGCATGAAAATTTGTGTTACGTTAACGTGAGACTAATCACTGTATTAGTCCATTAAGCTACATTAAGCATTTTTCATTAAGTGTTTTAGAATGGAATTGGACTGAAAATTGCCTGTTGAATATTATAGGTTGTATTTTTAAACAGACCTAATATTTTGGAAGTGAAATCTGAAAGGTGAATATGGATTATTTAATTTTTTAATAATGAAAATGTGTGTGTGAAATGTTTAAAAAAGCAGCTTAAATGTCCAACCATGTTGAATTTCAGTCCATAAAAATGCAATGGTTAATGGTTAATGCAATGCCTTTTTTTCAATTAGTGCAATTCAACTAGCCTTTTCTATTTACATACATTTGGCGTTGTTTTGCTTCCATACACACAAAGCTTTAATATAGTTTCAGATGACACAGAATATATTCAGACTCAGTAACCACTTTAACGATACTTTTATGGGACTTTTGCATTATTTCAGACAATCCATATTAATTGCAATTGAAATTAGAATCTGCAATTGAATCTGGATTATTACAAAATGGGTGAAATATCCCTTTAAGAACTATTAATTCCAGCGGGAGATTTCAGTGGCACCTCAACTGGTTCTCTGTGGCTGTATGTCTCAGTATAATGCTAGCAGTTTTCAAAAGCTGTCTTGTTGTATTATGAACAACTATGTCAAGAATTCATTGCAATGTTTTGTATAAGGAATAGCAAGACCTGCTCACTCAAGCGTTGAGCCTTTTGTCAAGGTCACGTTTGCCTTATATTCTCAAATAAGTCATATATAAGCTTCTCACATGGCACATGCATATTGTATGACCGAGGACAGATTCTCTGAACCACATGCTGAGATCTTTCACACTTTTTGTGTGAAGTTTGTCCGCTCTCGCCTGTCTACCCAGAATACTTAACTGTGGCTCTTCAGTGAATGACAATACTCTGTTATTTTTACATTTACAGTGTTTTAAGCATAATATTAACTAGAGCAAACACAAGTTTTCTTTTGGCATCTCACTCAAAAACTGCCTTGTTCTCTTTCTATTCTGATGTAGAGTGTTTGGCTATAAAAATGGAAATGAAAACCCTTGACCCTTGGCAAATTTGCTTTTTAATGTTTCATCTTACATTGTTTGCACAGCAATCAACAAAAAAAATGCACAGAATGATGTTTTGCTTTATTTATTTTTTCTTTGTTCTTTTTTTCTGACCCCATGAAGTCAGAATTTAAGGTTTGTGCCTTTTAGTCCACATTAGTGTTAAGGCTGATCTGTATGCTAGTGCACTCCTAAACACTGACAAAATAAGCCATGTATCAACATATAAATGTAACAGCAGATGGTGACACATTTCTTTTTAATAAATATTCACAATTTATTTTCTTTTTTTTGTTGTCATATGCCATTTTGTCCATTTCTTAGATGAAAATGTATTAGATTAAATACCCCCTGCTTCTGACTAGCAATAGCTAGTAGAAGATTAGGTTACACTCAAATTGGGTTGGGAAAATATAGGACAGCAAACATGTTTGGTTCATTTTACCCACCAAATTGGGTTGTTTATTTGACCCAGCATATGTAACAGAGGCCAGCTAGTAGTCACTGTGTGTGTAAAACTCACTCCTCTGATCTTAAGAGACACTCTAGTGACTGACGCTAGAAGTTATAGCCTTTAGCCTCCTTGTTAGAGCATCTGACACGCAGGGGGACCCAAGTTCGAGTCCCACTTGGAGCGGGTGGTTAGAACAGGGGGTTACACATAATTGATTCACATTTTTTGATTTTGAGTTTTTTTTACTTCATACATTAATTCATGTCTACGAATTAACTTAAAAGGGAAAATGTTATGCCCCTTTTCACAAGATAAATATCAAGTTATGTTGATTCAACTCATCAACTAGCATGTACTGTCCGTCATGTTAATCTATAAATTGTTTTATAAGTGCTCGTGTGTTAACGTAAAGTCAATCACCTGATGATACAATGCATAATAAATATCCTTTTATAAATTATGCAGACGTGAGCATTTTTGTGATAAAACTAATGACAAAGCTCTAGTCTCTGTGAATAGAGTCAGAGACTATGGTAACTTTAGCCATATTAGCTGTACAGCATTCTAGAAAGCTCTTTCAGAAAGGAAATTTGCCAACATTCACAAAATATAAAGTACCATCCTTACTTGTTCTGGATATAGGGCTAGCATGAAGCGTTGGTATTAACCCATCCTGGCAAATGCAGCATTGTACTGACCCTTGTTGGTGAAGCAGTCATGCGTAAAATAATTTGTGCAAATATAACATTTTACAGACATTCTTTTTTGTGCTCAGTGGCTCAGATACTGGGAGTCTTTGGAGACTCGTATGTTCGTTGGTCAATCCAACAACAAAATATATGTGCTGTTTATTTTTTTGGCACAGACATTGTAATACTCTAGCATTGATACAGTGAGTAAACAGAAATGGCGGTCTCTGTGCTTCTCACTCAGGAGTGTGTCTTTGCTAAAAGAGCAGATAATCAACTGTCATGGGCGGGGTTTCCCTACTCTTCCATTGAAACATAATGAGAGACTGATAATGATTGATGGGGATTATAAAAAAGTATCGGGTGGATTTTTACCAAAATACTCCTTACAACCATGGCTTGCATGATAATTCCTTTATTTTCGATCATATTTTACAGTATAACATTTTATATATAGTTTTAATACATATTGCCAACATTTAAGCTTGTTTAACAATTATTAATCATTTAGAAGTAATTCAAGTTTAATCGACCAGTCTCGTGCTGGAGCTTGTATCATGTTCAGCGTGGGAACTTCTAACTTTAGACTGCTGCCCTGCGTTTCTCTCCTAGACGAAATATGCTGTGACTGTGTATAAATATGCCATAACCTGTCCATAAACACAGTTCTGAGCACATATTTTAACATTGTATGTATTTATATTCTCTATCTTCTTTAAGAACTAATACGCAGCCAATATCCTAGTAAGGCATTCTAATAAGCAAAGTTAATAGCAAGAATTGAACTCTAAAATAAAATGTAACCAAAATAGTTTGTCTCCACATCCTCTTACTACGCCATGTTCAGGTCAGTGACCTTTTCCTCTTTCTCATTTGTTCTTTTTTTTTGGTATTGTAATTACCTTATTTGCATGATCTCCTCTCGTATCTGTCTTTGTGTTATTTTGCTCACCATAGAAACAGTTATTGGATTGTGCTCTGCTGTTCGGTTCTGGCATAGCGATCTGGTTTCAATGAAGCCAAGTTATGATGGTCTTACATAACTGGTAAATTGTATTGTATTAAGCAATAACGTATTTCAAAACAACAAACCCTACAGAGTAAATTGTTTATGTAGCAGTGCCAGCTTGTAAGACATGACCCATGAATGCATGTAGGAACTACATGCTTGGTTTTCTATATTGCTATTATTTGATTTTATAAATCAAATCTGTAAGCCCAGTAACCAACGGCAGGCTCTCGTTCGTCTTGATTATCCATAAAGACATTTCCCGCAGACGTTTTTTTGGAAAGGCCAATATTTCTCCATAAAGGGATGCATTCATAAACGCTTGCTCTTTTATTGAGAGTGGTACATTGTTGTGTGATTGCAGTGGCTGCTGAAAAGCCCTCACAATAACTGCCTGTCTGAATGGGAGTTTCATTTGCACCGATAATGCTGTGTTTACTGAGAGCTTCTGGTGTGTGCGTTGATAGAGAGATAGAACGAGATATGTAGTGGCTAAGTATCTGCAAGATTATCACTCAAATGTTTATTGCTTGTTCTGGTGGTTTCATAGAATTATCATCCTGCCTCAAATGCCCTTTTCTTGTTACTTTGCAAAATCAGAATGAAAATATAATTATAATTAAAAAGTAAATAGAATGAATTCAATTGACTGTAGCTCTAGGTTAGGACCTCTTAAAAATGTGCTTATAAATCTCTTCAATCTCTTCGCTTTTCTTCTGGCAGCTTCTTTAGTTTCGAGGTCATGGCCCCAGAAACCGGTAGCAACTCTCTCCGATCCTTTCTTCTCTTTTATCCGTGGCTTCCTCTTTCCTCAGATTTAAGTCTTTAAACTTTTGAATGTCTGCTAGCTTTCCACTGAGAGTCATAGCTTTAGGATATTTACACCCCAAATACTGCTTCTTTTATCCGTTCAAGGTCCTTCTCCTATTCCATATTTTTATTACTCTATGCTGACATAGATTGAAATTCATTTGACTACAATTGTCAGTTTTTAGATAGTCACCAAACTCTGAAAGTGACAACTATCAGACTGAATTCAAGTCTCTTCAAACGTAATCGTTTTCTTTTTGTGTCAATGATTTACATTGAACTTCGAACTTTGAACTTCGTCCATATAATGAAAATCAATGAGGTCCAAATCAGAATTGGGAAAACAACACAAAAAACACAGTTTACATATACACCCATCAGGCATAACATTATGATGACAGGTGATATGAATAACACTGAATATCTCTTTATTATGGCACCTGTTAGTGAGTGGGATATATTAAGTGAACATGTTGTCCTCAAAGTTGATGTGTTCGAAGCATAGAAAAATGTTTGACAAATTTGACAAGGGCAAAATTGTAATGGTCAGAGCATCTCCAAAACTGCAGCTCTTGTGGGGTGTTCCCGGTCTGCAGTGGTCAGTATCTATCAAAAGTGCTCCAAGGAAGGAACATTGGGGAACCGGCGACAGAGTCATGGGCGGCCAAGGCTCATTGATGCCCGTGGGGAGCGAAGGCTGGCCCGTGTGGTCTGATCAAACAGACGAGCTACTGTAGCTCAAATTGCTCAAGAAGTTAATGCTGGTTCTGATAGAAAGGTGTCAGGAAACACAGTGCATCGCAGTTTGTTGCGTATGAGGCTGCATAGCCGCAGACCAGTCATGGTGCCCACGCTGACCCCTGTCCACCGCTGAAAGCGCCAACAGTGGGCATGTGAGCATCAGAACTGCACCACGGAGCAATGGAAGCAGGAGCCTGGTCTGATGAATCACATTTTCTTTTACATCACGTGGATGGCCGGGTGCGTGTGCGTTACTTACCTAGGGGAACACATGGCACCAGGATGCACTATGGGAAGAAGGTAAGCCAGCGGAGGCAGTGTGATGCTTTGGGCGATGTTCTCCTGGGAAACCTGCCATTCATGTGGATGATACTTTGACACGTACCACCTACCTAAGCATTGTTGCAGACCATGTTTCAGCAGGATAATGTGTCCTGCCACAAAGTAAAAATGGTTCAGGAATGGTTTGAGGAGCACAGCAATGAGTTTGAGGTGTTGACTTGGCCAGGGCCGGCCCACGGAATAGGCAAATGCTGGGGCGCCACACATACACACACACACACATACTGTACATACACACACACCCCATACACACACACACACAGACACCCCATACACACACACACACACACATACACCATACACACACACATACACACACACACACACACACACCATACACACACAGCCCATACACACACCATACAGACCCCATACACACCACACACACACACACACACCTTAAGTTACAGAGATGTCCCACTGGAGTGAGCTGGGGTTAAGTGCCTTGCTCAAGTGCACATTAGTTATGTTTCATGGATCGCCCTTTATGGTTTGTGTGAACCTTTTAGAGTTCAGATCTTTAACTACTAGGATAAACAGCATCTGTATATACTCATATGATATACCTAATTGCATACATTTAAAGTTCAATGTAAAAACAAAGCAATACTGCTGTACATTACAGTAACATTAAGAGGTAATGGGAGTTTAAATGGCTTGTTGTTTTAATAAGATGTTGGCAACAGCAATGTAAGAATAGCAAGATAAATGAATATTCAAATTATTTGCAAAAATAAATGTATATATATATATATATATATATATATATATATATATATATATATATATATATATATATATATATATATATATATATTTATTGAGTGCAACATAAACAGTTTGTAATATTTTGTTGGTTCTATCATATTTTTGCATGTGTTCATAATTTCTTTGTATGATAGCCTGGCCAAAAGTTATTTCCTCACAATTTGGCATGTTTCATTGTGTTATCACATAAAACAATTGAAGCACAACTTCAATAAGAAAAACAGTAAGAATTTTTTTGAAAGAAGTCTCTTCTGCTCACCAAGCCTGCCTTTATTTGATCCAAAATGCAGCAAAAACAGTATTATTGTGAAACATTTTTACAATGTAAAATAACTTTTTTCTATTTGAATATATTTTAAAATGTAATTTATTTCTGTGATCAAAGCTGAATTTTCAGCATCATTTCTCCAGTGTGTCACATGATCCTGCAGAAATCATTCTAATATGCCGATTTCTTATTATTATCATCAATGTTGAAAACAGCTGTGTACAATTTCTTTCAGGATTATTTAATAAATATAAAGTTCAAAAGAACAGCATTTATTTTTTGCAACATTTTAAAATGTCTGTACTGTCACTTGATCAATTTTAATACATCCTTGCTAAATATAATTTCTTTAAGCTCTTTCCCCAAAAACGTCCCCTTTTGAACTGTACAATGTTAGAAAAGTTTTCTATTTCAGATAAATACTGTTCTTTTAAACTTTCTATTCATCAAAGAATCCTAAGAAAAATGTTTTAACCAACTTTCAAAATTGATAATAATAATAATAAATGTTTCTTGAGCAGCAAATCATCAGAATGATATCTGAAGGATCATGTGACACTGCTGGAGTAATGATGCTGAAAATACATACAGCTTTACCGTCACAGGAATAAATTACATTTTAAAACATGAACATAGAAATGTTCTTTTACATTTTAATATATATTATTGTATATAAACCAATCAGGCATAACATTATGACCTAATATGGTGTTCATTGTGTGTGTGTGCGTGTGTGTGTGCGTGCGTGCGTGCGTGCGTGTGTCCGTTTGTGCGTGCGTGTGTGTGTCCGTCGTGCGTGCGTGCGTGCGTGCGTGCGTGCGTGCGTGCGTGTGTGTGTGTGTGTGTGTGTGTGTGTGTCCGTTCGTGCGTGCGTGCGTGCGTGCGTGTGTGTGATATAGCAATTCTGTAATATATAAAGCCTTTTTTTTAAAGCAATTAAAACCAAAATGTAAGCCAGTTAATTCCCAAAATGTCCTTTCTCTTTTATGTACAAAACCACTTTAAATCCTCAAAACAAGGGAACATATCTCTTTTGGTTCTGGGGAATAGCAATTACTCAACCTATTCAAAATTCAACCTGTTCAAGTTTTCCATTCATTTCTCAGTCCTCCTGAAGTACTTTTAGCAGTATTGTGTGCTGGATGGTGCACTTTGAAGCAAATTATCATGCAGTTAACTTTACCAGTAAAGTTACAGCAAAACTGCTGTGAGACCCAGAAAGTTCAGTTTTAAAACGAGCTCTGTTCCAGCAATTAGTATGGAGGGAAAGGTCAGTCACAAGATGACATCACCTGCTCCTCGCCAAGATCACGTAACCAACCCAGCCAACCCCCATATCCACCCCCACTCCCCATACCCCGTTGCACCCCAACCAAGCTACATTAAAAATCCTCATATTGCCAATTATTAAAAAATATATATTTCAAAGCATCATTACCTCAAAAATGTTTGTTTATAATCACTTATGAAATGTATTGTATTTGATTCATAACACTTACTCATTTATTTATACATTTCACGCTTTAGAGTATTAAAAAGTGCAATTGCTCGAGATCATGAGGAATATACTCAGTCATTTCTTGCTTTGCCATCCTTAAACTGTAATTAAATTAATTAAATGAATCCACATTTAATGGAAGTGGCTATTCGCTCTCTAATTCTGTATTTTCCACCTCGCACAGAGGTCTCCGGAGTGTAGATTGGCTTGGGGTGAGTCCAGACGGAAATACCATTATGCACAGAAATTGGATTTATTCAGTTTTGACCACTCTGTGCCCATTCAAGCAGCTATCCCCTGCAGGCTGTGAGAAAATGAGGAGACTTGAGGGATGTTTGGAGAGGAGTACACAACTACAGCAATTAGAGAGAGAGAGAGAGAGAGAGAGAGACTGAGAGAGACTGAGAGAGACTGAGAGAGAGGCTTAAACACACTTTTATTTTAAAAACAATTATAAACAACCATATTCATTCACAACAATATTATGATGTAAAGATAATCATACATAAAAAAACAACAAAAAAAATAAATAAAAAAAACAACCACTAGAAATTCAACACCAACTCATTTTCATAGACCATACATAAAACATTATTTATCCCCCAAATTTCCATAAAAAAGGGGTAAACGCCCAACCAACTTGTAATATGCGTATTCCACTTTAAGACGAGAACTTACTAGGCCCAAAAACATAAAAATTGGATTTACTGTACCTTGCCCTAATATCTTATTTTTCCTGGTTTTCCAGATTGCTAATTTTGCATTACCGAATAAAAAGTTAAGCAAAACCAACACATTCTTTTGCTCAACAGTATACTTTGGGCCAAAAATAAACACCTGAAAGGAGAAATTCCCCCCCAAAGATGTAACCCACTCTGTTAGCAAGGAAAAAAGATCCATCAACCTTGTACACTGCATAAACAAATGAAAAACAGATTCAATCTCTGCACAAAAAGGACAACCCACACTAACGTTAGGATCAAGATGCACCACATGCCTGTTTGTAGCTATAGATCCGTGTACAATCCTCCACTGGAGGTCACCTGTCCGCTTGTCAACCGGACGTTTGTACAGGATACGCCAACTATCTCTAGGGGAAGAGTCGGAACCAAAAATGTCTGTCCATCTCGTTGACAGAACCCCATTCAAGGAGCGTAAATTAGACACCTTAACACAGGTGACATAAAGGGCTTTCTTTCCCACCGACTCAAATTCATCTATTTGTGGAGTTTTAAAAGACAACAGGCCTTCCTTCTCTTCCTGCCAGTCCCCCACAGCAGCTTTTACAGTCAGAGAGGGAAACAGATATTCACGTCCACTTCTCCATTCATCCATTATAGCTGGGTTGTCCAAGAAAGAACGATAGATAAAGTCCAGTTCTCCGACCACCTCTGTGGTGAGTTTTTGCAATATTCGCGTTGACTTAATCCCAGCTTTCCTGCCCAGTGATTCCACACTGGTGTGTAGTATATGACCCAGCTTCGTGCATCCAGCAGACAGTAAACGTGTTCGCAAAAAGGCTGAGGATAAAAGTCTCGAAGGCAGGAAGGGGTTAAGAAACAAAGGTTCTTCCAACAGCCACATCCCGACAGGTACTACGGGTGATCTTGAAAAAGCAAACACCCTCCAAGCTTCCAGAACAGATTTGTAGAAAGGAGTAAGATCTGTAAGCTCAGTCTCTCCTAGCTTCATCAGAAACAAGTGCTTATCAAGTCCCATTCCACCAGCTCTTCTCAAAAGTACCAATGCAGTGTCAACCCATGCACTCTCATTTTTGTACAACAGTCTCTGGGCAGCTTGTAAACGGAAAGTCATTAGCCTGGCCTTAATATCCACCAAACTTTGGCCTCCCTCTTGTATCGGAAGAAACAGCACAGAGGCACGCACCCAATGTTGTCCGGACCAGAAAAAAGTCACCAACTTTCTCTGTACTTCTTGCACTAGTCCAGTAGGTGGTTGTATCACATTAAATCTGTGCCACAATGTGGAAGAAACCAGGTTGTTTACAATCAAGACTCTCCCCCTATAGGATAGTTTGGGTAGCAACCAGGTCCAGCGAGACAATCGGGTGCAAACTTTCTCCATAACACCCTCCCAATTTAACTTCTGAAACTCATCAGAACCAAAATAAACTCCCAAGATTTTTAACCCTTCTTTGCCCCATTTAAGCTTTCCTGGCAGTGATGGTAAGCCACATGATGTATCTTGACCTGCCCAAAAAGCCTCACTTTTGTCCCAATTTACTCTTGCTGATGAAGCCTTCTCGTATAACTGGAGGACTTCAGACAGAGCATTAATATCCTTCCCATTACCCACCAACACAGTCACATCATCAGCATAAGCAGTAAGAGAGACATTTACATTTGGAGTCATATTTGGTATTAAAAACCCACCCATAGTTTTTCTTATAATAGAAAGTAACGGTTCGATAGCAATACTATATAGCAACCCAGACAATGGACAACCTTGCGTATTCCTTTGGACAGAAATTGGTTTACTCAAATTTCCCAACTTTTACCATACATGAAATATCAGCATAAAGAAGTTTTATCCAACTTAAAAACCCTCTCCAAAATCAAAACTTTAAGTAAATCGAATAAATAACTGTGATCTACCCGATCAAAAGCTTTTTCCTGATCAAGGGCAACTAATCCAACTCCTAAATTAAAAACTTTACAAATGTCTATTATGTCTCGTACTAAAAATAAATTGTCCATTATTGACCTATTAGGTATGCAATAAGTCTGATCTTTATAGACTATTGTGTGTATATATTTCTTTAACCTATTAGCAATACATTTTGATAAAATCTTATAATCTGTAGTCAATAAGGAAACAGGCCTCCAATTTTTTAACAAAGACAGATCTCCCTTTTTAGGAAGCAAAGAAAGAACAGCACGACGACATGTAACAGGCAAAAGTCCATCTTTGTAACAGTCACAAAAAACCTCATAGAGATCAGGACCAATAAGATTCCAAAAGTGTTTATAAAACTCTGATGTCAACCCGTCCACTCCAGGGGAACGTCCCGAGCTGAGCTGTGTTACAGCAGATGAAAGCTCATCAAGAGATAAAAAAGAGTCCAAAGCAGTCTTTGAATCAGAGTCCAGTTTAGGAAGGCCTTGAAATAACTGTTCAGCACAGTCCGGGTCACAATGTTCAGCAGCATATAAACTGGAATAAAAATCCACTGCATGATTTCGCATCTCTGCCACATTTGTGGTGACCCTTCCATCAGGCAGACGGAGGCAAGCCATTTGTTTATGCTGTGCTACTGAACGTTCCAATTCAAAGAAAAATGCGCTTGGTGCATCCATCTCATTTACTGAGACAAAACGAGACCTCACTAAGGCTCCTTTCACCCTTTCATTTAAAAAGGACCCCAACTCAGTCTTTTTTTGTTGCAAACAATGTGACAAACCAGGATCATGTCTCTCCAACAAATCTTTTTCAATAGAATCTATAGATCTTTCAAGATTTTAAATTGCTTTTTATCATATTTGTGGAATTAACAGTATATTGCTGGCAAAACATTTGTATTTGTTTTTTCCCAACTTCCCACCATTGTCTTGAATTTTCAAAAGTATGTTTTGTTTTTCTCCAACATTCCCAAAACACCACAAAATGTTTACAGAAATCAACATCTTGTAATAACTTGCAATTAAAATGCCAGTATGAAGATTTCCTTGAAAACTGTGACAACCCTAATGACATAAAAACCATGTGATGGTCTGAAAACCCCACTGGTAAAATCGAGCCCTCAATGAGTCGATTACTAAGACATTTAGATATATAAATTCTGTCCAGCCGGGCAGCACTCACTCTATTCTCATATACTTTAACCCAAGTGTATTGCCTAGCAGTACTATTTTTTACTCTCCACATATCTAAAAGTTCAGTTTCTTTTACTAATTTAGACAAATAAACAGAAGATTGCATATGAGGTTCCTCAGAAGTTCGATCCATAATAAAATTTTCTGTGCAATTCCAATCTCCTCCGATTATCACATTGTCATTATTGTGATACTGTTTTAATATTCCACTTAAAATCCTAAAAAAACGTCATCCTCTCATGCCCTACATTTGGTACATAGACATTTATAAAATAAAATAGAAAACCTTCAATTTCCACCTTCACTAGAACAAGACGACCTTTTATGACTTCTTCAGAGCTTAAAATATTAACTCCAGTTTCTGGGGAGAAAAGAATGGCCACACCTGCACTATAGTTTGTCCCGTGACTAAGTATCTGTTGCCCCTTCCAACACATTTTCCAATCAATTTCATTTTCTGCATCACTGTGAGTTTCTTGAAGCAACACAACATTTAATTTTTTTAGCTGTATACTTTCTAATAACAAATCTCGTTTATGTCTATCCCTCCCACCATTAACATTAATGGAGCCCACCCTTAAAATATCCATATATATATTTAAGAAGAGGACAGACATAACAGAAAAGGAAAAAAAGAAAGATAACCCATGTGATGCATTTCTGATCAGTTATTCAAAAAACCTTTTTTTCCCCCTCCTTTCTTACCCTTCCTTATAACTGTAAGATGCTTCTTTAACCGAAAACGCTTCTTCTCGCTCAAAATATCAAACCCAACTGCTTTCTGGAGAACTGTAACAGACCTAACAAACTTCTCAATGTCCGGGAAAAAATCTTTAACATTCACCTGTTTACCAAAAGTATCATCCAAAAAAAGATTGATTTCTTCAAGGGTATACAATGACAGTTCCCTTTGAAAATCTCCATGTAAACTATCAATGTCAATAGAATCTGTTTCATCATTCATATCATCAATAGTATCATTGTTTGTACAGGTTAGTGACCCACTCAGATTAATCTCCTCAGATTCCTCAACATTAAAGGGTCATGAAACCCCCTCTTTCAGCTCAAATCCACCTCGTAATCTTTTTGAAAAATGCTACTTAAATGGGCGTGGATGCCCGTGAGAAGAGGGGAGGGCGTGGGTGTGGCAGAGCGAGGCAGGGGGGAGAAAGAGGGGGGAGAGCAACTGTCATCTGTCAGTGCAGAGCAGTGGCCCATGCCAAATCTCAACACAAATATGGGGTTGCAGGACAAAAAGCAGGATTTTTAAAGCTGGCAAAATTAAAGTCCAATAAAATACACTGACAACCGTCTGTTTGACCTTTAAAAGTAACCGAATGCCTTGCTACATATATTAGATTAATCGGAATTGTTTAAAATATAGAAATGCACATACACAATTATATTGTCATTCTAAATATATAATTATGTTTGTATACACAGTATAAATGCATACAGCATTGCCGGCAAGACGCAAACTGCGTTGCTGAGAAAAGCCGAAGTCCACCTGTCTCCGGTTCTCGTAACTTTCATTAGAAAAATGCTTGTTACACACAAACAGCTTTGAGGTATCGCTAGTTGATGGCCAACCAACCGCCCGCAGCCAGAGACTAGCCCTGGCAGCATCGCGGGGAAAGCCATGCAACACACCCGAACCTATACATCAGGGAAACAAACACTTACGACCCATGATCATAAACTCCTCTCATCAACTCCGTGAACACGCAGAACTGTCACTTCTGTCATTGGAAAGAACCACGTGCTGTCATGAATAATTAAGAGACGGTGTCTTCTCATAGGATAAGAAAACTCAATCTCATTAATAATAATGAGACACCGATGCGTCACGTAGCACTATAGTGCGCTGCTACGTCACGAGCTGTGACGTGGACGCAATGTAGTTTATAAACCCGGAAGACGAAAATAGGGTGAAAAACATAAAAATTTACCAGTTTCAGCTTTTAATTAAATCAAACTGATGCTAACATTATGTTCAATGATGTTCAACAAACATACATCTGTTAAAATCTCAAAAATTTAGCTGTAGGGTTTCATGACCCTTTAAAGTCACTTTGCTCAACGCTGCTGTTATCTACATGAACAGTATGTACAGCTATGGCCTTCTCAGCATTACCGCTGTAGATCCGCCAGTCACACTGCACTCAGCTGACTGTACCGGCACTGCAGGCCCTGATTCAGAGACACACGCTGCCGTGGCAGTGTCTAATCGAACACCAGAAGAAACTGCGATTTCCTTATCAACAACATTTTCTGAGGTGATCATCTCATCAACCTCGCCCTCTGAAACATGCTTCGCTGCTCCGGCTCCTTATGTGGACAAGCAATGCGCTTATGCCTATGTCACCACAATCAAAACGCCATGAAACTGCCAGTAGTCGCATAAACCATATATGACCGTCCTTACGTGCTTAACACGAAAAAGAAACATCAACGTATTTTCTGGAGAATCCAAAAACATATATACTTGTCTTCTAAAAGACTGAACATGTTTTAGACGGATGTTTACAACCTAAGGAGATCGTTCTGAACTCACTAGCAAACTTACGAATCTCAATAATTCACGTTCCAGCGCCTCATTAGAAATAAAAAGGCGGAACATTTGAAATTATAATTTTGCTAGACGGTGCATAAAGCGGAGACAAGATTCTCACGAATGACAATGCCATTTTCAATTAACCTACTAGCGAATTTTTTCTTTAACAAATACAACAACCGCCTTATTCATCCGAGAAGCAGAAA